>OY744477.1:160805026-160969440 GCA_963556175.1 Tipula confusa | reverse complement strand
AGAATGTCTTATGTGTATAGAACATGAGGAGTGATAAGATTATAGAATTTTCTAAACATAAGTTTGCAAGAATATATATGTATATATAAAAAGATTAAATATTTTGTTTTGGTTTGTATCATCTTTAACCTTCCTATCGTTATTCTGTTGTAAAAATTCACTTGAAGATGGATATCAACATGTTAAAACAAAAAAAAAATATATTTTTAAGAATTTATGCCTTTATGTACGAATATGCATGTAAAATATATTTTAATCTAATCAAACTGTCACATCACAAAATAAAAAGTGTATATATGAAATGAAAATATTTGACAATATAAAATGTTATGTACCCAAATAAAAAGTGATATGCTCTTGACTTGTCATTTTATTTTTCTGGTGTAATGTTAAAAAATAAGATTAAGCTATTAACTCCACAAAAAAAAATTGTTCTTATATATTTTGAACCACAAAATGTTTTATGCATATACTCGTATATGTATCATTTGCGGGGGGCAAATATAATTGGTTTTGATGGAATTCCTGTCTGAGATAAAGCCTTTATTTTCTGTCATCTTTTTTGGTTTTATAGCATATATATGTATACACGAATGTCAAAACAATAAGCTGGAACATATACATATTTTTATCACACTAAAATATTCAAAAAATATAAAAAACGCCACATTGTCACAAAAAAGGAATCGTTGGCTTTTGTTATTCATAAATGTATACCATTCAGTGATCTGTTAATAAGTAAAATAAATAAACTATATCCAATATAATATAACATAATATATATATATATATATATATATATATATATATATATATATATATATATACATATATATATATATATATATATATATATATATATATATACATATATATATACATATATATATATATATATATACATATATATATATATATATTTATATATATATATATATATATATATATATATATATATATATATATATATATATATATATATATATATATATCACTCTTCGGATGTGTCCATTTTCTTCATATATATATATTTATATATATATATATATATATATATATATATATATATATATATATATATATATATCACTCTTCGGATGGTGCCATTTTCTTCATATATATATATATTTATATATATATATATATATATATATATATATATATATATATATATATATATATATATATATGTATTTATATATTTATGTATATATATATATATGTATATATATATATATATATATATATATATATATATATTTATATATATATATATATATATATATATATATATATATATATATATATGTGTGTAGTGCGGATTCACTCTCACAGGATTCAGCTTGCCCATTCATCACCCGTCGGCACAATGGTCGTTATTTTCGTAAGCGCAATTATTTTACTCGTTGCAGTATTTTAAATAGTTCAGAGGTAAAACTCGGAACTCTATATATCACTCACAATGCGTTCTGTGTTTCCAAATACTACTTTTTTGTATATCCGCAGCCCCTGAATTACCTCGAATGTGGTCGTTATCTTTGTGAGGCTAATCCAAACAAATTTGGAGGAACCATTGATTACGTCACTCTTGTTTATGTCCGATAACTGCTTATTTTCGATGTGGTTAAGATTTAGATTTATTTCACAGCACTCAACGACAAACGAGTAAGTCTCAGCAAAAAACTTCTTTATTATAATGTCGATAGATGAAATTGTTGTAACCGCTTGAAGTATGCGCTTATTTCCCAAAATCACGTCCACTGAGAAAACGTTTTCTTCTATAATGTGGAACGTGGTATGGTACTCATCATCGTCCACCAGGATTAATGTTGAGAATTGATCCGGTGCGCTCAAGTTTCTCGAACATAAAAATAAAAATAACCCAAAAATAAAGTAGTGACGGTTTCATAGTTTTTCATTCCTCGTGACGACCAATATTCATTAAGCTCGAACCAGTCTTAAATTTTTTTTCGTAAAACATCGTTAATTCCTCGCAAGCATGACTTCAATGTATCAGGTTCACTACAATCTTTTGTACGATGTCCAAAACTGGAGCACTTGAAACATTGTTTGCTAATGTGCCCAACTTCTTCACATCCATAACATCGGGGTATTGTTTCTCGACGACGTACTTCTAAACATAAAGGTGGCAGTTTTCCATCCGTCGAGTTCATGCTGAATTTAGACGAAGAGAAATTCGACTTACATTTTTCTTAAACATTTTTAATTAAATTTCTTCTTAAAATCGTCCATATTACACCAACCATACAAGATTTGTTTATTTTTCTGTATATCAGGAATCCCATCAATGCAATTCTGGATGAGTACACCATCCTCGACGTTTGACTGGTATATAGACACCCGAACGTCAATTATTTCACTCAGAAAATTATAATGACCTTGAATTTCTTCCTTAAAATAGTTTTCCCACGTGCCAATGTCGTTTGTTGTTCTCAAACTAATTTTCGCGTTGTCCGTAAGCGAAATTTTGTATATAAACTGTCTTTTGCATTTGATTCTCGCCACCACAAAATACATGGTTAAAAAAAAATTGCAATATTTATCAGGATTGTGAACTACCGATATGGACTGAAATTCAATTTTTCCCAGATCGATTTGTTTTAATCTTTTCCATTTCATGTCTCAGATTTGGTGACAATAATACTTGGTCAGCAACAAATGATTGACATACTGGCGTATACTCATCAAATATTCGAATAATTTAATGAATAATTCCCACTGGAACTATATAAGGCTTTGTTTTTTGTTGATTAAACGAAGTGTTTTTGCGAACTTATGCAATGTAAACTCAGGAAGCCGGCACAAATTTACTGCTGTGGGGACTTATGTAAATAGCCAGAAGAGGTGAGTATATAGGACTATTTCTGGAATTTCTGATAAATCATTTTTAAAGCCCAAGGCAAAAATGGGAACAATCTAAGCATACATATACCCCAAAAGCAATAATTGATTGGTCTGTACGACAAAATTGGGCAAAAATCTTTTTTATTTAATAGCAAAAGAAACCAAAATAACCAATTGCGTGTTTGACGAGAATTAAACGCCAAAATTTTATCACTTTAATCACCTTTGGTCACAAGTTGAAATCACTTACAAAGTGGTTTAGCCATAGAACAGTTGACAAAATTTTATCAAACCTACTTAGTTGCTCCATTTAAATTAAGATTTTTAAAATTTAACAAAATATAATTTGACAATTACGTTTTTTTTTAATTTAGCAATTACGAACTTGTTCAATAGACGATTGTAACCAATGTTCCAAGAGACAGATTATGTAATAAATTAGAGAATATATACGAGCTTAATAAGTTGTAAGGGCTCATCAACGAGTGGTCTCATCGACCATATAGTGATTGTTCATAATGTTTTCTCTATAATATGAAACCCACATAAATTGAAGGAGCTTAAACGACAGAGATTATAATGAAATGAGTCAAAAAGAAGTTTGAAATATACTTGTGTATATTTCAAACTTCTTAGTACAAAATATACTTGTGTATAGTGTTCAGTCACGTGAACATGACATAAACCATGGTGTTTAGTTAACAAATTAATTTCATATAGAGACAATAATTTCATACTTTAAAATATGAATTAGAATCAAATTTCGGATAAACATATCATTATGCTTAAAAATATAAGCATATCGGATATGCATTTCCTCTAATTTAATTGACAAATTTAAAATATAAGTAAAATGGTAAGTTAATATAATATAAGTAAAATCAGCAAATCTGATATTTGTTGTAGTATAATATATAAAATTTTGTGTATATAAACTCAAAAAATTGAATAAACATTAAGTAGTTTTCAACAACACTTCTATCTGTTATTGTCTAAGCCCCCACCAGTGGTAAGCGGATAACAGTCCAATATCGAAAGCTATATCAAGTGTAATCACTGATATAACATTGGTCCTTCGAGCCACCAAAACAACATGCGGCCTATAAAATATTGAAGAAATTCCAGCCAACATCCAACAGGCATCGGAGCTTCAAGCCACACAACAACAGGCACCGATAACTAAACAAATAACTTGTGGTTATAGATTCGAGTCAACAACCAACAGGCTACGAAACTGTACGCTGATCATCACCCGGCACCAGTTCAATCATCCACAAGCATCCTTCCGGTCAATAAAGCCAGCAAGTCATTACATCAATCAACGAAGCAAACACCAACGTGCAACCAATCAAAATGACAAGCATGGAATGTCTTTTGCGAGATCAGGAAACAACAGCCGACAAAATAGTTCAGCTAAACAAGAACTATTATAAAGACGGACCATCAAGGAAGACGAAAAGGTATTTAGAGTCCAAAATAACAACTTTGAAGGAACTCTATCAACAATATGTTGAGACAGATGAAATCATTCGAAATGATGTCTCACCATTAGTGTCAAGCCATCCGTATTTCGAAACACGAACTAAGATAGCGGGTATTTACGACACCCTTATCGATGACATGCGGAAACAGCTTAACCAGGGGCCACCAACCACACCGATACCAACAACATCGGATGATAATTCCCTAAAGTCCCAATTCCTGTTTACGGTTATGGACAACGGCAATACAACAGCAACAAAAGGGGAACAAGGCTCATTGGGTACAAACAACAACAATTATACCAACAGAAAAGATCTTGATCAAATGCTAAAATTGCAGAATGTAAAAATGAGGGCTTTATATAAAGAAATAAATACAGCCGAAGACTCATTAATACAAAAGGTCTCTAAACAAGCTCTACAGCTTGTGTTAAAAAGAATCGAACGAATGATGGAACAAATCATGGATCTCGATGAAAATATAAATGTGGAGGCCTCAGAAGAAGATGAAAAAAGGTTAAAATACTTCTCTGAGAGCTATTACGATACCATCAAAAACCAACATGATGCTATTGTAACAAAAATCACCACAGAAATCGACAGCCATCAAACAAACAACAACAAGTTTGATGTACGCCTTCCAAAAATTGAGATTCCAATTTTCTACGGAGAATACATTAAGTGGAAAGGGTTTGCGGACACATTCGAAAAATTAGTTCACTCTAATGAATCGCTTACGGACACCCACAAGATCAATTACTTAAAGAATCATTTAGGAGGTCAAGCCGCTAGATTAATAAATCATCTAGAATCAACCGCAGACAACTACCGAGTAGCGTACAAAATAATAAAAAATCGATACAGCAATGAAAGAATTTTGACAACAACGTATTTCAACCAGCTGATCAATCAACCCAACATAGTAACAGAGAATGCTTCAGGAATTAGAACGATGCATGACATCACACAAGAAGTAATTCATAACATAAACAACGTACTCAATAATGAGGAGAAATTTGATGCCTTAATTATACACATATTACTAAAGAAGCTAGACAGTGAAACGTGTAGAAGTTACGAATCTACATTGGAAGACCCAAAAAAGGGTGAAAGTTTGAACAAATTTTTACTGTTTTTGGAAAAACGGTTCCAGTCATTGGAAGCAATAGGAAATAAGTATAGTCGACACGCAACAACAACCGGCAATCGATTACAAGCTCCAAAAACTTTAACAATGCTTACTTCAACAACAGATGTATGCGCAAATTGCAAAGGGTCGCATAAAATCGATGCGTGCAAATCATTTTTGCAAATGTCAACAATTGACCGTAACAAAATATGCACCATGAAAGAGCTGTGCAGAGCATGTCTGGGTAATCACCTGTTTTCCAGGACTTGCTTTCGAGAAGGCAAATGTTTAGTGTGCCAAGGTAAACATCACACCCTTCTCCACACCAGAGAAGGAGCCACTAATAAAACAAACAAATACCAACAGAACATGCATCAGAGAGCAAGTGATCCAACAAAACAACAAGTAAAACCAATCGTTGAAACACACATGATATATAATCCAACGGAATCACAGGTGATTCTAAGTACTGCACTAGTGACGGTACCAACCAACGGCAATCACCCAGAACTACTTAGAGTACTCATTGATCCGGGCTCTCAAGCATCTTTTATAACGAGCAAGGCAGCAAAAAAATTGAACATACAAAGTACAAGAACGCACGTCGAGTTTAAAGGGATAGGAGGAATAACTGCTGGAATATCAGACCGACGGCTTAAGTTTCAAATTGAGCCTAGATTCTCATCTGAATTTAAATTGGAAATAAGTGCATTAATTGTAGACCAATTAGTGGGAAACCTACCAGAGTACAGTTTCGATGCTTGGAACTGGCCTCACATCAATAATTTGTTATGGGCAGATCCAAACTTTAACGTGCCGAACAAAATAGACTTACTGCTGGGTGCAGATTACTATCCAGCCATACTAATGAATGATGTAGTAAAAGGCTCTGCAGGAGAACCGGCGGCACAAAAAACCGAATTAGGCTGGCTTATATTTGGTCCTTTACAGCAAAGCGAACCACCAACTGTACAATGTATGATAGCAAAAACTGAATTGGATAACAGCTTAAAAAGATTCTGGGAGATAGAGGAACTACAAGAAGATAGAGTATTGACAACAGATGAACAACTTTGCCAAGAACATTTTAATAAAACCCATCAACGGGAAAATAACGGTAGATTTATAGTGCGCATTCCGTTTAAAACGGACCCACCAATTCTCGGAGCATCAAAATTAAGGGCTTTAGCTAGACTACTGCAATTAGAGAAAAAATTCGCAAGATTACCAACATTTGCGAATGACTATAAAAAATGTATCAACGAGTACATTGAATTAGGGCATATGAAAAAAGCTGAAGATGGAAATATAATCAATACATCTGAAGAATATTTCATACCACATCATGCTGTAATAAAAGAACACAGCTTAACCACAAAGTTACGAGTCGTTTTTGACGCATCAGCGAAAACAAGTAACAACAAAAACTTAAATGACCAACGATCCGAGTGATCCTACATTTTTAACTCCTGGCCATTTTTTAATTGGGGAATCTCTTATAACTCAACCCGAACCCAACGTAACAGATGAAAGAATAAGCTCTCTAGCCAGATGGAAACTAATTCAAAAAATGAGGGATGATTTTTGGAAAAGGTGGTCACAAGAATACTTGCATCAATTACAACAACGAGCAAAGTGGACCATACAGACACCTGACTTAAAGGTTGGTCAATTAGTTCTTGTTCGAGACAATAACATTCCACCATCAAGATGGATAACTGGACGTATTACAGACGTTCACCCAGGGCAAGATGGAATTGTTCGAGTAGCAACACTCCGCGGCCCCGGAAGGGCTCTTATAAAAAGACCAATAACAAAATTGGCACCACTCCCGATTGATGATTGTATAGAAAAACAGAGTATTGAAGCAACTTCTAAACCAACGACACTATTGTCGACCATTCTCAGTCACAAATCCAATCCTAGGAAACGCAATGTACATGAAGAACTATCGCGGAGAGAGAAAAATCTACCAAACCTTTGGTTGCGAGATAACGTAGAGGATCAAGTAAAACAGGCTGCAAAGAAAATTAAAACCATTCCCCAACCTCAAATAAAAAGAAGGAAAATTAGACCGTGCTTTCAATCAAGATTGATGTTGTATACGATGATTCCACTATTAAGCGTGCTTGGGGTATGTTCGACGATAACCAACAATTCTAAAATTGATGTCACCACTCTAAATTCGACAACCGGAATATACTTTGAAAACATTGGTACAGCTCAGCTGTCATATCAACAATGGACGATTGTATCATATTTCAATTTATCGGCAATGTTATTAGAAGCTGGAGTATATAACGCAGCTATCAATAGAATGGACAAGTCTTGCCAAGATGATAATGAGTGGTTACAATTAAGACAACTTTGTAAGCCTGCATTAGCACAAATAAAACAACAAATGCTCAACATAAACCGCAATAATGAAATGTTTCGACCTACGTATAATCCTACTCGGACGAAACGAGGTTTAGTAAATGTGGTTGGAACACTCACCAACCAGCTGTTTGGGATCCTCGACCAGGAAGATGCACAACGATATGATGATGAAATCAGGTCAATAAAGAAAAATGAAGAACATGTATACAAATTGCTGAGAGGACAAATTACCATAACTGAATCAACAGTGAATATTATAAAAAAGGACTGGGTAGCAGTAAATAACCAACTAAAAGAAATAGATAAACAAACAATGTCAATACTCGACCTAGTAAAAAGGAATGAGGACGAAGGTTTGGCTGTACAAAGATTTCTCGCTCTATGGATACATATGTCAATCGAAATGACGACCTTTATATTAACACAACAACAACTAATCGATGTTATTACCGACATTCACCATAGTAAAATAAACATGTTTGTTCTAAAACCTGATCAACTCAAGACAGAACTGCAAAAATTACATGAAATAATTCCAGCTGATGCAACCATATATGGAGAAAACAATATGATAACATTATACCAAATGATGACGGCAAAGGTTGGACAAGCAAACAACGCATTAATTTTTGAACTGAAAATGCCGTTGCTTAACAACAAGATATATCAAATCATCAAACCGATTGCTATCCCAACCAAACACAAGGGCATGTATGCATACATAAAACCAACAAGTGAACTATTTCTGATAAGTTTAAATAGGGAAACCTACTATTCCATGTCAGAAGACGAACTTTCTGATTGCAAATCCATAAGGGGTACAGAATATATATGTATGATTCACAATGTGATTCATAGTACCCAAAATGAACCAGCACCGTGTGAGATCAAGTTAATTATCAACAAAGAAATATATGCAGACGCTTGTGAAATTCGATTTATAAGACCAACAAATATGTGGATTCCTACACATGATCCGAGCACATGGATTTTTATATCTGAAAGGGATCATACAATAAATATCATTTGTAATAAGGAAGTTACAACCACAACTATAAGCGGAACGGGAATCATAACCGCACACAAGGCTTGCACAATTACTGATGGAATGACAACTATACAGACCATCCAAAACTTTAACACACGAATGGAGACATTCTATCAACCAACGATAAATCTTAGCAGCCTGCTCATTCAAGCAAAAAATGAAACACAACCGACCACCACCAGTACGATTGTGACCCATAATGAATTCAACAACATTCTCACGGACTTGAACCAACTATCAACCAATATTACACGTTTAAAGAGTACCATACAAAATGAAGATCAACAACTTAACGCCCACGATGTTCACCACTATTTTGTTTTATATGGGCTCATTACTGCAATTATGGGATTAACCATTGCATATTATTGCAAATCCAGGAAAACATCCTGTAGATCAAATGTAACCAGTTCATCTTCACATCCACAGCCATTGCCACGGCGGTTTTTATCCACCATAGCCGCCCCGGAGGATGTTCAGTCACGTGAACATGACATAAACCATGGTGTTTAGTTAACAAATTAATTTCATATAGAGACAATAATTTCATACTTTAAAATATGAATTAGAATCAAATTTCGGATAAACATATCATTATGCTTAAAAATATAAGCATATCGGATATGCATTTCCTCTAATTTAATTGACAAATTTAAAATATAAGTAAAATGGTAAGTTAATATAATATAAGTAAAATCAGCAAATCTGATATTTGTTGTAGTATAATATATAAAATTTTGTGTATATAAACTCAAAAAATTGAATAAACATTAAGTAGTTTTCAACAACACTTCTATCTGTTATTGTCTAAGCCCCCACCAGTGGTAAGCGGATAACAGTCCAATATCGAAAGCTATATCAAGTGTAATCACTGATATAACAATAGTGTACATTTTATCATCATAAAAAGTATTTGGTATTAAATGAGGGAATACTCGCAGCTATAAATGACATTTTTTTTGTACTATACTTTTGTTTGTGCGGGATGAACTTCCAAACTTGACAATTTTTTGTATTAAAAATATATTGACAGTGCATTTGTCATCCTTTGTATATGTATTAAGGCGAATTTTGGTTGGAAGTCAATATTAGCAAACAGAGATCCTTGAATTATCTTTTCTTGTAGTCTTTCTTGCTAACCAATTCTATAGAATATATATATATATATATATATATATATATATATATATATATATATATATATATATATATATATATATATATATATATATATATATATATATACAAAAAATTAATTAGAGCAAAAAATGTATACCTCAACTAAACTTTAATATTTCTCCGGTACACCCCAATATTTTACACCAGATAAAGCTATATGAACAATTTTAATTTCACGCACAATAAAAATTTGTATTATGATTGTACTTCAGCATAAACCTACCCCAGTGAAAAATTAAATAAAAAAACACTTTGATTGTCTTTTAATTATACCTATTATTGTATATACATATTTTTCCATAGCACACATGCATATATATATATATATATATATATATATATATATATATATATATATATATATATATATATATATATATATATATATACAATATACATGTATTTAATTTCTACTCAATTAATACCATTTTATACATAAAGCTTCTTAAATCCCCCCACAACTTATAAACATTTTGAGCAGCCCTCATACAGCAAAGAACAAAAAAAGGTAGCATTAAATTAAACGATAAACTGATTCGCATATCAACATTCAATCTAAAAATCCTTCGTCTTTTTTTATTCAAAAATCAAATAATCATAACTATATAATCCTGCACGTTTGTTGTTGTACAATATCCTTTTGTTATCCCTAAGATATACATAAAGACAGAGTGTACAAAAAATTCCAGACAACAATTATTTAAAGGATGTTTAAGTTTTAAAGAGAATGACCTTAGGTGAAATTTACACATTTATATGTTCTAGCAAATATAATTTCTGTCTCTGCTGTATGAGACTTTTATGTCTAGTTAATTACAATTAATTTTCATCAAAAAAAGATACTTCATTCAACGCATTAAACTAGAGCCAACTCAAATGTTCAGAGACATGCGCACCAAAGCTTGTTCCTTAAATGAATTGTGAGTTGTTTTTATAAGCTATACATAGTTCGAACCAAAGCAAACCTATGATGCAGATGGCATGAGATGAAAACTTAACTAAATAGTGCAGATGAAAATATGTTGAACAGAAAAATGATTAATAAATGAAAAACCGCTAAATATGGATTAAAATCAATATCGTTCAAAACATCAATCCAAACCAGTAATTTGAGCTTTCAAATCAGTAAATACTACTAAAATCGTCCTTTAAGGAAAAACCACTTTGTTGAAGTTTTCTTTAAAGTTGCGCAAAGATTCATGGTATGTTCTACAAAAGAACGCAATTATAGATAAAACAGCATATGCAGGTCAAACCTCATAAACTATGGATACAAATTATTAATGCTAAGCGGAACGTCTGAATTGAAGTACAATTTTCTAATATTTTCTGAAAAGGAATCACCAGGATCAATTTTATCAAACGTAGATTTTGAGAGAACCTTCGTCAATTTGAAGAAGTAAATATTGATAATTTGTAAACGACTCTGCCATTAGTTGTTTGAACCACTTATATATATATATATATATATATATATATATATATATATATATATATATATATATATCAGGATATAGACGTCGTCTTTACTTCTCCTTTTTCTTGAACTTCCATACCATGCGATAATAGTGTTTTGCTGATTTTTCGTCATTCACTGAACAAAATAAATATTTTTCTGTTTCGAGCAAAAGCTATTTAGAAACTACCGTTTTAAGTGACTAAACACGTCAGTAAAATCAAAAGGGTTTATTTCTCATTAAACAAACATAGAAAAAACTAAGGTAAATCGTTGATATTCTTCATGCCGAGCTATAGTAAGTTAGCCATCCATTAAAAAAGTTTTAGGTAAGAATGCTATTGATGCATTTGCAGTCAACAAACTGCGACTTGTAACTTCGCAAAATAGTGCTTCGACTGAATATTTAACAGGCATATATACAAAAATCATTGTAGCAAGAAGGTTAAATTCACTGTTTCTTCATTGTTTTTCAATTTGGTATCTGATTTCAAGACAATTATGCTTTCTGAATAGCAAATTTTAATTTGTTAAACCTTACCACCATCGCTAGGAAGCTATTACAAAGAGTTCTATTCTAAAGTAAGCACTATCTCTTTTACAAAGATCGCCATTTGTTTGCAATGTGTCAACATTTCTTGTTGAAATTTTCTCTCTCACAGCCTTTATTGTAATAAAGTTTTATTACAATAAAGGCTGCATCAGTGTCTGCTTCACTATTCCATATTCTATACTCTATCTACTATCCTAACCAGATCCACATTCCAAAATTTGCTTGGTCTCTCTCAATGACATTCAAAATTATTTGTTAAATAAGAAAAAAAATGAAATCAAAAGGTTCAGTATTCCAGAGTCCCGATAATTTTTGTTCACTCTTTATTACAAATACCTACATAATGTATAGTTTTATCTAAAACGAATTTGATTAATGTTTATTTTAATTTTTGTTGTAGTATTCGATCAAGCCAGCACCAAAAAAATCAAAAAAGCTCCTAAAAAGCAAATTAAAGTAAAAGTCAATTCGGTAGAACTTTGTATACTACGTGTATATACAAAAAGCGTTGTAATTTGTTTATCGATTTGTTAAGTTTCTTGTTATACTTCTTGTATTTATAATATGAACATTGTTGCTATTATAGTATATTTGTAGTCCTCGTCAAATATATACTACTTAATAATACAAAGCAAACAACACAACAAAAAAAATTCGAAAAATTTTCCTTAAAAGGGTATACAAATAAGAAATAATGATAAATTATTTTTAAAATAATTTACTTCAACTTAGTTTTGTTTTTGTTGTATTTAAGATTTT
This sequence comes from Tipula confusa, assembly GCA_963556175.1. Classification (NCBI taxonomy): domain Eukaryota; kingdom Metazoa; phylum Arthropoda; class Insecta; order Diptera; family Tipulidae; genus Tipula; species Tipula confusa. Next base: position 160,956,591 of record OY744477.1, on the reverse strand, counting down.
TTATAAATGATAATTGAAATAATAATTTATAAAATAAAAAAAAATAAAAAAAAATGCAAAAAAATAAAAGAAAATTATATTAAAGGTGGATTTATTGATTTTTCTATATATTTTTCCTCAACAAAAAATATATATAGTGACTTGGCACAAATAAAAATTTACCTTTCTGTGAAAAATTCTACCTGACTTTTTGTTTTAATCAGATTATGTATTTTTATCCATAGCCCAAATTAGGATTTTTATTCGGTTTCCATAGTCAGAATGTATATATAGCTTTGTATTATAAAATGTATGTTGTAGTACATGGAAGACGATAGGATTTGCGATTAGCTTAATCGATTATTATTTATAAGATTATTTCGATTTGACGAATTGATTACGCAAAAGGAATGATTAATAACGAACTGGATTTTATTTAGTGGCTGGAATATACGGGAATTATGTAAGTAATATATTTTTGTGTTGTATTTTACAGACAATATTTTATAGACAAAAAGTTGTTGTCCTAATTTAATTTTGGTTTTTAAATCCTCTACATAAAAGAGCATTTTGAAATGAGTGATCACAAATAAAATATTTGACTTTACATTTATATGGAAAAATCATCAATCAAAATCGAAAACTAATAAAGTTAAGTCTATAAAACTCTGTACTATGAAAAGCTCAATAAGGAAAAGAATGGTTCACATAACGAAGATACAAAAGAAATGTGCAATTAAGGTTATAAAAGCTAAAAATGGTCACCTAACACGTAAAATGATGAAAACTATTGAGGCTCCAAAGGTATCTGCAAGCAGAAGATAAAGTAAATATCTCCCAGAAACGAGAAAAACCCGAAACAATCAAGTCAAAACAAAAAACTTTCAATCATTTGCAACAAATATGTTTCAACCACACGCAGTTAAAACTCAAAGCAAGAGGTTGTGCAGAAACTCGAAATAATTCTGTAATATGTATAAACTGTAAAGAGAACCATCTTGCAAACTTTAGAGCATGTAATAAGTAGCCAAAAACTTCCAAGTTTAAAACAAAAGTATGCCAGTTTCCTCAAAACTCTTGGATTACAAGAGAGAAACCAATTTATATATACAGAGAGAAAAAATAGTTTACAAACTCTTAAGCAACCATCTAATGATGTTAGAAAGGCAAAAACGTAGTTTTAAAGTTCAATTGAAACACTTATTGATAGCAAGACTCCAGAAACATTGCCTCACCCTGCTTATTCTAAGTAAATAAATAAAACCTTTAAGGTTATCTCTTATAGAATGCGAAAGTACTATCAGCATGTTCCAAATAAAATTTTATTATTGATAGTAAATTCAATGGAATCAACAGATATTGGGGATGACGTGTTACAACCTGTAACCGAAAAGAGATATTCGAAGTAAATTTTCGAGGACCATAGAAGTACCTTGAAAATATCGAGGGAATGTATAATATGAGCTCTTTTCTTTTATCATAACTCTCAGAACAATAATAAGGAAAATTTGTTTAAGCGAACAAATAACAAAACTAAATGGGACCTATTGACTATTAATCTATTGACTTATTAAAAATCAAACAAACCTGCAAAAACCAGTTAAAACATTGGCTCAGTTAGAACGCGTTGTAGCATAATAGGCACTACAAGACAAGACCAAGTGAAATTTAATAGCGAAAAGAGCACTAGCATGTGATTTAATCACCGGCAAATCCTTGATAAAACTATTCCCGAAAAGGGACTCGGAAAATTGGTTCAATTAATCAAAGCAGCTTATAGACTTAAATATGTCCACACCAACGGAAAGTGTAGAAAAGTCTATAACTTAAGCCATACCCATTAAGCTTAAATCTTATTCACAGTTCGTATATCGAATATATAAACAAAAGGCGAAGTTTCATAAACAAAAAGTGAAATGACTTAATGTCTTAAGTCACTATAAACTCACAAAAAACTGAGTATCGGATTAAAGCAGAGTTCTTACAAGGCCACTCACTACTGTAGTAAATTAGTTTTAATTGCTTAAAGGTTATTTAACTATTTACTGCATAATTTACTTATTTTTAACTAAAGTGAGTTAAATCATATTTAAACCATTTAAACGAAACCATTTTTTAGCTTAAGTTACTTTTTAAAACTTTATTTTAGGTAATAAACCAATTATTTCAGCTTTAAATATAATATAATGCAAGACTTAATGACCTTATACAAGTGTTACGATTAGTTTTGTCTAACGACTATAGTTTTGTCTCAAATGAGAGAGAAGAGTTCTGCTATTAACAAAGTCTTTGCATTTTAACAGCTAGTACTTAAGTCACTTTTTAATTTTAATATTTAGCTAATACGTATAGAATAGTTAAAAGCTTCGTTATCTTACATAATAACATCTGAGTTTTGTGTGAAAATGGAGCTCAAATCTATTTTTCAAAAATGAGCTGAGCCACCTTTTTTTAATTAACACAAAAATATCTGATTTGACAACCCTGTATCTAAATAATACATATATTGAAAGTCACTCACACAATTCTAGTCTTTAGAGACACCCAAATTGTAGCTTAATCGATAGAAAACTATTCGAATATAGTACTTCTCTAGATAATTCACATTACGATACCAACTGATATTGATGAAGATGCAGAGATGTTAAAAGATGTTTTGAAATGGATAGTAAAAAACATTTCAATATGACGAAAATTTAAAAATTCTATACCTGCCGTCAATATGACGAAAATTAATCAAATTCCCCGTGACATCGAGAACCTTGTTAAAGAAAAGCGAAAAATAAGGAAGCAATGACAACAATTCAAATCTCCTTTATTGAACGGGAAACTAAATCGTGCTATTAAGATTTTAAGAATTGCATTGAAGAATTGTTTAAGTAAACTCTTGCAATTAAAAGGACAGTGAAAAGCTTTGTGGAAGGCTACCGAAAATTTAAAAAGGCTAGTTAATTCAAATCTATACCGACTAAACTGAAAAGTAGAAATTGGGGAAGAACCTCGAAAATGTTCTGGCTGATAAGAAAAATTATCTTTACGCAATAAGTATTACTATATAAACAAAGTGATAATTAGGCTCCCTGTGGAGTTTAGTTTTGAAAATCTACCAATGCATCGAATAGAGAACTCCTTCATATCGTGCATAATATTGGTGTATTAAAACCATTTAAGCAATTATCAATTTCAAAGGTTCAGTATGAAATATAATTTAAAATTAAAAATGCATCCCAACTAAGTAGCTTGTGGCCTGTGATATATTAAAACAACCAAGGTACCGACGACTAAGAAGAGTAAATCCACTTGGACATCCGAACCTTTAATTTTAATAAATTGCATGGTAAAAGTTAATAAAGGGTGTCCCAAACTTAACGCAAGATTTGAATTTGCCGCCATTTGTACAGTAAATTGTTGGCAATCCTCAAAAAAAACAATTTGACAGCTGAGAGTTTAGAGTTGGTGAAAATGAAGCATTACACGATAGAACAACGTGTTTTCATTATTGAACTCAAAAATAATAAAAGTTTGCCATGGCGGCCACAGTTCGAAAATTCCATACAAAATATGGTCGGAATAGTGTTTTAACTTCGTCAATTCTGAAGGGAATAATTGTTAAATTCAGATAGACTGGATCAGTTGGAGACGCTAAATACACTGGTCGTCCAAAAATAAGACGTTCAAATGTTAATATTGAAGCAGTGCATGAGGGTGTTGGTAGAAACCCCAAAACGTCAATTCAGCGTCGTGGACTAGAATTGCAAATTTCAAGAAGCTCTCTACACCATATACTCACAAAAGATCTGTGTCTTGATGCTTACAAAATTCAATTAACACAAGAACTGAAGCCTAATGACCATGCACAGCCAAAAAAGAGAGTTCGTTGAATGGATTATTGAATATCAACAAGTGGATGCTGATTTTGTGAGCAAAATCATCCTAAGCACTGAAGCACTTTTTCACCTTTACAGGAGTGGTTCTTACACTTTATAGACGTGAGTGGAAACAGATCAGCAGAAGGAATTTCGAAACATGTGCTAGAAATGGCTACATCGTATGTGTTGGAACTAAAACTATAGTAGCTCGGGCTTACGATGGTGCTCTAGTAATGGCGGGAGAAATAAATGGAACACACATAAGAGTTAGAAAGCTTTATTCTAGTGCATGATTTATCTACTGTACCGCACATAGACTGAAATCCAATCGGATCACTTTGAATTTTTTAAACAATAAATAATTTAACATTAATTCAAATCAAATAATTCAATCGAATTGAAAAGGGGATTGCCAATGCCCACATTTTATTTTGGTTAGTGACAAAATTTCAAATTTAAGAATTGATCCAGAATTATTATAAAATTACAAGCAAAAATAAGATTCATGGTCCATGTGGTACATTCACCTTGCATGGTTGATGGTAAATGCTCAAAACGACATCCAAGAGCATTAATAACCGATTCAATTACATGCATCGATGGTTATTCGTTATATCGTCAGCTATCAATCAATGATAATGGTCAATCTTTCATTTTAAAACTTAGAAATGATGAGATTTAAATAGATGGGTTGTACCTTATTCACCACTATTATGTAAAGCATCCAAAGCACAAATCAAAGTTGAATATTACAATTCTGTAAAATCAATCAAATATATTTGCAAATACATTAACAAGAAAAGTGATACGGTAGTTTTCGGTGTAGCTTCCAATAATAATAATACAAATCTACGACGAACTGGTAAATTAGCCTACAGAATTTTTAAATTCATTAGATTTGCCTGGAATACCACCACTGAGTATAATACAAATAGAGAACTATTTTGTATGCATACCAAATGCCGACTAAAAACAAAATCAATTTTATTTTAAATTTTATTTCGATTTTAACGAAATAAACATATATATTCCGCAAATTGATAATGTCTCTTTTTAACTACAATGATTTGTATAAGCCAAATTTCAAATAATACAAACCAATAATTTGAAGGCGGTACAAATGATTACAAATATTAACAAACATAAAATGTAATTGCATATAGATCAGCTGTGTTATCATTTCTATAAAAATCAATTTCAATGTTGGTATTAGTTTACGTTTCTAAATATATGTAAAACAAGTTTTGGTTGACCAAACTTGAATTTAAAAAACAAATTGAAATTACAATTTTATTTAGAACCAATTAACTTAACAATTTTCAGGTATTTTATTTTTCGTGCTCACTAATATAACTCTCTAACACTATAACACACCGGAATGATATATATGAAATGTATTTAATCTAATACGTATAGATTAATTAAATTAATTAAAATTAATTTTGACCAAATCAAATGTTTTTAATTAAAAAATAAATTGCACATAATTCTGTTTTCATTGTCTGATGTGATGAAAATAATTTTATGGAAATTCTTTTCACAAGTTCCTTATTCAGTTTGATACCGCGGTTCATTGAAGCGAACGTCTTTACAAACGTTACTAATAATTACAACGCCACCGTCAATTTTTGTCGTTGTTATTAATTTTTAGATTTTCATTAGGTAATTATTACTTCGGATGGTTTTCTGTCTTTAGATATTATATAATCGAAAATGATTAGTCTGTGTAAATTCATAAATATAACCGTTACAATAAATTTAAAAAATAAAGGCTTATATTAGACTCAGATCTTTTGAATTGAATCAAATCAACAGATCATATTCGACTCATATTCGATTCTACCGGACCATAATTCTTAATTTTTATTTATTTTATTTATTTATCAACTTAGAATGTACATTATTTGTTATAGGTATTTAAGTAATTGTATATAGCAATATACTAATAGCAAATATTCCAGTTTAAAAATTTGTCTATATTTATACACATAAGTATTCTTAAAAAAAAAAAAAAAAAAAAAAAAAAAAAATACAATAAAACAATTCCTATAAAATACATCTTACTATAAGGATATATCAACTCATCTGTAACTAGGGAGGTTCTTTGATGATATATATATATATATATATATATATATATATATATATATATATATATATATCATCAAAGAATCTCCTGTACTTTTTGAAAGTGGCACTGTCCTTTTTGACAGTGGCGCACGGCGTTTTACGTTTTTCTTGATTTTTCTTGAAAATGCTAATTTTTGAAGTCCTCTTTCTCAAAAACCACTTAACTGATTCGAATGTTTTATATCTCAAATGGAAGGAAATGAATAGATCTTATAAATAACGTTACAATTTTTAAAAAGTTGTTTATTAAAGATAAAATGTGTTGTTTTGAAAAATGTCATTTCCCGTTATTTTCGACCCCAACGAGTTATCACTTTTTTTATTTTATTTTTCAAAGCTTATTCATTTATTAAACAAATAAAAAAAAAAAAGTAGTATTATCGTTCATGTTTAAAATATGATTTTTTGAATATTTCAGGATCTGAATATTTTAAACCAAAAATCTATCAAACTTTTTCTTTGATAATTTTTCTTGAATTGTTCATTAACTGACACTTTTGGCAATGCAATAAAATCCTAAATTAGTTGTTAATATAATTTTTATTATGCAATATCAAAACGTTTTTGCTTTGAGCAAAATGAAAATTTTCTAATATCTAAAGATGTCTTATTAATTGGACAAAATCTATGATATTTATGAGTACCTGATATTTGTTCTCCTGAGCTATATTTATTTTTTAATTATTTTTCTATTACATTATAATCTTTATTAGTAAAAAATAAATAGTTTAATTTTGATTTTTTTTCCACAGCCCATGAATAGAGTTCAAGTGGCGTAGTTGGAGTTCAAATGGTCTTTGTAAATTCACTCTAGCAGCATTCCTCTTGGGAACTCCTCCTTATGCATCACAAGGTCCTTTTCCGTTGCAAGTTGCAAAAAATGCCATTCTGTTTCCATATCGAAGTCCTTCTTGAAATTACATAGATTGTAGAAATCCATTTTGTTTTTGTACTGAGCCCCAGATCCATCGGAAAAAAGCATATTTTCGTAACGTGCCGTAATTTTTCCTTTATAAAATTAACTAGGCCATAATAAACAATCTCACAGCTACATAATTATGTTTTGGTGCCTCAGATAAAGCTATCAAGCTTGTGAATTCCAAACTACTATCGTTTTCCATCGTATGACCAGTTTCCCAATGAAATCCTTGAACAGCATTCTGAACTACAAATGAATAGTTTTTACAAAAGTCACATATAACTATACATTCATCAGTTGCTGCATTTAATTTTCTATATTTCAGGTAATTTGCTTATTGTTTTGCAATAAACGAATGTGGTACTTTGTTGTGTAGTTGTTCACCCAGTTTATTTGTGAAAGCCAATGATGATACGGTTACGGTTTCCATGATGTATCGATCTACCTTGTGCCACTGCTTGAATGTTATTTCATCTATACAATTTTGCAAAAAAATCCTTAAGAATAATATCGGTTCCCGGGCAGGTTGGACATTCGTTTAAATAGCATAATGTTCTTGGAGTAGCGCAAATAATCTGCGAAACAAGATCTTGATAACTTCCCACTTCGTATGATAAAAGGTTCAGAGATTTGATTTTAAAACATAAATTTAATATTTTGATGATATATGCAGACGCAAATAGTATGTGTGCCGCTAGAGCTCGCTAATACGCAGTACCCTGGACGAAGTGCAACAAAACTAGAAAATCCAATTTTTGCATTTGGATAGGTTTAATATTTTAAATATTTGATGAGCTTCCTTCAAATTACAAAGAACCAATCTACGCTTATTTGTAATAATAACTCCTTCTGATGACTCTGTCTCGAAATCTCATTTTCCTGCACATACTCGATTTATTTTATCATCTTCATAAAATTTCTGTACCAACAATGCTATTTCTTGATTGAGAGTTGTTGATCCCACTTTGGTGTTCGGTGTTGACATGATATCTTTTTCTTTTTGAATCTGTTTTGCTCTATTTGCCATATAATAAGACACACCAAACTCATCTTGAATTTTCCGAACAGGCCAGTTTTTTGGTACCGACGTTAAAATAATATACTTTTCATTTGTTGTTGTAGACATTCCATATTTTCTCGTAATTATTGAATCATTTCAATACTATCGCCTGGTATGTCATTGAACTGCACGGAAGCATAAATATTTCCTCAGAAATTTTCCCTGAAATTATTATTGTTTCGTTCGGTTTTTAGATAATGACCTAATTTTATAAAGATGGAAATATGGGTGGTGGTTTTCTTATTTTTTCTTAGGTAGAAATTTCAAAATTAAAAATTAATTAGATATAGCTCAGTAAAACAAATAGCAGGTACTCATAAATATCATAGATTTTGTCCAATTAATAAAACATCTTTAGATATTAGAAAATTTTCATTTTGCTCAAAGCAAAAACGTTTTGATATTGCATAATAAAAATTATATTAACAACTAATTTAGGATTTTATTGCATTGCCAAAAGTGTCAGTTAATGAACAATTCAAGAAAAATTATCAAAGAAAAAGTTTGATAGATTTTTGGTTTAAAATATTCAGATCCTGAAATATTCAAAAAATCATATTTTAAACATGAAAGATAATACTACTTTTTTTTTTATTTGTTTAATAAATGAATAAGCTTTGAAAAAGAAAATAAAAAAAATGATAACTCGTTGGGGTCGAAAATAACGGGAAATGACATTTTTCAAAACAACACATTTTATCTTTAATAAACAACTTTTAGTGGTTTTTGAGAAAGAGGACTTCAAAAATTAGCATTTTCAAGAAAAATCAAGAAAAACGTAAAACGCCGTGCGCCACTGTCAAAAAGGACAGTGCCACTTTCAAAAAGTACAGGAGATTCTTTGATGATATATATATATATATATATATATATATATATATATATATATATATATATATATATATATATATCATCAAAGAACCTCCCTAGTTACAGATGAGTTGATATATCCTTATAGTAAGATGTATTTTATAGGAATTGTTTTATTGTATTTTTTTTTTTTTTTTTTTTTTTTTTTTTAAGAATACTTATGTGTATAAATATAGACAAATTTTTAAACTGGAATATTTGCTATTAGTATATTGCTATATACAATTACTTAAATACCTATAACAAATAATGTACATTCTAAGTTGATAAATAAATAAAATAAATAAAAATTAAGAATTATGGTCCGGTAGAATCGAATATGAGTCGAATATGATCTGTTGATTTGATTCAATTCAAAAGATCTGAGTCTAATATAAGCCTTTATTTTTTAAATTTATTGTAACGGTTATATTTATGAATTTACACAGACTAATCATTTTCGATTATATAATATCTAAAGACAGAAAACCATCCGAAGTAATAATTACCTAATGAAAATCTAAAAATTAATAACAACGACAAAAATTGACGGTGGCGTTGTAATTATTAGTAACGTTTGTAAAGACGTTCGCTTCAATGAACCGCGGTATCAAACTGAATAAGGAACTTGTGAAAAGAATTTCCATAAAATTATTTTCATCACATCAGACAATGAAAACAGAATTATGTGCAATTTATTTTTTAATTAAAAACATTTGATTTGGTCAAAATTAATTTTAATTAATTTAATTAATCTATACGTATTAGATTAAATACATTTCATATATATCATTCCGGTGTGTTATAGTGTTAGAGAGTTATATTAGTGAGCACGAAAAATAAAATACCTGAAAATTGTTAAGTTAATTGGTTCTAAATAAAATTGTAATTTCAATTTGTTTTTTAAATTCAAGTTTGGTCAACCAAAACTTGTTTTACATATATTTAGAAACGTAAACTAATACCAACATTGAAATTGATTTTTATAGAAATGATAACACAGCTGATCTATATGCAATTACATTTTATGTTTGTTAATATTTGTAATCATTTGTACCGCCTTCAAATTATTGGTTTGTATTATTTGAAATTTGGCTTATACAAATCATTGTAGTTAAAAAGAGACATTATCAATTTGCGGAATATATATGTTTATTTCGTTAAAATCGAAATAAAATTTAAAATAAAATTGATTTTGTTTTTAGTCGGCATTTGGTATGCATACAAAATAGTTCTCTATTTGTATTATACTCAGTGATACCACCACAAATTCTTCGATTCAAAATTGTACCAAACATTTTATTACGAAATATGAATGTACATTTTATTACGAAATATGAATGATTTGTATGGTATTCACCATACAAATATTCCATCATATATGCCATTTAGTTTTAAAAGAAGATAATTCCCAGTACGTCTAGCTTTTGCTATGACTATAAATAAAGCATGAGGTCAATCACTTTAAGTTTGTGGTTTAAATTTGTAATATCCGTGCTTTTCACACGGTTAATTATATGTTGGATGCTCACGTGTATAAGAAAACTTTCATGCACCTGAAGGAACAACAAAAAATATTGTATACCAAAAAGCATTAGAGAAAATCAATATAAAATATTTTTATAATTAAAAATATTTAATTTCTCATTATAATTTTAATTTAATAAAATACAAAAAATTATATATAATCCTTAATTTAAAAGAAATTAATCATATAAAATAAACTAGACCAGCAAAGCGGGAGGGTATAGCTAGTATAATACATATATATGTATATATATATATATATATATATATATATATATATATATATATATATATATATATATATATATAAATATATATATTTATATATATATATATATATATATATATATACATATATATTTTCTAGTTCACAAAATATGTCAAACAACATTGCCGCATCCCGATGTTTTATAACTCTTTTTATTTAATTAAATATTTAATTAAAAAATATTTAATTAAAAATATTTAATTATTGATCATCATTTGTGATGATCAAAGTATATCAATTAAATAAAAAGCCATTAAAACGAGAAACTCCAAAATATTTCTCTAAAGCTAAACATATTTTACCACTAAAGTTGTATTTTATAACAAATATTATAATATGACGTCAAATACCAAACAGAACCATTTAAATGTCAAAAAACGATGGACGTGTATACAATGGACGCTATACATTTTTTTATTTCACCTGCACGAGCTAATAAATTTTTCACTTTATAAATTGTTATCAGGTTTTTGCGAATAACTAACATCTTTAGACTAAACACTCGCATATTTGACTAAAAATCAAATAAAAAATTCAAAAAATGTATGTTAAAGTGATAACAATATTCATATTTACGGTAACCAGTAATTAATAATTAAAAATTAAATACCAAAATGTAATTTAGTTTGAACCGAAAAATTTATATTTCATCTGCATAAGACAAAAAAAATCCACTCTATATATTCAAAACCGGTTAATTTGCGTAAAATTGTGGCCTAAATTACGCACAAATTTTAGAATAAAAACCAAATCAAAATTTACATAATATTTTATATTTTTCACTTTTCCATATCACCAACAAATTTAAAATTTCATAATTGAATATATAAGCAGCTTACCAATTAAAAATATATAATTATTTAGCTTCACTTGTAATATACAAATCGTCCATTATCACTTCAAACTATGCCTCATCACTTATAACATAACTCACTGATATACCTACCAACAACAACTGACCAGCCACACCTAATCGATAAATCCATCGTGCAAAAAAAAATTACAAATCATTGTTTGATCCGGTTTTGTCGTGGTTTACCGTAATTTTCACCACACAGATGATAACTCAAAGCACAAATTCATGCACAACTTGTATTGTAATTTGAAAATAAACATTGCATTACAGGGCTAAGCACCGGAATGAGAATACTTTTTTTATTTAACGTTTGAAGTTAATGTAGCAAGCAATTATTTTTGATGGAAATTCATTTTGTCTTTTTGGATTAAAAAAGTTAATTTTGTTTGAGCAGATGGGAATTATTGGTCTTAGATGAAAACGCCGGACATTTAAATATCTATAATATTACTCAAAAAAGTCGAAAAATTACCCGAAACAGCAAAAAGTACATCCTGACAGGACTATACCCAGTAGCAAACAACGATTACGATTCTCATCGTCCAATATACCACATCTTAAATGCGTATCGAGCCGAAATAACGATTCCGCAAACTCCACAGCTAACGGCGACTGGTAGCTGTTGTGTGTGTTGCCAGTAATGAAGGCAACTACTCACCACAGCCGCTACCATGCGCTGTGGAATTTGCGGAAAAGCTATCGACTCGATATACCCAAGATGGATTTGAAACGACGACTGACATACAGCCATCCTTCGCTTAATGAAAACTCTAATTAATTTGAACGAAATTTCAATAATTAATTTCAAAATTACACCAAAATTTAGGTTTACGTAATAAAATTTCGATTTACGAAATTTTTTACTTATATACTTTACCTTTTTGAATTACATTTTACGAAATTTTAATTTACGGAATTTTAATTTACAAACTTTTCGTGAATAAATTAATTTCGTTAAGGAGGGATAGATTAACCGGTTATTAAGCAAAATAACAAAACCAATAATTGTATATACGCGCAATAGTGTTGCTTTTGAAAATAATAATAAAATTACCAACCATACCATCGTAACAGCTAAGTGTATTAAAATGCAGAACTGGTTTCCACAAAATATGAATATTATGATCGAGTAATGTACACCATTATGTTAAAAGTCTATACACTTGTACACGATATAATGTCATAAACTTTATTGAGTATCATAAACTTTATCCCGACTATGTATCAAAAATACAAAAAAGAAATAGAATTAGTTGGTAGCCGGAAACATCACTGTACTTGATGTATTTGGGTAAAATTGAAATTAATTTGGGATTAATAAAAAAAAAGAAAAACGATATATGCCGGAATCATTTTTTTTACTTTGGCATCTGACAAATTTCAGAAGTGGGATTATTACTCGTGTGTGATTATTTCGGAGAATAATCAGTGAAAGTTCGTTGATTTTGTAGAAATAAAAAATCGTATAAAATGCTAAGAATTAACGAAAGTGATTCTGAAACACTAGTAGCACTCAAAAGTACAAGCAGTTTGAATGAAGAAATAATATGAAATCGTGGAACGAGGAAGACGTAGAGGAAAGAAGAAGAGTTGTTAGTGCTAATGACGAGATCAAGCTGGACCAAACACATGAATAATGCAAAGGTTATGCACAAATGGTAGATATATTACCATCATTTAGTGGTATCGATCCATTACAAAATGTAGACGATTGGATTGACCGAATGTAAGAGTTTGGTTGTATGTACAATTGGGATGATGTGACCATTCAGGACGTAGCCAAGAAATGACGCGTCAGTGTTAAAAATGAAAAAACAATCGAATAGATTGTGAAGGGATTGTATGATCTCAGATTTGATAACTATTTAGGCCCGCTTAGAAAATACGAGACTCCAGCACAGTTATTAATAGATTTATGTGAAGCTGATCGAGTGGTTGTTGCACTTCGAATAAAATTTTATTATTTAGGCAATAGTGTGACTTTGATTCGAGAAAGTGATGCCCAAAAATTACAAATCATCTATTTTGAAAACTGATTTTCACCAGTGACTGCTTATAGCGAGGGTAAAATTGTACCGATAGGAGTGTTTACATGTTTTTTAAAAATAGATGATGTGAAAGCAAAATGTGATGGAAAAGTTGTGCCCGACGAATATAACAATTTCCTTTGTTATAGTGGGACATTATTTTACAGAACAACCACAAATAAAAAATAAGCGACAAGCGGAGATTTCACATATCTAACTTTGAATATGTTCACGCCTAAAATGATAATTAACTGACCTGCACAACTCGTTACAACCAAAATATTATAAAATGACAGATTAAGTCATAAATAAGATTAAGAAATAAATTTGTGTTCAAATTTATTTTTGAATGAACAAGTGAACTTTTATTGGTTGTGCGCGATACTTAAAATTTTTCTTGATCGCTATAACATTTTTATTGCCGAAATCCGGGATTAGAATCAAGATGGATCATGCCTGAAATATGTCGATCGTCCTGATCTACCAGATCAGGACCTGGCACACAGCATAAAATACAATACTTCCATCGACCTTTTGAATAACTTGAGAATTGGTGCACTGAAGACGCTCTGTTTCGATCCTATACGAACGCGTTTTTGGAATTGTACAATGATCAAAATCGTCAAACCCATACCATAAACAATGCCAGCACTACAATATTAAAAACCTCATTCCCGATGACATCAAGAAGACCGGAGGGGCGTTAAAGTCTCGTAAATGTTGCAATGAGTGAAGTAACTGAACAAATTTGGCCATCTTTACGTCTACTAATTCTTTGTGGTGCGGTGACTTTACAAAATGCAACGATCAACAGTCAATCAGGCCACTGGAAGCAAATATAAAAACTTAAACTGCACCTAAGAGATAAGGTAAAAACTGATGAATGATTTTAGTTGCTCATTTATTGCACAAGTTATTTATTTACCTATTACCGACTTTGGTTAGTTAATGCCTCATGTAAAAATTGACATCAGTTTACCAACTTCCTCATTGACAGTCTCTTATAAAGCTGTTCCTTGTATATATAACTTATTTGTTTATTATTTTTATCCAGACTACTCTTGTTATAGAAAAAAAATTGAAGATAAATCAAACCAAATCAGCATAGTATAAATACCGAAATCTAGTCAAAAATCAACTTTTAAAACTTTATTGCTCCCAAAATACCCATTATAACCATATGATTCTGCAAACGAAACCTGTTTGAAATGTAAAATTGCTTATTGGTCAAAACCTATTTGGTCAATGTTTCCTGCATATACCCACACTGATTAAATTTTAATAAATTTTGACGTCATCAATGCCAGCAAAGTAAAATCCCCATTTCAGCCGATCAATTCAAACCAATAATTGATTCATTGTTATGTTGTTGTTGTTTTTTTGTTACATCTTCTCAATTTTTGTTTTGTTGCTTTATTTCCACGAAACTTTTTCCTTCAATTTTAATTTTTCACATCTTATTTCCGTTCGTTTTTTTTTCATGTTTTTTGTTTTACTTTGCATTTTCCTTACCGAATCGGGTTATTTTTTGTGAGTTTCATATATACGTGAGGGTCAGAATAAATAAACGAAACAAAACAAAAACGGCAGAATGAATACGGAATTTTATTTTATTTGGAATTCCGTGACATGAAAATTTATTTTGATTGTTGAAAATTAAAATGTTAAGTATGAGAAAAGCGCTAGAAATTTTTTTGCGAAGCAACAACAATAACACCGATACTCGTATATTAGATGATTATGTTATATATAGATGAAAATGGATAAACAAAAAAATTTATCATTAAATATGTGCGATAATTATACAGGAGATGGCTGTTATGAGGTATTGTAGATGTTAAATAGGGTTCACATCATGTTACAAAACATATATGAAGTGTGTGTTTCGTTAGCAGATAGCATGAAATAAAAAAAATATTACTAAGCCAGCACGTAGTGTATGGTGTAATTCAATTTACGTTCAACCTAAGACGTCTGGATACGTTTTCTTTAATTGAAACACATATTAACTAAAGCATATATTTTTATTCAGCAGGGAAGAATGATTTATGTTTTAATAAGGTTCTAACAGTACTCTATGTTATCGTTGATTTTATAATGAAAAGTATATTTAATCATCTTAAAAGTTATTTATAAAATTGGTTGCGATGTATTATCAAAGATATTTATGTACAAGTTATATTCAAGTTTTTTGGATGTTCGGTATGTATTTCAGCAATGAAGGGGTTAATTTTATATACAGCAATGACCCTTGATTTTCAAAGTTATACACCAGATTTGTATAAATATGTTAAAATCATCAAACGAGTCTAGTATACTTCTAAGCCGAAACATCCGACCAACGTTCGAATAAACATCAGCCAAATATTATAGAGGCGAGAGCAATCAATACAGTTGAAAACGTCTGGAATGGAATGAACAAAAAAACTGATACTCAAGAGAAATACGTTTTCTTCATGGGTCAGTTTCACGGTTTGCAAAGGAGGCCAATTATTGATATACTATAACTACTACAACCAATCCAAAGAGGAATAATAATATTCAACCTAGTGTAACAAAAAAGGAAATTTCATATCCATTCACAAGCTTAATTGATTTCCTGAGAAAGACAACCCCAAAAATTTTATGAAATCCGACAAACGAAACATTATAGCAGATATGCAATCGTTCTATATTTATTGAGCAAAAGCTGTGAAATAGTAAATTGTGTAAAGTCAATTACACGCTGATTGCAAGAGCTTATATAAAAGCTTCCAAGAATAAAAATAAAATGGAATGATATCCCTTCTCCACCTCCACCAAAGTGTACTTTTATTAACCTAATAATATTCGATTGATAAAAATTAACTGCACTGCAAGCTTTTTTTTGCCCCAGTGTAATTTTTGCTACTCCTCGTTTTTTGGTCTAGTAATACTCCTACTTTACAGTTACACCAATACTAAGCTTATGTCAGAACCAAGATGTATCTATAATGTATAAGTAAATATCATATTAGAAACTGCGTCGAACCAAAAAATTTCCAGCCTAATTTCGTTCGCTGTGTAGGAAATCATCCTACTAGTCGTCATATAAAAAATGCAATATTTCTATTGAATTGCCAAATATTGCATCAACGAACGAATGAGGGACTAAAGAACAAAATTGAGGGACAAAACCAAAGAAATAAAACAGAAACTATCAGTAAAACCTCGGAAATAAATGGGTAAGATGACTTAAGCTCAAGTAATGAGATAGTAAGTAAAAAAAGGAACCCAAAATTAGGATATAAATCAATCTGTAAAATTAATACTAAGCATAAAGAAATTGAAGAAATATCACCGATTTCACCAACCAAAAGAATTCCAAAAAAGATCCTGGCTACGATTTTATTTCTGTATTAACCTTAGAAGAATTTTGATGAAAAGCTTAAGTTAAGTAATTTGTATACCTAGTTTGTGGAAAATTAAAGTAGCAATTATAGCGACATTATAACCTTAAACCAAACTACACCACAAGATACTTCGTCTTATATAATAGAGACTAATTTTGCTGTTACCAGTTATGTCTGAACTCTTTGAGAAGCTTTGAGAAATTTAAAGTTAAATCCGGAAAAAGTTCACTAGTAACGGCATCCCCTAAAATGTTGCAGATGCCCTTTTAGTTTTCATTTTCTAATACAAGTGTGTAGTCGATATTTTCGATAAAATGGGTAAAACTTAGAAATGTTATTTAGAGGTTACAGACACGATTTTAGGAAACTACTCTGCTAGAATGCCTACAAAAAAGTTAGCAAAGATGTCAACTGCCATCAAAATTCGAATTCTTATAAAATCAAAAAATTTAAAAATGGGAATATCTTGAAAAATGTACAAGGGAGAGTATGTCAAAAACGAGAGAAAATTTCTGTTTCTAAATGCATTAGGTAAGGAAACTTATAAAGTTACGAAATCGTTAATGTTATCGAATAAACCAGATAGTAAAACATTTAAAGAATTATCGGAAGTATTAATAAGGCATTTCGCGCCAAAGGTGAATAAAAGAGCAGAGCGGCATAAGTTAACCCTTGCAATACAAAATGAAGGCGAAAACATAGCGGAATACATTGTTAAATTAAAAACACTTGCGCAGTCTTGCAGTTTTGGAGATTTTCTGGAAGTCGATTTACAAAACTATACTAAAATTAAAAGCCTTTTATTAAATGAAATATTAACGAATAGATTTACAGTAGGCCTTAGAAGTTCAGAAATAAAAAAGGAGCTACTAAATAACGAGCAATATGATTTCGAGCAAAAACGCGAAAAATGTGCTAAACGAGAAATTATATGCAAACAAGGGAGCTACAATCGTAATTTAACGTTTACCAAGAAAAAGAAAAAGTTAATAAAATTTCAACAGTAAAAATAAATCAAAGTCGTAGTCGAAGTCCAGTGCAAAGATTCGTGAATACCAGCGGTATCCATCAAAGTACTACAATAGGTGTGTTAGATGCGGAAGATTTCATGATGGAAATAAATGTCCCACAGTCAGTTGTACTAGCTATATTTGCAAACAACAAGGTCATATCAACAATGTACAGACAGCGAAATAGAGATATGAAGGTCATCAACTCAATCACCATACAACAGGTATCGTCCGCCTTATTGGAACTTGTAGAAAGGAAGAAGAGAATATTGAGTTTGAGATTGATACAAGAGCCTGTTCTACAGTTATTAACAAACATTGTATTGCTCCAAGTTTAGTCATGTTAATTTAAAGATTTGTAATTCTCCGTTTTTTTCATTTACCGGTGAAGCGATGGGGGTCGAAGGAAAGTTGCCGGTTCAAGTATGTTTTAAGTCATTGGTTCAAACTTGAAATGGTGGTAATCGATTCAAGGCGTCCATTTAAACCGTTACTTGGAAGAGATTGGTAGGAAGTGAATGGTAGGAATGGGCAAGCCCCATGGTAATAGTGTCAAAACCAACGAAGAAAATAAGAATTTGCATGGATTGTCGTGTGACCACTAATCAATTCTATGTCTCTGAACATTATCCAATACCAAATATTGAGGATATTTTTGTGGGATTGTCAAATTGTATTTTTGTATTATTAATTTGTCGGGAGCTTATCAACAAGTCTTAGTATCAGAACTAAACCAGCAATATTTAACAATAAACACTCATAAAGACATTTTCTGATATGTTAGATTTGAACTAACAAGTACTCTTGGTCTAGAAAATGCATATAGTTATTTAGATCATATTATAGTGGGTGGTTATTCGAAAAGTGATTGTCAAGAAAAGTTGCAGCGTCCTGAGTCGTTTAAGTAAACATAATGTTAGAATTAATGTCGAAAAATGCAAAATTTTAGAAAAATCAGTTAGTTATTTGGGACATATAATTTCTAAGGATTCTTTAAAGACAAATTAACCTAAGCCAACTTCAGTCTTATTTTTATCTTATAAATTATTAAAGACGCTTTATTCCTTACTTATCTAGTGAATTATGGTGTCTACATGATTTATTAAAAAAGATGTAGCATTCTCATGGAGCCCAGAATGTAACCAAAGTTTCTTTGAACGAAGCAAACAACTGTTAGTAGACAATTAAATTTTAGAACTGTATGATACTAAAAAACCCATAATCATAGCTACCGATGCCATCCCATATGGAGTCGGAGCTATAATATCTATTTGGGTAAATGGTGAAGAAAAACCGATGAAGTTCGCATCGGGTATCCGCCTTATCATCCACAAAGTAATGGTCTTGCCAAAAGATCCGTACAAACCGTGAAAAGCATATTCAAAAAGTTTCTTCTGGAAAATAAGTTTGACTACAGTCAAATGTCGCCGACCTAATTCAAGAATTTGTATTACAACACCGAAACACCTCTAGTACCGTAACAATGAACAATCCGAAAGTAAGATTTGTATACACAAAGACCAAATAAGAATGTCGAGATTTCCCGATGCAATCCATCTATTAGACTATGTAATAAGACACGTAACAAAACCATTCAAAATATACAAAAAAGTTGAATGTATGCGGCTATATTTTGCTATTTCACCTACACAAACTAATAAAATTTCCACTCTATAATTTCTAATCCGATTTTTTAGGCACAACTATATTTTAGGCTACACTCATCCTTTTGTCCAAGTGATAACAATATTCAAATTTACGTGATATCAAAATTAAAAATTTAATACGAAAATGTAATTTAATTTGGTCCGAAAAATTTTATTTCGTCTAGACAAGTTAATAAAATTTGTACTCTATACATTTAAAACCGGTTAATGTGAACAACATCGTAGCTAATTTACGCACAAAATTTAATCAAGATTTGCAATAATTCTATTTCAAATACTTTTTCTAAATATATCACCAGTAAATTTAAAACTTCAAAATTAAATATATGCAGCTTACCATTTAAATATTTTTTTTAATTTAGTTTCACTTTACTTATAAGAATTGTCCATTATCACTTCATATACTACACCGTATCACTTGTACCACAACTTACTGAAATACCAGCAACAACTAATGGATAAATTTATTTTTCACAAAAAAAAATACAAATCATTATTTGATCCGGTTTTGTCGTGCTTTACCGTAATTTTTAATACACAAATGATAGCTCAAATCGCAAATTCATACACAACTATAGTATTGTAATTTAAAAACAAACTTTACATTTCAGGGCTAAACACCTTAATGAGAATAGGTTTTATTGTTTAACGTTTAAAACAAACGATATAGAAAAGTGATGGGCTATGCAGTCTAAGCAGCCAATGGAGTACTAAACGGACTATTTCCCCCTGGCTATTTCCTTGAAAAACTTATAGTGCGATAACCCATTTTTGCACGACTGTATTGACAAAGCGTTGTATAACTGTCCATGTGGAAAAACTGTCTGAGGCAAATACACTCCAATTTTGTCGAAGATATATGTACTTGAGCTGGTGATTGTTGTGAAGTAGGCAAATCGTTACACTGCGGAACTGCCGCCGTTCATCCTCATTTTTCCAATTAAAAAACAAGTAAGTCAACAACATGTATTCAACAACAACGCTAACATCAACAACGAAAACCAGCCAAACTAATAACAAGTGACAGTGAGCCAATAGAAGAAGCAACTATGAAACAACATAATTTACCAATTGAGGATTTCTTAATTAAATGGCAAGACGAAGTGGAAGCATGAAAACTTTACTCAAGCAAACAGAGAACAGTCTATAATTTCATATTTAAGCTCTGGAGCAAACGGTATCATTTCTAGGCAAGGATATCAAGCAGTTAAAATTAATTTACAGGTGAAGAGGAACTTCCGCGGGAAACAGATTGGATTCTGCAAAAAAGAAGAAGACCACAAAAAACAAAATACAACGGAATTCTCATGAAAATAAAGTAACTTGACCTATTAAAGCAATGGCTAGAGGACTTTACAATACACGCAATGAAAATAAAATTATTGGAGAACTATAGCTGAAAAAGAATACAAAATATTTTAAGCTAAAAAAATTCTTTAAACCGTAAGATTTGAAATGGTAACGGCAGCTTTACCACAAAAAACATAGGTCAAGCTGACTTTTGATAATCAAGAAAACCTTGAAAAGGTTTTGACTATTAAATCAATAATGAACATTGTAGTGAAGATTGAGCCATTTTAAAAGATATCTAACAAGATAGCCCAGTGTTAAAATGTATGGTAAATAAATTTGGAAAACCAACTAAATTCCTAACCAACGAGATCAATGGGGAAAAGAAAAATTTGAACAATAGAAATTCGTCTAAAGGACATAATGTTGAAATAAGTTACATGGAATGCGAAAGGGTTAATTCGATACATCACAGACGTACTGTCATACTATGCTTATGCTATGCTTATGGTCTCAGCAACACACTTCACAAAATACTAATACAAAAATATCTCAAATCTCGTTTGTTACCACATCTGGTAGATAAAGCAAGGGATGGAATAGCAGTGCCAGCTTAAAAGATCATTCCTCATGTTAAGAATTGGAAAATAGTAAGCTAAATAATGCAAGTAACAACAATTAGCATTCAAGCTGTCCACCAAAGTGTCCGCCTATAGTAGAGAAAATTACTGTAATCTATCGATTTGCTAATCATTTTTTATTGGTGTTCATTATAATGTCAAGCACACTTACTGGAGTTTGAGATTGACAAATTCTAAGAATCTAAAGGCAGAGAAGTTAATGCTAAGTAAGCTTAAATAAACGATGTAATTATTTTTTTCACCTGGTACTCCAACCTTCTGGCCTAATAACCCGATGAAAGTGTCACATTATTATGACTTTTTTGTAGTTAAACAAATATTAAACAATAATTCATATCTGGAAAATTCAGGAGAAGGAGAAAGAGAGCCTCCACAATAAAAACAAAAGAACCAATTGAAACACATTTTTCGTCGCCACAGTATTATACTGTCGTAAGTCTAAAATCATAGTTTCGAGAAAAATACGTTTAAAGTTTAAAGGCGAGTTTGAGTTATTTAAAATTGGAATTATTTATGTTTAACAATTTGATACAGAAGCTTTCGTCAAATATACTCTTTAACATTTTGGCTATCCCCATCAGTTTTCCGGAAAATTCTTGAAAAGTTTAATATTATGTCGTATAATTTTGCGTCCTGTTGAGAATCGTGCACTTACGACAAAAAATATATAGTTACGATAAAACATTCCTCATGTAAATGTGGATATGTACTGTAAATGCTATAATATGCTTCAAATGCCAGTCAATGACAACATCTACTTCTTGAACATTTGAATGATTCCGCTTTGTCAATTTTTGTACTTTTTGATAAATTAGGATGTTTGGTAAATTAGGATGAAACTTACAAGTTACATTGAGGTTTATCCATTCCTGTTTTGTGGTATGTAATAATCACTCCACATTATAATTTTGATTGCATCTGGGTTATCTCTTACTAACCGCTCTAATATGCTGATTACGGATGAGGTAATATCATACTCTGCTCGTTTTTTAACCAGCTCATGCTATGTTCCACAAGCCGTTTTTTTATTTAGGTTACCGAAACCGGTCAGGTTTTAAACGAGTGTTGAAACACTAAGCAAAACTTTAATTTTTCTTTATATATTTTTGGATCACGTGATCAAATAATGAAATATGATTGGTTAGTTATGTGACTTACGACAAACAATGGTTGAAACTAAAAACTGCGATTTACGACAAGAAATTGATCAAATCGGATTTGCAATATTCTAAAATATATTTTAGTTTTTGATTTTATTGTATCACCAATGGTATCACCAAAAAATGACTTACAATAAAAATATCAGCATATTAATGTTTGAAGTACCATGAACTTGAAATAAATTAAAACTCTGTAACTCTAAAACTATTCTACTTACAACAAAACGGATTAAAGCGTTGAAAAGAGCGGAAAAATATGTTGATCCAACGGAAAAAATGAAAATCAAATTTTTGATAGTTACATCAGTATAATATTGGGGCGACGATTTATAGGGAAAAACATTAAATTTTTATTGATTTAACATCTCCATTAAAACCGAAACATTAACTGGAAAAAGAAGTAAAGCGATTTGTTGCGGATATGCAACAGGTGTTACACTCTGGTGGTGAGTGTATAACAACCACCAAAAAGCAAAAAGTTAAAAAGATGTGAAGAAAAAGATAAAGAATATATCTGTTAGTAAATTTCTTGGCCATTTGACCGCTAAAAAACACCGACAACTCTCTTCGATAAGAACCCAAATGTTTAAGATCTTTTGGCTGAAAGCTTATATATATATATATATATATATATATATATATATATATATATATATATATATATATTTGTTGCGGATATGCAACAGGTGTTACACTCTGGTGGTGAGTGTATAACAACCACCAAAAAGCAAAAAGTTAAAAAGATGTGAAGAAAAAGATAAAGAATATATCTGTTAGTAAATTTCTTGGCCATTTGACCGCTAAAAAACACCGACAACTCTCTTCGATAAGAACCCAAATGTTTAAGATCTTTTGGCTGAAAGCTTAACAGGTACTCACCAAAAGTTTTCCACATACACACAGCGAAAAGTTTAATGAAATTTATTTAAAATTGTCGCTGTCAGAAAATCCGATAGTGAAACATTGACTACAGGAAAACTACTCTTCTGGTCTATACGGATCAAAACAAAATACCAGACTTATTTGATTTTTTATAATCAAAAACATATCTATTAACTATATGCGAGTAGACGAAAAGTAAACTCACTAGTTGAAATACCCTAGGCAGTCTTTAGAAGAAAAAATTAACCTAAAGGTTCCATTAAAAAACGAGGTGCAAATATAAAACGAAATTCAACAATTTGTAAATGATATACAGCAAGTAGCCTGGGAAAGTACCCCAAAAGTTAAATAAAGAATAAAAGGAAATAACTACTCTTCGCACAAAAAAGGCCGTACTAATTATTCACTTTGGTAAGCAACCAGACAAATTAAAGACTAACAACGCAGATTCCTCCATTAAGGATTGAAGGTGAAAAATAGGCTCGAAATAACGAAGATAAAGTTTAAATTTTTGCGGAACACCTCTTATTTTTTGAGGTCTTTATCAAGCCTTAGAATCTCAAATAATAACGGTGGAATCTAAAAAAAAAAGTGAGAAGAAACCCTATTAACTTCACCAAAAGAAGTCATACATGGGATAAAATTCAATATGAATTCTAAACAAGCTTCCGGTTATGAATTAATCACTACAGAATATTTAATAGAACTACCAGGGAAGGCTCTTGTTAAGTCACCAACCTTATAAATGTAACGGTTAGAATTAAATGTGTACCTAATTTGTGGAAAATGATTGTGATAATACCTAAAAAACCAAATAATTAAGAAACCACTTGAAAATAGAAAGGCCTGCTCAACGACATTTTTAGACGTTACGCAAGCGTTTGACGAAGTTTACATGAAGGACTTAAGCATAAGTTGAAAAATCTCTTGCAAATGGAATTCGCTAAAATACTGGAATCATATTCCAGTCCTCAAGATCCAAGAGCTGATTTTTTATTAAGGTTAAAGTCTCACAGTCTTTCGAAATTTTTTTCCTACTCCGGCAATAAAAAAATAAACCGTATACCCTTATATTAACTAAAAAGTGCAAGTTTAAATTTCAAAACCATAATTTGTATCGGCTCTATGCAGTGAGATCAGCGTTAAAGCAATGGTTTCAAATTAAATTATGAGCAACAAACAACAACAAATAAATGGATCCAATCGGTTTGTTGAATAAATATTTCAATTTTGTCTTCCCGCATGTAATGACTTTGAATGTTTTTTTTATTTAATAATATAACAAGCATCAAATTTAGATTTGTTAGTCTGAGCTTTCAGACTATATAATTTTCTATCAACGACCATCTATTAGTTAATTTTAATATTTAAATTGGATGAACTTCAGCCTAAACTAATTTCTAATTAAATGAAATTTCCATATTAATGTAATTAAATTGAATTAACATATTTATAATGGATCGAATATAATGAGGTTTTATATATGTATCCGATATATGATGTACATATATAGTACATTAATAACCTAACATAGTGGACATTAAATATATCTTCGATATATGTTATCTCCCAACTCAATTAAAACCAAATAACAATGATGGAAAACATGAAAATCTAATAACAATATAAAACCTGTTAAGATAATTAAATCCCAAACAAAACGAATATAATAAAAATGTACGTAACAGCATAAAAAATAAATTTAAGAAAACCCCATCTGGCCACTCAAGTAGTGTGTTGCTGGAGAAAACGACAACGACCAAAATTAAATAATAGGTCAATCATTTTATACATAATTATCTTTTCATTATACATTATTTATTCAGTATAATTTGGTATTAGCTCCTTACCATCTTTCATCCTTATCGGCACATTTCTAATTTTCTAAACTAATTTTTTTTTATTTTTATGTTATGTTTTTGGTACGATTTTCACATTTTATTTGGATCAATCAATCGAAATAAAATTATTTATTAGGACATTAACAAGATCTCCCCGTGTTAGATGTATATATACGTTTATAAGAGTAGATACAGTAGATATTGTACAGTATGTCTTAAATTTAACACACAGTTAATATACAAAGAATACGAGAATCCTACAATAAGATTTACGATAATGGATATAAAAATCAAATGAAAATAAAACTTGGAAAATTTATAGTCTCGGAAATGGTACAAAGTGTTAAAATAGAAAATAATTGCTTTCTAATTCATTTTTACTTCGATTGAGATAATATTAATTGATTTTTTCGTATATTTTGATTTAAGCCAAACAATGGTGTCGAACATAAAATTTTGTCGTAACATGGTGTGATAAAGGATGAGTATTTTTTTTTTTTTTTGGGGGAAAATAAAATGACCATTCCTCTAGTTCACCTTAAATTGAATTTGATTTCAAAACAATATATCCAAGCCTTTTAAGGGGTTTTGCTCATCAAATCCAACCAAGTTCAATTTAAATTCGTCCTTCGACCAAATTTTCTATTTAATTGTATAAATGAATGCTAATCCAAATTTAAAATATTTAAATTTCAATTCACTAATAACTCCACAGAATCATTTGAAAACTGTTTGCCGTCCTGCAGTTCCTGCAGTTTGAACCTGATGTGAAAAGAGAGGATAAACAGGATAATCAGTCACACAGAGGAGTGCTTTACCGACCATATCTAATATCTAAATATTGAAACAACAATAATTATTACACCTTTGAGTGGTATGCAGAAATGCTTAGTTTCGATCTGATGAGGAAATTGTCATCTCATGTACCAATACTTTTGATTGATTCGGGGATAAATTAAAATAATTTTGTAAAATTTTGAAATAACTAATTTACTATAGAAGAGAGGTTCCATTAAGGACACAGTAACAAATATAAACAATTAAGAGAATAGCAACGCGAAAAAAAAAATTAAGCAACGCTTAAACTGAGTTTCATGAGGTCGAAAATTAACTTTCAGTACACTCTGATCTAATGTCAAAATCAGAAAATTTTGAAGACAAATATTACAACATTACGGCACATGTTAATTATTAGGACTCCAAGCATAGCACCTCTATAGCATCTGCCATAAAATATATGTGTGTATAAAAGCATTTGGTGATGATCGATCAGCTTATCAATGCACGGATTTACGTCTCCCACGAGACACAATCTGGCTCACTTTAAGTGGCTCACTTTAAGAATAAATTCGGTAGCACATTTTTGGAAATTTGAATGATATCGTTACAATATTCAACGCGTTACTCAAAGCTGAAGTACAAAGATATGTTCCATTGGTTAGAAACAGGTTGCATTTTCGTGAACCTTAGTAAAATCGGAAGCTGGTTATGATATCGAGAAATGCTGCAATAAGCTTCACACTTTATATATGCTTCATGGATCAGAGTTTTATACTGATTTTGTTCACGCCCGCAAGGAGTTCAAAACCTTGAAGTCAGCAAATCCAGAGACGTTTTGGAATTTTATTAATAATAAAATTTGAACATCGGGGTTCTTCTCTTCGATAAATCATCAGACCTCCATTGCCAACTTCCCTTCTGTCATAGGTGATCTGTTTACGTATTTTTTCGGTTCAATTTACGAGCCAGCATCACCATATTGTCACTTTATGTAACTCCCTCAGTAGTTCCAACTGCAGTTTTAGTTTTATCAAAATTGCGGTACACCAGGTTCGCGATCGTCTACTCAATCTTGATATATTAACAAGGATCCCAGGCCCGATTACATTCCGCATATTTTATTCAAGAGCTATGCAGAGAGTTGGGTGGTGTGGTCTCTTATTGAAAAAATAACATGCGCCAGACACCCTATTATACGATTTATTATAAGGTTATCGGTAGCAGCTAAGTAATAATTAAACGATTCAAAATAAATGTAATACAATAATCAATAAACTCAACATAACCTAATCTTAGAGGTATCATCGAGCTTAATCAGACCACTATTACAGATTTTGGTGTTCTTGATATTGAGAAAGCTCGAACTTAAGTAAAAAAATGGATACAATTTGGTCTTAGCAGCTAAGAAATAATTGAACGATTTAAATGAAAAACCAAAATCAATCCTATAGAGATTATTTGTAGCACGTCAGCGAATGATAGCGAAAGCACATTAATTTTCAAGAGTACCAGATTTTAACGAAGCTAATAAAACCTTAATTAACAAGTTTTTATAGCTCTTCGAAATTTGACTATTATACCAAGGAAAGAAAATCCTGCGAAAGACAACGCAAAGTACTTTCATGCTGTTATCAACGATAGCAGCAGTTCAACAAACATTTTTTTGTTTGCACTGTTTTTGTTTAATTAATTGCAAAGCACTACTTGAAAGGTAGACAACTGATTGACAACAACAGCTAGCGACAAAACCAACTCAATATTGAGAAAATTGAAATGTTAATTTAATTATCAGTGTATGTATTTTTCATTGAACCTAACAAAGGGGTTGCACTTTTGTATAGTTTTGAAATAATTTCAAAGCACTACTTATAAGATTGACTAATGATTAACAACAACAAAAAAGGTTAGTAATGCTGTAAATGTTAACATTTTAAGAATATTGTTAAAAAATTGTGAAATCCTTTTTAATAATTAAATAAAAGAAAACGAAATTAAATCCTAAATAACTAACTTATGTATTTTTTAATTTAGATATGGCTTTCTCTTATATACATTAAAACGTTTATTTTTAATTAATAAATCTTTCAGGGAACTATACCTATTATCCTTTGAAAATTTAAATTTAAAATAAAAATTTTAATTTAGTTAAAAGCTTAAATTTATTTCATAAATAACAAAAAAAGCTTTCAAATAAGTGTTTTAGATTGAAATTTACAGTCGACTATAAAGGTAACTTACTTTAAACATACATCCTCTATAGATCAAATAATTGATGAACTATACTACTGTACGTCTATACACAACCAAAAATGTATAAAACAAAAAATATTTCGTAATATGTAAATTAAATGATGTTACGTAACCAAACCGCAAACAAACAAAAAAACTCCAGCATCTTTGTATTTCTTACGGAAATAAATGTTCATAGAAACTCAACAAAACCAAAAAACGTTTATAATAAAATTATCTTACATCAAAAATATAAAGCTGGAAAAATAACTTTCATTTCACTATATTATACATTTATATGTATATGCGTGTGTGTAAAATACTGTGACTTGACATTTAACCTGACATATTTTCATTTTTCTTTTTCTTATATTTTTCTTTAGTTCAGTAATATTACAACAACATTATGTACGACACACTAACATGTTTAACCATTTTTATCTCTAATGTTATGTATCATTTATATTTCTTTAACCAAAAGAATAGATTTTTGTTTTGTTTAGGATCTAATACTTTGTGTTAGGTAGGAGGCTACTGATTTATTTTAACGATAATATGAATTTGTGAATTTTTTTATTCAATTTCATGACGACAGAACTGTTTTTCTTCAAAATTGGATTTTCGCAACTATCATTTTTTAAACTTTATCTATAGCCGCTTCTATAGAATGATTGCAAATGTCCGTTACAAACAGTTTAACAAAATTATGAAAACGAAACTAAGAACCATTTGAATTGGTTAAGATTTAAATACACTGCACAATTTAACACAACTAAAAATTAATAGATTAATGGTATTACATGCAAGAAGGGAAAATACTAAATTTGTATTCTATTTTTTAGCCAAATTAGTTAAGTATTCTTCCACGACTATTGGGTCCGATGATTAAGGCCTTTCAAAACGATTTAAAAATAATGTTAATAAACTTCATCTGGACCCACCGAGCGAAAGAAGACTCTTTGGATTTTCGCGTTCCTTGAGATATTTATTGCTTGTACATTTATTGGTCGGTGGTTTAGGCGAATCATCAAAAACAATTTGTGCACCGATTTATTATGTTAAGGCAAGCATCATGCCTTCATCTAGTGGCTACTATGGCTACTATGGCTACTAACTTATATAATAGACTATTCCCATAAGCCATAGACATTCAAAAGCTTTTTCTACATCCAGTAAAACGATGATTGTCAAACGAATCGTTGTTTTTAATATAGTTTCAGCATAATTAACACTGCTTGAGTATAGCAGAATCACCAGCACTAAATCTAAACTAATGAAGAAAATGGTACAGTAATTGGCTAAAACGATTGTCTTTCAGAGACTCGATTTTAATTTAATCTTTTGATAAATGGGAAGTGATCATCTTGCAATCAGTTTAGGATATGGTTAGGCTCTTCCGTCATTTAAGTGATAAAATTTTTACTTATGTACTGTTAAGATTCAAAATTTTAGGAGAGTGGCGGGAATCGTTTAAATTCTACTTGTTAAGTCTAAATTTTGAAAGTATGCTTGCCACTTTACAATGTTGTATATAGTTCTGTTATTTAAGATAGTTAATTTTCACTACAATTACAGATATCAGAGGTGGCCTTCTAATATCGAGGGTTTCTTTAAGTTCATCACTACTCGTTTTACGGGATTCTGAAAGGTATAGAGGAAATAAAACATCCTCCGCGGACCAAACGCAAAATACAATGCAATGGAAAACACACCAAACGGAAACATTACCCCGTAGGTAGACATCCAGGATCAGGGATCTTGAAAAAATATCGACGAGCCAAACTAAAAAAATAACGGAAAAGACAAGTAAAACTAGAGAAGTCTACGACTCTATTCTAGAAGTCATTCTAGTTCAAACAAACTTAACAAGAACACATAATGATACACTATTTAAGAATTGCTACCTGGAATGCAAATGGCCTTACGCAACGCGTTTCAGAATTAAGTACATATTTTTAAGCACGAAAAAATTGATATGTCTAATATCAGAAAGTTACTTTACAAGAACCTTGTATGCCATAAAACGTGGATGCAAATAGTATCAAGCCTTACATCCAGCAGCAAGATCCTTAGTAACCTGACAGGTTAAACTGACAATTTGGAAGGCCTCCATAAGATTGGTGGATTGACCACCAAAGTAAATGCAAGTCCCACCCATAAAATGGTTGAAACTATAAAAATGGTCTGGACTCGCCCTAAATATTCTAAGCCCTACTGAAAAAGCACTAAGTAAATTACAGTACCAATACTTTCTTTAGACAAAGTTATGTGCTGAGACAGTGGAAAGCCGAAATCGTATACCAGCACATCCATTAAGGTTCCGAGAAAGGCACTCAACTTTAGAATAGGTAAATAGGATCACTCATACAATTAAGGAGGTGCTAGAAAAAAAAGTATGTTCAGCAGTATTCTTAGACGTAGAACAAACATTTGATAAGGTTGAACACCGTGGTCTGGAATTTAACCTCCAACGAGATTTGCCAAAACAATATTTTAAATTGCTTAAGTCTTATCCGAATGAGACAGGAAGGGGTATACTCAAAACTAAAAAAATATTGGCAGGGGTTCCACAACGTATTGTGAGATATTAGGTTCTACCTGTTAACCAGTGATAACTTTTGTAGATGTCGTTAATCCGGCTACTCTACGTGTAGGATTCTTGCATAAAATGTATATGGATCTTCTTGTTTTGTGCACTTGGCAAATTTTATGTCCAACAATTTTAGTATTTTGCTTATTAAGATGGATAAACTTAATTGACAGTTTTCCGTATATGATCAAGTTCACTGAATAAAACGACACTGTATAAATAAAATAGTTTTCCAGTTTTAAAAAGCTTAATAAAATAATTAAGAATTTAAATAAAGCTTCAGTCGAAGATAA
This sequence comes from Tipula confusa, assembly GCA_963556175.1. Taxonomy (NCBI): domain Eukaryota; kingdom Metazoa; phylum Arthropoda; class Insecta; order Diptera; family Tipulidae; genus Tipula; species Tipula confusa. Next base: position 160,925,353 of record OY744477.1, on the reverse strand, counting down.
AGGAACCATGAAACTGTAACTGGGGGGCTTTAACTTAGTTTTTTGCGGACTACTCGCTGTGGATAAAGGAACCATGAAACTGTAACTGGGGGGCTTTAACTTAGTTTTTGCGGACTACTCGCTGTGGAAAGCAATGAAACTAAAACGATGAACTGAGGCTAACACACCCCTCCTTGTGCTTAATGGGGAATGGGCCACAAGTTATTCATTTAAAGCCCAATTATTTTCTGAACACTTAAGCAAGGTATTTAAACCTAACTCTTTATGCGGAAATAAGTTTGTGCTTTTGGAAAATGGTTCCATTGATGATGGGATCCATTTGAAGCTTAAATGGAAACATTATAAAACACTGCAGACGTCATTACATAAATCCAAAGGCTCAGGATATGATAAAGTAACAACAAAAATAGTGCAACAACTACCAAACGAGGGTATTAGACTATACTTTTATATATAGTCCATGCAATATTGCAACTAAACTATTTGCCAGACACATGGAAAATAGCACAAATAATAATGAAACCAAAATCGGCTAAAGACTTAAACCTAGTAGTTTTTTATTGGCCAATAAGCATACTACTGATTCAATCAAAGATGTTTTAAAAGGCCATTTGCCAGAACCTTCTAGAGCAGAAACGCACTATTCCGGATCACCAATTTGAATTTCATTGAAATTGGTTGAAAATAGGATATACTACTTAGCAGTATGCTTAGATGAGGCGCAGACATTTGATAATGTTTGACACAAACAACTCATCTATATAAAAAATAAACAACAAACGTTGCCAAAGTTTGTCATGGAATTTTAGAGAGATATTTAGTAAGCAAGCATTTTAAATTCAAACATAATAGTACGTAATGAAACGCTTTAGGTCCACGGTTATATCTAATTTACACTTGTGATCTATACCTATAATAAATACATCACGATATGTGTTAGTTATTTCGACATTTCGCGGCTGATACTGATGGCAACCCATCGGAATCCTTTGATGGCATCAAAAGAGTTACAGGGGCACCTCGATTCTGTTGAGGGATGTGGCTACAGCAATGGTGAATAAAATCAAATTAAAACAAATCGACACATGTTACTTTCACATTAAGAAAAAGGACTTGTTCCACGGTAACACCATAAACGCTTTACAATGTACACAAAACCGTCACTAAAACACGGAACTTAATATTTAGGGAATTATCTTAAAGCTAAACGAACGTAATCAAAAATTTAATAAGCCAATTTATCGTAGTTAATTGGGAGAAATTTTAGACTTTAGCAAGACCACAAAGTTCTTCTTTACAAAACTATTATCATACCGATCTGGACGTAAGGTATTCAAATGTGAGGCTATGCATCTTCATCTAACTTGCGGTGACTGTTCCATATGTTACGTGCGTAATTCTGCAATCCTATAAGTGATCTAAATATTAATACAGTGAAAGGAACAGTTCAGAACTACAAGTACAAAATTAAATTGGAACATCATCATAACGAGCTTGCAACTGCTTTAACATGCCGTATATGTCATAAATTAAGCTTCAACACTGGCTGTACTTGATTGCGCAATAAAATATTTGTTAATTTTCTAATATAGTTATGAATAGCTTTAATCTAATAAAAATGTACATGCAGGAAGTAAAAAAGACTATTGGAAAATATTAAAACTAAAACATAATTTAATTAATGAAATAGTTACATTTAAAAAAGTAACAGATTACTCAAGCAATTATGCTTGAAGCCTTGGCTCGAGAGATACCGGGTTCGACTCCCAATGAAGCAGGGTAGAAAATCTATTTGATTTTGATTTGAATTGTTTCATAGAATAAAATAAAAAATAAACATTTGGATACAAAAAATAACAAAACAGCTTAACTATCTAATTTTAGCTTAGAAATTGTTAGAAATTACTTAAGAGGATGAATTTGTAAACCTTGTCATAAAACAAAAAAATGAGGGGAAACAGCAAGAAAATCGCCAAAGTATTTGAATTTTTCACTTGAATTTTTGATTAATTGACTGGACCAAGAAACTCAATAATTATGGGATTCATATATCGTGCTTATACATATTATACATCTAGTATTGTACTTATACATACAGTTAGAACTCGATTAATAGTTTAAACAAAAGTTTTGTTTTCATTTTAGTTCTGCTAGTATTTCATATGTGGCTTCATATTTTCGTTCAAATTTTCTTTACTATATCCTCTTTTGTTGGAAAGCAAAATTTTCATTACACTGCTAGTTAAGAAAAATAGTGAAGGAGAAACGTACATATGTTGATACATGAGAATATCTCTTCAACGAGTACGAATACACTGTATAGAATTCCAAACAGTTTTAAGATAAATTTAATTAGTGCAATTTATTAATTTCCGTACATTTATAAACTGCATATACGACAGCGATAGTTAAATTAGTAATATTCAACTATACGTACATATATATATGGTAATATAAAAAATATAGTGAAATCACTATTTTAGAGATAACGTTCCGAATTAATTAGTAATTAATATTTTTTTATTAGTTATAGATGTGATTTTATATTGTTATGTACCTCAAATAGTGTGCTGATATTCGTTCGAGCATATTATGCTACGTTGAGTATATAATTTAACGTTTACGTGATAAAGTGGTTCAGTTATTAAGTGTATGATTTAAGGTGATTCCGTGAATAAATAAATGAATCATAGATATATAAAGTGTGCTACAGTATATATATATGATGAATTTTAATAAAAAAATTTTTTGGGTTTTTAGATGATTAATTTAAAGTTTGACCAAACTTTTTTTTGTTTTTCACTCAAAACTGGATGTGAACTGATAAGCATTATTGGTATTATAACATCATGTTTATTTATATCGTTTGGAATACTTGGCCCCATCGTGTATGGCAAACTATTTTTCGACGAAATTAACAAATCGGTTTTGCATAATTCAGATGATTATCACGTTTACACGATTTATACATGTATTATGTTTTTATCGTTGTTTTATTTAATTATATCCATAGCACTGTATGTTGGATCAATCATGGTAAAGTAAACTCTATATTACGTACAAATAATTTGTATTCTAATCTATATATGAACATATATTTTTAACTCATTTTATTCCTAGAAAATACTCACACTATTATTACCCTGGTTCTATTTACAACTTGTCTACATAATCGCGGATGGATTAATCATTTGTGTAACCGTGGAACGACTATTCATTGCATTCACGTTTACCAGAGTTATGAATTTTTTAATTATTACAATTTATTTGTGTATTAAAATTTATTTTTTCTTATGCGTTCGATCGTTCGTGCTCGCCCTAAGACATCAAGAGTATCGTAAAAATCTACTCGCTAATGTATCACCAGTTGCTTATGCAGAGTATAATAATTTATGACACTGCTTGTATTGGTTTTAAAAAATATAGTATGTTATTCTGGGAAAGACAGTTTTTTATTTTAATTAACATTTGTTCAAGGTTTAGAGTACATCAACATCTTCTGGTGTAAAAACCTAATAAGTATGCTCAAAATATTATAATTAACATAAACTAGTTGTAAACCACAATCATTTTAAAACAAAACTAAATTATCACCATTTACAATACCACCTTAAGCATGACTTTGGTGGAATGAAATAGATAACCCAATCGCTCAAGATCTTGCATGGAGCAATATGGAAAGTACCCGTTACACCGCACTAAAATGTGATGACTTCTTATTTCTAATGACATAAATAATTTAATAAGCCAACCATTCAGTAAAACCGAGCGTTCAGCTCCTATAAGGAATCTGCATAATACAACAACAGAATGTCTATATGCCATCAGAAATCCTGGAATAAGCGTACAATCATGGAGCCCTTTTTTGATATTTACTTTATGTAAAAAATTGAACAACAAGTCGTATCGAGTGTATGAGACCTTTTATCTATAGACAATCCAAAAGAATTCCCAACGACAAGTTAATTTCTAAATTTGGAAATGGAAAAACCATTTCCAAATTTAGAAATTAACTTGTCGTTGGGAATATTTTATAAGAAAAATGGGTAATACCAATACAACAATCAACAAAGTTAAACCATTAAGACAAGCATTTGTAACAGCATCAAAATCGAAGTATACGAATATAATTTGTGGGTGTTGTCAAGGGTATCACAAAAAATACAAATGTTTGTGATTAAACGAACTAAATGGCAGAAAAAAGTCAAATAGCGAAGTTATGAAAAATGTGCTTTTCAACACAACACAAAACCATTGATTGTTTGAGCACACAGCAATGATAGCAGCTATAGAAAACTTAATGTCAACTGAAATTTTGATGAAAAAAGTTGTCCGGTGCTGTTATAGTCACTGCTTAGGTCAAAGTAAGGAATGTTTATGGAGGCTTAGATCTACTGCGAGCATTCGTCGATCTAGGCACACAGACTACATTTGTAACAGAATATGCAGCACAACAACTAGGTCTTTAAGAGGGAGATCACAACAACAGATATTATTAAACATAAGTCCCCAGATTTTCATTTTTATTCAACACGCCATCGCAAGCTTTAATTTTGAAAACAATTATAAAAGCTGTACCGGATAAAAATGTAATTGGATTAAACAGCAAAGTTTAAGATGAAATATTCTTGCTGATCCATGTTTGATACTCCAGGACCTATTGATCGACTCACAGGTGCAGATATATAAGGGAAAATGATGCTATATGGAATAAAAAGAATCATCAGCACAAATACATTACTCAGAAATCTGAACTTGGATAAATAATATCGGGCCGATTAAGTCGAATAAACAATTCAAGCAGTTTTGGGGATCAGAGGAATTACATCCAAAGCAAAGTTTCACTGATAAAGAAATTAAATGTGAGATGTAGTATATAAAACCACACATATAGAAGGCTAAATAATGGTCGTTATGAGGTCTAGATTCCATTCAACAACAAACTACTCTAAAGAAGACATTTGAGAGAATCAAAAACACAAGCAACAGCTAGATTACCACAAATGGTAAAACGATTCAATAAGGATGAAAGCTTAGAAACTAGCAGATGCGACATCAGCACATCTAGGAACTCAGTGGGTTATATTGTCCCACAGAGAATTCATCACTTTGGATGGTTATGGGAAGCCGGAGTTAAGTCCACAAAACAACACCTACGCAAAGTAATAAGAACTCACACATTAACATTTGAGGAGCTTTCAACATGTATAGCTCAAATAGTGGCCTGCTTAAACACAACACCACTAATTTCTCTTTCATATATGACATAGACAATGATAGTTTTTTAAGCTCTAAAAAGAGATTGAAGAGTAATTCTAAAAAGAGATTGCCAGAGCACGACATCAAGATAGTGATTGTAGAGCTGGCAAAATCAGACTGACTTATGTAAAAATATATTGGTCCGTGCTCCTAACACGTGTTGACGATTAATAAAGGGAAAGAATGATGTACTTTGCGATGACACAATACCAGTGTAAAAGCAAAACACTTAAAGACAGCATCTTGTGCCAACAGTCTAACGTGATCCTGGCATATACAGATGATATCTGCATAATAAGACTGAATGGACTGTGCCGTGAATTCTGAGAAGAAAATCATGTGCCATTTGGCGGGCACAGAGCACACTGTCAGTGACGATGGCTATACCCGGGGTAGAATTGATTTGTTTTCTTTAAGTGATCTAGAGCAATATGGCGAGCTGAATTGTATATTGGCGCCGAATTGTTGATAAGGTACGGGCCAGAAATAACCTGTAAAAGCTTCCTTAGAGAAATAGTGCTTAGCATCAAAATATTTTGATACTTTATAAATAAATCATCCAAACCACATTATTACAATTAGGAAGAGAAATTAAATTATGAAGGTATAAAGTGTTCAAATTCCATGTTAGCTTTATACGTGCTCCTGTACAAGAAGGTAAAAATATATCTATAGACAATTTCAATCCTTCCTTGTCAGAGCACACTCTAATCTTAAAAACGTTTTAGGCAGTTAAATATTTTTTCCCAAAAGAAAAAATTCAAGAAAATGGTTGACATCGGTTAATAAACCTACGCAGCCTTTGTTTGAAGTGTAGGCGTCCATATCTTTGTTTTCAAGTATGTATATGTATCTTTTATGGCTTTAGAGTTAAATTTTGATTATTTCACACACCCAAATATTCACATTTTCATTCACAAAACTAAACTTATCCATTATTCAAAATTTCATGATTAAATCTTATATTTGTAACTTACATTTTCACTTAACATACATTTAGAATTCATTTTTTTTTTTTTATAGATAAATTTTACTAGATAGGTTTAAGATTAAAAACTTAAAATCACAATGGACAAAACAAAAATTATATAGAAGATAGGTTTTAATTTTTTTTAGATAAGCGATTAAACAATAAGCTGCCCGCAGAATCCGTTTATACCAGATAATTGTGTTCTAGTCAAAAATTGTCATCGTTCATATTCTCCACACTAATATTCAGTATCGGTTTCTCCATATCGATTAACTCTGGTGACGATTTATCATTCGAATTTTCATGCAACGTAAAACTCTGTATATCTATATGATCAGCGTGCTTATCATCTAAGATCGTTTGATCTAAATTTAGTATACATTCAGTCTTAAAATTTTCCATATTAAAATGATCAACATTCAAATATTTCATATCGTCGTACGGCGACTGTGATGATGTATCCAAATTAAGACAGTTCGACGATATTGTGCCATCCGAATTTAGTGTGTGATGTGATTGATTTGAATGTTTCGAAAATAAATGACATTGTTGAATTAGGGTGGCGGTTGACGATGATGATGTTGACGATGAGGTTGTTGTCCCCGTACTAATCATTGGATTATAATTACCCCATTCGAGTGACAATTGATTTCGTTCAATGTTCATGCTATCGAAATTTAAATTTAAAAATAAATTTGGCGATATATGGCCAGGCGATATACGGCCAAGTGTATTTTTATTTTCTAAATCGAGCAATGATGTGTTCATTGTATCGTTTAACGAACCACCCGATGGTGACAATTCAATTGCATTCATTAGCATATTATCCGGTGAACCAGCATCATAATTCATAACGGCCATATCACAATTTCCATTTTTCATCAACGATTTTTCATGTTTCCGCCATTTTGCACGTCGATTTTGAAACCATACTTGTACTCGTGCCTCGGTCAAATCAATTCGTACGGCTAACTCTTCGCGAAAAAATACATCTGGATAGTGTGTCCGTTGAAATGCTCGTTCAAGCTCTTGCAGTTGTATAGAGTTGAACGTTGTTCTAAAATAATTTGTATATGTATTTTAGAAAATTTATGAGGAAAATCAATTTTTTTGTCATACACAAATTTTATCTTACCTGTATCGCCGTTGCTTTCGTTTCATGTTTTGTAATATGTCTAATATTATTTTTGCCTATCGTTCTTTTCCTGCATACACTGTCTGTACACTATTTCTATTTTTCTAATTTCTATGCCATACAACAACAACAACAACAACAAGATATAAACTGTCAGCTAGAATGAACAGTAGTTTATACAAAAAAAAGGAAAAACTAAAACAAATATTTTTCGATTTTAAGGTTTCATCTAGAGTTCTTCGTTGGATGTATAGGGTGAACAGATTTTATGTTTTTTTTTTATGTATGTAAGTCAAAGTATTTGAAAACTCTTCGTGCGAATTTTTTACAACTTAACACTTCCTTTAATATTGTGCACCTTCTTAACTTTGTTTAATTTTGAAAAAATCGTTTTTAACGTAAATAAATTTTTTCCAATTTTTAGATTTAGCTTCCCGAAATATTCTTAACATACTCTCTGAATATGAGCATTGTTAAATTGAAACTAAATAGATTTTTTTATTTAGTTTCCATTTGGAAATTTTGTTAGTGTCATTTTGGTAAAATATATATGAAGAAAACTTAAAAATGCAAATTTTTTTCTATAATTTCGAATTTAGTTGATTTTTGTATTTGTTATTATTTATTTCATCGGTAGTTTTCTATTTGCTTTAAGTTTTGTTTTTTTTTTATAGAAAATATAGAATTTATTGCCGATTATTTGAGTATAGAGCTTATCGATCGATGGTTGATCGTAGATAAGGACTTATGTAATATGTATATACATAAAAAAAAATATTTTTTAACCCTTGATCGTTAACTATAATATTAAGGTTTCGTACAGATCAAATCAAAGCAAAAAGGTTTGTTTACCTCTTACAAGATTATATCTGAATATTGCTTAATGCACAGGCAGAGGCCAAAATCATTATCTATGCTAAAATAGTTTAACTTTCCTTGCAAAAATAAAACCATTAAATGTTCGGTCAAAAGCAGTCAAAAGCTTTTTTGGAAATTAGTAAGGATTAAGTGGTACAAGTCGTCATTCAGATGATACATTAAATCTTTCAAAATAAAGAAAACTATAGACTGTATCCGGGCATCCATATTGATTGTTCGATAATGTCATTGATTGTTCTATAATGTTACAGAAAAGTGGGTGCTGAGCTCAACATATCCAGAGAAGGGATGCAACACATTAAAAAAAAATAAACTTGGATTGATATCTCTGAAGTTCCAAAAGACAGACGATCTAACTCCTTAGCAGAAAAAATAGACTGCGGATAGAGCAAAGAAATTGCATCGATTGCACACAAGTGGCCACAAGTGCTTATCTTCAATGATGAGGCTCGATTTGCAAATATGATGAACTTCTAATCTGTGGCATTTTAAAGAGTAAGATTGGCAACTAAAACTTTCTTGCAATTATTTTAGCAGCCCTGTAACGGAAAATTCTGACATAAGAATAAAATAGTTTATTACCATAAAATATTTTGGTATACAAAGGAATTTTTAGCATAATTTCCTAATGGCCATAGAACTTACATATCTGAATTTGATCAATTAATAGCAGAAAATATTAAAAACCGTAGAAGCCCGGATAGAGGCCTTACCATAATTGCAGAAGTACTCAAGTCCAGATATTGCTCATTCTGATCAATTATTGATTTTGGGGACGAGATTAAAAGCCTCCACCAAGTATCCTAAATAGATACAGGCGTATCCTGTGCAATGTACTGTTGAACGAATCGTTGTGGTAATCAATTTCTTCGTAGTAGTGAAGCAGTATAGCTAATTAGTTAAACAAAACTATGCAATATGGTACCAATAAAAGGAATTAATAAAAGGTACCAATAAAAGGTATCAATAAAAGGTAAATCCACTCTCTATCGATACAGGCTCTATGGATTCTAATTCTAGGGAAAGCCTTCTTTAAATGGTATCAAATAGCCCTTTCTAGGCTTTCGAAGATAAAAGGCTAGAAACTGTGACAAAAAAGGACTTCCCTTTTTTGACTTCGACGAAAATACCACAGTGCAAAAAGTGCCAAGATTTTAATCATACGCAAAAATACTGTAGACAAGAGACAAGATGTGTCAAATATGGTGAAAAGCACAAAACTAAAATTTGCAAACAAACAAGAGATGCATCACAAAAATCGGGAATTGCAAGGGGAAGCACTCACCCGAAGTTTATTACCAGAATCTCACTTTACTAGAACCTTATATTCAAAAATATAAGGATATATAGACTACTACGGGCTACATCCTCCCGCAGCTTCAGTTCGGATTTAGAGAGAAACATTGAACCATTAAGTAAGTACATAGAATTACTTATGTTACAGAGAGTATATTAGAGAAGAAAAAGGTATGCTCAGGCGTCTTTCTAGATATAGCGCAGGCATTCGATAAAATATGGCATTGCTATAAAATAGGGGATATAAAATATGGGATTGCTATTTAAACTTCAGAGAAATTTACCTAAACACTTTTTATTTGATCATAAAGTCCTATATTGAGGACCAACACTTTTGAGTGTAGTAAGAAAAGGAATACTCTGCGCTCAAAAAACTATCATTAGGACTCCCACAAGGAAGTGTTTTAGGACAGGTACTCTACCTATTATATTCAAGAGACTTATCTCACTTGAATGATGCTTTATTTTCGCAACATTTACTGACGATAAATTGGTGACAACATCGAGTAATCTACAGCTAAATTACAAAAAGTCTGCGTGATAAAATATGTAAATGGACAAAAATGTGACGTATATCAGGCTTAATGAAACCAAATCCACACATGTGACCTTCACGAATTTAAAAATTGGCCGAGAACCTGCAGTTATTAACGTCAGCAGATTCCATACGCAAATACAGCTAAGTACTTGGGGATGATATTAGATACCAAGCTCAGATGGAAAGAACACGTTATAAAGAAGAAAGAATAACTCAAGAATTAATAACTCCAGTATTGACTATGCTGTGCGAAAACTCCGGATTGTCAGTACAAAACAAATTGTTACGGAATACAGTTGTGGGGCTGTACGAAGAAAACTAACATAAAAATGATACAAACGTTAAAAAACAAAGTGCTATACGTTGTATAGTTAATCCTCCGTGGTATCCATAAGGAATGAAAACCTGCATAGAGATCTTAAGATAGTGATGCATAGAGAACGTAATGCTTAACATATAAATGCAGAGGTGCGCAGTATGCTGAATTCCACAGACGAAGCGAGGCTCTTGAAGAGAAGGAGACCAACTGACCTAATGTTGATCTGATCGAATTAAAAAATAAAATACACACACATATATATATATATATATATATATATATATATATATATATATATATATATATATATATATATAGATATATATATATATATATATATATATATATATATATATATATATATATATATATATATATTTATATATATATATATATATATATATATATATATATATATATATATATATATATATATATGTAGAGCTAGACTAGGCTAGTCTCCAGCCAATGGGCTTCACCTCAATAAAAGTGTAAAATTGTGAAAATGAATAAATTCAGTTGTATTTTTTTATATAAAATAAGAAAATAAAAATAATAAAATTATCAGTTATCCTGAGGTATGTGAAAAAATGTGGCAAACCATGAGTAAAACTTTTTGTATTGTTCATTAAAAACACCGGCCCTAATGTTCTCAGGCTCTAGTTACAGCAGTTAAAGAAACACTGAAAACTTGTAAATATACCGACCTTAAGCACGAATTAAAGATGTATGTCTTCGGAGGGAACAAATGCAGCTGCATATGCTGCAAAGGAGCTTTTTTCATTTTCAAGTTATTGCAATACATCTTAATTTTTTCAACATCAAACAACAGATGGAACAGACTCACTGCAGGAATTCTTATAAACAATTTATACCGTATAAAATCTCTATTAGCACTCCAGTAGTCAGTTCGTGGCAATGCTTTTATAGAAGGTTAAATAATTCGTTGTCCGAAATAGCCTGCGTATAATCAAAAAACAGTTACAATATAAGAAGCTAATGGACACATTTAGAGCAATTAGAAACAGAATTCATATGGTAATTTTATTGAGTTGTCTATTAACCTATTTTTGATGGTTCAATTATGGATGACCTATCAAATCACTTTGAAAATTTTGGGACCCGTCAGTTCAAAACTATTTTTAAAGATAATGATTATATTTTTGATCTACAGTTTTTTTAACCTTTCTTTATAAGACGTTAAATGTCTTGATTTAAATGGACATTCTAGTATTTATCACACACCACTTTTGCGTAGTTTAATACTAAAAAAAATAAACTATGGTAGCTAAAACTTTAGAGATTACTTATAACGAATTAGCGAACGTTGTAGGTGATTAGCCCAAGAATTCGGTCACCGGTACAAGATGTAGTTATTTAATTTCTATTTATAAATTATTGGTTAATGGTGAGTATTAAACTCGGAACCGCGACGTGGTAAGCAAGTAACTTAACCATCGCACCAGTAACGGTCAAACAAACTATCCAATGATGCATATACAATTAAAATTACTTGCAAATAAATGTTTATTTTGTTTAAAAAAAGTTTTTCTATCTCACTGACATGCCCAGAACTATACAACTAACATTTCAAATTTTCTAGAAATCTGGGACTCGAAATCGGATACTTTATATGGTTTGGTAACAAATTGTATAACTCAGGAGCATTGATTCTGAAAGATTTTCTACATTATTCTTTTCGGGTAAGTAAAATAAAACACTGATTATTAGTTTTTAAATAATATTGGTCTATCGATTTTACCTGAGCAAAACCACTCCTGGCATAAAAAATTTGCAATACTTTGTAAACATACCTACAGCGGAAAGGAAGGATTTGAGCTTTTATAAACAAAGAAATGTTGTAACTGTAAATTTTTTACAATATATGATTCGAATGGCATGTTTTTTGATTGTTATGAGAAGTTTTAGATTTTCATGATAAAACCCTCCCCAAGCTGCCAGAGCATAATCAAGTTTGGAGTTAACAAGTACAAAATAAATTGTTATCACTAAAAACATATGATGTGTCATCTGCAAAAATCACAGGACTTCCGAGTAGGTTCATCTTGAAAATAAAATTAGTATACATTAATAAAAAAGAATTGGCCTTAGAATGGATCCCTGTGGGACACCCACTGTAACATCGATGTCGGTCTAAAATTCGACATATTCAGAACATCACCACCTTTATGAAATGGAACTACAACTGCATGTTTCAGTTCATTGGGAAGTATACCAGTACAAATACTAAGATTACAGATGAAACACAAAGGTCCCGAGATGAACTAAGCAATTTTTTTGGTGAAAACATTACTAAAACAATCATAACCTCAAGCATTAGAAGTTTTTAAATGACTTATCATTATAAATATTTCAGCTTAAGTTACGGCTGACAAAAAACAATTTATCAGCTCCTACGACTTTGAAAAAAGAAACTGATTTCTATCATAATTGGTTAAATCATCTGATTCAATGTATTTAGCGCATAACTTAAGCGGTATCTCCGTGAAAAATTGATTAAAACTCGATGCGAAATTGGCGTGTTAATTAAGAACAATTCCTTCGGCATCTTTAACTTTCAACCTATCGTTGACTCTTTCCACTTGTTTACCGATTGTCTCATTAATTATACGCTATTGTTCTTTTATATTGATTATATTTCTTTTAAATGGGTAGTCAATGGGTCCAGGTTTCTTTAACTAGTTTCTCAACAAACATTTTTTTATAAATTATACGCTTTTTCTAATTATTTGTTGTTTGGATGAGCTTTAAGTTTCTTATACAAAATAATTTTGTTGCTAATTTTATTAGAGAGTGGTTTTGAGATCCATGGTTTCAAATTAGTGGATACATTTTTAAAAATTTTCATTTGATTATTTATGATATGCAAATTAAGAAAACAGGAAAAATTATTGTAAGCATCATCAGCGCAAACTGAGTCATAAACCTTTTGCCAATTCTCACGTAAAGGAGACTCCAAAAGTCGGGGATAGTCGATTGTAAGAAATTCAGTTATCTTCGTACTATCACATCATTTTGATTTATTATTCATTTAATGGTCAGTTACATCAAGATCTATAACTACGGAATATATCTATTGAGGTTCTGTCTAATTAATAAGTGATCCATGCAAGTGGAGGAAACACTCCTCGTTATTTCATTGACCATTGATGATAGCCCAAAAAGAGGACATTATAACTAAATAATTTTTACATTCCACAGAATCGCTTACCAGATTGATATTTAAATGATAATTAAATTTTTTAACTTTGTGTGATCTAAGAATGTACCAAATTCCTCTATGAATGTGTTTGCACTGTAACAGAGAAGGCGGTATACACAGATAATCGTGTGAAATTGCTAATTCTCAAACAAATCGATTCGAACCCCATCAGCAAATTTCAATGATAAACATAAAACTTTGTAATTTGAAACAAAATAATCCGAAATATAAACGGCGACTTCTTCTGCCCTCTGGTCTTAATGCAATTTCGAACAAAACCATGAATGATGGAATAATTTTTAGTACGGTTATAAGTGAGATAGAAAAGAATTTAAATTTGCATTCATACTTCTAATATTTTGATGCACAATTGAATGATTTCCAGACTCATTTAATATTACAACAAAATTTTCAATTGGTTCATTTTGACTCAGGTTTCTACTAAAACATACAAAATTCCAATTAGAAACATTACTATGACCATTACTATGAGATGCACTATTTAAAAGATTAATTAAAGGCATTGAAAACCATTATATAAAGTAGCAGTTCATTTTAATATATTTAATCGTTTCACCATCATTTTTCCTCATTATGATCCAAGTATGTGAGCTGGAACGTATTTCATTTTCCGAACTTTTTCCTAACAACATTATTGTTAAAACGAAAGATGTCGACCAACGAAAGATTCCACGTTAAATGAAACTCGAGACGGAGATATTTTGAATTCTCGCTCTGGATCAAATCTGAATGCTTAAATTTATGCGAACACCCTAAACTTTTAAATGAAAAAAAATCAATAATAATGATGTATCATGGGTAATGGCCGAGGAACTTGATATTTTATATCCAAACATTATTATAGCGTACGACCAATTGTTTTCAGGTCTTAGATGGATTAAAACATACTTGATGTACAGCTTGAATACAGTGGCTATAAAATATATAGTATTTATAGAAACAGAACTCTTGTAAACAATTCTTTTGATGACATTATTACAACATTTGTTGAACAGAAGGCTAAATCTATCAGCAGCTTCTCTATAAAGAATTTATACGGAAAAGCGTGGTGAATTGTTAGGTTTAATTTTGCGATTGCATCTCACCTGATATTGTTTTCTAAGTGTGTATCCATCGTATCTACTATGGTTCCGATGATAGGTTTTGTCAGTGAATGGCAGTAAAAATGTGCACTCTTAAAAAGTAACACTTAGCTATAGTGAGAAGTATTGATATAAACCTTTTAGAAAGCAATGAATCCAATAGTAACCAAGCAAAGCTTGCTCCATTGATGCTTTTGATTTAAGCAAAAATCTTAACTTTCTAATTTAGTTCACAAATGTATTGTGGTCCAGACAATGTTCGCCCTCTTGTGCTAAAAGAGTGATCTTTTGTTATGTACCAACCGCTTACTTTTACAATTTGAGCTTATCAGGTGGGCTATTTCCTTAAATATGAAAAATAATGTTTCTAAAATGTATCTAAAAATAAATAGGTGCCGGTATATATTGTATTGTGTACATCATTTTGAATCTCTTTGGACGTCGCGGTCCCGAGTTCTCAATACTCAATATATTGACCAAACACTTAAAATATTTACAACTTGCACCGCGGTGACTGAATTGATTGTTTTTATATTAAATATGTGCACCTATTCGAACTCTCAGATCTCGTACTACTCTGCGTTCGACCTGGAATTTAATTAGATCTAGATCCAATTTATACTACAAGCCATTTTTCTATTAATGGATTAATGGATTAAGTTGCACATTTTTTTTAACAGATCAAATTTAATTTTTTTATGAACTATAGGCATTTAAAGAATAAAATGCTTAAAGGATTTAATGGTGTTGATAATTTTATTGTTAAGCCATACGCTGGGTTCTTGGCGAATGTTTTGAAGCTTTTAAACAATTTGAGTTTAAACAGTGATGCTTTTCAAGCTAAAATTATGTATAATGAAAAAAGCAGTTGTGATAATTATTGAGGTATTAAACGCCTTATTACAACTATTAAAATAAATAATAAATCTCGGAAACCGGCAGCTTTATTCATATATAGATGTAACTTTTAATCATTTGACACAGTCGACCATAGAATACTGATATCTAAGCCGGTTAAAATTAGTGTCAGGAGTCTAATTCTTGACCTTTAAAATAATTGACAATTCATCAAAATAAAAAAAAACTTCAAAGAACCCAGGTCACGTTAACCGTGGCGTATCTCAGGAATCATCTGCTCCAAATTTATTTTACTTCAATCTTCGAAATTGATCTCATAGGTCATACAAACATACATTTGCTGATGATTAGGCGGAAAATTATGCTATGCAATAGCACTTCCGACAAAAAATCTTTAATTAAAGCAGATTTAAACAGTTTACTGTTAGCGAGAAATCGAAAGTCATGTGTTAAATGCTGGAAATTTTAAATCAAATTTGGAAAGCTGCCACAATGTAAAAGAATTAATTAACTATAGAATTATGATCCATTATATTTACCTAACATTATTTCACTTGTTTTCTGTGGTTCAATTTTTTTTAACTTCTAATCGATGATATTCTCGAAAACTCTATACGTGCTCGATATTTTTTACGTATCAGAGAAAAAAAGATTTCCTGCTCGTCTTGTCACTAGCAACCATGTTGGTTGATCAGACCCGTTACCATGTACGAGTGTGAGAGTTGAATCCTGATAGACGAGTATCAGAGTATTATTCTGATGACATTTAAGAGAAAATGCAGGCGCTTGATTTAAAGGCCAAACAGCAACGAAAACGACACTTAATGACTTATGTTTCCACCATGAGATCAGCGATTTAAACTATGACCATCAAATGAACAATTATGCTTTGCCCACGGTGCACAACTGCAGCGGTAATTGTGGTGCTCTTGAAACGATACTCTTGAAAGTGGCTCGGACAAGGAACAGGATATTTCCGAAGAGTTATTCTATTGTAATGATAAAAATAGAAAAAAAGTAAGCCAATTAGTATCAATGTTCCATCGATCACTAACAAAAATCTAAATCTTACAGAAATAACATGCAGAAGCTGAATTCGGAAAAGAAAAAGCGTTAAAAATTTGCCAGCTTTACGGTCGAGGCTTTTAGAAACTTTACCATAAACTTTACGTAAACATAAGCTTGCTAGCAACCACATAAATGATTTTGCAATACCTGAGATTGATTAATCTCGGGATTGCTAGTACTTAATTCCGCTGGATAGATAATCACACTAGGAAAAACTAAAAAATATGGACTATATACTATTATAGACTCTGGATGAAGAAGAAACAACTACTTTCAATATTTTACTCGAAAGTTGTAACAGTGGATGAGTAAAAGCACCCAGAATAGACAACACAAAAACATTAAAGTTCTTTTCATACCGACGACTTCGACTTTCGACTTTGCAAAACATTTAAATTCCACAAATACAAAGCATTGATATATTCATACCGACGGTGTCGACTTTGACTTTGTTTGACAGCTGTCATATTTTGATATTTTATTTGTGAATTGCATAGACGTATAAAAGCTTTAATGTCTTTGGTGAATTATAAGTTGTATCGTGAGTTGTATAGTAAGTATCTGACACATCATATAAAATTAAGTTTGATTGTACCTCAAGGATGACACAATCCTCAAAATTATTGTCACTAATAAAGTTTCCTTCACTTTCCCTAATATTTATTTGATTATTATTTATATTTTCATTATTTTCGTCCTCATAATAATATTCCACAGAATAGTTAAACATATCATCGGCTGCCATTTTGACGTTTTTTTTACCCATTAACATTTCAAAATGAATAAAGTTGCTTTGTACAACTTCAAATTGGCAAAGTCGAGATGTGGAACGTATCGCACTTGCTTTGCAGCTTACTTCATTGCACTGTATTTTTATTTTCTTAGATTTATCACATAAAACTAATTAGTTTTATAACTATTTTGATTTATTTCAATAAAACTTGACATTATTAATCGAATCAACTTAAGTTTTATAGTTTAAATGCTTTTTAAAAAAATTTCATTTACGAAGTCCAAAGTCGAAGTCGTCGGTATGAAAAGTACTTTAATAAATTTTTTTCAAAGCAAGTGCCTAACAAACAAAGTATTCGTGCAACCCTAAATCCTAGTAACCGTCACAAACTATGAAAATGAAAATATTTTTTATAGCTCAACTATCTATTTTGGATATTACAACTTTATTGTGCCAGTAACCGTTTATTTGTATAATGACCAATAGTAAAATTGATGCACACGATGAGGATGGAGGCGATTCAGAACATGAAGCGGAGCATGCTCCCAATCAAGACCATCCAGCTGATGAAAATGAACTCGGCGAGGAAGAACATGAAGGTGAAGTTGATACACAAATTGTACATAAAAAATCAGAGAGTGTAATATCGCTTGGAAGTGTTTTGGGAGCCGATAACACTTATGGAGACGAACATGAGGAAGAAGCAATGCATGAAGAATCACCAACAGAAATAGGTCCAATCGGCGATAATGCTGGTATAACTCCAGAAATATCGGTATTCGATATGGGTACCGATGAAAGCGAGGAAGAATATATCGAAGAAGAGGAAAGTGAAAAAAGTTTGGTGGCATCTGAATTTAATGTAAACGCCAATTTAGATAAAACTCTTCTTCAAGACGGTTTCGAGGAAGTTTATCGATACAAAAAAAATGCTGAACGCCGTAAAACTTTATTAAATCGTAAAGTAAGTGAATATTTTCGACGTCAACAAAATTACGGCGTGTTTATTCAGGAAAGTCTAAGCCAGACAAAAGATTATTTGCAACGTTATCGAACGCAGTTATTAGAATTGGATAAGGTACGTATATGATCATAATAAGGTGCCTATATAATGTAAAGAAACTGATCCGTACAATTTTAGCGTTTGGCGAACAAAAAACAATTTGAAATTGATAGTCAAAATCTAATTGGCCCACTAAAAAAAACTTTAACCCAAACAATTTCCGAATGCCATACATATATTGCCGATTTCGAAAAATTATTTTTTGACACTGCCATAACACTACAGGGTGGAGCGAGTGGTAAAGAATTAAAAGAAACCACAGTCCTAAATATTATTAAACGAATGCAAAATGTACGCAATATCGTTAATAAAGAGCGCCTAACATTTATTATTACTCAAAATAAGGTTGCCGAAATTGAAGTCGTAAGTACCAGGTATAGTACATGTATAGTTCCTAATCACATACCACGTATCATATATATATAGAAAGCAAAAAGTCTCGAAGATTTGGGTAATGGTTTACGTATGGTAGATTTTGAACAATTACGATCGGAAACCCAAAGTTTAAGCGATAAAATCGAGGAACGTAACAATGAATTGGAAAAGTTACGGTTACGATGTAATGCCGACACACAAATTCTAGCTCATGTACGCGAAAAAGATTTTATGCTACACAAAATTATTCGTAATCAACGCGAAATTTTAAATGAAAAAAATGCAGACGTAGATATGGCACGAGAACAGTGTAACCAATTAAAAGGTGAACGAGATCAATATCGTAAAAAACACAGTGAACTAAGTATTGAATGTGGACTACTCGACAAGCCATTGTTACTACGCGATTTTGATATAACGGTCGATACCATCGAAGCGAAACGTTTAGAAATAGCTCGTCTTCAAGAAGAAAACGCTAAAATTGAAATTGCTGTTCGCGAAATTGCCATAATTCTGAGTGAAGGTGAACTAATTAAAACCGAATCACAAAAATTCGAAGAATATTTATTAAACGAAATTTCATTTATGGATGCACCAATTTTTCCGCGAATTAAAAAAAATTAAATATATTTTTCACTTTAATTTTTTATATTTTATATTATATTATATTTTAAAATAAATTACACAGTGTATATTTATAGCATGGGACATAAATATTAGGTTTTTTTTTTTACACTGAACACTGGCATGCAGCTACTACCGTAATTAATTTAAACTTCCAAACACTGCGTAAAGAATCGGGTACCGATGATAAAGAGCGATCTTCTTCGATCGATTCATTTTCAGAGCGACGAACTAAAACGCGCACTTTATATGGAATTTCTTTACATTGTGAACCGCGCCTACATTTTTGGTCTTCACATACGGCGGTGACTAAATATCGCGGAAAATGTGTATAACCTAAATCGAGTAGTTCGAATTTGGTTTGACAGGCGCACGAATGTTGCACGTAATTATCTGAATTTTTATTATGACGTTTTTGTGCCACTTCATTATCCATATTCGAATCACTTAATTTCACTTTATTCCATTCATAGTCCGGGCCAAAAGCTGTATCATCATTATAATGATTCGAAAGTTGGCTATAAAACAAATTAAAAAAATTACTAGTTTTCACTCTTCGGGCACACTTCCGGTCCAAATATGACTTACATATTTTTTTCTATTTTATCATTTATGCAGCTCTCGTCCGCACATTCGACCGGAGTTTTCTGACGAAATATAAAAAATTCAGGAAAATTCGATAAAGCCGAAAAAGATGTTCCAGACGACGATGAAGTCGATGATGATGGTATCGTTATGATCCCTGATTCTGTATTTTTATTACACAAGATTACGTTTATCAACGAAAAACCAATGAAAACGAAAGACTGTAAGACACAAGTGAAAATATTAAGAAAATGTAATTACGTTATATAAGTACATTAAACACTTAAGTAATTTTATTATGATGTGTGGAAAACAAATTTTTTTTTTCTTTTACTGAATTATTCGTGTATATTAAGATAAGATGATACTTACTAAGGCAGTCATCTTGATAAACTGATAAAAATTTGTTATTATCACCATCTTTTTATACCTAATAAGATATCAAAACAATTAGATTGACCGGTAGGATGGTATAACAATAAGTAAAAAAAAATGTGTTAAAAGTACAGTGGGTAAACAACAAATTGTTAAAGGTAAATAATGACTTCATATAAAACGACACATGATGCGTAAACTCGTATGACCATGGATTTCAGATAAATGACGTCGTTGACACTGGAAAATACAAAATCTTTTGTACAGATCGTAAAATAAATTTTAAAATTTGCATGTAATGCTTGTCTTTAAAGTGGATCCCGTAATTTTAGGTATTCAACCGAAATAGGGTTTTTAACCAAACTTTGGACCGAAATTGTTGTTTGATCTTTTAGTTTTTTTTAACTCTCTAATGGATGTAGGGATTTAATTCCAATATAAGAAAAACAACGTACCGTAGCACTGAATTATGATAAATATGGAGCCAATGATGAATATAGATAAGTCTGAAGCATGATCGGAGCGATTAGGGTCAAAAACGTATATGATGGCATTATTTTCATGTGACTTAAAGAATGTTTCTGGTACTACAAAGATTCCATTAAAACTTTAAAAGATAAAATCGCAATAGTTTATTTGCGTAATTATGAATTCTACATAAATCATCTATAGTTGATCAAGAATGGGGGCAATCTGTTAAAGACCACCTGTAACATATTTTTTACAATCATCAGCAAAAACATAAAACTTGCCAAGCTTTATATTATTGGCTAAATCATTCAGATACAAAACAAAATGGCTAATGGATGCACAAGTTTTACAAAATGAATCTACTCATGGCACTAGGCATTAGATTGTTTATTTAAGAAAGCCAAAACGAGATCTATCTCATCAACAACATATATGATAACAAAATTATTATCTATAACTTGCAACTTGTAAAGAAAATTTATTTTTGTTGGTTTATCAATACCAATATCCATATAAGTGAATTCCATAAATTCCATAGCCGTTTCATTGTCATCTGCGATGTATCAAAATAGTACAATATCTTAGCCTTTCTTATTAATATTGTAACCGTGAAATAAGTTGAGCAGTAAAGACCCCTTGATATCTGCAATAGGGACATTTTCAACTTTGCAAACCAACGCTCATAATTTTTGATTGCCTTAAATATACGGATATATTTAAGGCCTAGAAGCCTAGAAGTAGTTTCGCTAGTCACTTTCTTGAGTGGAGCACTCTCTTGAGTGCATGTTTGTAACATTCAAAAATTCCAACTTTAGCCAAAGGTAATTTATATTTATAATTTATCACTCGATCATGTCTTAATATATCATAACCTGGAATGGCCAAAGATTATTCGGGTATATCAATATTTAACCATCACTCATAAATGTCCAGAATATCAAAATTATGTAAATCAATTAGAATTTAATCCAACAGAGATTTTAACACAATTATTGGAGATAATCCAAAGCATTATCGATTTTCGAAATTGAGAAATTCTCAAAATTCACCTGATAAGAAAATATTAAAGTGACGAAAAATAACGGAAAAAAAGAATCATCTATCCAACTAAAATGGAAAATTGATTCTATGAAAATATTCAAGAATAGTTGCTCCTCCAGTTATCAGAAAACAGTTTGTTAAAATTCGCCATCAAGGCCATCCAGGGGTAGAAAACATGAAAACACGTTTAAGACATATGTAAGCCGAAAATATAAATAATGATATAAAGGAGTACGTAATAAATTGTCATGGCTACAGTCTAGATACATCTAGAGTGAAATAATTATTGAATTTTCCTCTTACTTCAGACATTATCTTTAAGTGGTCATTGACAACTACAGACGATTTAACGAAATAATAATAACATAAAAATTCACTGCCAAAGAATAGATTGGATATTTTAAAAACTAATAATGGAAGAAAATTCCATGTGAGTATCGTGATTTTAGGAATTTTTGCGATGAACATGGGATCATGTTTTACTCCAGTCCACTCTACTGGTCTTAAGTCAACGGCCTTGTTAAACGACAAAACCAATATTCTCGTTTTGATAAGAAATTTACTATTTTAAGTAGAAAATGATGAAAAACTTAGAACTGAAATGAAGCCAGTTCTCAGCTGAACTGCTGATTATGTTATGAATATGGTAACCCATGTTATAAATAATGTTTTGTAATATCTCTTGTGGCAGCAGATTGACAGAGTTAGGATCCAAGATTCCGTGACCAGTTATACAATTTTTTCACCTATTATACATCAAAAACTATTTCATCGAGAGAAATGTATATAATTGTACATATTTATACATGTCTGTCTAGTAACTGGTAACCTATTTGTATATAGAAAATTTTGTGTAACTTAATTTTATTTTTATTTTTTTATCTTTACTCGCAGCAACAGTCAATCTCAAACAATACCTCCGATAGTGAAATGTATATGTCCAATAACAAAACAAAAGAAAATAATTTTTTGTGGTGTACATTAATAAAACCAGATAAAAGGCTAAGAATAGTTACTTTGGTCGCGGGCGAAGGGCAATAAGAATAATAAAAATAAAGAAACTTTTATACAAAAGCTTTAATGGATAACATAATACGTATGTCTTGGATTTATGAATGAATGATAATATTTTTCTAGAAATTTATTTATGAAAATGTATATCATATAAAAATAAAAATAATGACAAAAAAAAATTATGATATCAAGTTTCATTCAACAAAATATGTAATGTAATGTATGGTATGTACAACATATACGTGGTATGGTATCTTAAAATAAAATATAATTGTTGTGCATGGCAAAACTAGGATAGGATATTCGGTTTATTCAATCTATGTCCATTCAAAAAGGTGTTGACTTTGCATTTTGATGCCAGGTAATTTTTTTGGAGTGACATAATTAATCTGATTGTAACAAATTTTGCATTTTTATTAACATCCATTTCCTAATCCAAAAAGAGGTTTTCACCCGGTAGATTTAATAGTCAATTGACCTTTCTTAATTCAAAGCCACGTACTAAATGGCAATACAATGTAGCATAAATATGCCATGTAGCATAGAACGGATATAAAACTAATGAGAAGTCAAAGAAAAATACATCAGAATTTTAAAAAATAACAGAAACCCTTATAAATATGTGATGTTAGCATTCGTGATATTGCACCAGCTAAGGTCGCTGACGAGATAAGTATAGACTTATTATCAATAATTAACAACTTAATTGAAGTAAATGCAAATTATCAGCTTACTAGTGCTACGCTAAGTGAGTTTTAACAGCAAACATGACTTTAAGAAAAGATTGTCTGAGACCTCCTAACTTTTTTTATTGATGGATACCTACAATTTTAATAAACGTCATATTCTTGTTACGAGCACTACTAATAACTAGTGTATCATGGAGTCAGACCCTATACCCAAAAGATTAATTTCACAGATGATACATTAATAAATCCTTAACTCTTCATGTTAATTGGTGCACCTTACCCGATCAATTAAAAATGTAATGACAAATACCTAATGACATAAACGACAAATCACAATCGATACTGATAGAAAAAATTAAACAAAATTTCTGGAAAATATGGCACTCTGAATGCTTAAATAAACTTCTCTTAAAGAATGATGCCACATTCCTCACTCTAAAGATAAGCCATAAGAGCGATCAATTAGCCCCCATGTTAATTTTGTTTAAATCAGGGAATCGAAAATTGTTGAGCTTGTGTGGACGAAACAGTTAAAGCGAACAATCTACACTAACAACAGTGAGCAACATTTGGTTAGGTACGCAATAAAAGGTTGAATAGTAGACACTTAACAACAAACAATGATTACTATAGTTGATGATGTTTGATAAAATCGACACAGATAATCAAGGCACAGTCATACTAATCACAGCTAAAGGAAACGAGGCACTTATAGCCGAGCAAAAACTTTAGTTAAATGGACATATTGTCCGTCGTATAAATGGACATATTGTGAGCTATACAATGGATGGAGCTAGTGTAAAGCAAAAAGTAAGACAAATAATTCAAAGCCACCACCAACTTCGTTACACATATGAAATTCAACTAAAGCAGCGTTAAAGGTTCTACAAACGAAATTCTAATAGCGATATCCAACTATGTAGAGAATGGGAATTAGAGTGTAGGCCATTTATTCTTGAATTGCAATTCCTTAATTTAATGCATTTCCTTAAGGCAATTCCTTAATTGTTAAGAAACTGTCATCAACGTTTCTGTGAGAGGAAAAGTTTTATTTTAAAAGTCTTAAAGCATACAAATGTTAGATGAGATAATTAGCCACTATTACTAGGGTATTTATAACATTA
This sequence comes from Tipula confusa, assembly GCA_963556175.1. NCBI lineage: Eukaryota > Metazoa > Arthropoda > Insecta > Diptera > Tipulidae > Tipula > Tipula confusa. Next base: position 160,900,611 of record OY744477.1, on the reverse strand, counting down.
TTTCCAATTAAATTGAAATCATTGTGTTGAAATTATCCCACCATTCTGTCTGCAAACGCCACTTATGTGTTTATAATAAATACCAGGGATTCAGGCCAACTTAGTAACGAGTCTAAGATTTCATTAAAAAAAAGGTTCATACCTTTTACAATATTTACATAAAGGGCAACACAAATCCAAGAATAACCCAGATATTGAACCCAAATTTGAGCAATTGGCGAAATGAATTATCGTACAATTATTACTAAATATATAGTCGAGCGTATTCTTCTTTCTAAATCATTCGATGGGTATCATAGTTCATCTAATACATCGATACATCGACAGGGCTCCACGCTCACAAAGCTTACACAAAATTTACATGGTTGGCCAATCATAAGAAAAATCAAAAATGACATATCAAGAATGTAATTTTAAAAGAAAATAGAAAGTTGGCAGACCAGAAATAAAATGGGACTAAAACTTAAGTCACTAGTACTGGGTACTGTAGCGAACTCAGTGGGACCATAACATGAGAATGTGGATTTTTAATGAAACGTAGAATAAAACTGAGGAACATCTAGATTATATTTATTACTCTACTTATACCAATATCCAGAAAGAAATATGGACACAGTTACACAAGTAAAAAAGATGGACTGAAATTATCGCTGAAAATCCAAAGAAGTCAATTTCAAAACTGCATATGAAACAGACACAAATAAAATATGATAAGTTATTTACACGAGTGTTTAGGGAAGGACTATCTGATTAAATTAAATCACACATTGGGCGCATTCAGCTCCGCCCACTATTGGCAATATGTCGAGTAAAATCAATATGTTGAGTGCTGAATGCAGCCGATATATTTGATATAACTGTTGGAATTAATGGCATTTTTCCCATCGATGTAGCGTATATTTTAATAATGACAGAAATTAGGGCACTTTATGTTGGGAACATGCATAATCAAATATGATACCTACCAGTAGCGGTATCTATAATGACGAACCTGAATGCACCCATTACAACAACAGATTATCTGTTACTACAGAAGAGCTAATTTGAGAGTTGTTTCAGATTACCATAAATAAAGTTAAATATGTTTAAACAGTGACTAAGTTAAAAATTTCACAACTCACGCGGAGAAAGGCAAGGTTGTGAACTGCCTTCACTACTGTTCTTCATTTAGTATTGAAAAGCTACAAATGACGAAAGTTTGAGTAAAAACAGAGGTGAGGTTGAGTCAAATATGTATCCACTCACAGAAAATTATAATAAAGCTGTATGTTTGTGAACAAATTCCTTACGAAAAAAAACTTAAAGACAAAAAATACTGACAACATTTCGCGACAACAGCCGCCTCTTTTGTGGCAGAATAAGAAGTAATAGTTTTTAGTCTTTGCATTGATTAAACATATAATCAATCAACGGTTTTAGTATAAACTTTGAGATTACTACGCATACTCATTATAAAAACCTTACGCTCTTCATAAGTAATGTCTAAGAAAGGGCATCGGAAAACCCACAAAAGTCTCACCCATTTTGGTTATATCTAAGTCAAATTCAATCCATAAATTACTACAACTTAATAAAAAACAGCGTAAAAAGAAGGATAATTTAACCGAAATATTAATACCCATACACCAACGGAACGGAATGTTAAAATTACATTAGGGAATCTTAAGAATAATAAAGCGGCTGACTCAGTGAATAGACTAAATGAATTATCCACATACAACAGGAACTCTCACATCTGTAATAGCTAAACTATGGAATACTGGCAGAATTTCACAGAAATACTACAAAAGCTCATTTTGTTAAGCTTTATGGAACGTATGCGTATAAAAAAGTGATAGTGCTACTTTGAGATGCACCGAAATGCCAGAAATAAATTTAAATACGTTCAAACTGTACCAAAATGAACAATTCCACAACTCACCCGGAGAAAGTCAAGGTAATAAACCGAAACCTAAAGTTTATTTTAATGGAGAGGAACTAAACGTTTATACCACGGTAAATAAATTAACCGAGATCATCCAAAGTTGCATGATGTTGATGGAAAGCCAAATGAGCATGATGATGCATAATTCATAATACGCTTATGCAAATAATAGTCACAAATCAAAAATGACAGTTCTAAAAATAGCTATTTGAAATGCGAACAGGCTTTCGCAACATAAAGCTGAGGTACAAACATTATCGAACAAATATAGACATTAGAACCACATTTCACAAAGTTTTTTATTATTACCGGCTATTCTGCTTATGACACCAAACATCCGGATAAAAACGCACAAGGCGGCACTGCAGTCCTAATAAAAAAAAATTAAAGTATTTCTAGCTCCAGAAATATGCTTAAGATCACATACAACCTACAAATATCTGTTTGGAAGAATGGTCTGGGAAATTTCTAATAACGGTTGTCTACTGTCCACCGAAACACACAATTAAAAAACATCAATTTATCGATTATTTTGATCAGTTGGCAAGCAAATTTCTAGCAGGAAGTGATTGCAACGCTAAACATGTCCAATGAAGTTCGAGGTTGACGTCACCCAAGCGCAAGCAACTCTACGAAGCAATAAACGAGAAAAACCTAGATTATTTATCATCTTGGCCTACAGATAGGTAGAAAATTATAATATATTTCTGTGTAATACGAGGAATAGCACGCACCAATGCTCAAGTTGAAGGCTGTTATGATTTATCATCAGATCACTCACCAATAATAGTAACACTAAATACCCAAGCAATAAGAACTAAATCACCTCAACGTTTAACCAACAAACTAACGAAATGGGTTCTCTATAGAAACGTAGTAGATGTAAATTGTCATTTGGACGCCCACTTCGCACACCAGGAGACATTGACACTGCAATAGAAAACTTAAGACAAATAATGGAAATGACAGCAAAAAAGCTACTCCGGAGAACAAAAAGCGGCAATTGTCAGGAAAGCGACTAATTCGGCGAATTGGAATTACCTTAATGAGCTCGCAGCAACAGAAAAACAGATTACTTACTATGGAAGGCAACAAGAAATTTCAAAAGGCCATAGCTATCGAACCCACCGATAAAGAAACCAGATGGCCACTGGGCCAGAATTGAGCTAGAAAATGCTATCGCTTTCTCTAACCATCTACTAAAAGTGTTCGCCCCAAACGAACAAAATAATGAGGGACCAGTCGAATCCAGTAAAATGTAAATGGAAATGCGTCAAAACGGTTATCAGAAACCGTATAAATCCTAACAAAGCTCCAGGAACTAACTCAAAAAATTATCAAATAATTACCAATTAGATGCATAAAATATATAAAATATTTTTAACGCGATTATGATGTGGGTACTCTCACAAAAAATGGAAAATACCTCATATTATCATGATTTCTAAGCCAGGTAAAGACGAAACCCAAATCTCGTTGTACAAACTAATAAATCTACTTCCGATTTCAAAGCTTTCTGAAAATATGCTACTACAAGAAGTAATACTTATATTATCTGAAGGTCGCATTACACCAGATCACTAATTTGGGTTTAGAGAGCAGCACGGCACAATAGAACAGGAACATAGAATCGTAAATACGATTATGTGTATGAAGGATTAAATTACAAAATTAAAAATCTTCTGCCTAAACAATTTCATGCAATTCTTGAAAACTACTTAGTCCAAAGTATGTTCCAAGTTAAACTAAATACGGCTACTACTGATTTAACCAAAATAAAGGCAGGACACAGACTATACTGACTATATTGTTTTTACACAAAAAACCTATTCATCTTGATGTAAAGATGAATTGAAACAAAATGCAATCAACTAAAAATAAAATTCTCCAAAATATACTGATTGTAAGAACATTGAAACTCTCTCTAGCCTGCAAGGTATCCAACTAAATATAGTATCCAACTATGGGGCTCAACTAGTGCATCAAATATAAGTATTGTACAAAGAATACAAGATACTTCCTAGCATTACAAATACCCATGAAATATTCGAATCAGCAACATCCATTGAGACCTAGGAATCAAACTGTTAAAGAAATAAACAAAACATGCAGTTAGCAACTAAAACTGGAATCACACCCTAACGAATTAGCTAGAGATCTACAAAGGCAACTGAAATCGCAGAGCAGTTCTTCTAGATTTAATAAATTAAGAAATATAATCTAAAAATTACACGCATGTTGCGCTAACTAAAATTAAGTAACTAATAATAATAATGCATACTGATATAAGTATTAACATAGGTTTTAAAACTTAAGTTAAAAAATTATAGATTTTAAGAATTTCACTCTTCTTGTTAGTTTCGTATAAAGAAAGATTCAAGAATAAAGCCACTGGCAATATTAACAATAAAAAAATAAACATACCAAAATACAGTCAAACGTTTACAAAGTGCATCATCAAATGAAGCTAAGAATATCTTATGCTTGAATTTAATACCCTATGCTCCTAAATTGCATATAAAGAAAAATAATAAAACTATGCGATTACTCATTCTAATTCTAATTGTTACTCATTGTTACGATACTCATTCTAATTGTTAGAGCCCCACGATCACTATCTGTTTAAATCTTCACCAATTTAGAACTTGGATAATAAAGTAAGATTTATGGCCCATATTAAAACCAACATTAAATTTCCTCTTTTATTTTTAATTCTAATTTTATTTTAATAATATAATATATATTTATATATTTATTTATTATTACTTCATTTTATACAATTATTTCGATTTTTATAGTTTTAATTGTTATAGTTTTCATTGTTTTTTTTTTTGTGTGTTGGATTTCGATTTTCATTTCAAATGTTTTCATTTATGTTGGAATAAAAATTTTGTATTTATGTTTAAAAAATTCGCGTTACAAACAAAATAATAAGATAAATAAAACATAACAAATATAATTTTTTTTTTTTTAATTTTTCATTTCATTTTTTAAAACTATATTTTGTTTAGATAATAATAATAATAAAATTATACATAATAATAGTTTTTATAATAATATTTATATATGAAATTAAAATTATTAAGACACAAAAAAAAAGAAAATTATATATTTTTTCACGTTACTTTTATTTTTATAAATTTTTGTATAATTTATTTATGACAAACTAATTCATTATTAATTTTATTTATTGTATTCAAAATATGTATGTTCAATTTATTAAAATTTTGGTTTCTAAAATTGCTCAAATTTTATTTATAAAAAACACCGATTTTAATTATTTATTTTATTTATTGTAAAAAAAATTATATATGTATACATATATGTATTTATAAATTAGAGGCCGCTCGATATATTATAACAAATTATTATTTTTATTAATAGATTTGTCTGTAATTACTAAAATGTATATTAATTTATAATTATTTTCGTTTCTCAGTGTTTTACATTTTTTATAGTAGTTTTAGGAATGAAAATTAATTTTTCATAATTTAAAAAAAAACGAAAATAATATTACACAATAAATTTTCATTTTTAGGCCACCAATAGTTTTTATTTTTTTTTTTGTATTATTATTTTTTACTTTTAGTTTTTTTTTTAAACTTTATAAAAAAAATTAAAAATCAATAAACAAAACAAAAACGTTTTTAATTATATGGCTTCCATAATAATTTCCTTTTTGAGAATAATTTAATAGACACAAAATCTACAAACTGGAATGAAAATGTATATATTTATAAATATGTATGAATGAAAATTATCAGAATGAAACCGGACGGAAAATTTAATTTATTTGAGAACGAAAATACAAAAATTTAAAGTTTTAGAAACCATAATACTCCAGTTTATAGCACCTCTGTTAGTAAGCTCTAAGTTTTAACAACAAAAAAATTGAAAAAATGGCAAAAAACTTAAAAAAAAAACAAAAATTATATACTCATAATTTCTAAAAATCATTTTTGACAATACCACCTCAAAAAATTGTTTTATTTTTTTCTTCAAAATTAAATTATTTATTAATTCTTTTATTTTAATTCTGTTTTTATTAACGCCTTTTTAACTCATATTATAATATTATAATATATAAAAAATAATTTTTTTATATATATTTATAAATTTACTTTAAAACAAAAATAATTATCTTTCAATATTTTTTAATATTATATAACTTTATAATTAATAAAATTTAATAGAAATAAAAAATAATAATAATAATAAATTTTGGAAATTACTGGTTTTAAATAAACCAAAAACAATTACATATTTTCGAATTGATCCACTCTGCGTTTCGTGTTACCTCGTCGAATTTCACGCAATGTCTTGTATTTATCACGACCTTGGCGAACATTTTCCCGATGAATTTTATCGTTGACAGTTTCTTTTGTATCGTCGCGCGATTGGGCTAAATCTTGTTTAAGTGCCTGAAATAAAATTAAAATAAAAATAAAATGGTATTTGTAAAAATATAAAAGAAAAATTAAAACCATTTATAAATGTGTTGTTGTTATATTCATGATTTAACGAAAAACAAGACTTTAGAAATTAACGCAGTTTAACATGATATAACTTTATGAACGATGATCAGATTTAGTAGTATTGTAATTGTTAGTTGGCAGACATTGAAAGACGACTGTTATTATTACAATAAATATAAATGTTCTGAAGTTCATTCGTGAAGTTTATGAATAGAAAATGTATGATAAAATATTGACTACTGCGGAAAATTTGCGAAAAACAAGATACACTTTACATCTATTTTTGGCCACAATTATTACAATCAAGATACGCAATTATGGCTTACGCCAGTTTAGAGTTAAGACAGCACCACCAATATTACTTGAATCAGTCAGTACTTCCTTCTAAGATGGTTAAAGGTATGGATTGAGAAGATGGTAAATTGTATTGTATTTACATGCTCGTTATTTGACTGAAAGTGTAAAGTTGTTTTAAAAGGGAACTTGGCGCTGAAGATATTTCATATTTTCTCAACATCATGTTTTTCCGCAACAATTTTAAATATAGGCGGTGCCTATTTCCGCGTTTTCAACTGACCAAAATTAGGGATACTAATCATGTTGTTTAAGTCCGAGTAATAATTGGCAAGTTCGTTTGATGCCATAAATGAGGGACTTTGAGTTTCTATGAAGAATGCTTCTGAATATCCATATTCGTCGGATAATTTACTGTCTTGGATCTTCCGCCAGATCTTTGAAAAATGTTTGAAGGAAAAACATTTTGGACAAAGAAACAATGGCATCTTCAAAAACACAATATTTTTTGTGGATTAAGGTTCAATCCATATTGAAGGCATATTTTCCTCAATAGTAACAAATCTTTGATAGTTCTTAGATTTGTTACTACACAAAATACTAGTGGTAAATTTCAACTATTTTAAATTTAAAATAAACTGCAACTTTTGTTCTAGTTAATTTAATGGCTCTTTCTTCTTCAGAACACAAACGAAATTTAAGCAAACAAAATCATAGTAAAGCAGCATTTAGTTTTTGTATCAGATATGCATGTCAATAAATAATGACAAATTAAATGCTTATTGCAGTTAGTGGTTCATGAAATAAAAAATTGAACGACATGTCGCAATTTTGATGATTTGATTGGATTAATAAATATATGTAACAACAACAAATAAATCACACAAGAGAAGCTCAATTAAGTAGCAAACAAACAAATTGTTCAAAACAACACGAGCACCTTTACTTGATCGTGCAAGGAAATATTTCTAGCCAGAGCACTTAAAGTGGTTACATCAGCATCTTCAGACTCCTATAATACACGATTTTTTCAAAAATAATCGAATTGAAATTTAGTAAAAAATTTTAACCAGAGTAAAAGCTAATCAAACACAAAACCTACCTTTAATTGATCGTGTAAACGTTCATTGCGTTCGGCGAGTGTTCGTCTGTCTTCGACGGGATCTTTGATGTCTTCGTCAGTCGCTAAATCACGTGATACGTCACCAGTTTCTCCGTTAGAAACATCGTCTTCTTGTTCATCTTCAGCAACATGGTGATGTTGTGGTGTAGTTGATGCTGCCAATAAAGCTGCTGCGGCTTCGTTCTAAATATAACGGTAAATTAATGACATATTTTGAAAAACGAACACTTAAACAATATAATACTAACTTGTCTGCGACGAGCTTCTTCAACCTCATCTTGTAATCGCTTAGTTTCTGTATCCTTAATTTCAACTTCTTCTTGGATTCTTTGCACTTCCAATTGTTTAGCTCTAATTTCCTCTTCGAGCTTGGTTCTCTCAGCAGCTTCCATACTCTTGGCATCTTCCAATCGTTCTAACATGACCTGCAGTTCTTTTTGACGGTTCTCTAAGTCGTCCTTTGCCGCTTGTAATTGTTTCAGTTGCTCTTCAAGTCGACGAATCATTTCTTGTGCTTCGACTAAATTAGCTTGGGATCGTTCCATTTCTTCTTGCATAGTTCTTAAACGATCTTCAAACTCTTGTTGTTTTTTCTCTGCGCGTTCTCGTGCTGCTAATGCCATTTGTAATTTTTCACGTTCCTGTTGTTTAGCATTTTTCTCTTCGCGTGCTTGTGCTTTCATCTGTTGGACATCGATTGTGTCGGGTTTACGACGTCTCATGTATAATTCATGGTTACCCATGCACAATGCTAAAATTCTTTTGTTGATACGAACTCTGGGTGCGAAAAATACAAAATCAGGTGCTTTTTTATCGATCGGTTTAATAATAAATTTCTTTTCATTGAAAGAAATATTTCTAATTTCAGACCACGGGAAACCAATTTTTGGTGTTAGTTTATCGTCCTTTTCGTATATGTTTAGACCGAGCGCATCAACACCCAGCCATAATTCGGTTCCCTTCTTATTACGAATTTCGAAATAATTGACACCGTACATTTCTAAATCTTGGGCAATTTTTAAATATTCCATCATAGCGTCCTCTTTTAACATGCCACGATGTTCTTGCCACCATGTCATTATTGAATTTTCCCATTCATCTTTTGACATTTTATGTTGGTCGATAACACTAAATAAATTTAAAAAAATTATTAATTAAGAAATGAAATTTTAAGACTAATCAAAGCATTTATGAAAATATACCGTTGTGGCAATAATCTATCGTTTGAAAGGAAACCGGCATTATGTGAACCTTTATTATAATCACCATATCGTGCTTGCACAGCATATGATGCTAATAATACTGATGTTTCGGGTGGACAATAAATCTCATCCGATAAAATACCATTTTTAACTTGTAAATAGAATAACCGTAATGTTATATCTTGGATTAGTTCTTCAGCAACATCTTCAGGGTAGAATTTAGCACGGAATTTAAATTGTAACGGATTTTCTTTTTTAACATCTTGGCTCATTACCTAAAATAAAATATTAAATAATTATACGACATGTAAATGAAAATTTAATACAATAACTTTCCTAACAATTTGCATTATAAATTATAACGAAGCTCTAGTTTGCTTGAAATTTTTATATCATGTTACGCGCAAACCATAAAAGCATATACTTATTTAATCACTTACAAGTCAGGAATATATTTAAAGAACGACACATATCATAAAAGTCAAATATTAAAAAGGTATTGCATATTCGTTGCGTGTTATCAAATCGTTTACGAAATGATGGTCAGAAATATGAAAACATATATATTTATTGAAATATTATATATTATACTGATATTTAAAAATTTAAATATTACAACATTATTATATATCACAACTAAATTTATATAATTTTAACTAATGTTGGTTGAATTTCTGTATTTAGCTTAATTTTATTGATTAATTATTTGTTTAATGTTCTATTAATTGCTGACACATTTTACTTTAATATTTTTACAATCTTCGATTGCTTTATTTTAACATAATTTTGATTTGTATAACTTCACTTAAATTAAATAAGAACAAATACAAAACTTTATGGTAATTCATTATTTTATTCGTGTCACCATGTTGATTTCGAACATAGAAGAGCGGGCGATATTCCAAAAACTTAATTTCAATGCAAATATTTGAAAAGATGAGTTTATGTTTTATAATTTTATTGTAACTTCAAAATATGCGTAAGCCATTCTAATGACTAATTTATTTGTGTGGGTTTTATTTAATTTATTCGTACAAGATTCATATTCAGTTCATTAAACCACAGTAGTATACATTACGTATTAATTTAAAACTGGAATTATACAACATCCCAAACAGAGTAACATAATACAAAAATTTCGTTTAAAAAAAATCATAAATTTATGCTAACTTTAATAATAGCTGACAAAGTTTTTTTGTATAAAATGCACTTTCTATAACATAAACAAAATACTTTACAAAATTTCCATAATTAGGTAAATAGTGCCATCAAGAAAAAATAAAATGTTTTTTTTTGAGTCATCTTCACATACCCATTGTGAGAAAGGCATTGATCCTGGCTTAGTTTTTAATTAAATTTTTATTCAAAATTTGGTTTGCATTAAATAGAAAAGAAATAAAAATAATGTAGTAATAATTTGACGAAACCAAAATAATAAATAAATTAAAGTTAAATAAATTAAATTTTTCAAATACCAATCTTAGTAAATCATTTCAAATTATGCTACTATGGCATGTGCATTGGTAGTTATATTTTGTATGTGAGACTGTGTACGAAACACAGATTATTATGCTATAAGAATTTTTTCGCAACGCCTAAAAAACATTAACTTAACAATATTTGATTTAAACATAGTATCAACACAAAAATATTTTAATGATTACCGCCTATTATGATAACAATTCAAGGTAATGACATCGTATCGTCATAAATTCTCAAGAATATATTAACAAAAAAATATTTTATGCTTGACACAATCTTTTAAACGGAAATATTATGTTTGCTTTTGTTGCTAATTTATGATTAATACATAATTATTAATTAATAATAATTAAATTGTTGATGAAAACGAATTTTGATTTTTGACGGGCCATTAGTCATTGGAATAATTTTAATTTTTATTTTTGATGTGCAAATTAAATTTATCTTGTGAAGTAATCGATTAGAAAGCCAATTTTTTTGTTCTACAACTTAAGCTAATGGTTTAGTTTTTATAATTTAATTCATTTTGTAAATCCAATATAAACTTAAAGGTTTTCGAGATGCGACACTTACATGAATTTATTATATTAAAGGCTTTGCATCATATTTAGGTATCCCAAAATTACAATTAATTAATAAAAATATAGTTTTAGACAGTTACATTGTAATGGTTGAAGAGTAATTGATTCCTAATTATCAAAGTTTCTGTTAGAAAGTGATTGGATAAATTAAAGTGGTCTCTTAAATACTTAATAGCATAATCTTGTAAGTTCGGCTTAACGAAGTTAGTAATTCCAAAGATAGACATTGGATGAGATAAATTGGTTTTTATACATAAAGACACTGTTAATCCAGGAAATAAGAACGAATAAACAAAGCAACATGAAATTAATTATGACCAGTGACAACCAATTAAATGCTCCGAGATTCTCTACAATCTAGTTTGGGAAAAATCTTCTGAAAAAGTTTGGGCCGTGTGACTAATGTGATTTAGTTAGTTACACTTAATGCATTCATGTAATAAATAAATATTTCAGTCCTGGAAAATATTTCAGAAGCATAAAGACCATCAGAATTTAAGATGAGATTCAAGGAGAGACCACTATAAATATATAAAACATTCAAGTATAAAATTATCAATGACTTTGAAATCGATAACCAAAAACTATATCTACTTTAAACCAATTTTGATTAGATTTTAATCTAATTTTGGTTTCATTTATGGACCTAATTATCTCGTCGGATTTCCTGTATATAAACCAACCAACTGATTATGAAATTTTAACATAGTAATTCTATTATAACTCTACCTCACATCAAAGTAAAAAAATATATGTATATATTTTTAAAAACACGCGTAAAGCACTTAGCTCAAAGGTATATATATTTTTGCATCTTATCTTAATAGTTGTGAATTGCGAAACTTCATGACTTTTAAATTAATTAAAAAAAATTGAAAACTGGTTGTGCCTAAAATAAAAATTTCTTGACTATATGCCTAACATAATACTTTGATATTTATAATACATACGATATGGAAACTGACTTAACTGACAAAAATTGTGTGATGATTAAATTTCTATATTCTGAAAATTACTAATACATGTTTAACATAGTATATAATATACTGTAGTATATAGTTGTTGCAAACGCGATTTATTTTTTCATCTTACGTATAATATAAAAAGATTTATTAACATCTTTTTACTATTATTCGAAGGTCATTAAGAAATTTGTATAGACATTATATTTTTAATTTTTATAATTAAACTTTAATGAATACGTTTTTTTTATTCAACTACCTGTTGATATGATCGGCTGACGATATATTTTTGTTCTGATGCCAATTTAAGACTGATTTTGATTTATTTTTACAAATTTACGTGTGTCAGGTTATTCATCTGGCCAAAATACTCATAAATTAAATACAAGTGATTGATAAATTCAATTGCGTTCGAATAATTTTGTTTATTATATTAATAAAATTACATTTTGCATTTATTTCAGAAAAAAATACAGCTTTGCCAAACATGATATTTTTTTCATATAAATATGTTTGGTATGACGTATTCATATCCTGTCTGTTTATACATTTTACAATGCTCTAAACAAATATATCATCTCGGCGCTGTCTTGTGAAGAAAGCAAATATATAGATTTTTCGTTGTAAATAAAATAAAATGACGTATTTCGAACTACTTCGTAGCAATAATACGCTTTTTTATCGTTGTATTAATCCATTCATTAAACCATAAACTAGAAAAACTAGACATTAGTTTTTTTTTACAATTAATCGTGTACTTACGTAATACACAATTTGTATCATATTTATTGTCAAATAAATCGTTTTTATCCAACTACTACACCTTAATTTGTTTTATACATGAAGGTTGGTTGGAAACAATAATATTATTATGACGAAAGGCCAAGGTTTTTTAGAAGTTTAAATTGACACTAAAAATACATAATATACCTATAGGTAATCAAACTCACGCAATGTTTGATATAAAAATAAATACAATCGACACGTGAAAGATCGATGATAATCATAGTCTTGGAATCAATGTGCAAAATACTTTCTTTTATTTATACAAGTGCATTCGTATAAGTCACTTATGCATTGAGGACGAATATATCATAGATTCGCAATTTTAACTCGCAGTGTCAGTAAATTCTATTTGTGTCAAGGAATCCATTTTTTTCGTGTTGAATATTTATTCCATGTTGAATATTTATTTTGGAATATGTATATATAGAAGTTGATTATATTTTTTAGTTTATTTATATTCTTACGTTCTTTTTTTATGGTAAGTCAAAGTTGACCTCATATACATAATATGAGTTGGCATATATGTTTGTATGTTTATTCAGTTGATGTTGTATTTACTTTTATTTTTGCGAGACTAAATTTAAAATTTTCTTACTTTTCTTTTTATTTTCATAAACATAATATTTTGTTGCTGAAAATTAAGTTTTTGTTTCTTGAGTTTCCTGGTCAAGGTCTAATTTATTATTGGTTAATTTAAACTTAAATAAATTTTTTTTTAAATCAACTTTTAAATCATTTATCCCAGTGTAGGCGGTTATTGTTGCATACCTTTTAAAGATTATTTTGTTGACTGCACAAATTGGTGAAGAAAAATGACGTAAAACTATTAATTTACATGTGATGTCACCCACAAAATATGTATAATATTAATATTCCTACAATGATTTTCTACTCCTAAAACAATCCTATTAAAAGCTCTTACCATATCATCCGACTCATCGTCGACATTATCATCCGCGCCTTGCAAATGTTTAACCTGTTTTAAATATTTTTTCAACCGTTTCAATTTTTTAAACTGTCGACAAACATAAAGTTCAGGCTTTAAGCGTTCAAAATATAAAATATGATTTGATTGAACAAAAAACAAAACACAATGTTTTTATCCGTAAACAAAATGTGTATGTATGTTATGAATGGTATGCAGCATGCAATATAAATAAAATAAAAATTTTATAACAATTAAATAAATTTATATATTTTGTTTAAATATTAAATACTTCACAAGTGATTATTAATTTATTACTTTGAGTATACTACAACTCTTATAAATTGCATAATAATAATAAATAAATTGTGGATTTAAAAGTATAATTAAATTGTATAAAATCCTACTCAACAATTTATAAATTACACAAATAAAAATTAAATCTATGCGGTGAAAGGAAATCAAAAATTTAATGTGTGGATCTTGTAGTTTATAAGATCAGTGTTGCTTTATTTTGTATCACATATATAATAATTAAACGTCATATGTGATAAATAATTATTCGTAATTAACATCATTATCATGATGCAATCATACGCGATGTATCAATGAAAATATTTTTTGATCGGCCAATATGTACTAAAGTAACACAAAAAGTAGGTCGAAATTATTCCAATTCTCCACTTTCATCTGAATCGGATAATTTAATTATTTAATTTTTAATGTCATCCACTTGCTTTAAAACGACTGTCGCTCAGTTTCCGATGTGCTAATAGTTAAATTTTTCAATGAATTTGTTTTGGGTTGATTACTTTTAGATGACCAAAAATGGCTTTTAACAGTGAAAATTTTGTAATTTATTTTTTGATTTGTATTTGTTAACTACTAGGAATGCTAATCTGGAATTGTTTGTGTCGATAAAAATTCGTTGAGTCGTGATTTATTCGTTGTGTCAAACAAAACATACCAGTAGCGGGCCCATTTAATTCCATCAAACATTTTAACATAGAAGGTAAGTCAGGAATTCGAAGCCGATGCAATATTATATTTGAATTGATTCTATTTTAAAGCTTAATTTGTCCACTGTGTCCAATAACTTTGAAAATCGTAATACATGCCGAAATATTGATGAACGTACATCACGAAACCATAACTGGAAATTTGTCATTATTATTTGTCTTAAGCAAAATTAAATCTCTTGAGTTGCATTTAGCAAAACAAAATAAACTAAAACTTTTGCGCACTAAAAAGAGTTGTGGAATTTCTACTGTTTAGTAGCTTTTTTGGTATTTTATAATAAGCTTTTAAATATTGTTGTATATTTGTTTTGTATGAGATCGGTAGCTATAGTTATCGAGAGCCTTCGATTCTGAACTTCTGAAGTAGTAATGTCACTCAGTTGTAACATTTACTGGATTATCTAATCACCGCCCCATCAACTTTGCTGTATCTTATCTATATAACCCACTAATGAAGCCCCTCCGTGTTTTCAATTTCTATTAACGATTATGGTTTCACGACAACGAGTCAATTTAATCAATTAGGTGAGGTTTTTACGGTTCATGGTTAATGAAAAAAACCCAAATTAATCCTAAAACATGTTTTTGCAAATTTATCCACTTCAACATGGAAAAATATTGCATCCGATTCAAATTCAAGGTGGAATGTCCCGCAATGTTTAGGTGCAATTCATGGTAAAAGTGTTGTTGATGAAGGATATCGAACTATTTTATTTTAAAAATGTTTCGTTTAATATTTATATAGGTAGTTCTATTTTTTCGATTGCAACCTGCAGGCATTCGCGATTTTAAATAGTTTCTGCTTCAGTTAATAAAAAATGTTCACAGCATAGTGTTGATGGCAGTGTGTCTAATATAAATTTACATTTGTTGATGTTGGAGCATCGGGCAGAAATAATGATAGGGGCATTTTTAGACGAAGGGGACTGAAAAAACAAATCATTGCTAAACGCGATTGATTGCACATTTCAAGAAACACAATACTGCCGAACAGCACAAACTAATTTCGTTTTATTATTTTAATTGACTTTGTGGATCATAACACAGTTTTATGAGCTGTAAAAACCAGCAGGAGATGCAGTTAAGGTTACAAATAAATTATCCAAATATTTTACAACTTTACCATAGCCAATACTCAACATCATATGCAGATAACCTGAGAATCCGGCCAAATTTTATTCAATTCTTGGAAATAACATGATACTGAAATCAGACTAAAATCAACGGGTGTAAAATAAAACACTTGCAATTTCACTAGAAATAATTATGAAATAATCATATGGAAATATAAAATTTGATAAATTTTGAAACTTTCTAATCGTGTCAGTGCTAAATAAATTTTTTATTTCGATGAATATGTTACTCTAAATTTAAAAAAAAAAAAACAGTCTTATCCCGCAGCAATAAAAGCTTATCTCTAAATTTTAGACACCTTTTTAAACTATAAATTAAACTCATTAACGCAAATTTCGGTGAAGGTCACCGCGAACAATTTTAACAATATTTTTTCCAACTACGGGATTTGAATATTTTATTATTGTTTAAAAACATAAAAACAATTATCGTGAGACCTTAGATTTTATTTTTAAGTATAAATTTAACCAAGTATTGTATAAAAAATATACAGTGACCTAAAAATAAACAAGAGATCTCGCGTCTACTTACTTTCTATATCGTTAAACTCACCATTTCATATTATATATGTGAATGTGTGTATACAGACAATAAGAAACTAACATAATTTTTTGCATAAATGAAAAAACAATGACGTGAGATTGTCTGAATGTGATAAAGTGACCATATATACAACTAAGTGAATCTGCCTATTATAACTCGTTATATAGTAACAAACTTATATAAGCTTCTTATAAAAAACTTAATCTTAGGTGATGTTATTATATAAATATGTATTTCTTAAAAACCTCTAAAATAGATATATAATTTTATCTTATAATAGACTTCAGTTTGTTTTAGAGATTGTATTTAGTCGTGGCTGTGCTGCGACGTTTACCGCATGATTCAAGTATAAATAAGACAACCTGTTGTAGTTTTAAGATTTTTCTACATTTCTTAAACACGAATACAATTCGATATTGCTTTAAAATTGATTAAAACTTTATCTGATAATAATTATGATGTCACAAAATATTAATATACATTTTGAGGGTGTTTATCTATAAAACATTTTCTGTTCTGTAATTTTTAAGCTTTGGAATTTATGATTTAAACATACAGCAACACTTAAGCGTTAATATTACAAATTTTACCAGATAAGAATATGCTATTTGTATATATAAAATTTTGCAGTACTTAAAATAAATGACACAAAACTAGGTACATCACAGTGTGTCCATGCTACTTTTGAAGTTCAATTCACAATAATTAAACTGTGCGTGTGCGGTCAAGGAAATATACATTAAATTAAAGTCTACTTAACGTAAAAATAAAATAAAAATGTTCAATAACCTTAAATTAATGTGCGATGACATACTGATTTTGGATTTTGATTATACAAATTAATGTCGTATTGTCTTAAAACTACTTAACTATATGCGTGATTGTAATTATTAAAATCTGTAAGCTCGTCCGACTGAATTTTGTTTGACTAGATTGTAGAAATTACTTTCCAATTTTATTATACGGAACGGTCATTTTCAATTGATTATATAATATAAGAAATCAGTCATAGATCAAGAATTAAAATTATCCAAAACTAATATTCATGATATTGATTGATGCTAATTTTTAATAAACACTATGTATAGCTTATACTTATATTAAACGTATGTAGAACATATATAAAAACCAGCTAAGATTTAAGATCCGGTCATATTTTGCCACTAATTCTACAAGACGTAGAAGTTTGAATTTAAAATAGATATAAGATTAGAATTACTAATTTCGCGTCTTCTTATAAACTTTTATATAAAGGAGAAACTATACTTTACTACTTTATACAGTAATTTAATGGGAAAAACAATTACAACAAACACAAACTAAATACAATATATAAATTAAAAATTTTGAGGTTGAACATTGTTGTTAATGAATCTGATAAAATTACATGGCTTGAATAAATATAAAATTCTACCTACAATTCTTGAATTTTACAGATCTAGTCCGTTCGTATTTTCTTTCTTTAGGTTACGTTATAGCAGTTGTATCATACAGTAACAAAATAAAAAATTAGTCATAAAACTTATAATGATTATTCACCATAATAATAAACAAGTCTTACGTATAATTCTATGGAATTTTAGGCATTGAAAATCAATGTACTCGTATATATTAGAAGCGGTATATGTATACATTGTCTTAATAAATAAACAAAATTTAACTATAACTATGTGTATCGACTTTTTCGAGCTTTATAGTCTACCTGGAAATTAATCAATCAACCATTACGTACAACATAATAGAATGAAAACTAAAATAGAAACTATTTTAATTTTTGCATTTTAAAAGAATATATCAAAAAGAAAATATTTAATGAATTTCTTCCGAATGACCGTAAGAGAATTTTAATACCGTATAGTTCAACCATCGTTAGTTTTTTTTTATATTACACGCTGTGTTATTCAAGTGATAATCTTATTTTAAAGCTTAACGAATTTTAATATTTATAATGTACGCTGGGTTGTAATTTGGTTTTTACCAACTAAGCAAAATAATTACCAACATAAATACAAATATAATAATTGTGTCAACTTTATAGTTTTTGACGATTAATGCAAACTAACAAAAAAATTTAACGTTCTAAAATAAATATATGTAAAAATAGGATAAGCAAAAAAAAAAAATTGACTAACCTTTTTATATAATTTAATCCATGTTAGATCTCCCTTTGAATCTGTATACTGTAGTCCAAAAAACCATACTTCACGCAATCCAATTGTTTTCACGACTTGGTCAAATAATTGCTTACCAGTTGTTGTTTGTTGAATGGAAAACTCCAATTCAGCGTCCATAGTAGTGACGCGCACATTCAGCTATTTAACAAAATAAAAATAAAGAAAATCATTAATAATTATGTAGTCACCATAATATGTTTAATTCATTAAAGTAAAATTAATTAATCTTTTACTATCTTATTGTTCATGTTTAAGACGATGACTTTTACACTAGAATATTAAAATAGTGCTGCACACTAATTAAGTCTGTCTTCTATATTTATTATGATCTAATATAAAATAAATAATACGACCTGGCATTAGTCATTATTTGCGTATGCATATATAATATATAAAATACCACCAACTCTAAGTTGTGTATAATTTTTGTGTCATAATATTTTCAAGCAGTTGAAATATACTTAAGCTCTGGTTGATTCATACACTAAAACTTTTGTCAAGGCAACAGTTTTAATTTATATATTTGTTGGTTTTGACTTATTTATGTCATTGCCTAATTAAAATTATGTTATTTAATACTTCGGAGGCTTCCCAATTTTACTACTATATTTTCATGCAATCGAATATCTTAGATTTGTCACAAACAGGCATCGGCATCCCCACAATATTTTGGAATTAACTCTCGTTTTAAATTTATACCATCTACAAATTTTAAATAAATATTTTTGAAATGTCAGGATTATTAAGATCAGGAAGATAACATGACTCCTAATTTGAATCGAAATTTGAGCACGACTTTCAAATACTAATTTTAATATAACGAAGCTGAAGATCATTGAATTTGTTCGTAAAATTTTATTATTTTAACCCTCTAGTCCGCATTGATTCAAATATGAATCGATGCTGTTTTTAGCGTTTAAGTTTTTTTTTTTTTAATTAAATTTTGATTGAAATTCATATAGGGTATTTCCATTATGGTAGTCGGTTTTAGTAGCTCTAAATGTATTAGCTAAGCTGTGCTACCTAAGCTCGAAGAAAATATAACTCAGAAATCTTTACAATCTGCATCAATTTTAAATGTCTAAAACAAAAGAAGATAAATGTAAACATATTCAAAGCCGTGGATAATGCTTTCATGAAACGGAGAATTGCCAGATTCAATAAGCTTTGCATTACAAGATTAGTATAGTAACTGTAAAATAATGTTTGTCAAAAAACACGGGCAACCTATACAACCAAACTTTAAGGCAATGTCTTTTGGAAAGACAATGTGTTGTGACAATAAAGTTGTCACTATGTGTTACAACCATTATACTCATCGAATAATTCCATCAATAAATCAATTGAGGCGAGCTGTAGATGAGAAGCTGAAACCTTTTAGCTCTCACACACTAATGTCATTCAATGAGAGAACGAACAAGTCTTAAAAATTTTACACAATGTGCAAACGTGGTTCTGGTCGAAGCGTTGCCAATTTGAAAAAAATTATTTAACAGATCTAATTCAGGAAACTCTCCTAAGGTGCTATAAAATTATTTTTCTGTTTTACAATAATGAGTAATTTTTATTTTTCGAATTTAGAAAATATCTATATGGGGTTAATAAAACCATATTTTATCTGACCTTCTGTTTCACCACCAAGAACTTGATTTGCAAGAACAGCTGGTTTGCCTGTTAATACTATGTCAGTCTATATTGCTTTTAAAGGTCCAGCGTAAGAAAATACAATTTTTCTCACGACCCAACGATATTAAAATTCAAAAGCGCAATAATCAAATGCAAAAATATAGTGATGATAAAGATCGAGCGATAGATAGCAAAAATTGGGAATGAAGTCATCTTGAATATTCTGGATTTGAAGATAATATTAAAGTGTTGAGATTCTTGATTATCCTTTGTTAAAAGTAGTAAAAGCAAATACTTAATACAAATCGATAAAAAGTATATTGCCATAGATTACTGAATAAAGAGTGATTAATACTTTTGTATAATTCTAAAGTGAATTTATATTATGTCTCGTTCTCACCAAGAATTGCATTACTTTTTCTTGACAAATGTTGAAACCATTTTAACATATTTCATAGAAATAGTTCCAGTTATAAAATAATTCTGTTTATATCGTAAACACGTACCACATGAAGTCATTGCAAGCAACTAAACGTGTATAACTATATGCATTTAATACGGTTAGTCTATCAATGATGTAATCATTGCCATATCGTCAATGTAAATACCTAAGACCTATTAACCCAACGATACATGAAATTATTTAAAATGTTCATATACACATATGTATATATAATTTATCAAGGTCGAACCGATCTTAACTACATCTAATTATAACACAATCTTTGTCCTCTTTAAATAGTTTTGAACTTTACACCATTATAAGGTATGTACATATATAAGGTATGTATGTACACAGAGCTATATACATTGTGTATTAAAAAAATACATAATTTTAAAAAGCATGGAAACAACTTCGGACTAACTGTATATATAATTTTAGTTTTCACCAAAGTTTCCCAAAATTTTTTGAAAGATCAGTATCTCTTTAAAGAAATCTTAAAAAGTAATCGGCTGACATCACGTGACGACAGTATAATTAAAAATTAAACTGCTTCTTAATATTCAATGTCGTATATATAGACAAACAGACCGTTAATCAAAAACGATCGTTTAAATATATATTTAAGCTGTTTAAACTAACGATCTATAATACATATGTACATGTATTTTGGTGAAATATGTTCACAATATAATGTTAGTGATAGAGAAGATATGGCGCGCAAATTTTAAATAATGACAAAAAAAACAGCATATAGTGAGTCATTCATTGATCGTAACCAAATAAAAAAAGGGACGCCACTGAATACAAAAATAACGACTTAAGGAGGTAACAATATGCAACAAGTAAAATTTGATACTAACAAAATTCACATGTTAACCATGTTGTAGTAAAAAATTATTAAAATATATAATATATGTAGTCACTTCCTTTGCATGACACAATACATAATCTTAAAGGGAGATTTAACCGTTACAAAAATCTCACCTGGCGTCTATTTTTTTATTGTATTGAAAATACAAGCGTTTTAAATCAATATACAAGTATTTAAACAACATTTTGCAATGAAATAAAAAATCAATACATAATTTAATTAAAACACGTGAATATTTCGCAATTACTAATCCAATTATTATGTATATGTACATAGAAATATAAATTTAAATAAAACAAAAATCCATTAAGAAGCCTAATTGAAAATGTAAATTATATGTTTGGAAAACAATGGAGCAAAAGAAAACAACCAATGGAAGGTCCATTTAAGCCAAAATGGATGTCGTCCTTAAGTCGGGCTTAACTTTTCGTTTTTTTTTGTTCACTTAAATCACACATTATACATTTTTTTTTTCTTTCAAAATAAAACACAATAACTAACCATTTTTCCTCCAGCAACCATTTTGGATCGAAAAAAATAAACTTAAAAATTTAAACCACAATTTATTATTTTCTATTTAAATAATATTAAACACACAATTTATCACTACACAACGACTTAAATGAACACAAAACTTAAACTGAAAAATGAATTTCAAAAAGAAAGAAGCATACAAAATATATTAAAAATAACCGGTTCTTAAACAAAATTTATATTCTCAACGGTCATTTCAGAATGAGTCAATTATATAAATTACGTCAGTTTATTTATTTCAATAAAAACGAAAGAGACCACTATCTGTGCAGCCGTGACAAAATGATGTGAAATAGACACAAATATATATAACTAAACACACATATTTATATATATATATATATATATATATATATATATATATATATATATATATATATATATATATATATTATTATATATATATATATATATATATATATATATATATATATATATATATATATATATATATATATATATATACATATATATATATATATATATATATATATATATATATATATATATATATATATATATATATATATATATATATATATATATATTAATATATATATATATATATATATATATATAATTTTATAAAGATGCCGGTAAAGTTGTTAAAGTAAACAACTAATAAAACAAACAAGATGTACGTATTAAAAGTACATAAGAGGGAAAAAGAGAAAACCAACATGAGCTGCAAAATGTTAATCATATGACTGAAAAAAAAAACTTGATTGTCTACGCTCGAAACTGTAGAGAGATTTATGAGAACATTTAGCAAAAAAAAAAAGGTAGGGGAATTTTTTAAAATAACCGAGAGTCTGATGTTGCAAATTTATGTGCATCCTGCATTACTTCTTATTTTTCAATACCGACTACTACATCTATGTTTATAAAAACTGGTTTTGACAACATAAAATATTTGTAGAACATAATAATACATATACAGTAACTTAGATAAGTGTTGTTTATATTAATTTTTAATTTATTTATACATTTTTGTATTTACACGGCAAGTAGTTACATAAGCATTAATTTTTCAATGACGTAACTATAGAGGAATAACATAAAAATGTTTATGCATAATACAAACAAAATTGATTTTAACCACAAAATGGGTCATTAGGTTTCAAAGTCAAATTATAATAATGAAATTGAATCATTATTTTTGGTTTGAGGTACAACATATAGTAGCACATATGTATTGCAAATTCGTAGGAAGAGATACTTTTAATATTTGTAAAGCAGTTCAACCTTTCATGACACCTACTATATCCAATATTCATATTGCAAATTCTAACTTTAACTGACGGAAAATATATAAATAACTTAAAGTAGACAGAATCTTAGAAAAAGATTTTTTTACGATGGCGAAACTGCATCTTCGTCAAACTTTCCATCAAATTAAAAATTGTGACAACGTTACTATCAATAAATAATATGACATTGACTTTAATATCGATACCGTACACTTAAGTCGCCACTACGATATTTTTTTTAAATATTAGATTATTTAATCAAATTGTAAGATTTGGAATAGATTTGTGGTAGATAACTTATTATTAATAGTGATAAACTAACCTTTATATGTAAATAAAACTTCTTACTACCGATACAAACTAGCGACAGATAATGATAAAAGGATTATAATCTTTGCGATCGCCAGTAAAAAAGTGGGGACAGTGGACACACCAACGTACACTACCATTGCGATTACCGCAGCCATCTTTAATGGTACACTACCATTAAAGATGGATGCGGTAATCGCAATTTAGTCCCAAGTAACTATTCATACCCTCAATGTGAGGAAGTAATCAAAGCTCTTGCCGACTCTAGGCGAGAAAATAAAGAATTAAATAAACCAATTCAATGGGCGCAGCACCATATAGAACTTCTTGAAGAAGAAGTTAAAAACCTTAAACATAACCTAAAGGTGGACTACCAAACTGGTCCTGAAGTTCCGTTCGAAGTAGAAGCCCTAAACCAAGAAAACAACAACAAACAAACGGAAAATGGTAATTTAATCGAGTACCTAACCGACGAGGAAGATTTAGAAAAAGAAATCAATTGGATAATGAGAAAGTCAAAAAAAGATCTAAGCTGAGTCGTCCCCAGAAATGAGCACCAGTGAACATTTCGGGAGCAAAGCTAAACCAATTACTAACTATCAGCAAGACCAAGAAAGAAAAACCAATCAATATCACACATGTCAATAAATTTAGCGTTATCCAAGCGTTAATGAAAGAAGGGACAGAAAAGGAGTATACGCTTGTGTCGCTAAACAGTAAATATGCCTGATCTAGATTGTTATATAAAACTTTCAACTGCATTGAATGATAAAGGTCTCCAATGGACATATGAAGGCAAAAATTAGAGACCCAGACCCATTCGAGTAGTTGCTAGGGGTCTACATCAAATATGCACATCAAATGAGACAATTTTTAACATCAAAAGACAAAATTTAACAGTTTTAGATGCAATTAACAAATGGTGCAGTGGTTAAAGCTGCGATTCTTAGGTCGGAACGCACCGGCTTCGAATCCCATCAGGGGATGGTTGCAAAAAGGGTTTTCCATAATCTGATTTCGATCGGTGATGACATGAACGCAACTATGACCCCCTGTTGAGCCCTGCAGAATCCATCGGCCGAACCGTCATCCATGCCAGTACTAGCTGGCTGGAGCAATGCAATGTGCAGATGGTATTCAAAGCGAACCTGTATTGGTGCTTTCTCGATTTGGCTGGTGACGGCATAAGGTAGGACGTTAAAAAGTAACCGCGAAAGAGTTGGGTGTGCTTCAGCCCTATAACATGTTTAAAACTGAAAAAATGTCTACCGGCAGCGAAGCGAGTACTTTTAATAAAATAATTGTGCCACTATTCCTTTACAAAATCAGAGAAAATTGAGAACATATTCAACATTAAGCCCATTTTGGGAATGTTCTGCCAAGGAACCCACCCTGCTAGGCAAAACATAGCAAAACATGCGAAATAGGGCAACATTAGAACGCGGGAAGATCAACTGAGAAACCTTCGCACTGTTAATTGAGGGAAGTATTGATCTTCAAGTTCCAATCAAAAACAATATTCAGATCTCAGCATGGGCAAGCACTCCTTGCCAAAAATAAACCTCACAAGATTGAATCATGTACTCAGGAAATAAAAAAATCTCGTCAGAGAAAGGCGTCAGAGAAAGTTCGCCAAAGCTAGCATAGAAATCGAGCAAAACTATTTTCAATCAGCTCAAAAACAAGTTGCAGAAGTTAATGCAAGAAACCAAAGCGGTAAGCTTCAACAAATATTTAGTAAGTTTTTCTGACCACAAAGAAAGTTTTTACTCTTTAAGGAAAGCTAAAAAAGAACTGAAAAGAACTACTCTTTTGTTCTGCCACCGATCAAAAAAGCAGGTGGTACTTGGGCCAAAAGCCCCAAAGATAAAGCTAATCTTTTTGCTGAACATCTAAAAGAAACGTTTAAATCTTTGACTAGACAAACAGCAAATGAGAATACCTTTCTAATGCAACACGAATACGAGTTATACATACGACCAGTTACAATGAAAGAACTCAAAATAGATCCTGGATACGATCTTATTACAGATAAAGTTATTAAAAAGTTGCCAGAAAAATTTAAGAAGTCACTATACAAGAACGCAGCATTTAGAATGAAATATGTTCCTCAGTCGTGGAAAATAGATTTTTCCTTGATGTTGCCCAGGCCTTTAATCGAGTCGGGCATCGAGAACTGGAATATAAATTACATTGCAACCTTTCTTCTATGTGATATTAAGATTATATAATGGTCTATGAGATATTAAAATCATACAATGATCATCGTCATTTGATAGAATTGAAGCAGGAGTACGACAAGCGAGCGTGCTAGGACCAGTATTGTATTTGCTTTATACGAGAGACATACATATTACTGGATAAACAGATAGTGCAACCTTTGCGGATGATACATCAATCTTGGCGGTTGGAAATACAATCGAAGAGACTGACAATCGAATGAGCCTGGACAAAACAATTAAGAATAAAATTGAATGAGCCAAAAACCAATTCACACACCCTTCACCTATCTAAAAGTAGATCACTTACCTATATGTACATAAATAGGCAGGAAATAAGACATGCGACCACGGCAAAATACCTGGGTATGACGCTCGACGCCAATTTAAATTGGAAAGAGTGCACGTCAAGAAAAAAACACAAGAACTGGATATAAAGTTCAGAAAAATATATTGGCTCATCGGAAGAAATATAAAGCTTACAATTTACAATAAGCTGCTTTTATACAGGCAAATACTTAAGCCTGTATGGACCTATGGAATCCAGCTCTGGAGATGCACAAAGAAAACGAATGTTATGATTATACAAACGTTTCAGAAAAAAGTACTGCGATGCATTGTCAATGCACCTTGGTTTATTAGAAACGATAGTCTACTTAGGGATCTAAAGATGGAAATCGTCAACGAAGAAATCACAAACAATACCAAAAAATATATCCAGCGTTAAATACAATCCAGGAAAACACGGACATTCAACAAATTGTTAATGACGTCGGCAGCGCAGATACATGACGGCTAAAGAGAACGCTAAGTTTCTCAGGACTGGAAAGCCCACTGGAAATAACTACTGTATTATAGCCCAACTAACAGAGAATTAAAATAAGAAAGAAAAATTGCTAAATGACTTGTAATAACTTACGATTACTAAGTAAATAAAAAAATAAAAATTAGTTTTACAAAATGTACGCGTTCAGATGATGTCAAGTTGATCGTTAGCCTCAATCACATCCAAAGCTTGTTTCGGAAATTCCATTAAATTAGATACTGCAGATTATCCACGAAAAACCCCATGTTGTTTTTCAACTATAAACGACTTGAGGCCAAAATACAGTTTGTAGTAACAAACAATTGACTCGAATAATTTAGAGGTTGACATAACGGAAATGCCTCTACAATTAAAAACATTCCGAATTTCGAGTATATGATAAAAAAAAACGTGCAAAACATTTTAATTGTGAAGGTCTAATAAAGGTAGATGAGGGAATTCTCTACGAAAATCTAGTTAGCAATACCATTTTAGAAGCCAATTACTTTTTAACTGGTTCGTAACATCACAAGTCAATGCCGCCTAGGTGGCTCTATATAGATAAATAAATCATATATAGTCTTGAATATAGCCTGTACTTAACAACAAAGTGATCCTTTCTAAAAATGGCAGTTGAATGAACTTGTAAACGAAAAAAAGCATTAACGGTGGAAGACTGATTCCTAACAAGATTCGTATTGTACCTTCAATGTTCGAGTAACGCTTCGATGTTAACCTCGAAGTTGCATGCCTACAACCTCCAAAGTATCGTTCATTTAATTGGGTCGGATTGGTTTACACAATATCATTATTTTGATATAGAATTTTATAACTTCTGTTGATCAATTGCCCACGAATTTGATTGGCGACCGACAAATTTTCACATCTTGGAACGATTGAAAATATTTGTTTGAAATTAACACATGCTCATGAAAATAACAGAACCTTTTAGGAAGAACAAATCTGCTAACAATTGTAAGATCGCAAATTACCTCATCCCTACTCCAAGATCTAACATCAGATCGTGGCGGAAATATAAACTTAAGTTTTCACACAATTTTGTCTGGTTTTTAACCAACTTTAGCTGTAAAGCCATGGATTTTACCAGATAATCTAAATGGTGGTAAAATTGGTATTAAACTTGTATTGGCTTTCTTGGGCGTTTGATATTTAAGTATTGATAATGGAACTTTTACTTACGATTATCGATTAATTATAGACCTTCGATTTTTAAACCATTTTTAGTAGTTGCTCTAAAAGGAATGCAATACCCACGATTGATAAAGACGTTTCCAGTTTCCACTATAGAACAACGTAAACCTGTGTGATACATGGTTCCTCTATTTAGCCGTCGAGTTCAAACCAACACACTTTCATGGATTTATGAGCGCAGCTTTTATATTGCTTTTATTATTGCATGGCATATAAATTGATTTTCTTGGACGTGCTAATTACATTTGCCCTAACTATAGTACTAAGTTACCAATAACTTAAGCGTCTTCCAAATGAGGATCTCCTCTTGTCGAAGAAGAGAATTAAGTTTAATCATCGTTGTGTTTAGGTCATAACGTAATACGCTGTTTTATTTTAACATTAGTTTAACTGAAGATTATACCTACGAATTTTGTAGTTGATCTAAAATAGAAACTATTTTAGGAAGATCGAATGTTGTAAAAACTGAGGATCGTATGCGATCACAAAGTGCATCATATCTTTTCGCCATAATCGCCAGACCTACTATTATCGACTGATTAAATGCCTATGATTTTTCAACCGTTAGCTGTGGCCCTAGAAAGAATCTAATTCTAAGATTTAAATGGTTCTTTCAGCAGCTATAAAACAATGAAAACCTTTAGGACAAATGGTCTACTCTCAAACTGAAACACTTCCATAACTAAACGCGTCCATTTTGCACGTTGGCCAACATTTTTCAGATGCAAACATTTAAATTTGGTCTAAATTGCGACTCATTGGCAATTATGATTTTAAATAAGTTACGTAAAATATTTAGAGACAGACAAATTATAAACTAAATTTTATTGTACATATATACATAATTTCCTAACCATTAGACTTAAATTATCATAACCTTTTCGTATATACGTATAGTTTATTAGTTATAATTTTTATCTTGGACCAATTTAAAAACGTCAACCGCATTATAGTTTGATAAGCAAATTGAAGTTTTTAACTTGTGGTCTAATATATAAAAACCAAATTGATAAATCATTTAAACGTTGTATTAAGATTAAAGTGTAAACCTATTCGTTGCAAAGAAAAAATATTATTCAAGTTGGGTAACGATAGTCTACATTATATAAAAACTATAAAACTATTTCTAAATAAATTGGTATTGATAGAAACATCATGTTGATGGATCAATTGTGGATAAAGCATAAAATTATTATGTTTTTTTTTATATTACTTCCTGCTACTCGATTCAGATAAATTGAACTATTATAATATAAACTATCTACCTGTGATTTAAATTTCATTTTATTAATTGTTTACAGTTTGTTGATTTTTAGATTTACTGCTATACATTACGACCTTTAAGTTTTCATTTTTTCATGTTTGACTAAATTATTTTTATTAAGAATTTTTATTAAGACATTCAAAAATTATATGTTCGCCTCTATTTTATAATATAAAAATGTACGTATGACGGCGATACGTAGGAAGTGGTTTTCTAAGTATAGTTTCTGGAATATATATATTAGTTGATTTTATCCCAAAATCTTATTGATATTTTATATAAAATTTCAATGACAAAGTTTTCATGTTTGCGTTTTAGATGTTTGATTGATCAGCAATAAATTAATGAGTTAGTTTATAGTACATAAGGAAATGTAATGCAATTAATGCCACGTTTATGATTATAATTGTAGTAACCAGCAATAAAAAACTATATATGAACTATGTAATTACTAATTAAAAACAGGTATTATAAAATACCAGCATATGTATTCTATTTGTGTTGTAACTTCGATAACATTACTAAAAATGTTATAGTTCTTATATATAATCAATCGGTAGAAATTTAATTCTATGTACAACATAATGGATGTGGTTACGTTATGGCCTAAATTGATTATGTTTAAAGAGACGTGTTTAATGGACGGCTTCTCATCATTTTTGACTGTAACTTTATTTCAGATGTTAATCAGTTTTTTTAATTATTATTTAATTCGAGTATTAGATTAGATTATAAGCACTAGAATAGTTTTGATTGAGCGAAGTTTCTTTTAAGATAAGTGTAATATTTGTATAGTAACAATTTATGATTTGACAAAGTGTTTTCTTGAAATTATTACATACGTAAAATTAAAGTTATCAAATTGTGTCTAAATATAGCATTTGATCAAATAAATTTTTCGACACACAATTCACAAAATTTACACAAGAATTTGTCATACAAATTTTTTTTTTTTTTTAAGAAATCTTCAAACACAATTAGTAAGTATAAATTTAAACAAAACTATATGTATCTTACCAACATTTCTATATAGTGACAGATATGTTCGTATATAAACGAAAATTGATCGATTGATTTTTCGAATCAATAAAAGAATGATAGAATATATTTTACGTAATACTCGTAGGTCAAAATTTGAACTTGAGAACATTTATGAACTATGATTAGCAAAACTATGTAGACTATATATTGAGAACAACAAAATAATAGATGTATATATTAGGGTAGTACTGCTAAGCACCAAGTATTACACCAGTATAATAAAAAGTTGGTCTTTATAGAACATTGTATGCCTGTTACGTACCAAAAATCTGTTTGTTATAATTTACAAGAAACAGTCTTTACTGCGAGGTGACGTCGTCCACAGAATGACTCTCTTAAGTACATGCCTGTACTATCAAATGTTGTCAACCATCTTCATACTAGTCTAACACGGTCTAGCTCTCACACCTATGCATTACATCGAGTCTGTGCAAATTTAGCTTGTCTATGTTTGGAAGGTATTTAAACTTTGGTAGTCGACATAATAATGAATAAATATCACCCCCACAAAATTATCCGTCACTATATTTTAAACATGTCGTTACTAATATCCAATGCGACTTTGTCTCCAAATTATGTGATGTACTTCGTTTAAGACTTCATTTTAAAGTGATTACGTTTTTTTGAAAATGAAGAATCTCGTGGTCACTTTCGCGTTCGTTGGTCGTAACTTCGAGTCGCCATATTAATCGAATAAGCAAATAAATTAATGCAAATATCTTCGCAGTCTTTATTTAACAACTTAGGTCTTCGATGTACTAAGAGTCAGGCAGCAATGTTGTTGTACTCTTAGGACTTAAACAATATCCACGATTTTTTAGTAGATAAATTCGCTAAATTGTTTTTATGTGAACAATGACCTTGGGCTTCTCTACAGGCTATACTCTGATTCTTGATAACAAGATGGTCTTTTCATTAACCTAATTATTTTTGGATTTGATTTTTACTATACAATAAAGGCTCTCATCATCATTCTGGTGATTGTCTTTATTTTTAGATTAGCTAAATTCAATCGTTGCTAACACACTCGATTACCGACTGTTTCGAAATCTTAAACTAGCATTTATTACCCGGAGCCCAAGAAAATATTTATCACAAAGATAAAAAACAATCTTAGTTGTTTCATGGCAGCGATAGAATCACTAAACGTACTCATTTGCAGTATATTTGTTAATTCTTTCAACAAATAGGTTTTGACAGAAACGGGTCGTCAGAAAAGCAGAATTTATTTTTGATAACTATATCATCTGTAATTGACTACTGTCATGGGCTATTGAAATTACACGAGATTTGCTATTGACCGGACGAAGACAATTATAAAAGATCAGTTGGATATAAGGATGATTTCTGCAAAAAAACAGATATTTTCGAGAATTTTGTAAATATGTACGATGGCCGAAAGTCTCTAAATCACACGTCGATTTTTTTTTCATTATCATAAAATTGTTGATCTTCTCTCAAACAGCTGACCATATCACCAATCAGTCTCCATCGATTTCGAATCCGTTCTATTTTAATTCTGAAGAACCCTAGTCCTTATCTACAGAATCATCGAAAATAACGGCGCCTAGGTGCCCTTAGAAATCAGAGAAATCGAGAGATTGTTAGTTTTCAAAACCATCTTGATAGTAAATATTTTCAATTTAATCACTATTACCAGCCACAATCAGCTTTTATTACCTAGTTTCTTAAGATATCATTTAAACTGGTGTTAAATAGTTATCAGTTATCACGAATATACTTAATAGAAGTGTGGGAATTTTTATGATTTAAATCATTCGGGCATTCACTTTAAATCGGCGAATTTCTATAAGTACTATAGTATACACATTATTTTGGAAAGCCTTGTTCTATAACCTTATCGCTGTTCAGTCGATGATTATATTATACATTTAAACTTTTTTTTTTTAAATACAAACATATAACAATTGTTTCTTATCAAAACCATAACAAACATACATACATACTATTATATCTATGCTAATATCTAATTAATTACTTATATTTGCTTAACAAATTACATTACAAACGCTTATATTTATTTAAAAAATAAAAAAGTAGACAGAGGCAGTACACTAACGTCACCTATATCCAAATGCTCAAAATTATTTTATCTATAAATATTTGTACTTTAATCTCCGCCAGTTAAAATATGTACACAAGAAAAATAAATTACATAATTCGCGTCTAGATTAGACAAAATTAAATGTTTGCAATACATTACAACTATATAACTTACCGATTTTGGCATTTTGAATTGATTTTGTGCTGCCGAGTGTCACCTGTAAATGTAAAAAAAAAAAATAAATTATTGTATTGAAACTTATATATGAATGTACTTAAAAAAAAATTTGCAATTTAGGTTAACATAAAATATTTTTATTAAAATAAATACAAAACTAAATTTACAATAATTTCTTCATATCTGAATGATTACAAATTGTCATTTTATATAGTGAACTAAATTTTTATTTTTTAGTTGCTGTCATATTTGATAACGAAATAACAATTGTAAAAATGTTGAGGCGCTCACGAACACTTTATAAACCGAAAATATCATTTAACAATTTGTTATATGGGCATTAACAATCACATAGGCATATAAACAAAAGCAAAAAACATGTAAATTCCCGAATATCATGTACCAAGATCAGTTAAGGACTTGCACTCGATCAAATTAAATCAAATAAAATAATAAAATAAAACAAACAGTTTACAACTCCTGAGTGACCTTGTATATCTATTACATTTTTAAAATTTTAGCCTATAAATATTTATTGTCCAGAATTTTATATTTTATTTTTTATTTTACAATCTGAGTAATAACTTTAATTAGTTGTGAGTATCGACAGTAAAAAAAATAACACAATTTACTTGATAATCGATGTTTTACTGTCTTACTGGAATAAACTTTTACTTTAATAAATTTTACTATAATGCCTCGTTTTTTAAAGAGTATCGAGAAGAAAAATAATCACTTCTACTTAGGGTTCTTAACATCACCTGAAGATAAACACTAAGCTCTAAGTAATAAAATGATTTCAAATTCAGATCAACAATTTTTCGCTTGCGGTAAACGTAAACCCTATTTTACATTCGTTAACTATTCATTTTACGATTTTATAATAAAAACACTTTTTAAGAAACTAACTAACATTATTAACTTTCATTTTTTAAACAAAAAACATAAAAATTAAAATTATTTAAAATTTGTTTGTATACTTGGAACCTGATATTATTGTTATATACTTTATAATATACATTCTTGTGTTGTGTTATCAATTTATGATACTAAGAATGATTCAAGAACTATACTTAAACGTTATGAACATAATAAAATTGAAAAACTTTAAATTTAATAACACTACAATGGTGAAACATTTATTTATACGGGGCATTTATATAGGCAAGGCAAAAAAAGTACAATAAAATATTTTAAGTACATTTACAAGTACTTTCTATAGGCGCAACGAAAACGAATAAAGTATTTCATTTATCAGTTTCACATAAAAATTATGTTAATTTTACAAAATTTAAACTTATGCAAAATTTCTCCAAATTGTTTCCGTATACAAAAATAATTTATTATTTTCCCTGCTTTGAATTCGTTATCAAAGGTCATTTCCAATAAAAATAAAAACGTTGATTAATCAAACTACATATTAGATAATAGATTTTATTCAAAATTTGACCATCTCATATTATGATGAAATTTAAAGAGGAAATAATTTTTATTAAGTTTTGATTTGAACTTATAAAACTGTAACACCCACGTATAAGGGGGAACCGGCTTATTATAATTTAAGTAATTGGCATAATGCCTTACAAAAAAAAAAAAACAAATAAATATTTTCCTTAAAATAAGGGAGTTCCCCGAATTTAAATATAAAATACCAGTAAAGTTCACAGGAGTTTATCGTCTCAAACTAATAAATCAATTTTATCAAGAAAATTTTTACCACGAATTTAAAGCTGAACAAGCAGGGCACAGTGCCAAATTTTATCGACAGTTGGGTTAAAAATATCAAGTTGATCCAAAAACCATATCTAGAAATATTTCATCGAAAGCCAAAAAGTCGGCGGCAGCGCTCAGCAACCACAAGCAAACCATAAACCACAATTAAATTAAGGAAACGATCGTTATCTCAAAAGTTTTTTTAAAGGTCAACAAAAACGTTTATATACAATAAAATGTTTAAAAAAAAAGATCAAAAAACATTTGTTGGTGCCATTTGAATTCCTCTCATTACGATAAAGCAATCTTTGACAGTTTACGTCAGCGTATCATTAAATGTGTTCCGAGCAACGCTTTAAGTCTACAACTGAGTCCTATTGAAACATGATGGACAATATGCCATCGATGGAATGGAAGCTAGGGAGCAGAAGCATAATAGTAGCAATATTCCAACCGAAGATACAGATGAAAGAACGATAAACGAGTTAAACGAACTCCTACCAACAATAGCAAGAACTCACAATTGATAGGCGGCAGTAGGTTTTCTCACGAAACTATTCATAAATATACATTGACAATACCGGTTGGCAGAACGAACAATCAGGTCAACATAGCACCTATAATGGAGTTTTCTTGCCAAGTCTAATATTTCAAAGAACACACTATCAACAGCAGCAAAAATATTTGCTCATCAATTGGCATCAATAACGAAACTAGCAACACCCATCCACCAACGGAATGGGAAGATAAAGGTGACATAGAGAAGCTTAAGAACAATAACGCTCCTGGAACAGACAACATAAGCACCGAAATATTCAAAGGCAATACATCTACAACTGCTAGCGCACTAATACCATTGATTCAAGAAGTGCGGAATTCTGCCTGAAAACCACAAAACAGAAAAAAAGCTTGAAAATTATGATCCCAACAAAGGTGACCCAAAGGTCTTGCATTCCTTTGAGACTCGCAATGAAAAAACTCTCAATGATCCTTCTTAACAGAATCTCACCTGCAATTAACGGAAAATTAAAAGAAACGAACCAGCTTTCAGAACACGACAAAGTTAGATCAACGTCGGCATTTGCAAGGTATTTTGACTTTAACAGTGGACGTAAGCCATACAAAGCACGGTTGTCAGCAACACGAAGCGATTTATTACCCCCTCCCACACAGTTATATCATGAGTGACAAGGGATCTGAGGTATCGGAAACTTGTCACTTCGAATGAGGAAGATTTAAGTAGACGCATAAACAAAGCCAGCTCTGTACTGTCTCGCAAGACTGAGATACGAATATTCAACTTGTTAGTTAAATACTATGCCTTAGTAGAAGCGAAAGAACTTAGTGAATCATGGATGGAAAAGCGGCCTAGTAGCCGACCCATCCTCATTGTTCAAATAATATTTAAGCTTTGAGATATACACTAACAATATTTTGAGCCTAGTCTGTCACCTTTTTCGCCGATGTTCTGAACATTTTTAACTAAGAATTTTTAGTGTAAATCATTATTGTTTGATAAGATTTAACTGTCAGCCAAATAGTATACATTTTTCTGATTTTATGACATAATTTAGCTGCGTAGTCCCGTGATTTAATTAAACAATTAAATATCTCTATCTTATGCCATCAACAATCGATTAGCAAATAATTTGCATAATGACAAGAAGAGATAAATACTATTGTACAACCCTGATTCATACATATATATTTTCAAATTACTTCAACAATAAAAAAAATATTGTTTCGCATGAATTCGTCTCAATTAATAGAGGACAATATACTATGTATTTTAAATAATGTGATTTACATACGGTAAAGATCTTAATTGTTATTCCATACAAAAAAAAATTCAACAGGTAAGATTAAAATATACAACTAACTAAACACTAATTACAAAAATAGAAAAACTATGTACATTTTATCGCAATACTATGGGGTAGGAGAAATATCTAAATTGCATCTTCATGCTATAAAAAGCCAATCGACACAATTTTGCTACGTGTGTATTATTTCTCAAATAACAAATTCGTATTTGTATCCAGCAAAAAAATATTAAATGGATGACGTCAGCCTTAGTCAATATTCTTGGTCATCAATATAATCAAATCAATTAGCATTTATATATTACATTTTATAAAAAAAAGCAAAGATTATATATACATATATTTATAAAGGGTTTCCCGTTTTTGCTGGCCGAATTCCGCGAATCAATATGTTAAATTCTCGTGAAATTATGCGTCCTGGTACTTTTCATAGAAGACCGAAATTGTTTCTCTACTTCTATGTGCTGCTATAACTGCATTTAGATTTTAGACTTCAGTATATCTTTTCTATGGAGACTGACTGTTGCCGAAGGCGCCAGTTCACTCGTCAATTGCATATATAGAAGGCAAAGGTTGTAAGGCAAAGGTTGTTCTTAAATTATTATTTAAAGTTGAGAATGATGCCTAAGCTGGGGCTGAACGCAAAAGTGCATGCGGGAAAATTGTATCAAAACATCAAGGTCAGAAGTAAGATTTTAATGCCCCAAGCCATAATCGAAATAACATTTCGAATAACATACAAGTGGAATTTCTACCCCCAAATACAACAAATAATGATCAGCGTTATTGTTAATTTAAAGGCCTTCTACCGCCGGAAATAACTCATTGAACCTGTTGTTAGCCAAAACCAAACTTTAATAAAAGAATTTTGGAAACAATTTGTGAAAGTGTGGGTTTAACTCAAACAACCCACTATGAATATGGGGTATGGGCAAAATAATAACCAAAGTACACGGTTAAATAGCAATTTCTTTGGATCCTAAATAACATCACCAGAAATAAAAACCGGAATTGTTACTATTGCGAATTTAGCTGATATGAACTACCTAAATACAAGGCATGGAAATATTTTTATGTGGAAAGCAGAAGTCTCGAGACAAATGAATACCTTTCAGTGCAACAAGGAATTATATCGCGACCTGAAGAAGGCAGCAAAACACACTAGGCTGATCCCTTTTTATTTTTAAAACTATTACAGCTAATACTATTTACGCATACTGTTCGAAAAGTGAGGGAATACTGATATAAACGTTGGCCTTTAAATTGTACTTTAGCATGTCTTGCTGCTTGAAAGCTTTATTTGTTCCTAAATTGAGGATTGTGAGCTACCATATTACCTTGACTAACTCTATTGGTTTGTTTATTCAAATCTGACTTTTGCATATTTTGGATACAAATATACAATAGATGGATCTTAAAATATACTTCTTATATTATTGCTAATTACTTACAACAGTTCGCGGCATACATCTAAACGATTTATTTTGGAGAGCAATATGCAAAAAATTTAGTGCCATCGAAACTTTAATCTATATATATATAAAATAAATTAATTCCTGTCTGCTTGTTCCGAATGGGCGTCCCAGCTGCTCAACCGATCGTCATGAAATTTTTACCATGTATAAATTGCATGTCCTTAACAAACCTTACGATATTTTTGAATGGACAGGACCGCATGGCCTAGAGTACAATTTTGTTCAAAAATTTCGATTTATTTTTCAATTTTTTCACGGGATCCATTCCCGGAAAGAGGATTAGGAAAGCGGTTAAATAATATTAGTGACATGCTCGAATCCGAATGATTCGTCGTTTGAATCTTATAAGTTTCCACACCATTCATTTCATCTGATTCAAATATTGCATAGGAAAAGTCAAAAATGTTAACAACTTGCATTACAAATATCTGGTGTAAATTTGGAAAATCCATGCTTTTCGCATGGTCATTGCCCGAGAGTGGGAATATCAAAAAATTTGTTAATTTTCGTATACGGAACGTCACATTTTGTAACAAGGAATGCTAAAACCAGGGCACCACAAAAGAGGTACTTAGTACACCAAAGAACAAGATTTATATCGGAGGAGTTCTTATACTACTAGCAGATGATTTTCGTCAAATATTGCCAGTCATTCCACGATCAAAACTCCCTGATGAACTTAATGCTTGCGTGAAAGCGTCTCATCTCTCGAAACATGTAACGAAAATCACACTATCTTTAAACATGCGTTGATGACAAACATGCGATGTTACAGTTAAAACATTTGCCAGGCAGCTTTTGGATTTAAAAGTAAAGGCGAAAAAGTATTAATTCCGCGCATTCCTACGATTCCTAACGAAAAGGAATTTTAGCCTTTTGGTGTTAAGCGACTACAATTCTCCCCAAATTAAATGTATACGTAGGCCACTGTACGTGCCAGAAGTATTAAACTTATCCCAACAAACGGAATGTCAATCATTAGCATTAAGAATTTTCTATAATGCTCTCATACTCGCCTGTAAGGAGGCAATTACGTTCAGTCAAACCTTAAAATATCAATATGTAGGGAAGGGGCCAGAAATAATGGAAGTTACTGAATTTAGCTACTGATGATTTCCCTTCATATATGATTGCATCAACAACAAAGCCGAGAGATTTCCTGAAAAATATTCAAAGTTTAACATAATTTTAATTTCTCCTGCGCAACGCCGGGTAATTCAGCTAGTATGACATATATTCAAACTATTATTTAACTTCAAAAATATTACTTTTAAAAGAGCGTCTTGATAGAAGGCACAATTTTTTCTCGAGAGACCTAGTGATAAGATTTTTGAAATATTAATGACGGTAGCTACATCCTCCTACTCGGTAGTAAGAAAGTCCTAATATTAAACTAGACTAATATTTATATCAGTCCAACGAACGGTTTTACAAACAATTG
This sequence comes from Tipula confusa, assembly GCA_963556175.1. NCBI lineage: Eukaryota > Metazoa > Arthropoda > Insecta > Diptera > Tipulidae > Tipula > Tipula confusa. The sequence continues at coordinate 160,861,717 of OY744477.1, read as the reverse complement.
GTCACGGCGTTGTAGTCGATGGCGATAATCGAAGTCAGGGCCTCATCCTATTAAGCAAGCACCATAACTATCTCTATTTGATCGGTGACTGTTTATGTTATAATAAATAAATAAAAAGCATTTAACTATTTGATAACTAACTAAGTATATGTAATAGCAAAATATACACATAACTCATAAAAAAAGAACGAAATTCAGGGTTATCAATTTAATTGTTATTATGTGCTTGTATCAAACACTAGAAAATAACTATGATGCTCCAAAAATATTAGAATCGTTCTAAGTAGCCTAAATGACGTACACATAGTAAACTAACACACTTGCAAATTACCCTTGGTATTGTCTGGATAAACTTCTAAATCTATAATCATAACTTAAAAACTATCTAACCAAAAACAACATCAAATAACCAGCTAAATTTAATAAAAACATTTTCTAGTTTTAGTATAACTATAACTTAATTAATAAAATGATATATTGCGTAAATATTTATTGGGCAGTAAACATATTTGATAAGAGAAGTTGGGTTATATTTTCTAGTATGATAAAACCAATTTTATTATTCAGGCTATGATATCGAGCGCTTATTAAAAATTAGGGAGAACATGTACGTGAGGCGCCTACATACAACCAATTTAAAATATTTATATATAGGGCAATGAATATAACAAGATTTTGTATAATTTTAGAAAGATTTCCATAAAATTTAAATTGAAAATATTTATGGGATATTTTGAAAAAAAAAATATTCAATTTAATCTGGAATTAAATGATTTTTTTGAAGACACATTTGGAACAAAATATTTGCTTCAAAAATATAAAACTCGCAGCGACGCAACCAATTTTTTTTTAGTTCTGTTAGGAATACATCGGTTCGGTTATGGGTGGAACTGTTCTTATTGATGAACGTAGTGTCAGCTGAGCCGATAGTAGCGCAAGAGCAAAGGTAAACGGTAACCGAAAACAGGAGAATATCAGTTAGGCATAGTTCTCTAGGGGAGTTGCAACGAATAATGGTAATGGATTTGTCGCTTCAACAGAACAAGATTCCGTATAGTAAAATATGGTACAGTGGCGTAACATGATAATGTTTGACATCTGTAAAAAGCTTCCAATAATTAGATTTGTGAATTTTTATCAGCCTAATATCCTTTTTGGTTGAAATATGAGCCAAATAAGCGTTGCAGGAAGTTTTGCTTTTTGCCAACAATTTAAAAAAATCTGCGGTTAAGGAGCATCGACTGATTGTGGAAACTTCTGATGAGGGTGCTGCCCCGGAACTGTGAAAAAATTTGAAGATGTGGAGTTGGATGAATTTATGGATGAATATTCATGTTACACACAGCAAGAATTTGTATTTGTTGAGTGTGACTCAACCAGCCATTTAACATCGTTTGAAAACCTTAGGAATGATCCAAACGCAGAGAAATTGGGTGTTATACGAGTTGAGCAAGAAAATCTTTTTTACGCTGAAACTAAAAATTAGGTACAATCGTGGATTGACTGAAAAATGGGATTTCAATTTGTATCCCTGATAGAATATATGGCCCTCAATTAAATCTGGTGTCAATTTAATCATGCAATACACCACTCAGCTGTAAAACCCATAACTTTACTTGCAAGTTTCCAATAAATATAGGCACAAAAATAACACACACCACTACTTCATAATCTAATGTACATATATAAGCTTGATAGAATTATGGCTGATTAAATACTCCACAACTCAGTCATAAATATATTGACTTATCACACTCGTAGTAAATTAATTTTTTTCATTACTGATAAATGTATTATATAAATTTCTTAAAATACATACAATCTTTTATACCATTTTATGTTCATTAACTTTTATTATTATTTTTTTTTTTGCAAATCTTTAAATAAAAATAATATCAAATTTTCATACACATCTGTATGCCTATATAATAAGTCTAAAACCTATGATCACAGGACTCAACAAGGGGCAACGAATTTTAGAAGTAGTTACCAAACATGAAAGAGTGATGTGTTTCTGTTAAATCGAATTCCTTGCGCAATTGTATACTAAACTCAAATTCTAACAAGCTGACTCGTTGGATCAGATATGTCTTCATAATTGAGCTTTGCTAAATGAGAAAAAGAAATAGCTAATGACATTCGAAAAAAACGATGCATTTGATACTTGGTCCCCAAACGTAACCACATCTAGTTGTATAGGCAGAATGATTGTCTGAACAGCACGAAGAGATTGCACGAGATCGATGAATAATACCCACCGCTTTTAAAACTGTTTCCTATTTAGATGATCATCGATCCTTTAAGTATTACTAACTGGAATATTTTTGGTACATGCAGGTATTAAAAATTAGCACAAATCGGCGGAATTATTTGTAACATCTCTGATTTACAGAGTATAAATGAACTCACGCTCAAAAATTTCAATGTTCTTGCATTCCATAAACTATGAATGCGCACTGCAGAGAACTGAAAAGACGGTTCCAAGACTTAAGTTTGTATAAATCGGGAAGTTTTTAGCACTTTGGTAGTGATACGAAAACTTGAATTTTAAATCTATTTTCTACATTACACAATTAAGGAGAAATTAAGCATAAATAGCCTCAGAATTATTCATGAAACTAGCAATACGAAACATTTGCGGAAGGAACAGTAACGAACAAAAAATCCTTTACTTTGCTTGTCGTAGTTGGTGACTAAATGGACGGATTGCTGGGCTGACAACCCGCATTCGTAAAAATCCTAACTGTTAGAAGCATTAACCAAAGAAAAGCGGTTTAGGGTCGCTAGGTAAATCAGGCGTGTTTGATATCAGCCATGAAAGAGATAAAACTAGATGTCAAGTATCCTAAGAATATAGCGTTTCTTTTAAAGTAAATAAGACCGCTGCAAAATGTTGATTTGTTAGCTAACCCAAAGATTACGACGTCATAGACTAGTGGTTAATGACTTTAATGCTTGAACTGGCACAAATGAGAATCAGGTTTTCCATATTATGAAATTGATTAAGTTTTTTCTTCATGTATTTGTAAGGGACGGGCTCGTTATCATCAATTGACCACTGTAAAGCTATGATGGAAGTATTCTTAGAAGTCAGAGTGGAAAAGTTTTTATGGGAGATACAAAAGCAAAGTAAAGTTTGTGTGGCGTTATTCTGGCATTGGGAGAAGTGAAAATAACACCTCCACAAGGGAGTATACACTTCCACCAACTCTCTTTAACCTGCATACAAGATCAAATTAATATGGGGAGCACATCCTAGAATAACTGATCAACTCAACCCCAGTACACACGCTTATGGTCAGCTTTAGCGATTCACCTTAGAGACTGTGCGAATGTCAAAAATTGGACTAGTGTGTTCACTACAGTGAAAGAACAGAACTTCTCAGAATCCTAAAGTGGTTTAAATTTAATATATCGTGGAAGGGCACTCAGGGCAACGTGTTTTTAGAGATTATGTACGTGTACCTGTATTCTTGTGGTAGTGAGGTCATTTTACAGTGATGCCTACAAGGTGATTGCAATAAAAAAACCTATATTCTTCCGAAAAAGAATTATATGTTTCAACTTCTTGCAGAAGTAACAGAATATAAACTTATGGATGCAAGATGTACTTTGAATTAGACGAAAATATTGCGAATGAGGAAAAAGGAGCACAAGGTAATGCAAGAATTTTTAACCTGTGTGGTTATATTCCTTAGTAGAAAACTTGGGTTCTACTGGAATATTGTTGATACATCCATTGGTATTCTGTAAACACAACTGTATACAGAAGTTACCGGAATACCTAGCAATTAGCGCAGTGGTTAAAGCTGCGGTGTTTAGGGCGGGAGGTACCGTGTTGATGACGAAAAACAGAACTATGACCGAACCATCGTCCATGTCAGTACTGGAGCAATGCAATGTACAGATGGATTTAAATCGAACCCGTATTCGTGCGTATTCGATTTTGCTCGTGGCGGCGTATGGTAGGACGTTAAAAATTTACCGCGAAAGAGTTGGGAAAGTTTCGGTCCCAGAAAAAGATTGCAGGGTTCAAAAATACAAAAAGTCACGTCACCGGAATTATTTGAAACATCTCTACATAAGTAGTAAACATTTGACGGCACTACCAAAAAATCAATAAACGATCAGTGCACTAACACTCTAACAGAGGGTTTAGTAGTTAAGGGAAACTTCTTGGCATTTTTGAATTGATACTAAATCCAGAGTTATAAATCTGAATTTTCTACATAATCAAGCAGTGTTTAGAATAGGACTGCAAAATTTAATAAAATTAGGCTAATTTTTAAAACTACTTAGTGACATGTATCGCCAAGACACGAAGTAACCGTCCTCTTATACCTATAACTATACCTATAAACTGACTCTTATTTAAAAAAATCAGTAACTGTAACTTAACAAAATAAGTTCTTTTTTGCTTGTCCTAGAAGGCCAATAAACACGAATTTCTGGGCTGACAACCTGCTTCCGTAGAAATTCTAACTATTTTAAATATAAATTAAAAATAAAAATGAATACCGCTAAAATATAACCGGCCCCTCCACGCGTCTATGTTTTAGCCAGCAGTTTCGAGTTGGCAAGTTTGATGGAAAATACTATATATGAGACTATGTGTCCCAACGATGGTGCTTTACAGTGGAAATGATCACGGAAATCTTTGTGAGGGATTTTTTCTAGGACCCCATGCGATTGGCCAACCCAAAAATAAAGACATAATTTGGCACAACAATTTTGATGAGCTGATGAGATTTATACCGGAGAACCACGTCAGCACAGTGTCGTGACTTTAATGCTACAGCTGGCAAAATCAAAATGCCTTATGTGAACTTATAGGTCCGTAATCCATACTTAAAGCAGCGAACGATAATGGGTGAAGGATGATATATTTTGGCACTGATTTAGAAACATGGATACACCCTCGTAAAACGTCACGAAATCAAATTGACAATGTGTTAATTTCTAAGAGATCTCACGCAGAAAAAAGTACCTTTCGTTTAAATTATGGCCTAAAATTGAAACCTTGTTACCATTAACAATGTGAAAATTAATCATCGTCCTTAAGTGAACGCCATATAAACCGTTTTGAAAACGGTTGTCAGTATCGCCTAGAACATATATAGGTATGGTGAAAATTTAATCTAAACTTGATTGGTTTAGTTAGGAATGCCGTCTAGCTGTTGAGCTACATAAATAACTTATAAAAAAAAGCGGGAATCCGTTGCACGATCGCACGTAAAACAATTAGCTCCTTGCTGTAGACAAAGAATGTGTGAATTTTGAAAGATCGATGCCGTGAGTACAACAACCCAATAAAGAGCGGAGGCACTAGAATGTTGTGAACATTTCACTGTGGATACAAGTAGCCAAATACATACTGCGGATATGTTCATAGAGGAATTACCCTACGAAGAATTTACCCTGACCTCGACTTAAAAGAAACCGTTCATGTTGTTTCCTTCCTGAGTATAAGAAACAGCTTAGCTGCATCAGGTTGTTAAGTATAATACGAAAAACAGACTCCAGTACGAATTTATGTTACTGTAAATTGACTCAAAGCCCCAATTGAGAGGCAACATAAATCTCCAAAGTCCAAATTTAAACAGTTTAAAACCAGAAATATACAAAATCAAGTTTGTGGTTGGAGTCTTAACTGCCAATGAGATTATTAAAAAAAAGTTCGCCTTATCTGATTTTTATACAACACTTCCTGCACTGTATCCATATCCATCAACGACATACTCATATACGACACGTTTATTTATTTTAAAAAAAAAAAATTTTACATTTTTTTCGTAATATCCAAATTATAGTTTAATGGTAATAATGTTGTTAAATGAAATGAAAAAAAAAAATCACGTCGACATCGCGACTAAATGTAAAAATCCAAGTCAACCAACTATGAATGATGCCGAATATGTGATTTGGAGAGATTTTGTTGTGGAATGTTGTAAGAAGACACACACAGACAAAAACCAACCGAAGAGAAAGTAATCAAGTTTTTGATGTAAATTTGATTACAAACAGAACACAAAAATTCACCTGCGAAGTAATGCACTAGGTAAATGCAGGTCTAAACATAAAATTTTAGTTCACACAGCGCCATTTATTTATCATCCATACGAAGGAATTTAGAACAAACTGCAACAACAACAAAACTCGCCTTACCGAAACCGAGTTTACAGTGAAAAAAATTGCACAACACATTTTTTGTTACACACGTACCGACCGAGTAAATTTATAACCAACAAAATATAAGAAAAAAAAATGTTAACTTACAATTTTTCTAATCAATTTTTCTAATCAATTTTAGTAATTTATAATAGTTTCTTAAATGTGTCTATTAACGACAATATTATAATAATTGTATTCACAAGAATAATATATAAACAAAATTTCACACCCAACTTTTTTTTTTTCGTTTTGCGTTTTATTTACTAAATTTTTCCGTAAATTAATACAAATTGTATAAAAAACTGTAGATTATTGTCTCAAAACTATGTTTTTATTTCTTAATAATTAAATAATAAAAATTAAAAAACAAAAATAATATATTAAAGAACTGAATACGGAAAAATATTTTTTTGGATTTTTAATTAACAAAAAAAATAAATGAAATCAAGTGACACCTCACTGGTTATGAAAATGCGTATGTATTTGTGCCGTTAAATACGAAATGAGGTGTGTGAAGTTGGTTGCGATGATGAAAAGGCTTTTTTTCGATATTTAATTTTGCGGTGTGCTTACATATTTTCGTTTGAAATTGAATTCGATCAGACAATTTTTAGAAGTGCGATGTAGCGTTTTCTGGTTCGAGTATGATTAGGTTCGAATTAAAATAACTGAATGTTGTTAAATGAAATAAATGTTTGTGGTAGAAAACTAATTTTCAACATACACAACGCATTCAACGTAACTAGACTCGTTGGGTCGTTTTATTGCATCAACGACGTGTTGTTTTATGTTGAATAAACAAAAGGCCCTACAAATGAAGACTATGTATTCTCAACCTACATGTAATCATCTTGAATTTTCTGGACTTTAGAAATGTTAAAATGTTAGCAAAAACTTCATCATGCATTTTTTCAGGATAAGAAATGTTCGATTTGTGTAAGATTTCCCAGTTGTGATGGGCCAACCAAAATGCATTTTCTGGACTAGAAATGGTCAATTCGTGGCATTAATTTTTCAGTCGTGATGGGTTTACCGTAATGAATTTTCTGGGTTAGAAATTGTCAATTTGTGGCCTAAACTTTTCAGTTGAGATGGACTAACCATAATGCATTTTCTGGGTTACAAATGGTCGATTTTTGACATGAATTTCTCAGTTGTGTTAGGCTTACCATCACACATTTTCTGAAACAAAATGTTCGATTTGTGGCATAAATTTTTCAGTCGTGATAAGCTAACCATTATGCATTTTCTGGGCTAGAAATGGTCAATTTGTGGCATACATTTCCAAGTTGTAATGCTCTAACCATCATGCATTTTCTGGGTTACAAATCGTCGATTTGTGGCATGAATTTCTCAGTGGTGATGGCCTAGCCATCATGCATTTTCTGGATTATAAATGTTCGATTTGTAGCATACATTTTGCAGTTTAATGGGCAAACAAAAATGGTTTTTTTGGGTTAAAAATGGCCGGTTTGTGGTATAAATTTCCTAGTTTTTATAGGCCATCAAACCTTCATTCATTTTTGGGATTAGAAATGTTCGATTTGTAGCATAAATTTCTCAGTTGTGATATCCTAACCATAATGGATTTTCTAGATAAGAAATGTTTGATTTGTGGCATAAATTTTTCAGTTGAGAAGGGCTAATTACCATGCATTTTCAAGGTTAGAAATGTTCGATTTGTGGCATAAATTTCCTAGTTGTAATGAGTTAACCATCTTGCATTTTCTGGGTTAGAAATATTCAATTTACGGGGTACATTTATAAGTTTTGTTAGGCTTACCATCATACATTTTCTGGGTTAAAAATGTTCTGGGTTAAAAAAATAAAATGAAAAAAAAATGCATAATCTTTTTTTTTTTTTAAAAAAATGACTTCGAATGAGAAATTGAGTGGGTTAATCAGACAATTGGAGGTTGTGGCAAACCAAAACACTGTCATAACTGTCATAGCTAATGCTTAATTCAGCAGACACAGGAGTTACAGCTTCAAACCCTGATATTCAAACAACGATTTCAAATACAAAAATAACCTAACAAAAATTGTTGGGCCTCAGAAAACATTGTTCAGACTGCGTTATGAATTTTTTTTAATGGAAAAACAAAATTCCGAAGATTTTGTTTCATATGCGGCAAGAATAAATAGCAATGTGAAAAGTCAAAACTATCGAATTTGGCACTGGAACAATTCAAATGTCTATTTTACGTCTGTGGTCTTCGCTCATCGCAAAATTCAGACACGCGTACAAGACTGCTATCAAAAATTGAGAACGATACTGATGGTAAACTTATACTCTCAGATCTTCTAGATGAATGCCAACAGATAACTAATTTGAGACAAGACACAAATATGATTGAGCATAAAAATGCATCAGTCAAGGCTGTCAGCAATCAAAATTCGCAAAGCCACAAGAAAACATCGTCCTCACGAAACCAACAGTTAAAATCAGCTCATTCGTCATCATCGGTACCACGGAAACCATGTTGGAATTGTGGAGCCATGCATCTTTCCAGAGCTGATTGCGCTTATAAAGAACACAAATATCAACAGTGCAACCGAATGGGTAATAAAGAAGGGTACTGCAACTGTTTCAGTAATGAACCAATTCCACCCAAGCAGGCAAATAAAAGGAACGCTCAAAATCACTAAAGTAATTTTTTCTGAGCATAACATCGAACTGTCATCAAAGCAGAAGTTCATTACCATAAATGATGTCGTCGTCAAGCTTCAGCTTGACACCGCATCTAATATTACCATAATTTCACAATCGACATGGCAAAAGATAGGTGAAACGATTTTAGCAAACACAAACCACATGGATAATACCGCTGGTGAACAGCAAAAATAAACTGTAATATCAAATTTCAAGATAATATCATGTCAGGTGAGTATTATGTGGTGAAAGTTCCTGATCTCTATATAATGGTCATTGATTGGATTGAGAAATTCGGTTTATGAAATTTGCCGTTCAACCAAATTTGTATTCAAGTTATGAGTAAAACATCATCAGTCGATCCATCAAGGATTGCAGAACTCATATCAAAGTTTCCAGAGGTATTTAAAAATTTATTGGGTTGCTGTAGGAAAACACAAATCGTAATTTACACCGCAAACCTAATGCTAAACCAGTATTTAAATTCTTGAGAAAATCGATGAATAACTTCAACGACTCCAACAACTAGGAATCATAACTCCAGTTGATTTTTCAAATTGGGCAGCACCCATAGTAGTAGTAAAAAAAAGCAACGGTTCTATACGAGTTTGTGCGGACTATTCAACCGGTTTAAATGAAGTTCTTGAACCACATCAATTTCCACTACCATTACCAGAGGATGTTATCTCGAAAATTTCGAATGGCTCAATATTCAGCCAACTCAACCGGTCCGATGCATTTTTACAAGTGGAAGTTGCCAAAGAGTCTCGTGAATTACTCACGATCAACACGCATAGAGAACTGTTCCGTTTTAACAGACTTCCTCCAGGTATCTAATCAGCTGCAGGAGCTTTCCAACAAATTATGAGTACAATGGTAGGTGACCTGGCTGCTGCTCCAGCTTATCTCGATGATATTATAGTATCCGGAAAAACTGAAGCAGATCGTCAGCAAAATGTATATAAAGTTTTGAAGCGAATTAAGGAATACGGTTTTCACCTTTAAATTGAGAAATGTAGTTTTTACATGAAATCCATCAAATATTTCGGTGACATCGTTGATAAAGAGGGAATCCGTCCTGATCAATCAAAGGTTGATGCAATAACTAAGATGCCTCCTCCGAAAGATATAACATCACTTCAGTCATATCTTGGTGCTATACATTTTTATGGTAAATTCATAAAAGATATGCATCAGTTACGCAAACTGTTAGACGATCTATTGTCTAATAATTCAACATGGATTTGGATTTCAGCATACCAGCAATCGTTTGACTCTTTTAAAAATATTTTAAAGTCGGATTTGATGTTAACACATTTTAATCCATCACAGTAGCAGCAGATGCATCCAACACTGGCATTGGAGCTTATCTTTTTCATAAGTTTCTAGATAAATCAATCAAGGCAGTTTATCATGCTTTCAGAACTCTTACAAAAGCTGTGTGCAACAACAGTCAGATTGAAACGGAGGCTCTTGATCTCATTTTCTCGGTTACAAAATTTCGCCGAATGATTTTTAGTCGGAAATTCACTCTTCAAAAAACTGACCATAAATCTCTACTAGCCATTTTTGGTTTCAAAAAAAGGCATTCCAGCTTATACAGTTAATCGTTTGCAGAGATGGGCTTTGACCTTACTTTTGTATGATTTTCATATCGAATATATTTCAACAAAACATTTCGGATATGTCCAGAAATATTGCCAAGCAAACGGAATTCAGCACATTCGTTCAGCATCATACTGCCCACAGTCAAATGAACAGGCGGAACATTTTTTCGATACGCTTAAACGAGCTCTCAAAAAAATTAATGATGGGGGAAACTGGATGAAGCATTACAAGTATTCTTACAGACACCAGATGAAAAGTCTCCAGCTGAAATAATGCTTGGTAGAAAAATGAGAATAAAATTAGATCTTATGCTACCAAACAATTTCGATATCGTACAAGTTCCAGCAAATTTAGAAGTTCAAAAAAAGAATCAGTCGGAACAATTCAACAAAAAAACATTCTACCCGTAAGCAGAGTTTTGAACAAGGCGACAAAATATCCGCTATAAGGTTTATTCAAAACATCATTTCCAATGACATAGTGGCAAAGTCATCGGAAGAGTTGGAGTTAGAGTCATGTATAACATTCTACTTGACAATAATAACCAAAGGTTAGCACCTCCAGATACTTCTTGTAAATCAATATCATTGCCATTAGATGTGTTATTAGAGACATACAATTTGGGTTCACAAAACAAAACAACATCAATAGGAGATGTTACATCACCCTCATTGTCGGACATCACATTCACAACTCCATCACATCACCATCAACCTCAACTACCTCCAAGAGTACATCGACATCGAGTTCTACCATCTCATCTTAAAGACTATGTCCTTTTCTAAAAAAAGGGAGGTGTTGCATACCCCTGGAAACATCCATGGGTAAAACGGTTGCTAGGGCATGGGATGAGTGACAGGAAAAGACGCATGATTTTGGGGATTGAATTGGAAGAGTTGTATTACAAAGGATATAACAGTAAACATATAATTATAATTAATGAGTTAGTGGTTTTAATTAATAGTAAGAACACAACAGTTAGAAATGTTCGATTTCTGGCAGAAGCTTTCCAGTTATGATAGGCATTTTCATGCATTTTCTGGGTTAGAAATGTTCGATTTGTGGCATGAACTTTTCAGTTGTGATGGGCAAACCATCATGCATATTTTGAGCTAGAAATGTTTGATTTATGGGCTTAAGTTCCCAGTTCTGATGGACTAATAACCATCAGGCATTTTCTGGGTTAGAAATGTTCGATTTCTGACATAAATTTCTCAGTTGTGATGGGTTAACTTTTCTAATGTACTATACTACACAGTAAAAATTGCATAAAAGGTGACACGCACTGTTTAATTATGTAATATTGCAAATGGCGTTGCCGACCGAGATTGCTGCATCGTGTAAAATTTTCAAGCGAGAGCAAATGCCTGCAAAGAAAGTGGCAGACTATATTACTGAGTGCCAACGTTTTGCAAAGGAATATAATAATCCATGTGGAAGTCTTAACCACAGTTCGCGATCGAATTGTTTTTGCAATCAAATGGCGTCAGTCGTACAATACATATATATGAAATATGATCACGATGGTGAGTTACCATTAAAGAACCTTATTCAATCACGAGTTTCCGTACATTGTGGAAGCTGCGTGAAAACTATTTGCGAGCAACCGCCTGCAAGCATCGAAACAGAACTTGTGGGTGCTGTGGACCAATCGACCGCCTACAACGATTCTATGGTTCTTGTCTTGAAGAAGTAAAACTAAAAGGGCTTACCGAATGGTTAGAGTTACAAAAATTCCATTAAAACAGATATCAATGGCCGGTTTGTCGAGAACATGGAAGGGGAACTAGTGATTATATCTGATAGAATAGTAGTAGTTCTATACGACTTTAATCTGATATTCCGCTATCGTCTCATTGAATCTTTCCATCATACGATAAAGGTATGATGGAAAAGTGTCGTTCGTATTTTGGCCCATGGCCCTTAAACGAAATTTCCTCGTTTATGTGCAGGCTTTTCCATTGGGTCCAATATTGTTCATTCTCATCTTCAATCTGGAAACATTTTCAGGTAACAGTAGAATAACTGCTATAATGTTTATATTTTTAAAGCCTATGTGATCCAGAAACTCCTTACTGTTAATACAGCTTCTGATGCTCTTGCTATCAATTCATATGTTAAATGTGAGTTCGCCCGATTCTAATCATCATGTTCTTATTACCTTTTATTAATGTACTTTCTTCAGTAACGGTTTATTATTTATCTTTAACCAATAGTTTGAGTAATTAAATTAGTACAGTAACTAGCGCTTTCTAAATAAAAATATTAATTTCCAATCATTTTGTTTGATTATGCGAAAGAAACCGCAACGAATTCTAATTTAAAATGAACAGGCTTTTTTCCTTTCACTAAATGGAAAATATTTTTTTTTTGACATTCACCAAAGAATTGAGCTCCATTGTGAATACATATACCATTCGACAACTGTCAATATTTTAACCCACATCAGCTTTTGAAAATGTCAAAAATTTATTTCTCTACTTGAAAAATAATCAATTCGTTCGATCTTTACATTAAACTTAAAATGTTTTATAAAAATTTACTTAAATTTACTATTCTTATATTTGTGATAAAGCACTCGAGTGCGTGGGACAACGAGGAGCTTGAAATATTCGATTTAGTCGAAGAGATCAAAGATAATTTCTATGGAATTCTGGGAATTCAACAGGTCGGTTCCACAATCAGCTAGACTTTTGTTTTAATATAATTTTTATTAATTTACAGGATGCTACGTTGCAAGAAATCAAGCGTGCATTTAGAAATTTATCGATTGTCCTGCATCCGGACAAAAACGATGCGGAGGATGCGAACATACAATTTAGAAATTTAGTATCAATTTACGAAACACTGAAGGATCCGAGTAGACGTGAAAAATATGATAACGTGCTGAAAAATGGTTTACCCAATTGGAAATCAGCTCTATACTATTATAGACATGTCCGTAAAATGGGACTGGTCGAAATGTTCGTGATACTTTTTGTGATTATTACGATTTGTCAGTATTTAGTGTCGTGGGCCGCTTACCTCGAAAAAAAATATACAGCCGAACAAATGCTTGGCTCGAAGTTAAAGAAGTTACAAAAGAAAAATAAGACTAATGTTAATATTGATGAGATTTTAAAGGAAATTCCGTCGCCCAGTATTAAAAATACACTTCCATTTCAAATTCCACGTGCCATATGGAATACACCACGAACTATAAAAGAAATTTTGGTCGCTTACAGAGAACATAAAGAGGCGGAGGATGAACGTAAGCAACTCGAATTAGAAGAAGCTGAGGCGGATAGACTGTATGAAGAAGAGTTGGCGAGAGAAAAAGAAAATAAAGGTGTACGAAAGCGGAAACCATTGTTTGTCGCACCCGAAAAAACCGAAGAGGAGCTGTCTAAATACTCTAAACCATTACCTCGTGTTGAATCGTTAAATGTTCAAACCACAAAAGTTATAAGTGGTGGCATCTGGACCGATGATGATTTGGTCGAGTTGACTCGACTTATAAAAAAGTATCCTGGTGGCACTACAGATCGCTGGGAATTAATAGCCGATGCTCTCTATAGGAATGTAGCCGAAGTAACGCATATGGCGGCGAAGTTAAAAGAGAACGGGTATCGAGTTAATGCACCTACCGATAGTATTGCTGAAAATTTAGCACCAAAGAAAAAGGAAAAAAAGAAAGTCGAGCAAATATTGGTACCCGAGGCTACATGGTCACAAGAACAACAACAAGCGCTCGAATCCGCCATAGTTAAATACCCAAAATCCACATCAGCCGATCGATGGCAAAAAATCTCTAACTGTATTCCTGGAAAAACCAAAGAAGAATGTCTCCTTCGATACAAATATTTAGTCGAAGTCGTTAAAATGCAACGACAACAAGCACAGGAGCCGGCTATAACGCTAGCCGAACCAGAACATGAACTTAAACAAAATGAAACCGAAACAAAATCTGAAATTGACGTAGACGATGTTAAAACTACCAAAAACACGAAAAAAACAAAATCTCAGCCAACGAACGTTAGTGAGCCTCAGTCGAATAAAGGCAAAAAGAAAAATCTGCGTAAGGAAAAGAAGCGAAATATGGAATTTTCGACTGATGAAGAATCTGACTTTGATGATAACGACAATGATGATGTTTGAATAGTGATGTATGCTTAAATTGAGTTTGACTGTAATCTTTAATAAATGTTTTGGTTACAAATGAGATTTTCATTGTTTTTCTTATGCAACGAATAAAATTAGTACACAATTAAATTTTATCAGAAAAATTGTACTAAAATTACTTATCGTAGACACATTTAGTTGGTGTGCTAAATTGAAGATGGCAGTAGACTACGTAAATATACGAAATTTACGTTAAAAGTACACAATTTAAACGGCTGAAAATTAAACAGCACGGGATGAGAAAACCGATTCGAATTTCGTTTATATAGGAAAATTATCAATTTTCTAACGTAACATACATACAAATGTTTTATTTCTAAATATACATACTTGTGGTCGAACCGAACACACGGTGCGCCAGTTGAAGTATGTTATAATGAGTTCACGATAAATTGCAACATCTCCATGTACATAAATACATAAAATATTGAAAAAATATTTAATATATAACATATTGATATAATATAAAACCATCATCTTGCTTAAGAAACAAGTTTTGCACGTACTGTGACCAATTTTCCAAAATAAAATTACTTCGTTCAGAAAACTGTCGTGTATTGATTTAGTTTATAGAGAATTTCGTTTTTAAAAAATATACCCAACGTGTACACACTTTCTCATTTACATTATGTGTCATTCGTATTCAAAAATGTTAAAAAAATATTTACATAAATGTAAAACTGTCTTAAGAAATTTTTTATCTTCAGTAGAAAGTGACAATCCTTTTTGGTTTTTAGTGTTTTTTTTTAAATCCAAATTTGTTTGATTTATTGAATCAGTCAGACAGGAATACATATTTCAACCATCAGTTCATGAAATAACAACATCATATATGCGGCATCAACATGTCTTCTAAACAATTTTTGCAATCAATCACAATAAAAATGAACATTTTTTTACATAAGCAGTGTAATACGCGTATCGAAGATAAAATTTGATAAATTTTTTAAATTTTAAATTTATTCCCTAAAGTTAAATAACAAATTTATATTAAATCGATTTGACACAACCCATTTATATACGTCTTAAGAAAACGTTCACCTTTAAATTTGTATAGATATCTAAAAGAGTTAACTTAATTTTAGAGTACCACGAAATTGATAGCCTATGAATGTTAATATCCGGTACGTTTCATAACAAAGTGTAGCTTCATTGCATCACTGTCGCATTCGATACCACAGTTAAGAACATGCCGGAAAATAAAGTTTACCTGTATAACGTGCTCGGGATTCAGAAAAAGGCCGCCCTTGTTAAGTGTTTATTTATTTTGTGGAGTTAACATGTTGTATCACCCTGTAATATATTTGGTATTATATTTTTCTTCTACAAAACTTAGAATCCGGTGGACCCTAAATATTAAAAGGAATATAGATTTGTCTACGTCACCACTCAGAAAAAGTAAGTAATCATTTCAATGTCAGATAAATACAACTCAATAATTTTATTAAATTTATATATAGAATTCTAAGAATCTAAACACGAAACATATTATGTCTCAAATGAAAGTTATTTGTATACATTGAGTGTTCATAGATTGCCAATATATATAAGTTCGGAAAAAGTTTACCCATTGAAATTTTTCGGATATCAATAAAATGAATAAGGATATAAGTTTACGTACATACAGTATATCCCTATAAAATACCAAGTTGAATATACCTATACCTATCTTAACTTGAAATAAGGATAATAATAATGTCCCATACTACTACTTTTCAATTATTTATTGGGCATTTGTGAAAGCCTAAAATAGTACAGTTTAAGACAATTTTCTAGGGCACTCTATCGATATACGTATGGAAAACATATTGGATCTTGTTTCATAGAAAAATTTAAATGTTCTACGAATTGTCTGACTATATAAATAGAATACGTGGTATATAGGAAGTTTACATCATATTAAATTTTAGATTAAAGCTAAATTGTGATTTTATAGATATTAGAAAAACATTCATGAAATAGCAGTAGTAGCAATAACGCTTGATATTATAAGGAAACCTTATCCCTCTCACACTAAACATGAGTATCACAAAAAGTACTCCTAGGGTCAAATCACTTACCCAACAGACTATATCAAAAAACTCAACTCCAAAACTAATAATACAGAAAAAACCACTTCTCACTGCAAAGTCATCTATTTTACTACTGTCAATTTTATTTAGAAATAGTGAAAAGCCCCCACCCGTGGTAAAAAATCATCAATACAAAGACATAAGGCGTTGTCTATACTATAGGCCACAACATATAGACACAACAAAAAGTAAAATTGCATAACATTATACAGTCGTCGTATAACGTAGAACTTCGATCACCAGGGACTTCTATACGACACGCTCAAGAGAAACTTAGAAGCACAATATAAAAAATATTGCGACAGTGACAAACAGATTGTTGAACTTGAAACGTTACCCAAAACACATCCCAAAAGGACATCAACAAGCTCACCGTAATCGCAAATCTCCCACCCAACATCCCTGGTACTATAAATTATCATTCACCGGTAATGGAGAAACATCACTTCCAAGGTCAGATATACAGCACAAAAAACATTCACGGAACCAATATTGCAGCAACCCAAACATCAAGGTTCAAGTGATTACAGATTAACAGAGGATGGTCAAACCTTGGTACAAAAATTCCTCCGTCAACAAGACATCGGAATGCGTTTAATGTATCAAAAAAATGGACGCAATTAATAAAAAACTAACATCAAGAGGGTTCTCAAATGAGTACATTAAACTAAAAATTAATCAACTCAACTTTGAGATGAAGGAAATAGATCGACTGAAGTATCTTAAAAGAAATCAACGAGGAAGATCAATACCCTGCACAACATATAACATCCATCAGCCGCGAGTATCCGAGACCTGCATGACACCATCATCAAGATTCTGCACAACGTCAAAAATCTTTAGTTGGAAAACCCATTTGAAGCAATCATCGTATATGTTGTAATGCAGAAGGTAGACTTTCACACTTTGGAGAGGTTTGAAAACCGTCTTGATTATCCACGTGAAGTGCCACCGTTAAAGAACTGCTTAGAGTTCTTATTAAGAAGGTTTCAAGCGTTGAAAGCTTCCGGATTGAACAAACCATTAATCTCACGGGCAGCCAGCGGCTTTAAATACGGAACACGGTCATCAGAGGCCGATTACACTAAAATCTACGATCACCTGTTCTTATTGCCACCAAGAACATGGACATTTCATCACGCGATGTCACCACTTTCGCGATCTTAGCATAAAAGACGAATTGATTTCATCAGCAAAGCGGGAATCTGCACCAATTGTAGATATATTAGATTTTATTTTATTAGACCCAAGATCACAAGTGTCTTTAATCATGGAATGCGCGGTTCAACGTCTTGGTATACCACTAAAACAAACCAAGGTGAATATATCAGAAATATCTCAGGCCTGCCGCTCGCATATCGAACATGAATGTGAACAGATTTTCTCACAGACAAACAGCCAAAACCAGAATGGGAGATATATTGTTCAAATCCCATTTAAACACTGGTGAAATAGTTGAAATACAGGTAAACCTAAAGAGAAGGCGATGCCACCAATTACTATTACTGGCATATCCAATTATGCCTCCGTGCAGACAATAATGAAATGAGTTACTGATAAAGAATACAGAACTGCATCACTTATCAATGATGTATGGAAAATAAAAACGTCTGATTCTGAGACGTATAGAACTATACAAATTGAAAAACATACTCACAGATCGTACAACAACCCGATTCGGGGGGAAATAAACACGGAAACCACAATTCTTGAAAATATTCTTAAAAGTTTAGAAGTCTTAAATATTCGGCTTGTTCAACAAGAAAAAAGCATAGAAGCTCTAAATAGGTGCTTAAATAATCAAGGTCAAGTTCAAGGTATTCAGTGAATAAAAGCACTATGTCTACCATGCTCCGTCGATACATCGACATTATCTGGGAAATGGGTTTCCAACAGGAGCGCCAATGATTCCCCACTAGACGTTGCCCACAGCCCATCTGGTTTAATTAAGTAACTAGGGCTCGTTGGGCTCGTAGATAAGATTTATGAATATATAACCACCTATAAAGAAAAAGGAGTATAACGACGACGGATGCGTATGTCGTTATTTTTTTTAAATTATTCAGATGTGTAGTGGTGTGCGAAGCAAAGCTCAGTTTCGATCTGATGAGGAATTGTAATAATTTGTTAAAAATTAACTGTCATCTCATCAGGCCATGGCGATCGAATGCTATGTGTAAATGCTATTTTACGCTCTATATATATTTATGTACAGTGTACATGCAGCGTTAGCGAATTATATGAATGTGCACGAAATATCTGAATAATTTTTTTGTGTTTGTGTAGCGATGGTCGCTACAGGAGCTACTTACCACAGGTCAAGCAATAAAATGCAAATTTTTCTCTAAAGGTAAAGCAACATAATGGCCTATGGATCCAAATAAAATTCCAGATCTCTTAGATTTTTATGTAACAAAAGAGATATCAGAAAACTACGTATTCATAGAAGACAGTGAAGGGCTATCATCAGATCATTCTCCTGTAATCATGACTCTCAGTGCAACGATTGTTAAGAAGTAGTTGCCTAAATTAACAAATAAGAGAACAAAATGGAAATTGTTCCAGAAACTAGTCAACGACAAAGTCAATCTTTAAGTGTAATTTAAGACTTCGGCACATTTAGAAGACCAATTAAAACAACTTAACAATATTACACAATAAGCAGCATGGGATGGTATACCTATTGGTAAAAAAATACTCGAACACATATTAACTTCTTTTTGGAAGTTAGAGAATTGGTTAGAGAAAAAAATAAAGCACGAAAAACATGGCAGAGAAATTGGGTCCCACAAAGTAAAACGATACTCAACTATCTGAGTAATAAACTAAAACTTTTAATCAGAGAAAATAAAAACCAATCAAAAGCAACAGAAAGTCCAAAAAGACCCAAAACTCAAGTACATGCAATTAAATGTGATGATGGAACTTGGACTAAAAGCCCAAAGGAAAAAGCTCATTTCTTTGCATAATATCTTTGAGACACGTTCAAAGTATGTCTACGACAAACTTCAGATGAAAACATAACACTAGTTAGAAAAGTCGATAGCCAAAGCAAAAAAGCTATATCTTAACAAGAGCTTAAAGTTAAAATCAGCAATAACCAAAGCTCAAAAAAATCTCGTGGCTATATGATCTAATAACAGGAAAAATAGTTGAAATAGCCTGAAAAAGGATTACGAAACCTTCTGCAAATAATTAATGCAGCGTTCAGACATCACTATGTTCCACATTAAAGGAAAGTGACAGAAGTGATAATGATACCAAAACCAAGTAAATCACCAACGACAAAAAATCGTATTTGCTTCCAGCTATTTGTAAATTATTCGACATTTTTGGTTAAAATATGAAGATGTATACTCATCATTGATGAAGATAATAGCAGGAGTACCACTACGTAGAGTCTTAGGGCCAATTATTTATATCCTATATATAAGAAATTTGCCAAATATAGATGAAACTCACATAGCAACGTTTACTGATGACACTGCAATCTTAGCAATTGGTAACAATGTAGAAGAGTAGCTAGTCAAGTGCAAAGAGCCGCACTAACATATTAAATAACTATATATATGGATCAAAAAATCAATTCATCTTAACTTCACCAATAAAAACGTTAACTGGATACTAGTGGAAATTAACTCACAAAAAGTTTACATGCAAACTCAGCCAAATATCTATAGGCATGATATACTTGACGCTAAGCTTAAGTGGAAAGAGCATGTCAAAAAGGACAAAACAGCTTAACTATCTGGTATTCATTCCAAAACTAAGTTTTACGTGGTATTGAAAATGCACCATGGTACGTTAGAAACGATAATCTCCATATGGCTTTAAAAATGGAATACGTGAAGAAATCAGGATGCACGCGAGGAAACACATACTTCGTCTTGATCAAAATTGCAATTTCGAAACTCTTTAAAGAAACTAATTGAACTCCTTTGAACTATCCTTCATTGTTATACTACTCCGACCGTGGCCTTCAACCGTTCGTACATTTTTTGTCTACATACTTGCATTGAGCTTCACCTATATAATTAGAACTACTATGTTAAGCCGTCTTTGTCGAATCAACATTTACGGAATATCATTAAGAGCGGTTTCGGATCACCAATCACCATGTTTTTCCGATGATGCTCTTCCATTATTCCCGACGCATATCAATGCCATTTAACATCAATGTCATTTTCATATCAATGCCATTTAACTTTGTTAATTGTTTAAGTATAACCTTCATACGGTTAAGTAGTGTTTTTATTGTGGTTATGGTGAAACGCATGTGACGAACAATTTGGTTAATTTAAAGTGAACTATAACTTTATAAGTATAACATATTCTAGTGTGACGGAGCTCAGGTATGTCTTTGAATCCGTTATATTTTTTATTAACGACATGTTTTATAGAAAAAATTATCTCGATAATAATAACAATAATAGGTTTTTATTTAAGTAACGGATCTCAATTAGGCCTTGCGTTTAGAGGGTGTTTGATTATTATATACAATTATTCCATGTATGAGTGACGACTAATATTGAGCTAACCTTAGCTCAATATTAGTTTAGTATTTAATTTAAAACAATCCTACCTATATGGTTGACTAGAACACGATTTACGCAATAGATAACTAAAATCGACAGTTGTGTTGTAGTTTACCCATAACAATAAATACAAATAAAAAATGTATCGATTTGTTTTATATTTTTGTAATGGGAACCCTATCAATAAGTCGATTGTTCTTTCGTATAACCACTTTATTTTATATGCATCAAGGTTTTATCATTAATTTGTACAAAATTAGTATTCTAAATTTCTTATCTTTGCAATAATATAAATATAGGGTGTTATAAAATGAACTACACATTTTTAGGGAAATGAAATTTCCAAGATTGAAATAGTGATCGAAAAGTTTACATAATCTACTATATATATATAATCTAGTTCGATTTGGACCACCCTATATATTGAATTTGAAATGACATACAATATACTCATATATACAATTGTTTATCGATTCGAGATAACTTAAAGATTTTTCCTTATCAACTGAAAAAAGGTTCGTACAATGTTGTTACGATAATTAAACTATCAGTTGTTGAGCATGAATGGTTTCAAAAAGTACATAGTGTATAAATCCATAGGATGTATCCATATATTGATTTTAGAAAAGCAAATAGAAGAACTACTCGTAGATGTATAAAAATTTCCCGTAAATTTTCTTTCGTATATACTTTTAACAAAAAACAAGTTCTTCTTTTGTTTTGTTTTGTGCGGAAGAGGGGTAGGGAGCTTATATAACTTTTACAAAATCATTACAGTTTCACGATTTTTATGCAATATGAATTTTGCGATATCGAGTATTTTGTAGACTTTTGTTTGGCTCCATCATTTTTGTTTTTGGAAGTTGATATAGAAATGATTAATAAAAAGATTGTCAAAATTGGTTTCATTAAGCCAAAGTTGAAATAACTTTTTTTTACGATAAGCATAAACTAAAAAAAAAATCTTAAGAATTAATTCAGAAGTAATAAAGTTTGTTGAATAGGTCATTATATGTAATATCCACAAGAACATAAAAGTAATAAAATGCGTTGACTCCACCATAATTCTCTTCTACAGTAAGCTGATAATATGAAAGTTTAAAGCACCGGCTGCAGTGAGTATACCCACCAATATTGTAATAAGAAAATTCAATCATTTTTGACGTTTCACTCAAAAAATTCAAAGGTATTTAACATAAACGATTTTTTACGAGCAGGAAGAGTATATTGAATTTTTTGTAAAGATTTTTTTAGTTTTTAATCAGGTTTTTGAATAATAAATAATAAATATTTTAGGTTAGATAAAATAGACTACACTATATCTGACTTGGTTGTAAATCCTCTGGCCATACTCTAATTTTTCTTCCGTTAGAACCGGATTATAAAGCGGCTTTATATAAAGAGATTTTTATCTTTATATAAAGAGCATCCCAAAATAAAGAAGCCATTACCTTGCCCCTGCGGGCAAGGTTATGGCTTCTTTATTTTGGGATGCTCCTGGTTTAATATTCATTGCCTTAATGTTCATTTGATCATGTGATATGTGGAGTTGACTTTTGGAAAGCTTTCTACATCTGGCCAATGGTGACACATAACCTTTCAGGTATCGAGGGTATGAATATTGCCGATAGCCCCAACTCAAGAAACCAGCATCAGTTGGACAGAACGCAGAAAATAATGCTGAACCAAGTGATGAATTCATTTCTGATCACACAACCAGATATACTCAGTTGCACAGGCCTGGCAGAACACAAAATTGATACTAGTGAAGCTAGACCAGTTAAAATTCGGGGTAAAATAAATGGCCGGTTGGTATAAACGATCCATACCCGATTGCTCGACCGTTATAGCACCCATTACCAACTTATTGAAAAGACTGCCGGCAAGTAGTTTATGTGGACATCGATGGCTCAGGTTGCTTTTACCCATTTAGAAATGTTTCTGGTATCTAGACTTAGGAAAGGGGTTCTCCATTCAAACCGGTGCTTCTAACACTGGAAACTTCTTCTTAGTGCCGTTTTGATACAGGAAGAAAATGATAGTGAACGTGTGTTCGCATATATGAGACAAAAGCTTACTTCGATGCAAAGTAAGTATTCCGCAACAGAGCGGGAATGTTTGGCAGTGGTATCGGCAATAGAGAAATTCAGAGCTTATATATCGACGTAGTAAAATTCAATTAGGTAATAACAGATTGTGCTTCACTAATATGGCTGAGAAATCTTAAAGATTCTGCATTAAGATTGGCCCGCTGGGCTATGCGACTACAAGAATCTGAATTTGAGCTGCAGAATAGGATGGGTAAACTTAACATAGTGCCCGACGCCTTATCCCACGCGATGGAGTGTATTCAAGTTAATGTGGTGGAACAGGATGATCCAGCATATCAGAAGATCATAAACAAAGTAATGAATTTTAAAACGTAAAACGTTACCTGCACACCTGGGGTTTTACAAAACGGTCCGAAGACTTCAGGAGAGGCCTTATTGGCTGAAGATGGCTAGGAACATTCGAAGTTATGTTAAGTTTTGTGAAAAATGCCAGCTTAACAAACCAAAGTGTGAGATTTCTAGGGTGCTGCACTCAAACATAAAAGTACAACCCTAAACCAAGTTATTGTATAATTTCATGTTTAAGTGCGGAATGGTGGAACCACTGGGACTTGGAAGTGAGGATTAGAAAATGATACTAATTTCGGTTATATCCATGGCAATCCATGGTTTAGAAGTTAAATACATCGATAACTGGGCGAAGCTGGTCTGAAAATGTATCAGGTGCTCCATTAAATGATAGTAAAGTTACGAAAAAGTATTGTACTAGTCCAACTTATCTCGCGGTATTCATATGATATATGTGTGATCGAACAGAACTATGTGCAAGGAATCGAGATAGAAGTGTTAATCGAAATATTAAGACAATTTTAAAAATATCCAAACTCCAAGTCATTTGATAGCATCAATCCTTGTACTGTATGTATCCTTGTACTATAATGCAGTAGCTGCTAGAACATCAGGACGTATGTTTTGCGTTTTAGAAAATTTACGGCCTATTGGCAAGCAACCTTTAGATTTTAGGAGTCATGACAGTAGTCGCCAACTGACAGGTAAGCTGTATTCAAATAGATCCTAACTTAACTAAACCATTGCGTTCATTGCACGGTATATGACCTGTTACTTGACTATAACTTTGAGATCTAGCGTATATCTAAGCGCCAAGCTTTAACATGAGCTTTTAAGAGCCACTCCTTAAATCAAGCACAGTTTTGCAATGTTTCTACTTGTGTATAGGTGCCCCGGTAGTTTAAAAAATATAACGTTAGAAGATAATTAACTATGTGTATGTAGCTAAACATGTTGGCTGAACTGCTTTCATTGCTAATAGAACACTAACTTTTATCGTTATTTAAGTTAATCGAAATTGGAATCCTTAGGGCGACATAAATTATAATTTCATAATTTATTATCCGTTCATGGATTTGGTCACGGATATATTTTTACTTACCACTTTTTAATTATTTTAAAATTTATGCTTTTCACGGAGCGAAAATTAAATCCCATGACAGTGGAAATCTCATAATTTTGTTTTGTCGAATGAAAGTCGGTGACTCGATGTATATGTGAATGACATTTTTTATTTGTTTTTTCCTCGTATATAAAAGGAAAAATAGACCACATGCAGGGAACCTAATTTTTCAATAAATATCGAACGGACAGATGTTCGTTATTATAATAACTTTTCACCAACACGCATATAGAACAATTATTTTCTCGGAGTATACCTCAACAATTTTTTACATTCATCCATCATATATTATAGTGATTGTGTGTATTGGAGGATGATTTACATTTAAATAGATGGAAAATGACCTTATACTCTGCTCTACTTGATATTACTAAACATAAAAGTATAATTCACCTTTAACCACCTACCCTGATTTTATACATTATCCGTATTATGCTTTTGATGTACATTGAATTAGATAACATACAGATGTATAAATACATTTTCCTTTTTCAATACAATATATAATTCATGGTGAATAATCAATGGAAAATGTGAAAATATGAATTTTACTCTTTAAAAAGCATAACCCAGAAAAATGTTAAAAATCCACTTATAAATCAAAATCATCAAATTATTTACATATTTTACGTGTACAAAACGATGGGCAAGTTTATTCTGCCTACATAATACGTATCTTGGTCAGATGTGTATATATACATATTGTGCCTATATAAAGAATATGTCGGCTAAAATAAAGGCACTCAATATAAACATAAGTTTTTTTTTAAAGTAGAAAAACAAACACCCGACAAAACT
This sequence comes from Tipula confusa, assembly GCA_963556175.1. NCBI lineage: Eukaryota > Metazoa > Arthropoda > Insecta > Diptera > Tipulidae > Tipula > Tipula confusa. The sequence goes on along the minus strand of OY744477.1, from coordinate 160,836,197 downwards.
TCTCTGAAGCGTTATAAAATAAAAAAATTGAAAATGTAACAAGGAATGTAAAGGAAACTTTGAAAACTGAAAGCTTATGCATATATACATAATATAACAGTATTGTAAATATAAAGTTATTAAAGTTTTATTTCAAACATAATGTAGTTTTTTGTACAGGGTGCATCACTTATATTCTTAGAGCGGTGGTAAATTTAATGATCTGCTAGCCATTGTGTTGATTCTGCACCTTATTATTGTCGGTTTGTTCACGCCATTTTATTTATTCAAAATTATAAATCGATTTTGACCCTTTTTATGCCTCTAATAAAAATTTTCTGAACCACTCGCTTGAATAGGGTATCTTGGGTAAATTTTCTATGAGAATTGAGGACGATATGCTGTGGAAATGTATTTAAGAAATGTATCTTGAAAAAAATCTTTATCAGTGATGATAAGCGGTGTCCCATCCGGTACAGCTTGACCTACGTTCCATTAATCCTTAGGGGTTCGAGTAATTAAAAATAAAAATTAAAAAAAAATAAAATTTTGTGACCAACTTTTCCTTCCAAAAAAAGGTGATACTAACTTTTAGCCCCACGATCCTCTGATTTGACTTTTTACGATCTTCCCGATTTTTTCCTATATGAGTACTTGAAGGAAAAGGTAGGATACTTGTTGATGCCACGAATGGGTTTTAGGACTACAATAGAACAACTGAGAGATCTGTTTCCACAATAAATTATTCCAACAAATGGTGAAAATAGTGTTTGCCAACAAACCAAAAATAGTAGCTGTAAAAAAGTTTCTGTCCTTAGACCAGATCCGCTGGAGTGCATCCTAGGTCATCTTTGACCGAAGTTCGGCCAAAGATAATAAAAGGGAGTTTAGAACTCCCATATCGTTCCCCATACCGTTATGGTAGAATCGTTCTACTAAACCGTTGGCCTTTGGACGTCTGTATTCTGTGAGAACCTATCTTATCTCTAAATTTTTGAATAAGGTTGCTTTTAAATTAACTGCCTTGGTGGCTCGATATCTCTAATGGAATTCCAAAACATGAAATATACTGTTCTTCGAAAGTGCGTGTATTACCGAAGCTTTCATGTCTACCAGCGTTATTGCTTTTAGCCAGCGTGTAAACTTATCGACTATACTTAACATATATAAAATAAACCATTTGAAAGAGCCAATGGATTAACTTCAAATTTTCCCAAAGGTAAATCTCTCGATTTCGGACCGATTATTATAATGGAGTTTTCAAAAATCGTTGTCAACTTTCATGTTTGGCCAAAAATATTTACTGGATACCAATTTACGGCTAGCCCAAACGCCTAGATATGATAAATTTTGCAATTGGTCAAAAATGGCTTTCTCCATTTCCACAATTTTTATTTGTGTTCTGATATGCGATTAGTTGTTCTGCATCTTATAAGTGTATTGAAATTTCAATTATAATACCTTTTCAGGTCCGCTTAGGGTATCGGTGACAATGTTACTGCCGTCCTTAATAAAATGAATATCGTTAGCAAATTTTGATATAAATTACAACCTTGACGTGGACTTCGTTCTTAGTCTATTTCAAAAACTGAATATTTCTGTTTAGTACGAGAAAGCGCTTTTAGTGCAATGTTTTTGGTGCATGCAAGAAGTGAAAATTATGCACGGGATGTACTAAAATTGTACACTGAGTGAGAGCTCAAAATGATTAGTGTATTGGTGCAAGTAACTTTGCTTAGCGAGAGAACCAGGTTTTGGAAAATCTTTAATCGCTATGATTTTTCCAGAGACTGGTAGTATGCCATCTTTTGTTGCGTTGTGACTTATAGAAACTCTATTTTATTTACCACACTTTGATGGCCTAATATTTATACCATTTTTCGCTCACCGATTAAAAAATAATTATAGATGTTTACGCTGCATTTTGCAACCCATCTATTATTCTAACAAAGTTAAAGATAGTTCAAATGATACAATAATAGCGGGTTTATGAACGTCTTAGACTCTTACTGCAAATTTATTTTAGAGAACCAAACACAGCGAAAAAAGTTATGAAAATGGGATAAAGGTTTTCATTGGGTAAACATGCGGTTTTCATTGGTATAAGCAATACAGTTTGATATTGTCATATACAAAAAATGGTTATGGAGTAGTTATCTAATTTCATTAACTGTAAAGAGATTACAGGACTGGAATCATTGACTGTACATAATATGAAATTAATGATTTTAGACACTCCTGCCATCCGTTAACACAATACATTGAAACATTTCGTGAGAGTTTTTTAATAGTCCAGGAACGGGAAGCTCATTTAGCTAACAAAGCCCAATTAACTCAAGAACTAAGCCTACTGAACACGTACAGTCAAAAGAGTTTGTTGTATGAGTTTGTTGTATTATCGATGAGTCTCATTTTTAACTTGACGGCTTCATTAATCGTCAAAATTAAATCATTTGGGGTTCAGAAAATCGACAAGTGATTGCTAAGAAACTATATAATGCATCCATACAACGAGTCACTGTTTGGTGCGGATTTTGGGCTAGAGGCATCATGGGACTGTTTTTATTCGAAAAAGCAGCTGATCAGGCAATAACAGTTAATGGTGTTTGCTATCCCAACATGATAATTTAGGTGTTCCTAAATTGCTTGATATATATGCTAAATTATACTTATTAACGCTGTTAAACTTTTTGTATGGGGATTTGTGAAGTTTAAAGTTTATGCAGAAATAACCTCGCACAGCCACCGATGCCTTAAAAAAGGAAATTAGAAGCTGTATCAAAAAAAATTTGCCACATTTATGAAAAATACACATTAAATATTTCGGCAACAGAGAGTGTATGTGTCAACAAAGCTTGTTCATTGAGCCTTGGAACACCCTTTATGTAAACAAGTTTAAAAAGAAGTTCTATTCCATTCCGAAAGACACAATTGGGAGCCTATTTTCTTTTGGATTTTTGGATCCTAACAAAGTTCAAGTTTCAAAAGCCTTTCACAACTCTTGACCTTAATCTCTTTCCCATAGTTATAACTTTGGCGGTTATAAGAAAGTTATATCAAAGTTATTTTTGTCCACCCTATTCAAATCTCATATTTTCGGTTGTATACAAAAAGTTTGTTAATGTTTTTTATTATTTAAAGCTTTTGTAAAGCTTACCTATCATTGCTTTTCTATTTTTAGATTGTATGTAACTACAGTAACATTTTCTAAACGATTTGATATACATATATATGTAGTTAAATGCAGTCTCGTACTGCTTCTTATTTCAATAAGAAGCAGTACCTTTGACAGCGTATTTCATTTCTTTTGTTTCGTTTATCGATTGAATCTGTATGTTAAGTAAAAAGAAAACCGTTATGAAATCTGTACTGGAAACTGTGCTAACATATATATAACAAACGAAAAATTATTTTATTGATTTTTCTTCAAACACTTTTCATGAATAAAATTTCGTTATCACACCACAACATAAAAAAATATTAAATTTCGGTGTATTGAGTTTAGAACCAAATCTAAGCCATGCAAATTTGATTAGATATATAATTTTTGCGTTAAACAGTTTACGAAAGCTTCAATTAATGTATGAGAATGGAAAGAAGGATCAACCATATTTAAATATATATATATATATATATATATATATATATATATATATATATATATATATATATATATATATTAATATATATATATATATATATATATATATATATATATATATATATATATATATATATATATATATATATATATATATATTTATATATATATATATATATATATATATATATATATATATATATATATATATATATATATATATATATATATATATATATATATATATATATATATATATATATATATATATATATATATATATATATATATATATATATATATATATATATATATATGTCAATGTCCTGTACATAATGAGAATATTTAATTTTTGGTATAAATGTGGTTATCATACTTGTATTTTGATGATTATGTGATATATATTATGGTCAATATGAACGTTATAACATATTTTTGTTATATACATAATTCGACATTTGTATATAATATACGCATATTCATGCATTTAAATTTTAGTAATCTTGACCATCATCATGCCATTGATTAGATACCAAAGTTCATTTCTATTGGAATTTTTGTCAATGATTCTTAATATTATGTGCGTGTAATATCCATTAGTCATGCATTCTAGTTTCATTGTGATTATCAAAATACATGCTCGTATAATGATTTGCGAATAGTTATGTATGTTAATAGTTTGAATGACCTAAGTCAATTTAACTTTCATCACCTTATCAGATTGAGCTTAAATATATCTACCAAATAAAATATAATGCCAACTAGGTCTTATGAAAGATAATATGATTTAAGTGCCGAAAAAATCTTGTTTAAGATATTATGAGACATAAAATTATGACTAATTATAATAATAAACTCAAACTTGCCTTTGGTATTGTCATAGATGTGTAAGCTTTAACTTGCTGTCAGCAAACTTTTACACTGTGGTCATTTGGCCGAATGAAATAGATTCATCGGGCGCATATGTTCAATTAGACTGGCCAGCTTTATCTCAACATTTACACGATAATAAGTGACTGTCATGGTAAAAATATTTAGGTATATTCCTTTAGATATTTTGTACAGCAAACCCGTTTAGGCATATCAGAACAGACTAAGATTTGAGCCATCTTGTGGTAGTGATTGATTTCAAATTTTAGTTGCTTTCCAATCGACCACCGTATAGGTACTTATAATTATTTTATAAACTTAGCAAAGATACATATCTAAGTACTTATTACTTATGGTGATCGATTGAAAAACTATTTATTTATTGATTGAAAAAATTGGTTCAAACTCCCGGTATGATCTAGCTACCGATAAAGGGCAAAAATGATGAAATTTGCAATTGCACTCTACCTCATTGTGGCTAGCACGAATGTAAAAGGATTTTCTCATTAAAATATCCAAATGGAAACATGTGGACCGACCATTGGGAAAAATAAGTATCTTTATGTGTAAAAAACTTACGAGATCCACTTGTGCGATTTTCGGCTACCGTTGGTCTCCAAATCAATGGGTCTAAAATAACATATATGATCACAGGTTTTAAAAACCAAGACGCAATTGATTTTAGTGGTGATAATACATTTGAAGGAATGGCCTGTAAAAACCGATTATTGTTATTTAGTTGGCTTACTATATTCATTTAATAATTGAAAACTTAGCAAAATACTCATGTAGCAAAAATTCAGAAATGCGATTACACCAATAATTACTCGATTAATACTGAATCGCTTAAAATTATTATTGGTAGGGAGATTTAGATGCTACTCTGTGTACCGTTAAACCTTTGCGGTGGATTTGCAAAAGAGATTTTTCATGTGTTTTAAAATTAAACTAAATTTAAGTAAAAAATTTATACAATTTGGTCCCGCAGCAGCTAAGTAAGAATTGACCGATTTTAATAAATGATGGCAAAGTAAATGTACACACCTAGACCTATTCTTAGAGGTATTATTGAGCCCAATCAGGCACCTATTACTCATTTTGAATATTTTGTATTTTGAAACAGCTTAAATTTAAGTTAAAATTGAATACAATTTGGTCCCAGCACAGCTAAGTAAGAATTGATCGATTTTAATAAATTTTGGCACAGTTAATGTACTCACCGGGATCTATTCTTAGAGGTTTTATTAAGCCCAATCAGGCCCCTATTACTAATTTTGCATTTTTTGATTTTGAAACAGCTTAAATTTAAGTAAAATTGGTATACCAATCGAGACGATGTTCTGAACCATCGTCCATGTTAGTACAGGCTGGCTAGAGCAATGCAATGTGCAGATGGATTTAAAATGGAACCTGTATTCGTGCTTCCTCGATTTGGCTGGTGATGGCGTAAGGTAGGGCTTTAAAAATTAACCGCGAAAGAGTTGGGAGAGTTTCGGCCCCAGAAAAGATTGCAGGGTGTAAACACAAAAAACAGTCATATATGCGTAACGAACCATGGTTCACAAAAGAACTTAAGCAATTAGAGGCCTCGGGTAATAAACATAACAGGATATACAGGTAAACAGGATTACATCATGATTTTTTACATTTTAAATCTTTACAAAGTAAGTTTTCTTGCCTAAATTATTGCCGATTCCCTTACAATAATTACATTATTGACATAGAGGATGATTTAAGATGTAATCCAAAAATTTCTGGAAATTTATCAAATTTAAAAGCCAAAATAATGGTTTGCCAACGTTTATGGAATGCAAAGGCGAAAAATCTAACAAGCCAATAACAATCTGTAATTTCTTTGCGGAATACTTCGGATCGGTTTTGTTAAAGATAAGACCATTTATAAAAATGCGTTCCGCAGTAAATTAACTAATTATCGCGGTATTACAATACTGTCGTCTATTTCAAAACTATTCGAGTCAATGGTCAATAACGTATTATACTTCAACTCTAAGAAATTGATTAGTGGATGTCAGCATGGATTTTTTCCAGGCCGTTCAACAGTCTTTAATTTTTTATTTTTATTTATTTATTTTATATTTTGCGATTTTGCAAAGGCATTTGACAAACTTAATCAACGGTTATTATTGGAAAAACTTAATAAACTGAATTGCGACTTTATTCCGTTAAATTGGCTAAGGTCTTACTTATCAAGTCGGAAAGTGTATGTCATGATTAACGATACATCATCAGAATGGTTTTTTTTGCATCGTTTTCTGTGCTCCAAGGAAGTCATTTAGGGCCTTTATTATTTATATTATTGATTAATGACGTTGTTGACTGTTTTAAATATACAGATTGTGTTTTATTGGTAGATGATATAAATATTACATGTGAATTAGATTGAGATTTAAATACCAATTATTGAGAAGAGTTAATGTGGTTAACGATTTAGGGGTCATATTTAGTTCGGATTTATCATTTAACTCCCATATCGATGCAATAGTTAATAAAACTTATTCAATGTTAGATTTTATTAAAATAAATTATAAAGATTTCCATGATTTTTTGACTTTTAAGTCATTGTATACGTCTGTCGTACGTTTGCAATTTGAATACGCTAATATTCGTCTTAAAAAGTTGCCATCTCTTGAAAACGAAGGCCATATAAACTTTCGCCGTATCTGGACTGCTGTTAGTTTCTGGGTCTCCAAACATTGGCCTCTATAGGCGTAAATGTACTAGTGCTACATTTGCTCGTGATATTATTTGTGGTAAAGTAGACTGTGCTGACTTGCTTTTACATTAGAATTTGTATGATCCCCAACGCACTTTGCGACCTCGTATTCTTCTGCATATTCCGACTGCAAATAGTAACTATGGCTTCATTTAGCTCAACAGTTATATCGTATATAACGGTATATCAAATATATCGGCTGTATTCAGTACTCAACATGTTGATTTTACTCAACAGTTGGCGGACCTGAATGCGCCAAATGTAACTTATATATCATTTTTTGTTATATTTGTTTTAAAAATTGAACATGTACTGTTGATGATGTAGCCAAATTTGCATAAATATGCTGTATGGTAAAATAAATAAATAAATTAATTTATCTTTACCTTACCGACTTAAAAGAAATAATCTTAATTCGATAATGAAATTTTACATTGTACTTCTTTACTTCAATAATGAAATAACATCAATACAAATTTTGAAACGTGCCAGCTTTCTACCATAAAGCTTAAACAAAGAAAGAAATGCATCTTTATATTTTCTCTTAACAATTTGGTTTTACTAAACTTGTTTTCTTATAATTACATTATAAGAACTAGAACATGTAAAGCCAACGAAATATTATTTCTAATTACGTATATAGAAATTGGTTTTATTTATACCTGGATTGACTTGAGTTAATTAGTGCAAATAATGGAGGATTCAATAAAGAGTACAAATAGCAAAATTAAGGAATCAATGAGAAACTTGCTTATATTCTGAAAAGCTTAGTATACACAGTCGCCTAAATTGTGATTATGGCAAATACTATAAACAAAAAAAAAATGAAGCCCAGCAACGAAGCTGTCGAAAATAAAGGGTTAACGAAATCGGTTTCACACAAAACTTTAAATTAGAAAGCAAAAAGCAATATCTTATATAAATCCAACGATTATTGAAAAAAATCTAAGCTATAGTATAGGTCTAACGAAACATTAGTTTAACATAAACTGGTTAATTTTTGAACTTTAAAATTTGAGCAGGGGAAATTAAGAAACAAGTAAAATCCCCTAAAATTAAAAGTTAGTAAGAAAATCCTCTTCCTGTACATTTAAGGCATCTACCATTAATCACGATACATGCTACTCATGAAACTGGGTTAAATATGAATTGAAAGAATAACGAATCATCAGTGATATATGTCACTTCAAGGTTAAAAATGATACCAAAACACTTAATTTAACAAACACATAAACGTCTTAATTTTTTACCGCACCTATAATTAAATAAAATAAAAATTCTAATTAATTATTTTTACTAACATAAAAATTTTAATTAAAAACTTTTACGAAAAAGCTACAATAATATTTTTGAATGCAGATGATGAAACATTTTCTTAATATGAAAGTTCTTAAATTTGTGATTTAATCATTTACAAAAATTGATATGTTTGCCGAAAGCAATTATAAGAGATACAAATTAAAGTTGAGTAATTAAGATTTATACCAATTACGTATGGGAAATTTATAGTTTACGGAAATTAATTTTATTTTCGTATATTTTATGGTAGCGATATATTTTCGAGGTGTATTTACTCCAAGAATTAAAATGATAATACTTGATAGCACATTATTAGAATGAGTGTTCCAAGAATTTGATTGAAGAACATAAATAAGTTCAAGTGATTGATGCATCATGATATAGTAAACTAATACTCAAAGTAAAATTTTCAAAGATCCACGGGTTTGTGTTTGTTTTTATACATCAGTAAGTCTTTTATCCCTTATTCGAATTCCGGGAATAGAAAAAATAATTTCATAATCGATGGCTCCAAGTATAAATTTAACATTTTTGATTACTACGGAATAATCAATTTTTTCATCGGGAAAACTTACACCGATTAAGATAGGACAGTATATTTGAATGTAATGACAGCTTTGGTAAATTTTCTTCACTATACACTTAAAGAAATCAATTTAAATGGACCTAGCAATTTATTATCAACCAAGAGGGTATCCATTTAAAATTCATTTAAAATTTCGATTCCAAATGCCATAATCACTACTGTTTATTATTATATGATCTAGAAAAAAGTGGACAAAAAATGGAACTATATATATACTTATATTCTTAATTGTTCTGCATGCATAAAATATGGTCTAATGTTGCTTATTATGTATAATCACAATTTAAGCATTAAAAATTCAAGGACCCTATATACTTTTAATGCTTTAGCCCATTAAGGATTTTCCACTGACCACAATATGGCATATTATACATATGTTGATTGAGTTGGTCATGGTTGGTAAAACATATTTGAAAAAATAATTGGAAAAATAAAATTTTCAACGTAATCGTTTTATTGTAGTATAGCCATTATATATATATATATATATATATATATATATATATATATATATATATATATATATATATATATATATATATATATATATATATATACCTATATCAAGCCAATAATTTTAATTGAATTTCTACCATCACAATTAATAAATTAATTTATTAAAAGATAAAATAAGTTAAAAGCTATAAAAAACCATATCCGCTCGAATTCAACTCATACCAATGCGCATAAAAAGTACTTTATATTAATGAAGTTAGTTATGTTTTAATGTTGCACAATTTATATATACTCGTGCATAAATAATATTATGAACACACGTTTTTGAATAGTCTATACATTTTGTAAATGGTTTGGTACTATTATGTTCAATATAAATAGGTGACTCTAAAAGTTTATGTTAAGTGTCAAATCAATTGAATTAACCGTTTTATGACAAATACGTCATATAATCGTCGAGAATCTAATTTATATTCACTTTATTTGACACAAAACTTTAAAATTAATATAAATTGGATTCCTAAAAATTGATTAAACATTACAAATCAATTAAATTAACCGTTTCATGACAAATACGTCCAGTAAACTAAATACTTTGTATAAAATACATTGTATAATTGAGAAAATGTAATTAAATTGTAGAAAAACAATTAAATATGTATTTCGTTCATCTATATCACCATAGCAACTACAAACATAGTTATACAAACATAAGTTTGTGATTGGTTGTTGTCGGCCATGTTTTTATTGTGGGTGACAATAATTTTAATTAGTCGATACTAAATCGATTTATGAATAATAATAATATATGGATTACGCCTCAATAAAATTGGATACTTTTCACGCATGCGCAAACATTTCTCCAGGAGACAACTCCTTTATAAAAATTTAACGAAAATATGGGAGGGCATGAACAAAAATAAAATTAAAATTTTTTGGATATTATATTTGAAAATATTGCCGCCTTGTTACTTTAGAAAATTTTTTAATAAAGAAACAAATAATTTGTGATATTTAATTAAATTTAAATTAATAATTAAATTTTAAATATATATATATGTATATATATATATATATATATATATATATATATATATATATATATATATATATATATATATATATATATATATATATTAAATATATATATATATATATATATATATATATATATATATATATATATATATAAATATATATATATATATATATATATATATATATATATATATATATATATATATATATATTATATATATATATATATATATATATATTATATATATATATATATATATATATATATATATATATATATATACATATATGTATACATATATATATATATATATATATATATATATATATATATATATATATATATATATATTATATATATATGTATATATATATATATATATATATATATATATATATATATATATATATATATATATATATATATATATATATATATATATATATATATATATATATATATATATATATATATATACATATAAAGGGTGATTTTTTAACTATTTTCTTTTTGGCAACACTGATTTTGACAGGTCACGTATGTTTCGTGTTTTGTGTCACTGTCAAACATCTTCAGTTTGGTCTATAATTTAACCATGAATCGTCTTACAAACGAACAACGCTTGGAAATCATGGCATTTTATTATCAAAATGCGTGCTCTATTAAGAAAGTTCATCGCGTGCTTCTTCCATTTTATGGTCAGTTTAATCGGCCCACTGAAGTGGTTATTCGGGCTATTGTGACTAAATTTCACACCAAATTTACATTGTTGGACATTAAATCACCAACACGCTTACGTTCAGTAAGAACTGAATAAAATATCGCAGCTGTATCGGCCAGTGTTAGTGCGATGACCATCAATTATCGATTCGGCGCCGTTTGCAGCAATTGGGCCTCTGTTATTCAACAACGTGGAAAATTTTGCGGAAGGATTTAGGTGTGAAGCCTTACAAAATATAGTTGGTGCAAGAATTGAAGTCGAACGACCTACCACAACGCAGAACTTTTGGTGAATGGGCTCTTGAAAAGTTGGCAGAAGATCCATTTATTATCAAAAAATTGTGTTCAGCGACGAAGCTCATTTTTGGCTGAATGGATACGTAAATAAGCAGAAAACTCGATTTTGGAGTGAAGATCAGCCAGGAACATTGCAAGAGGTACAAATGCATCCAGAAAGAGTTACTGTTTGGTGAATTATGGGCTGGTGGGATCATTGGACCGTACTTCTTTAAAGATGATGCGAATCGCAACGTAACTGTGAGTGGTGAGCGCTACCGTGAGATTATATCAACTTTTTTTTGCCCAAAATGGAAGAGCTTGACTTGCATGACATGTGGTTTCAACAAGACGGTGCCACATGCCACACAGCACGCGAAACAATGAACCGGTGAACACTTTATTTCACGTTTGGGACCGATCAATTGGCCGCCTAGATCATTCGATTTAACGCCTTTAGATTATTTTTTGTAGGGCTATGCTAAGGTTCATGTCCATACTAACAAGTCCGCTTCGATTGACGCATTGGAAGACAGCATTGAAGCATTTATTCGAGAGATACAGGCCGAAATGTTGGAAAGTGTATGCCAAAATTGGACTAAGCGAATGATATATAAATATAATATGGACCATTATTTCAATCAAGAAAAAAGCATCGAATACCGCCAGTATGATTACAATTACATCTATGTATATTGAACTATATTTTAAACTTAAAGAAATTCGATACTTCCATGAGGCAAGTATCTAACTATGAGAACCAAAAAACTTCAGAAATTACGCTGAATTTCCGACATTTTGTGATCTGTAGAAGGGCTCAATTCATTACACTGCAAATTTAGCAAAGATATACATATTTAAATACCTGAAAAATTTACTTAAAGGACCTGCGGTTGAGCTTATTCGACACATCAATGTTATACTGATGAATACTACGATGATTGCATGGGCCAAGATAATCGGGCGATATGATGTAAAGGATCAAATTTGTAGCGCACTATAATACAACATTTATTGGAATAACCAAATTCAACTTGTTCTGCAGAACAAAAAATGAAATTTCACTTAATCAAAATCTGGTGGTTCGTTTGACTATATTCAACCCACATTATGGAGAATTTTATATCAATTTAGAACTCATATTTAAGTACGTTCTAACAGCAGACTTACAAAACATGTATCGTCAAATTATACTTGAATCTAGTGAAGTCGACTATCAACGTATTGTTTGCCAAGAAAATAAAAGGAAACATTTCCAACTTCTCATGGTAACTTACGACCATGCGTCAGCGCCATTTCTGGTGACAAGTTGTTTAAATCAACTAGGCATAGAAGATGCACATCCTACCGCATTAAACATATAAAAACTACTATTTAGTATTTAATTATAGTGTTAGCTGTACTAAGCAGTCACCCATGTAATTTATAATATTTTGCTGGCAATCGTATTGCAAACCTTTCAAATTACCCTTTACCCAAGAAACCATTGATGATATGTGCCAACCGAGTCAAATTCAGCAGATCTGGCGTCGAGAGTTATTTATTCATCGAAATTGTTATCTAATAAGAGAACAATAACAATCAAACTGCGGGACGTGAAATTAAGCTTTTGAAAGCATATATAAATAGCCATATCCGTAATTTGGGAATATAACGCGCATTCAGAGATAATTTAATATTATTGGTCGATATAGATATTCCAAAGGTAGTGCTATATATACCGTTGGTATATGTATGAATGTACGTCTCTTATCAAATCATAACATATATTATAATAATTCTATATTATAATAATTCTATGATCCTGTTTGGTTGTATTTCTTGTGGCAATTTGCATAATGGTTGTTTATGATATTTACGATTTACAACTGTTGTTGTTGGTTTTGTTGTAAAGTACTTAAGGCTGGAGTAACAAATTAATTCATATAATTTTCGCTTTTTCGACTTTGCTGTTCTTTAGATACACCGAGCTGTGAAGTAGATGTATCTATAGACCATAGCTAATTTTATTTTAATATATTCGATTCTTAGGACTTTTGTTTGTATAATCACTCTCGATTAGAAGCTTCTATATTGGTATTGTTTTTGATTGATTATAACCTTGAATTCAGGTAGATTTTTACATATGCAAGATGAGGTGTATATATAGATTTAATTTTGATATGCAAATTGAATTTATCGACAATTTTTCAGCTTTCATATCAATTCGAAATATTTTGATTTAAATTCCGATTGTATGAGAACGATAAATGGTGCTAAGATGTAACGTTTTGAGGATGGTGTAAATATATACTTGAAACTCCTCGTCATCATTGTCGTGTATTTTGATGATGTTATTGTATTTTTGCTCCCTTTTTATTTCCCTTTAAAGATTAACTTGCTTTCGTGTTACCTATTTTTGGTAGCGATAAATTTTGTTTTGGGATCAATTTATAATTTGGGTTTTATATATAGATAGACAGATGTTTTCAAGCTTTACATAACAATAATATAGTGGCTTAGTTGGTGCTATCGCATGATTATTTATGTTTCATCAAATTTACGAAAGTCTAATACTTTCAATAGCCAAATAATTTTGAGTGAAACTTTGTATTTTGTGAATTTTTTATAGAATAAGACTTAAAGAACTTCTCTATAAACTTATTATTATAACTATAGCTATATTGATTATTTCTATAACAATAAATTTTATCAAACATATACCCACCAACATTATCACCAAATAATAAATACTATGCAAAAGAAGCGATGGCTTACTCAAGGGAATATCTAATTAAAATATACTTATTTATCACGCAACGGTCCCAGGTTCACTTTTTTCAAAAACTATAAGTATTACAAAATTAAATTGCAAATTGCACCGGTAATCCAGTTATATTTAACCAAGCTGTTAAAAAAAGCTTTGATGGGCTTCATCACCAACCAGGTATCAACACCTTTAAGGGTTGTAAATGAAGCCGAAAATTTAACATCGTTCGGTACTTCGCAGGGAAATGAGTACGTGTATGACTCTAATTTTGTTTTATTAGAATATTTCATAAATTTTGGTTTTGAGATAGGGGTGTACATTAGAGGCAATAGTAGACTGGTTTAATTGCAAAATGGAATTAGCATCTTATTCTGAAGATTTGATGTGTTAGCTTTACCACAGCATCTTTCAGGGTTTAAGCTTTCAATTTTAATTGGAATTTTAAAGGATTCTAGTGCTCTAAAATCCTCAAAATTGTTAGCTTAAATGAATGCAAATCTGACCTGAAGAATTTTTTAAGTCTGCGCACACATACTTTAGTTGGTTAGCTGAATTTGAACAGAACAGAATATATAGCAACTTAATTGATAAATGAATCACTTTTTAGCTATTGAGTATTCTTGTTATAAATAATCGTAATAAGGTGTTTCAGGAAGGATATATATATATATATATATATATATATATATATATATATATATATATATATATATATATATATAAATATATATATATATATATATATATATATATATATATTTATATATATATATATATATATATATATATATATATATATATATATATATATATATATATATATACTTCCTGCTGCTATTGGTTTGGTACTTGAACTGTGTTGATTCAGAGACACGTAGAAATCCCTATTTGTAAGGTATGTCTCGATTAATTTAACAAAGTGGTAGTGAGGAATACCACATTGACTGAGCTTATAGACTAAACCTTTATGCCAAACTAAATTAAAAAAATTTTCTATATCCAGAAAGGCGGCGATGGTTGAGCGACCGAATCGTTTGGCATTTTAATAGAATTTTTCTGCCTTAAGACTGTTTCAGTAGCAGAGTGTCCGGCACGAAAGCTGAACTGTTCCTCTGGGATTAAGGTTCTATTAGAGTCTGGAGCTTGTTAAGAATGAATATTTCCTTGATCTTACTTACCCCATTTAAAAGTGAAACTGGGCTAGTATGCTCTATACTATTGGAGAGTTTTCTTGGTTTATTGATAGTATAGTGACTTTGTCCATTTTCCAACAGTCTGGAAAGAATCTTATTTTTAGAATTCCGTTAAAGATATCAGTAAATCGAAATGTAAATCTCTCTTTCTGCCTCCCTGATCATTGCAGTATTTTTCAGGCAGAGCTTATAGCAATCAAAGAAGCCATAGACTGGATTAAGTATCATGTAATATCTGTAAAAGATATTGGAATTTTTACGGACAGTCAGGCTGCCATTAAAGTTTTACAATCAGGCTTTATAACGTCGAAAGTAGCCCGGAGTTGTCATTTATCTCTTAACGAGATAGTTGAACAGTTTAATATCCATCTTATACGGGTGCCAGGGTATTTCAATATTACGGGGAATATGAAAGCCAATGAATTCGCGTGACACGGTACTACTTGCCTCATCTTACCATGCAAAGTGGACATTAAAGTACCACTTGCTACATGAAAATTACTCCTTAAAGAAGAAGATCGTAAAATTATAAACAATAGATGGGCTAATTGCACCTCATGTGTAATTACTAGGCAAATTTGGCCTAATTTGGACTTAAAAAGGTCTAATCAGCTAATATCTATGCAACGGCATAATATTAGCATGATTGTAGGTGTCATTACTGGATACTGTCTTACTGGAAAGCATGCCAGTAGACTTGGTGCTTTCTTTCATGATTATTGTCGAAGCTGTAACGACGAAGAAGAGGAGGAAACAATACTTTATTTGTTATGCACCTGTAATAGTCTGTCTGAAACCGACTCAAGTTTTTGGGATTTCACCTCCTGTGCGATTTAACGGATCTCAGTAAATTGAGCGTTAGAGATATCTATTGCTTCGTGAGAAGTTTAAATTGGTTACAGTAGGGTATAGTGCGGAGAAGCAATTTCTGTGGTAAGGCTACGGACCATATGTGTCTATGCCTCGTCCTTTTGTTGGGTAGCCACCTAAAACTAACTAATTAACTATGGATGAGCTAAGAATATCGGCGAGCTGTGTGAAACCTTTATCTGGTAATTTTTTCAGTACTGAGTTGGGTATGCTATCGTCACCCGGAGCTTTTCTTTAGAGGGTGTTACCGGGAACCTTTTTTATTCTATTTGTGGATTCGAAATTTCTTAGTTCATTGAAACAACAGGAAACTACTTTGGAATAGAAATTAATATCCGTTTTAGGGTAGATCTGAGATTTTTAAAGTACAGTCGACTAATTTGATTGCGTAGCTTTATTAATGATTGCAGTTTAGAAGGAATGTTTAGGTTACCTTTCCTCTGAGTGAGAGATATGATTTCCTTGATGGCACTTTGGATGGTTTTAGATAACATGCTGGCCTTTTCTTTAATGACAGCATAGGTAGGGATTGGAGAAATATCTGGAAGATTTTGTTGAACATAAATTTCAACCAGTCGACTTAAGAAGTCGCTAGGTTGAAATGCTTAAGAAATGCTCGTTAGGAGCATTTAATTGTATTGGTTGGGTAGTTCCACGTAGAGTGGCGTGAATTGAATTCACCTGCTACAATAATTCCTTTGTCGGTATTAAGGATATGATCTATATCGACCTTGTTGATTTTACGTAATATATTTGAGTTGTTCTAGCATATTGCGTTGGGTAAGCAAGTAGAGAATCTTATCAAGGCAAATCGTCTTTCAGCGAAGTTTGAATTGGAAATGCCATCGTATTCTCTGAAAAATGTGTCACATGTAGACTTATAAGGTCGGAAAAACTATATAGTTCATCGCATTCTGAGTTAGGCGGTTAAGGTTGTTTGATGATTTAAGAGACGGCCGAGTACATTGCAGGTTACTGACAGTTACGTTTGCATACGATATACCCTCTCTACGCAGTCCTAGTCCTAAAGGGACTAGTGCTGGGACTGGTTTTCGCGGGTTGGTATAACTAATAAGGGTTGGGCTCACCTGAAACTTGCTGTATTTTGCCGGATGTTGTTCTACAAAGTTCACGCATTCGGCTGGCTTCTGTAGATCAGCATTGTTGGCACTGTTGCTCGGCTCGTGCGATTCCATGCATTTGATGCCTCTAATGATTCGGGCACAGTTTAGTGCAGTGTGACCAAATCTCTGACAATTCCTGCATTGAGTCACCTGCGGGTTTGTCCTCTTTTCTTCTTCCAGGTGACTATGTAGTAGCTCAAATTCTTTATGCTTAAAAGATTTTCGGGTGGAGTATCTTTGTCAATAAGTAATAATTATATGTATGCTCGTTCTTCCTGAAGTTCTGTTTTGAAAAACATTGGTGTCACCTTGGCGGCTATTTTGTGTTTTTCTCGAATGGTTATCTCGATCTCCACAGGCATGAGGAATGAGTGTGCATAACGCATAACGTATAGGCTACTTGGTTTTCGTCTGCTGGAGTGTACGTATGATATTCGATATTTTCCATAATTTACCCTTCACTGCGAAATCTTTTATAGCTCCTTTTTTCAATTGGCAATCTTTGTAAGATATCAGCCTTTTACGAACAAGTGTTTATATCTCACATGATTTCACAAATATTTAATAGGAGGAGCTTATTAATTAAGTAAATTTCGCTATAAAACTGTGAGTTTTTGATTTTTTTAAATTCTCAACCATCAGTGATTCTTTGATAAGTACGTAATTAACATATTCAAGAATCACTTCGGAAACGGCTAAAAGAAAACTGTTAAAGGAATTAAACTTTAAAGAAAAAATTAATGTTCTTAAATTTTTGGAAACTAAGGAAAACAATCAATGTGGTGCTGTAATAATATAATTATTTTTACAAATTAGGCAAATTTTTTTGATCGTTGTGATTTGGTGAAGTATTTATAATATCAAGTTTTCAAGCGTGAACTGGATGACTTGACTGCCTTAAAACCCGAAATAACATATATTTATAGCATATATATATATATATATATATATATATATATATATATATATATATATATATATATATATATATATATATATATATATATACATATATATATATATATATATATATATATATATATATATATATATATATATAAATATATATATATATATATATATATATATATATATATATATATATATATATATATAATTAATTAAAATTCAAGTTTTTTTATCTATCCAAAGCTATAAGCTCTTGGTATATTATTATATATATTATATAACTGACTTGTATAGGTCATTTTTTCTATCAAATAGTATGCTCGCAAGCAAGCGTGTTTATAGACGGCGCTTTAAAATTCAAAACACCCTTCTCGCCCAATAACCCATACGCATACCTTTTTCAACCGAAAAAATATTTTATTACCATAATAAAAAAAATTGTTATGCTCACAATTATGTTATGTTGACTATCGGTCTCTGAATATATGTGTATCCGTCACCGTAAAGATTGAACGGTATGATTTATGGTTTAATTGAAAATATTTTGATTTTGATTTTCGGCATTGACTATATATAATATTTAGGTAATATTGATTACCTAAATATTATATATTGTATACTCGTATATTAGATAAAATTGATTTGATTGATGTGATTAAGGATTGATGTGCTTGTGACAAACCACAACTCATCCAATTCTTATGAATAATTAATTGATTTTCTCCAATTCTTATGAATAATTAATTTTGTCTGTCTTTAGTTGACAAGCAAATAAAACCGTTTTGTTATGTGAATAATTCATTACTTACATCTAAAAGGATATTGTTTATAGATGTTTAGGATGTTTATTTAAAAATTGTTTTGGCTATTGACCAAAGGTCGTTGTACTTTCATATCTGTGCTAATTGCTTTAATGTGTTGAAACTTTTTAGTAAATTGGTTATGACCAACTTAAATTAATTGTCACTATACTGATTGAATACGTGTGAAAGAAATCAATTATGTATACAGCACTTCCTGATTTAATATTTTTGTTGTTCCTAAAAAATTTACCCTTTAAATTATAATTGAGTTTAAATACTTTCCCGGGTTAATACCAAAAATAATATTATAAATTTCTGGCCAAAATATACAAAGTTTAAATTCGATTTCAATTCAGCAATGTTTTTGCTGTTAAATACGAAAATAAAAGTTTTAAATTCGAAATTTCCAATCAAAAAAGTACAGTCAATAGGGACAAAATTTAGTTCTTTGGAAATCGGTTAAAAAGATTTATCATTTTTTAAAATACTCAATTGCTATTAAAGGATCTAAAGTATAATATGGGTTGGAAGTTTATTTTTTATTAATTTGTTTAAGGACATTATTCATGATGTTCCCAGAAAATATGAAATGGATTTTTATTAAAATAAAAATTGAATGTTAAATGACGGGGTGGGGTGTTGGTAATTATTTCGAAGAAAGTTTTTTTCTTCCAGTTACCTGTTCTAGGAGTCGAACTTTTAGCATAACTTTTTTGCAGTTGCTATTAAACTGGTTATCTTGCACCAATGCGTCGTCCAATCGAGAAAGAGCGAAAACAAGTTTTATTGTGTACTCTCCGCTCAAACAAGTATTCATATACATAGAACCGTTTAAATGTGATCATTAGGCGCACTTTTTATAAGATCAATTTACCGATGCATCCACAACCACATTGCATTATCCCAAAACAAGTTTTTTCCTGTCGGCAAGTAACATCAAAGCTAATGGGATAAGCTATAAAGGAACGATTTGATCGCAAAAGTTTTTGCATGAAGGAGTTAGTTTAATTGTTATATGATACCATCAAATATCAAGGTTGGTAAGACAATAAGGGTGAATTTACCTTGCGTAAATGGGTATACTAAGCTTGGTCATGTTCAATAACATATTATCAGTAAAACCACATGGATATTACTAAATGGTATTGCCGTGTGTGTATGTTGTTCTTGAACATGCGTATGTCTAGGGTGTGGCTCTCCATTATACTTGTTTCCCCTCTATTATTAGCCTAACGCTGTAAGAACATATTTCGAATTTACTAGACTTATTCATTATGGCTTTGAACGTGGATCTCTAAATATGTTTCGTCGTAATACAAGATTCGATCCTTTGAACATTATGTTCTTACACCGACGCTCTAACCATTCGTCAAATTACCCCTTACTTAATTCTGTTCGTCTTGAACAGATATTTCTCCGCTTCCGGCGGTGTAACGTGTTTAGAGGTCCACATGAACAACTTCCATTTTTGTTCTGGGGCTTTGTTAGATCCGATACACGACATCGTTGATTTGTTTAATGACCTTGTATGTGTCTTCCCAACTTTGTTGTAGTTTCGAAGATTTACCTTTTCTTCGTTTGGGATTAAATAGCTAAACCAAATATCCTTCTACAAATATTGGGCTGTTCGACCGAAGATCTTATCGTATCTTTATTCGATCACCTATACCTTCACTTTATGTTATGTCTTATACTGCATCGTGAACGTTGATCATCTTTTGTCTTAAATCTGCAACGTAATATTATTTGGGGACTGGTTCATTTGCTAGTGAGCCAAATTTTATATCACATGGAAGACGAAGTTCTCTGCCAAATACAACTATAGCTAGTGAATTTCCAGTTGTATAATGTACGGAGCTGTGATACGCCATCATGAATAGTGGAATGCATTGGTTCCAATTATCCTGGTTGTCATTGACTTTTTTACGTAAAAGCACGATTTGCTGTTTTTTGTCCTTACCAGTGAAGAAACTCAACAAAAAACTCTTGCTTATACAGTTACTTTACGCTATCTACTCCTCACTTTGAGTATGTTACTTGGAGTGCACCCTTCTACCATTGCTATAATAATTTCTGCGAATCAGTTCGTTCATATCCCAGCACAATGTGGCCTAGATAATTTACATAGTTTTTAAAAAGGCTACATTTTGACGAATTTAAGTTCATTCCGGCTGACCTGATGGTTTGTAGCACTTGTTGGAGGTTCTCCAGAATGTCTGCCCCATAGGGCGATAATGTCGTCCAAATACATCAGACTTGTTCTTCAACTAAGACCCCGTAGAACGTGCTCCATCAACATCTCAAATGTGGCAGGTGCGATGCATAATCCAAATGACATTACCAAAAATTGATATAGACCATTTCCTGCAGGAAAATACTTTTTTCCTTTGTCTTCCTCGTTAATTGCTACCTGCCAGTATCCGCTTTTGAAATCTAATGTGCTGAAGATGTTTACAACTGATAACGTGTCCAAGTTGTGGCTAATGCGTGGTAATGGATATAGCTATCCTTTTTGGTTGCTTCTTTCAGCAACCATTTTCGGTTGTCAACGCAAAACCTTATCGGTACCTCCTTTCTTTCTTCTGTGATGACCCGTAACCCACTGTGCTTCCTATCAACTACGCCACTGTTGTCCATTTGTAGTGGTTCTTCCACATTGTGACATTTTAATACTTGGTTCTTTAGGTCGCGTGACATTTGGTGCTCCAACATAAAATTTAGTCCTAAGATGCATTGGTCGGTTATATCGGCAGCAATGAATCGTTGTTGAAACCGTATTCCTCTGACAGTGACTAACGGGGAACACTTTCTTTTCACTCCTGCAGCGTCTCCAGTTGCTGTTCTTAGGTTGTACGGAAACACTATTTTCATACGTTCATGTGGCAACATGTCAGAACGTATAACCGATCTGGAAGGTCCGGTATCTAATGTGAATGTGCACGGTTGTTTTTATAATACGCCGTTAACAACCTAGTTTTCCGGATAGCCTCTCCGAAGGCTCGTCAAGCACTCTGCTTCAACGTCTTCCTGTTGTAAACCTCTCTATCTGCCTCTTTCCTATTGTTTTTCACTACCCTCTCGCTGCTCCACTCTGCCAGTTGCTTGTTGTTTACAATCCCTGATGTAGTGTTTGGGTTGTTGGCATCTAAAGCACCTTGATTGGAAACTAGATCTCCGTCTGCTGTTCTGGATGCTTTGTCGTGATCTTTCAAGTTTTGATCTTATCATGGCGTCTATTTGAGCTTTATCTTCCACTTCGAGCTTTCACAGTTTATGGGAATCCGTGGTTAAGCTGGTTCTGACTGCTTCGTATTCCAAGGCTAATGCTAAGACTTCGTTCATAGTCTTTCCTTTCGTCGTCATTCCCAAGATTCCTTTATGGCCACCAGTAGATGGTTTATGGAACTCTCCAACTCTTACATTTTACCATTAACTCCTACCACGCCTGTCTCTTACTCTCTTATTTTTTCTAGCAAGGACAATTTGACTTCATCCAGTTTTTCACTCTGTCGTTGAGCATGCTGTTTTACTTCAATGCTTAGCTGCTTCATTTGTAACATCATAGCTTCGAGAACTGTTCTGATATTTGTTGTTCCAGTTGCTAATTCTAACTAACAGCTGTGACTTGCTCTGCTCGTTTTTTTTGGTTCTACTTCAGATTTGTATTCGGAAGTAGGGTCATCGTTAGCTTTTGACTGGGTTGTTGTACCTTCCAGCATGCTTGGATCTTTCGGGCACGATGGTTGTGTTGTCAAAGCCCTCCCTGCTGGTGCGAAACTGATCGGAATCTGCTAACTTGTGCTACTGATGGTGGTCGCGATGATGCCAGCTCTCCTTCTACGCTGCCAGTTTCTTGTCATTTTTCCGTCATTTTTCACAGCTTTATGAAGTCTTAAATATAGTTCCGTCTTATTGCCTTCGGTAGGCAATCCCCGCTCCTCCAAATCATCTCTTAACTACTGCGTTGTGTACGCATTGATGTTTTTAATCGCTCTCTATCGCAAAATCCCACTTCTGACACCAATTGTTACGATTTTGGTTTCTGAATTCGTAATGGATTTTGCAATAATAAAACACCGTGACCAAATTTACTCGATTGATTTTTATTTTACTATATAACACCACTATGTAACAATTAACTGTACACTTCGCTTTACTCGTTTACTTAGTCATTTGTTCATTATCGCACTGGTAACAAAAGACTACTCATCTACTCGAAATCAGTGCTGTTTACATACCAGTATAAGGATTCTTCTGGTTTTCAAGAACAATACAAAGGGCCAGAACCGAAACCATTGGAGCCGGATTATTGATTCGGTACGAGCCAGCAAAGGTCTAAAAAAATAATTTATTATTTAACTATATATATACCTACTAATAGGGTATTGGCCTAACATGTAAGTTTTTTACAAATACTGGCATCAAATATGTAATATCAACTCAGCCCAAATACTGTTTTGGTAGATAAATTGTCACCCTGTTTACAATTATAATTTAATTATCAAAAAAAATTCGAATAATCAAAAAAAAAAAAAAAAAAAAAAAAACAAAAAACAAAAATGCTATTGAAGTTTTGAGTAATTACCATGGGTATGTTATTTTATCACTTTTCGATTCTGGCAATCACGAGATATACGAGATACCTTTGTATATCATCCATGAATATTTTAACAAATAGGTAATATTGTGTATACATTTACATAAATACATATTTAACAATTTCGATTTCAGTATTTTTGTATTTTATAATACCATAGCCATTGTTTTGTATTCGGTAATGTAGTCCATAAAGTTCTCAGCCATTGAATAATTTATTGGAATACATAATTAATAAAAAAAAATATATTCGCCCGCGTGAAATATCATAATATGTATAATTATAAGACGTTGTTAGGATACTAACGATAACAAATATGTTTCTATACAGCATAATTTTATGGGTTTTTGGCCAAACATAAATAATTTATAATATAAATGTTTATCTTTCTAGAATTAACCTAAAGATAATTATTCGTAAACGTGCTACTTAAAAAATGTGGTATACTGGCGAATAACTAAAAAGGTCAAATACTCGTACAGTTAATACAAATATATTTCAATATATACCATCTTAGCAACTTATACGACAAAATAAAAGATTTATGTAAATTTATAAGAAATTTTGATTTGATCTTAATACTTTAGTATGGATACAACAAAACCCAAAACTGTCTTGACAAAATAACTCGATGACTGAAAAGTAGTGACCTCATGTGTCACAAGGCTATATGTTGCTTTTCAGTGCGTAGATGACCTCGGACAATCTTGGTGTTGGTTTTCTTTTTGGGACCCAGGTGAAAAAACTTGTTTTGTATTTCAAAGCAGTTGACAATCGAAGATGTAAGCTTTAAGTTTACGCGATTAGCCAAAACAGTCAATCATTTGTATTCATGCGCCCACTTTAGAGTGACTCTAGATTTATTCTATAAATTGTTATTCTCATCATTGTGCTTAGCCCTTAAATTGGCCATATAATAGTAGCAAAATAAATATACATCTCAAACTGGTTCAATATGTTTGTGTTTGTACGATAGAACACAGTACGGTAATTCACGAGAAAATTAGAAAATAATTTTTTATATGCAATGCGATGAGGGACGAATCGATCGATGATGGTTAGTCTTTGTTTAAATTTTTGTGCGCTTCTAGTGATAGTAAATTGGTTTTATGTGATTTAAAAATGTGATGTGAAATTAATTAAATATGTAGTGATTTAAAAGTTTTTGTTAAAATACGAACGATGTAGTCAACTTTAAACTGTCAGTGTTGTGCTTCTGCGGTAAGTCTTTTAAATGTAATTTTAAATTTTTTGCTGGCCATAATTTAGAGAACATAAATTAAAATGTCAGCTAGAATATTTTTCGTCGTATAATTGATTTAAGATAAATCATTATTTAGTGTGTATGTGTGTTTATGTAGGTCATTTATAAAACGTGAACAATTTATTGTGTATTCACCGATAAAATAAATTATTGAAGTTTGTGTAACGCAAAAATTTGACCTTCAAAATCTACAGTAATTTGTGATGAACTGTGGAGAAGTTATAAATTTGTAAATTGGAAAATATTACAGCTGTTGGATGGAATTTTGAAATGTGAACCTTGATTTGTTTGTACAATATTTTGTATTGATAACATTATCACGATATCAGAACAGGTGTTTTTTAATAGCTGGTTGAAATGTTTTGACGATTACTGTTGTGCATTTTTTTTTTTGCACAATAACCATACAAAAATTTAGGAGCTCGGTTGATTATTGATTCACTTATTAACTCTAAAAATTAGTAATAATTATTCATCTTCATCGCTACTGATTTTTACGACGGCGTCTTCTTATTATATACTCGTTTAAGGTTTCATTAGTATTGCCTTGCTATCCTATAATTATGAATGAAGAGAAATCAGTTTTTTAATTATGATTTGAGCTATTTGATGCATTTGAATGAAAACCCGAATGCAGACATAGTTGGAGATAGGCTTTATGGTGGCTTAAAAAATGAAATTCCTTGATGAAATTTGTATAAGCTACGTCTACTTGATGATGTTTTTCAATGTTATGATATCACTAGTGAATTCAACAAAGTTACAAGATATCAGTACCTCAATTTTGTTGCCTTTTCGAGACTACGAGAATAGGAGTACTGTATACGTACACTGTGTAAAGTATTGATTTGTATTATTGTGTGTTGTCATATTTTTTATGTGTATTAGTGACGAAAGTTAGACAATAAGTTTGAAAAATTTAGGAAGTGGTTTAAATCGGTAAAACTTTTGGTGCTTATATTCATTTTTCTCGTGCTAATTTGATGGGGAATTGATATTTACTAGTATATGCAAATTATTGGGTTATTCATTTGATATTAAAATAATTAATTTAATTGAATATTTAATTTATGTAATATTATTACATAATATTACATAGACTGGTTCTTAATTTTCGGTTGTAATTTTCGTTATCCACTAAAGAATAATTATTACAAATACTATTTTTATTTAATTATTTTATTTTAATTTTAATTTTACGTTTAAGAAATTGTAAAATTTTCAACACAAAAGTCAAACCAAACAAAACCAAATTGAAAAGCGCATGCGCACAAATACACAGACATTCAAGCCGCTTTCACAGAAAAATTCTACAAAATTTTTTTATGAAAGCGGCTTCACTAATATTATTATTTTCCGGTAATATTTGTTCTCGTACTCTCGAAGTCTCAAAAAGGCAACAAAATTGAGGTCCTGGGGTAAATCCATGCTGGTTAATTTAAATTATTAATATTGTTAATTTAAAATTATAATTTATCATCCGACATGCATTCTTGCATATTTATTTGCCTTAAACATCCGTTTGACTAATGTACACGGCTTTTCCGTGTGACGTTGACAGGCAGTTTGGAAAAAAGTACAACAGCAAATATGTCTGTAATTTTTTAATTTTAATTTTGGATCCAAAGTTTTTCTATAATTTTTTTGTCAAGAGATGTACTTTAACTTGAAATTTATATGTGTATATATATATATATATATATATATATATATATATATATATATATATATATATATATATATATATATATATTTATTTATTTATATATATATTTATATATATATATATATATATATATATATATATATATATATATATATATATATATATATATATATATAAAAGAGAGCTTGTCCGCTTCTTAACTTGAATTCATTATTTTAGAGTATAGGCCTTTTATTTTAATTTTTTGTAGGTTTAATGTTTAGGAATGAACGATCATCACTAACTCAATTGGATATGTAGCAAGTAATAGTCACACCATTACTTGCTTTAGGTACCTTTCTTATATATCATATATCGTCTAGGTTTTATCACACTTTAATGGTAAATCATCCGGCTAAATAGTTTTGCTAGTTACCTCAGGTTTATGTAGGGTTCATTTTGAAGAAAATACTTTATTTTGAGCTCTCGTTACACGGTCTTATTTTATTAGCACATAGCACATAGGTGTCTATTGTGGCAAGGTGGCTCTATCCCAATGTCTTTTATAAATCTGCCATTCCTTTGATTATATTGTTTATTTTATCTTGATCATCTTGCGGATATAAACCAGAAATTTGGAGCAGAAGCAACGCAAACAATCAATCCATACATAACTTATTTGCCAAAAGTATGGCTCCACATATTTCTAATACTTTTTTGATGACCGACTTAAGTTTTACTGCCACTAAATAAATAACGGGATAACAAATAAACTGAATTTCGAACTGTTGATGGTCATTTTGAATTCAGAGACCTTCTCAAACACATTTCCAATATTGAGGCGACAAGTATCTATAGTCAATTTACACAAACACAAAATTGAGACCCTTGACGATCTCGTTGATAATTTATTGGCATTCGAATGAAGTCAAATAAGTAAAATGGAGTAGTGATTGCCGTCTTATTATGCTGTTCTCAGGTGTGACTGGGATTGCGGTAATCCCTATATGGTCTCCAGTCTAAGGATTTTTTATTTTTACCAATTGCTATGCACTGGTTGGATCATGTTTTGGAGTTCTGTTGTTGCAGCTTTGTATCGGAACCGATTCAATTATCAAATATGCCATACTCATTGCCTTTATAAATATGTTTTTGGGTGAAGGCGAGGCCGAATGTATAAGAGACGCATTGATCGTAAACTAAGTCGCTGGGCTAATCAGCTGGTTATTAAGATGACTACTAAGCGATAGTTTTAGAGTAAATCTGCACTAATGATACGCCGTTTTACGTTCGCAATAGTGGATGGTTTGTGGTTTTAACATGTCGTTTATGAAATGACGTATAATCAGCGTCAGTGTCTACCAAAACATGATTTTTGATTGATCATTACATTACAAATATATAGGCAACTAGAATACTTGGGTTTATGGCCAGCTGTGTCAGCCAATAAACATAGTTTGAGAAATTTGTATCCCCTTTAAGGGGTATTTTGCTTAAAAGTACGGTTGTCCCTGATGTGTTCACCTCTAGATTAGAAAGATAATAGAGTAATTCACATTTACCGGCTTTGTGCCCGAATGACAATTAAATGAATTAGAATTGAAAATTTATTAGCATTGCTTATTAAATCATTATCGTGAATTGAATATTCAAATAAATGGGAATTTCGCTTGAGATGACTTTGAACTTGTTGACTTTGAACTTGTTGCTTTGAATTGTTTCGAAAAACGTCGCTTGGTTTAAAGCTATTTGAGCAATTGTTTGATTTAAATGATGATCATTATCAGATGTATTTACATTCTTGCGGTGAATGATGTGACGTTGTAACATAGCTTTAGCTTCATAAAACTGCGTCTGTGATCTCTGATCAGGATATGTCATGTTTCTTTCCTCAATCTTGCGGAATCCTAGCATTAGCTCATTAAGTGCTTCCAAACTTACTGCAATTAGTACGATAGTTTCATAGTCAATGGTCTTTGTGAATTGTACTAAACGTTTTGACGATTCAAGCATTCGCTTACGTTTCTCTAACGCACGCTCACATGTTCTATTGTCGTCTGCATTCATTTTGTTAACACACTATACTTTTCATCACGAACTATTTTCTGCGATATTGTGAATTTAAATGAGAATCCCGGATTTCGGCACCAAAAATGTTATAGCGACCAAGAAAAATTTTAAGCATTGCGTACAACCAATAAAAGTTCACTTGTTCACTCAGAAATAAATTTGAACACAGTCCAAATATTTAATTTTTAATTAACAACTATTTTAATATGTAAGTAATATAATTTTAATTATTAAATAAATGTAAGCAAAATGTATAAAAATAATTTTTAATTTGTGTTACCAAAATCAGCTAAAATTCCTCAATTGTTCTCCCTTGAACGGTTTCGACAAAAGCGAAAGAATTTCAAATGACAATCTACATGTATAAAAGTTAATTTTTTTTTAAACGAGTCATCATGTTAGGCGTGAACACGTTCAAAGTTAGATATGTGAAATCTCCGCTTGTCGCTAATGATTTTTATTTGTGGTTGCTCTGTAAATTAATGTCCCACTAACATAGGAAATTGTTGAGATTCGTCGGGCACGACTTTTACTTCAAATTTTGCTTTCACATCATCTATTTTTAAAATACATGTAAACACTCCTATCGATACAACCTAACCAGCGCCATAAGTACTCACTGGTGGAAACCCGTTTTTAAAATAGGTGATTTGTAATTTTTGGGCATCACTTTCTCGTATTAAAGTCACACTACTGCCTAAATCAAATCGATTTTTTTCTACAAAATCAGGGAAGTTTCACTGATTATTCTCCAAAATAATCTCACTTCTGAAATTTGTCTGATGCCAAATTAAAAAAAAATGATTCTGGCCTATATCGTTTTTAATTTTTTATTTTATTAATTTCAAATTAATTTCAATTTAACCCAAACACATCCGCACAGTGATGCTTCCGGCTACCAACTAATTCTATTTCTTTTTTGTATTTTTGATACATAGTCGGGATAAAGTTTATGATACCCAATAAAAGTTTATGACATAATATCGTGTACATGTGTATATAATTTTAACATAATAGTGTACATTACTCGATCATAATATTCATATTTTGTGGAAACCAGTTCTGCATTTTAATACACTCAGCTATTGTGATGATTATGGTTGTAAATTTTATTTTTATTTTCAAAACCAACACTATTGCGCGTATATAAAATTATTGGTTTTGTTATTTTGTATAATAATAATATTGGGGTGATAATACTTTTACACATATCCCTCGCTTAACGTAATTAATTCGTTCACGAAAAGTTCATAAATTAAAATTTTGTAAAACGAAATTTCGTAAAACGAAATTCAAAAAGGTAAAATATGTATGTACAAAAATTTCGAAAAATTTTATTACGTAAACCAAAATTTTGGTTGAGATTAATTAGCGTTTTTCGTTCAGATTAATTAGAGTTTTCGTTAAGCGAGGGTTAGATGTATTATATCTGCTCGGTGTATCAGTATTATCGTATTACAATTTTTCAATCGACTAGTACGAAGCCGAAGTTAAATGTAATTGTAATTTTTACGTTGATCTATAATTATTTTTGTTTTTACCTAATCGCATATAGTGATATAATATATTGCGTTTCAATTCCACCCAAAAGCAAATAACATCTTTTTCTGTGGTAGTAGTATTTATATGGTAGTATTTTATTTTGTATTCATGTAATTTACATGTAGTGATTTCAATTTTGCGTATATACCGAAAGTTATAATTTTTTTTTATTTTTTTTTATCACCATTATTCTTGTAATTCGCTAGAACTACTAATGCACTCTTGTTAAATATATATAGAAAAAAAATTGTTCATAGTTCAGTGCAGACTGCAGGTTATACTATAGTATCAAATCATCGAATCATCGTTTCAAATCCATCTTGGGCATATCGAGTCGATAGCGATTCCGCAAACTCCACAGCGCACGGTAGCTGGCGGCTGTGGTGTGTAGTTGCCTTCATTACTGGCAACACACACAACAGCTACCAGTCGCCGTCAGTTGTGGAGTTTGCGGAATCGTTATTTCGGCTCGATACGCATTTAAGATGGTATATTGGACGATGATAATCGTTGTTTGCTACTGGTGGGTATAGTCCTGTTAGGATGTACTTTTTGCTATTTTCGGGTGTGTAATTTTTAGACTTTTTAGACTTATAAGTAATATTATGGATACTTAAATGTCAATCGTTTCTATATGGTACTTTTAATATAGCTTAACATGCAGCAGGTTTGTTTTAACCCTCAATTTATTGTTATTACATATTTTGACTTCTGTGTCAGCTTGGTATGTTGACAAGTTGTATTTTTGTTTCGTCATTGTTTTTAGAATTATTGTGTGTACTTACACTTACATTATTGTTTGGTATTGTGTAAACCGAATTTGAAGAGTCACCCGGTTTGAATTT
>OY744477.1:160742350-160804826 GCA_963556175.1 Tipula confusa | reverse complement strand
TTAAGATTTTGCAAAAGATGTAAGCAATAAGATAATGGCTATTGAATTTAAAAGATGCAGAATATCTTCTAAGAGTTTTCGGTAATTTTACGATCATGCTTTATATTTAACTTTTATGCTTTATCTTTGAAGCCATCGCATATTTTGCAGTCTGAGTTTTATCTTTTATTTCAAATTTTAAAACGTTATTCCTGTTTTTTAAATTTAAAAAAACAGGAATAAAGATTTAAAATTTAATAATTATTAAATAAGAATTATTGGGTTAACGACTGGTTGACAGCATCAACTGATGACCACAACAATTCGAACTTTTTTATTTTAAACTTGTTGCGAATTTGGATTAATTATCAATGTGCCTGTTGTAAGATTTTGCAAAAGATGTATGAATTGTTGCGGTATTGACTAAATGACAACAACAACTGATGGCAACAACAACTCAAAATATTTCTCTTTAATATTTTGGCGAGTCTGGATTAGACACATTTTTTGCTTCCGAATGATAACAACAATTACTAATTTTAAAGTATCCCGTATTTTTCCGATAAATGGCTTAAATCTATAAATAATTTTTGGTTGTTGTGAAAGAGTACGATCTAAATATAATCAATCAAATTTAAAAATTTTCAAGTCTCATATAATCCTACACAGTAATAATTAATTTTTTCTTGTTCATCTTTATTACAGTATCTTTATTACATGTATCTATTAATAAATCGCTTTTGAAAATTATATCCTTGATTGTCATGTATTGATTTTTCATTTATTTACCGTATATAAAATACCTTTTTCGCATTATTCCATTTTTTCACTTTTCATTTTTCGGAGGATGTATCGTTGTCAGATAATTTTATGAAACAAAATAATCCCCAACTGATAATCATTGTGAGTTCTTATGAAAAACTTATCAAAGTAAAATGATAAGGAATTATGGTTAAATATATCAGCATGACGTCATATGGCCGGAAATTTTGTGTAAATTTGCTTTTCCATATTACTAAAATATATCTAAGCACGTTAAATTAATAACAAATGGAATAACAACAAGTAAGTTTTTTTGTTTTATTCTAGACAATAATAAAAAAAAGTTTAGTAGTAGTGTACCTACCCGAAGAAAGCCATAGATGTACCGACAATAACCTTTGCCAACGGTGCTGCAATAAGAGATGCATGTCTATTTTTCTTCGATTGTTTACATGTTAATTTTAGTAAACTGTGGTGAAGAAAACTCTGAAAATTGTCTGTACATAGGATATATGGTTTTCCGCACTGGATGTGCAGTTTAGTTTCATCATCCACCTTACTTAATAATAAATGCAGAATCCATGGATCTCTTGTTTCACAATCTGAACGCTTTTAAACCAAATCTACCCTTCCATTATACAAATATTAAAATATTTTAAAGCAGATAATAGATAATATTTTAAAGTCAGAAATATCCTTACCCAAAACTTTCATATATAAATAAGATAAACATTTTTTTCTCCAACTACATCTAATTTATTCGTTTTCATAATATCTCATCATAACCGTCCAGTGTTCGCCTTTCGTAACAACAGATATATACATATCTGGGAAAATGATATATAGAAATGTGTTTTGCATTTTGAGAAAAACAAAAATTGTTCGAATGGAAAATGTAGAATAAAATTAATTATTCCTTATTTAATAAACAGAATATGTTATAAACATTTTACCATTGTTGATGTTTATAGGTCAACCTGTTGATGTGGCAGTAATTAGATATTTAATGAACTTTCACATTCCTTTTTTTTACTACCTTCAGGAAGCATTTATCCAATAGCTTGGACATGAAAAACTACATGCTTGCCCATAAACTTATGCACATTTTAAATAAAGTGTAAATTGCTTAACATTAGCTTTGTCAAAGGGAAATAAGTTTTTTTTTGTTAGGATGGGGAAGAGCAATGTCTGGCAAGTGTCGAACTATTACTCTTTAAACAGTAACCTATAACTTCCTTGGTCATTGAGCTTTCTTTGCTACCGATACATATGAATAAACGGAGTCGGCTAAGCTCTAGTTTCCATAATTTTTAATTATTAGTATTTTTGTCTTTTCCGTTCTATATAAGTGTTATAATTTCTGGTTGATTTTAATTGTCATATTACACACCGTACTCGTTGGGTTCTCAGAATCTTTAGCATACATACAATAGTTTTTTTCTGGTTAGCTAATAATGACCAAAACTAGTTTATTCTATCTTCTCCGTTTTTCCTGACTTTTATGAAATTTAGGTTGCCCTAATTTTTTCCTCGTTTGGAACTAACTTAGGTATAAATCTACCCCATTATTTTTATATTTGTTCATTTTACCAAAAATATTAGCCGATAGTCTATCGTCCCTATTGCAAACTGTGTTTTGATGTTACAAACTTTCTTGTTTATAGCACCGCATTGAGTAAATATTGTTTGGCGTTTTTTTAATTTTAAGTTGACTGACAGTATATTCTTGCTATGAGACATACTGCACTAACATTAATTAGTGCGCCATAATTCAGAATATATTTAACTAAATTTTTGAGTAATAATTTGCGACTCTGGTGAGCCCTTCCTCCGTTTGTATGCATCGTATGTGATAACAGCTTTTTCAGTCTCCTATAGTGTTTTTATTTGGTATTCTGTAAATGGTATTCTTCAAATGATATTCTATATAGTATCGATTATTACTCTCAAGTTCTCAAAAAAATGTTTACACAATTTTTATCTGCTTTAACCTCAATTTTTTTCAACATTTCCTTCTAAAGATTAACATTATTGATAAATGATAAACAATCCTGAATGACCATGACGCTTAAACTTTTACATCTTTTAAAGATCACCCCTTTCTTTTGGCATCTCGTTCACTGGCACATCATCGCTATAAGCTAAACCTTTTAGTTTATTCTGGTATCAGTAATTTTAAACAACAATTATACCAAGCGGTGCAGAACTTAAAAGCTTGCAACAACCTCAAATGGTAATTTTCCAAGTACGTAATTTGTTCTCTTATAGTTTTAAAATTTTAGGCCTATTTTGTGCCCCATCGGTATCATATTTAAAAATTATATCTAAAGCAGTCAGCTAGCAGCCTTGTTACATACATGGGGATTTCCATATTTAGTCATTGAATAACCATATATAGAAGTGACACCAAACGTTTTCGCCGCTACGTAGTTGTTATAGCGCTGTATGCATTTGTATCTTAGATAAATTTAAATTAAGGGTTTAAATATCAACTATATAAAAAAATAAAAACTTTATGATTTTTTTTTTACATTGTTTATTCAGTGCGAATATAAACACATACAGTCAAAACCAATGTCAATACAAAGCCAGTGGAATTCAACAGGAAAATCTAAATAAAAAACAAAACACAAAATGTTTATGTTTATGTCCAAGGTCATATAATTCATATTTTACAAATGATTAAGTATTTCAAATTTTCTTAATTTTTTTTGGTACTTTTTGCTTTAGAATTAATTCTATGGATTTTTGCACGTAAAAGTACTCTTAATGTATGCATAATTATTTTTTTTTTATGTTCTTCAATGCGACAAGAAGTTTTGTATTGGTTTTCGCACAAATTATAAAGTTTGTCAACTACTTTGTGTTTGAAACAGATTGTATCAAAATTATCCTCAAAAATTTTAATTATTTTTTTTATTAATTTTACAAAAACTTCTGTTGGTCTAATGCTAAACCACCATTTGTAGTTTTTTCATACTGGCGATTTTTAATAAGTAGCTCTGTGGTGGGATTTTGCACACAGCGAGTCACGTTTTTTGAGCGACTTTTAGCTAAACGCGAGAAAAAGCGTTTTTGCACTAGGTGAGTAGACACACGATCTCGCTATTATTTTCGACCATGTATATTACATGGTGAGACAAATAGCGAGATAATTTTATGGTTTAAAATAAATAAATATCAACAATTTTTATATTAGTAAGATGGTTTTTATGCAAAATATTTATTTATATGTTATTAACATAATTAGATATTCAATTTTACACAATGTAAAGGATTTCAAGTGCATAAAAACCAATTCACAAAAACACATTAAAAATTTGAATTTGATAATTTTATTTATACAAATGTAAACAATAATAATTATTTTAAATATTGTAACAATTTATTATTGATAAAACATTTTGTAATAATTGATTTTAATATTGTATTAAACAATTTATAAATTATTTATTAAGTTTTATTTAAAAAAAAAATATTTATCACGAAATACACAAAATATTACACAAAAATTTATCAATTTGACAATTAATCATAAATTGCTCAATTTCTTTTGTCGATTTGTGCAAAATCAAAAAAAATCTGACGGACAAAACTAAAGGGTGAGCAATTACAAAAACAATTCTATTCTCGCCGATTGTGCAAAATCCCACTCCTGTATGTGTATAGCTTTGATGTTCAGTTGGTTAATCTTTGTACATAAAATTTTTACATATCGTACAATTTGTCTATTTTGATACAGCATGTGCTAGGTACCCAGAAAAATATGTAATTGACGTGGCAAGCCAAGAATAGTTGGTCAGTTCATTAGCTTCTTCATCCGTATCAGTGTAAAATTATGAAGTTTTGGGTTTTTCAAAACAAGTTAAAATAGGAAAAAGGGTAATAAAATAAAACATCATGGCTTTTTAGTAACAGGATACCGAGCGTTTTATGGTTATAAACATTTTCCAAAAGGATTCTTTAGATTTTGTTAAATTTATTGTACTTTTTATATATTGAATGTTCTGATATACAACTCGACCATATTTTTTGTTTTAAATGAACTGGAGTGGGGATTGTTTAAGTTTATTTCTCCCAGCTATAACCAGCCATCGAAAATCATTCTTTTAAACGTTGCCATTTCAAACGTTGGGTTTAAATCAAGAATCAGTAAATTGACTGTCCATTCAATCATATTCGGATCCTAAAAGCATTACCATGTAGCAACGAAAGTATGGCCCAACATACTTTCGATACCATTTTTTGGTAGGTAATTCTGGGAACGCTAACTAATTTCAGACATATGCAGCAACTGCTCGCAAAACCGTTGTAGACATTTACGCCGGTGACTGGAGTTTGTTTTTAGGACTGGATTATTCTCCATATATACTATACGTGCTGCTAAAGCCGCCACACATCTAAAATGTTATAAAAAAAACCCGGTGGCCAGTAAGACGAATCTTCCTTTTGCATGAGTATTCTCCCAGCATTTTGTCCATATTGTCCACGCCGCCCTTGGTTCTGTTGAAATCTAGAATCGTTGTTGGTTTATTTGCTAATCCTTGTGTTTCCTTAACATAATGCAGGGTAGATAAAAGCATCACAACATTATTTTTTTTGGAAATATAAGAACACATTGTGATGTTCGAATATCCGTTAGGTTGTGTTTTGCCTTGCACGACTAAGAATTCCACTGGTATGAATCGCCGTCTTTTGTTTACTGTTCCTAAAATTGATAAATTGTGATCGCGCATCAAACTAAAAACTAAATTGTTGCTGGTGAAAAAATTGTCACATGTTATATTTCGACCGCTACTACTAAAAAGAGTGCAGCATAGATACTTCACAACAAATTCTCTTTGATTACTTTCTCTTTATGAGTTTGGAGTCATTCCAGTGTACATTTTACTTTACATTATATAAACGAGGAAATGAAGTCACACACCAACCATACTTTAATTCCATATCTGGCAGGTTTTCATGGAATGTAATGCGTGAAATGCGTACCACCTCGATATGCGAACAGCTGTTCATCAACTGTTATGTTTTCCCCAGCTACAAAACACTCTCGTAGCTTCCGATTCAATACAAGACATATATTAGTAATCGTTGCGCACAAGTAATCCCATTATCAAATACGATATATCGGTTTATCGTTTAAAAGCGCTGTACACCCATTGTAGTGCGGTAAAGAGGATGGCGGTGACGTGTCGTTATTTTCATTATTTAGAATTGGATGTTGTGCAAAGCAAAGTTCAGTTTCAATCTGATGAGGAATCATAATAATTTTGTTAAATCAGTCCATGGCGACCGATTGCTATGTGTAAATGCTATTTTACGCTCCATATATATTTATGTACAGTGAACACGTAGCGTTAGCGAATTATATAAACGTGCACGAAATATCTGAACAATTGATTTTTGTGTTTGTGTAGCGAAGTCGCTACAAAGCATTCTCCACTACTCCAGCTTATGTTCGTTTTTGGTTCAAATATTACAATGCCAAGATATATTACAGCAAATATTACAATGCCAAGATTTTTTGTGATGAAATTCATCAAATCTCAAGATAGACTAAATAATGAATTTCAAAAGTCAAAAACAAAAGATAGCTTCCCGAGTGCCACACATTTTTTTGTTTAAAATGGAAGCGATTGACAAAAAAAAATACAATTGGCGGCGTACCCGAATTTTATTACAGTAAAAAATGTATAAGTGATCGTATCTGTAAACTGACCTTCTGCAAAAAGTGACCGATTTGAAAGTGACCGCAAATTTTTTCAAAAAATGGTCATATTTATGTTCATTCAATCAGCGATCGTATTTGGATGATGGAAAAACCCTTTAGCAACACTCCTCTATTTGTATTCGAAACCCATACGGTGTTTTATTGTCGGTGTTTATATCTCTAGTTTTGCGAGTGGAAACCAAATACCATGTACTAAATTTTGCGTTTCAGTTTGGATTAAGGTGTGAAAGGAAAATAATTCTAGTGATGATGAACAGACAGAAGCGAATGAGCGAAAAGGGAAGGATGGCACAATATGGCAGCGAAACCCTATGTAAAAGCAAACTTGTTGTTAATAAAAATTATCAAATTTTATTTATAATATTAACGTAAAATTAAAATTTAAAACAAAATTTCATTCAAAATGTATAGAAATCTTACATAGATGAAGATAAAAATTCGGTTGTAAACACAAGGGACCAATATAAATCCTGTTAATTAACGAAAAATATCGTGTGATCAAAAAAAAAAAAAAAAACGATCAAGTCGCTGAAAAATAAAATCAATTGATACCAAAAAATTTTATTTTTTCCTTACGAGTTAAAATTATGTTTACCTTTTGATCAAAAGAAAAGAATAAAAGAAAATGATGCTGTTAGTTTGTTTATTTTTGTTTTTTAAATCTTCACACATTTTACTACCTACTAACAAACACATTCACCTTAAACACATGCGTTCCAACAAATACATTTTTAAATTGGAAATATAAACGTACCAATTACATAAAATAAAAAATATTCGTGGACATAATTTAGCAAAGACACAGAAATATTTATTTCGTAGTACAATTTATTAACACTTGGCTCATACGTCGCTGCAAAGTTAGCGGTGTCACCTTCTATTTATGGTTATTCAATGATTTAGTCTAAAATATATACAATCCCACCTTTTATGTTAAATTCAACCGCTGCAAAACATTTTTTGGGTGTCAATGATAAAGCGAGTTCTATAAAATTCGAATTGGTTATAATATGCCCTCCTGTATATACTTATTCTTCCACACATGATCCTCTCTATAATATTTTATTTTACTTGCCATATTCAATAAGCAAATTGGGCGTTTTCGTGATGGATTTCCAATGCCTGTTTCATTTTTAACCAAAGTAACGACCATAGGACATCCTACTGTTTAGGAAATAATCTTTTCTCTACAGGAAAATTGTATCCAAGCTAGCAAACAGTCACATCGCTGTGAACGTGTTAATACTACATTAAGGATTTTAATAGGATTGGAAATCTGTTTGTTTTCTACTTTATTATATTATGCTTTAGTGTCTTCTTCATTGAATCTGCTGAAATACCTCTTTTTCGGCTCGTTGGTAGCTGCCACGGATTGAATGTAATGTGCCTTTGAACTTTGTCGTAACTTTTCTTTACGACTTGCAAAGAGGTTCCGGTCCACTTCTTATCACAATTCCTGACAGTAACTAAAATTTCGTTTTGGGTTCTACACGATAATATAAATATTTAGCATGGATCCATATCTACGCAATTCCGCTCTTTCCTCAATTGTGGTCCTGAAAGTCTAGTGATCAACAAGAAAATGTGCTGAGCAGGCGAACATGTGCTGTGTGCGAGTAAGCTCGCTTATTGTTAGGATGTTCTTGCCTACGACTCGTCTAAGGTGAGTTTTAAAGCTTTTTATTGTCACTTTCAAAATCCCCGCAAAATGTGACCTTTTCTCTTAAAAAGAACTCAGAGACCACTAAGCATTCTATTAGTACCAATAAAATTTGATCCATCATCGCGGAATATGGCACTGCATAGTTTTCGTCTTGCAGTAGTCCGCTTCCATGGTGCAAGGAAATTATTTGTTGTGAGATCACCACAAATATAAGCAAACATACATTTTTGTGGGCCTTTGACCTCTTCCTCTTTTGTCATAAATGGTCCAGCATAATTAATTCCAATCTTAAATAAAAAGTATAGTAAGCTGCACACGATAATGGGGTAAACCCGCCATCAATTATTGCTGACTTGTTACACGCTTTATGATGATTATTTATCTCAAGAGAAAGATTTTCAGCTACTATTCATCCGAATTTTGTGTTTTGGACTACTACTTGATTCCGATAGTTTGTTATTAGTCTACTTTGCAATACATAAAAAATTGATTAACGCCTAACAACATCTCAATCTCCCCTCGAATTTTAAATGATGGATCTACCAATTTGAGATTTTTTAAGTATTTATGCGGTTGGTCAAGTTGAGATTGAACTGCGGAAGCATTTCTTGATTCTATCTTCCAGCATAGTAATAAAAATATTTTATCCATTATTTTATTTTCAGTCATAGTTTCCAGTCAATAAATTCTCTTGTTTTTGCAATACAACCATTAAAGAGGTTTTCATGACAAACTTGACCGGTGATCGCTATGTGTACTTATCCTTGTTATCCTTATTTTTGATCGTTTCTTATTTTTATGGTTTTGACAAGACCAAGGGTTTTTCATGAGGTCTAGCAGTAGTCCACGAAAAGTGAACTGTTGACTTGTCGCTATAATAGGATTGTTTCACTTTCCAAATTATGACACCATTTCCCTGGTTGCTGTTTCGTTTGCAGTTGTAATTCGTTTATTTTTGAGCCATGATATGCATACCTCAACTTTAATCCTTTGAAGATCCTTTAAGCATCCATTAACAATAAGGAGAAGTAGTTTAATCTATGTGCACGCGACGTTCCTTTGAACATTTAAATTGCACGCAGTGAGTATTAAATAATAATCGTTTCTTTAGCCAATTATCCCCCCAATTTGTTTCAAAATATGGCTATATAATCGTGCACCCTTTCTTTTAACTTTAGTTTCTAACCCATTGTCCTTAATTTTTTTGGAACACCATGATATATATTGGATCATAACTGGATCAGAAATGATCTTAATTGACTATATTTATATGAATATATATATATATATATATATATATATATATATATATATATATATATATATATATATATATATATATATATATATATATAACGTATTTGGTAGATTAAACATATCGAGGTCATTTTGATGTTTTTTTTTTTGACAAATAAAATTTTAGGATATTTACTTATCTATAGTGATCCTGTCTCGAAGCGAAACGAAAATACATTTCAATATAATATACAAATACATCAAAATTCAATTATAATTAAAGAATATATAAGCTTTAGCCGTATAAAATGTTCAGCTAACAAAAAGAAAAAGTGACGAATTGTTTACTTAACCAACATCAAACCAACTTTAAAACTTAAAGATAAAATAAATGAAAAAATAACTTTTCCGACATATAAAGCACTTAAACGTCCCTATAGTTCAATTTAAACCTTGTTATACATATAGCACAACAGCATAAAACCAATTAAGGTTTGAAGACTTTTTTTTTACAATACAATTGAAATGATGGTTTAATGTTATCAAAAGTAAAAGCTACTTAGCTATACGTCTTAAGATATTTATACGAAGATGTTTCTAGTTCTTATTGCTATTGATCTTGAAATGGTTTTAATAAAAAATTAATGGTGTGTTAAATTAAAAATTATTAAATTGGTAATGGTATAAAGAGATTCTGTATATGTGTGTACATATAATTATCCTGATTACACATCAATCATCATACATTTGTGAGATTGGTCGGAATAAATAAGAAATTGATACACTCACATTTTACTTATGACCTTTCATCAAAAAATATATACACATTATTTTAA
Organism: Tipula confusa; assembly: GCA_963556175.1. Lineage (NCBI taxonomy): Eukaryota > Metazoa > Arthropoda > Insecta > Diptera > Tipulidae > Tipula > Tipula confusa. The sequence continues at coordinate 160,794,619 of OY744477.1, read as the reverse complement.
TTAGAGAAATAATATATTTACATAAAATTTGAAGGATTCGGGTTTGTATATAAATTTTCTACAGTTTATTTTAATTGTGGGCTATAAAACCATTGACTGTAGAATATAAAAATTAATGACGTAAACAAAGCAGATCCATTCGGATATACCAAATATATAAATCGATTTATTTTTATTAATTTGGATTGGTTTTGGATTTAAATCTGATTTCCCTTGTTCTTACTAAATAATTTTCGATGAATAATTTAGAGCTACTTACACTGTCATAATGACCTTAATGTAATTTGATCGGTAGTGGTAGCTTCAAAACATACTGCAATTTAACTCCCATAATAGTAGTATATGCGCGAAGTGAAAATAATAATCAAATAACAAAACTGAACAAAAGTATGGAAAAGTTTAAGAATCAATCTTTGTGAATATATATTTCGTAATTATTAGAATATGATATTGCATGCAGGAGGTAAACAAATAGTTAGTTTGTATTTGCTTTGTATTTAAATTATTTTTTCATAGCACAAAATTAGTAATCCAATGACGAAGTCAAACTATGATCAAATACTATTTGTTTTTGGGTAATGAACAGATATAAACGGATAGATTTTCGGCCGAATTTATTTCTGAAAATTCGTTATTATTGATAAATTTTGATTGGAGCCACCGAGCAAAGTTATTGAGGCTCTCTAGACTAACTCATTCTCCAAAATCTTCAATACTTTTTCATTTATGTTGGTGGTATAGACCAATAGTTAAACACAAATTGATAGCTTGACGAACTGCTCGAAAAAAGCTAGACATCTTTCTCATCTATGCAAAGATAGCGTTTAGGTTAGAAAAGGGCCTTGTAAAGTCTCAATTTGTTTTTACGAGAAAGACTACTATGTCGATAAGAAATTCAATATAGTAGGCTGAACGCCTTTTGTTTTGTAAACTTTTAGTTTGGAAAAAAAGAAGAAGTTTGCCATCTTTAATTTCATATCTTAAGATATTTACTTCTGTTAGATATTTGACTTGCGATTTGTATTCTAAATGCGGTACCTTCAAATTAAATTTAACTAGTAGATTTAATCATTTTTCTGTATTGGTTGCTATAGACAGGGTGATTTCAGTTTTAGCAGATTTTATTTTAATCTTCCAACTCCTCGCACGTATTGGGAGTACTACTGTTTCAAGACGTTAAAGGTTTTAAATAATTGCTCTCTTTATTATCGTGGACTAGTTATTAGATATTAAGTTTTAAGGATACTATATATGGTAAACGAATGAAGAAGGTGTTGGCTATAGTTCTAGGCCCTTAAAATAGCTCCTGGTATTATTGATTTGGTCAAACAACTTCATTGAAATATCTGGTTCTAATAAGGACTGGATCTATAGAGAAAGGTTATTTTCATCGGCTTTTACTTACTCTAAACTATTGGAAGGTGTTCCTAGATTAGAAATATTTATGACTTTGCGTATTTTCCAAAAATTTGGAAAGGGTTTAGAAAGGGAATCCTAGTATCTTTAGGATTCCATTAAGGTGAGCTATGTGTTGCTTTATTTAGGGTTATCATCAATCATCCTGAACTGTGTTCGTTAACGTATCTATAAACGTATTAGAAGTGCTGGTATACTCTGGTGATTGTGTTTACAGTTCCACGTAAAATGCTTTGAATTGAAGTCCCCTGAAATAATTATATTAAAGGTGCTTAGAATATGATCTTTATCGAGCTTGTTAATTGTTCGCACATAAATTGAACAAATCGTTGTTTTTTAAGCTTCCTAAATAAATAAAAGTTGCTTCAGTATTAGCTGAAACCAGTTTCAGCCAGAAAGTAAAGTAAACTATTCTAAATTAGGATAACAGTTACAATTACATTACAATGCCAAAAAAATACATTGCTTTTAAGTTTGAGGTCACAGTAGTTAGTTCCGAATTGTTCCTCGCATTCTCATGTTAGGCAATTTTAGCTGTTTGAAGAATTAAAAGAAAGGTGAATACAATACAGGTTAATGGTTTTTATACATTTGCATAATATGTGTTATGTCCTAACTTTAGAGTCCTAGTCCTAAGAGGCTTAAGCAGAACCTGGTTTATACGGGTTATTATTGTTAAAGAATTATTATGTCGGTCACTTTTCACGTATATTCGAGTGTTTGCTTAGCACGTGGTCCGGATTTTGACATAATTTTTAAATTGATAGCTAAACTCTTTGTTTTACATGCAGGAAGAGAAAATAATGGGCTATTTTATTTCATGGCCATGAATGACCATGAATGAATGTTATTGTAAGCCAATAAGGTCCCTTTAATTTTCTAAGGCCCTAATTCAATACAAAAATGTACTATTTTCTAGTCGTGGTCCTCAATTATGTCTCGATGCTATCAATTATTTTGTACTGATAAACTTCATCGCGTCCATAAATTTCCTATTTACACTTTTAAAAAATTTTCTTATGTCGTGCCTTATAATTTGGCGAAGCTTGGTTTATATGTAACCCATAAATATTGCCACGATGGTTGGGATTGCTGTCATAATAACCTTAATTGTAGTCTTTGAGCTTGTCATTGTCGAGATTTTAATTGTGCTAATTTTAAATGTAAAATTAAATTAATAAACAAAAATATGAAAATAAATCATCGATTCATGTCCTTCCAACCAAAAAAATAATATTTCCAAGAAATAAAAATTTAAAATTATTTTAATTTATTAAATGATTAATTGGTGCGCGGAATATAATTTTTTGTTGTTGTTAATTATTTTAAATTAATATTGAATATGAATGGGAATAAGATTATAGTGCTTTTATTTAATTTTACGAATCTTGAATCTTTTTTTTAAAGCCCAAACCATTTTTCCAATAGTTATTTTCGGTTAACTGGTTATTTGTGTCTAGTGAATAGGATGATTGATTTAGTACTTATAGCTCGGGAGATTAATTTTTATTTTTTTTCTTTGGCCTGATACCATTGTAAAGTTTAGGTGAATTGAAGTTTCAGGAAAGGATTATAGATACAACAATTTTTAACGTTAAAATATGCTACCATTCTTTTTTCTGCGCCATATATAAAGGCGTAAATAATGATTTGCATTTTCAGCGATATTTGCATATTTAGCATAATTTTGTTGTGATGTTGGATTATTTATCAATGTATCTGTTTAATAATTGTTAAGTACACGCAGAGTTGGGGAAACGACTGTATCAATTTCAAAAATTTCTTCAAACCATTTTTCCTTTAGGTATTTTTTTAGGCATTTTCAGTTAACTGGTTGTGTCGTTTATTTTCTCCTAATGTACAGAATGATTCATTTTGTACTATAGCTTGTGGGATGAATTTAGACATTGGATTTTCTCTGGGAAAAATTTTTTGGTATCATTGGGACGACGCATGTTAACAGTTCTTCTTCTGTTTCCTTTCCATTTAAAATTAAAGCTTCGATGATATTGTTTAACATCTTTTTTTCTGAAAGCCTGATACAATTGTAAAATGGACGAATTGAAGTTTCGGAGAAAAATGATAAATACAACAATTGTCAACGTTAAAACGTGCCACGCGATTCTTTCCAATGTTTTTTTTTTGACATAGTACAGGCGTCTCACAAATAATGATTTGCATTTTACCTTCCAAAAAATAACCGCAATTACATAGACCTGCCGCTTTTACATAGACCTGCCTCTTACAAGCCATGTATAACTCTGTTATACTTAATATATTCGTCTTTAATTTATACTAAATTAAAGACGACAGCAAAGTGTATTGTTAAAAAAAATTAAATTCTTGGCAAGCCTGAAAGGTTTACAATAAGTGGCACATATTTGACCGTTTACTGTTCTTAATTATTAAAATGGATATATCATCTCACGTAAATTGATTAACATAGTAATAGCAAATAAAAAAAAATTGCATTGTTTGGTTGAACAGTGTACAGACGGCTTAGCGCGTCGGTCGGATTAAACTGCCATACCTTTAAATTGTTTTCTGACATATCGTTGCTTTTGTTTACATATCATTAACAATAATTAACAAAATTAATGGAAAATTATATATCCGTCATTCCCAGTGATAGTCTCGGTAAATAAGGATCTGGAGTATCGTTTCTTATATTATAGCTATCAGATTTGCTTGGCCCATAAATCATGTTTTAGGCGTTTAATTCATATTGCAATCCTCTATTTTGCCATTCAATGGAATTCATTCATTGCAGCGTATCGCTCCAAAAACATATTGATTGACAAAGGGATATAACAACTTATGGTGAAGTTTCAAATGTTCCGTAAACCAAGTTAAAGCCTTCTCCTTTGTTATAAAGAGCAATAAGTTACAGCCGAATCTATTTTAGGGTGCTTTGCCACCACATGGTTATTAATTGTTTTTATATTGTTTATATTTTACACGAAATATTTTTTTGAATTGGATCATTGATACATTATTTAAATATGTTCGACGAGTAACTTAAATACTCATTACCTACAGGTTTAAGTTGCTGGAATCAAAATATAATAGGATTATCAATATCTAATTTATCATGTTCCATTTAGATTTCCATCAAAACCTAACCACTAACCTAGATGAATTCCAAATGTAATTTTTTAGCGTTAAAATTCCACGAATCTATATATAGGTATATATGCGCTCATCAAATTCTGCGTCATAAAATATTTATTATAATTTTTGTATGAGAATGAGCTTTCGTATAAAGTGAAATTTTATTTTATAAAAATAATAGCATTTTAAATTTTCTTTTTTTAACACAGACAGTAATGTATATATTAACATATTATTATCTAAAAACATTATGCAAATTATGTTTGAAATTTGATTACAATTCGTATAAAAGGTTGTTGTTAAATCTAATGGGTTTAACCAGTAATAATGCAATGCTATTTTTTAATTAAAGTATTTTTGAAAAGTGCTTGTTAAATTTGGTTTCGTATGTTATTTCTTTCGAGTGGGTTATTTCTTTCAGTTACCCTAAAAATAAGAAAAAAACAAGTCATACACACCACACCAACCAATCAACATCGAAAATAAACTTACTGAGAGTGAATTAAATTCGAATTTAAATGAAATGTCAAAAAAAAACAAAGAGACCCAAAACGAAAATCTTACCGATACGCATAAAATAAGTTATACCTCAAAACTTATATGTTAAAGGAAGGGGCAGCAAATCTTTCAATCACATTTCAACAACAGGAGTAAACTACACAGATGCGTCTCAAATATTTATAAACCGGTTCACTACCTATAACAAGAGGTTACTTGTAACTAACCATATAAATGAACGGCTAAGTCGAAAACTAAAGTAAAAAATCTTCATTCCACGATAATAGAAAATCTGTATGCCTTGAAGAAATTGGGCAGTATTAAAGTATTAAAGAAATTGGACAATGAGACCCATCGTTTATACCAAGTTAATTTATAGAATCCTCAAGATATTCCAGCTCTTAGTGGATTTTTCCACTTCCTAGAAAGTCGCTTCTGTATTTACAAAATAGAAACAAAACAAAATAAAATCACTTTGGCACGCCGAATTCCAGTTATTTCACAAGCATTAAGAAGGACTTTTGGTGGAATAAAAAAAATATCCATTGTAAGGCCTCATATGACATAACAGAATTACCTAAATGCATCTCATAGCAAATATTTCAGCAAAAAAATTTACTTGGCATGCATGATAATTCATAATACGTTATCGCACTTACAAAGGAAGTTAGAATTTTGCTCTATTCTGTAAATAGCTTATAGATCCAAACTTTGAGCACAGAAAAAATAATATATAATAATTTTTATCTATATTAATTTTTTCTGTGCTTTGAGACACCTGCATCTATATATTGACCTGATTCTATAGATGCGATACAGGTGCCGATATTTAAGCAACTATTTTACCGGACGAAGTAATTTAGACCCCGCCAGACCAACGAAATAATATGTAGATCAGAAATAGACAACATTTTCGATCCATTAGGTTGGTTTTCCCCTACTGTAGTTTTTGGTAAACTCATATTTCAGGAACTATGGATAAAGGTTATTTTGTGAGACGAAAAGCTACCTGAAAAAATTAAATGAAGATGCACCAAACACAAACAACATATATCAGAATATATATGGACCAGAATTTGAAGGTTCATTGATTTTCCTCGGGGCATCTGTGTTACGCAGCAGCAGCTGTTTATTGCAAGGTTATAAAAGCAGGAACAACTACTAAGGTCAAAATTCAGACCAATCAGTCAAAAGTTAACCCTTTCAAGGGTTGAATTATGCGGAGATTTATTATTCATTAAACTACTGAGGTAAATTTCCGAGACCATGATTATCTCAAACTGTACGGACCAATTCAACAATACTGTTTGTTTAATCTTTGTTGCGAATGGAATTTCAATGATTCATTCTATTATCAGCGCCGCACAATGGAAAATGGGAAATAACAAATCCAGTATACTGCGCAACATGCAGCGCAGACCCTGTTACGCGGTGAGATCATAATTTATGGTAATCTGGGCCAGACTGGCTTACAAGTAGTACTGATTATACATTCGATCCTTCGAACTGAGCAAATGAAGGTATTGAGTTCCAATCTTATTACAAAAAGGTAGATGTACACTTGTATAATTTTTCACATTTTCCCGCCCTTAGAATCTGACTAGTGAGGTGGCATAAGGTGGGACATTAAAATGGAACTGAAAAATAGTGAAGTGTAAATTACCTCAACAAAAAAGAACAAATAATCCTAATAACAGTCAAACAATTTGATACCATCGCATGGCGTCATTAAATTTATTTGTTTATCTCGTCGTAATATTTCATAAATATATATATGATCAGTTTATAGTTCGTCATTACCCATCAAGCCTGCGTATACCATATGAATATGGTTTATATAAAATTTAAGAAGTCGTAAACTATCATTCGATTATATTATTATGGTGGCAGTATAAATTGTTTTATGTATAATAAGATAAAATCATAATGATTGGTGCCACGAACGAGCTCAAAATTCATCTCAAGTATTATTGAAAATATTTTGTTATGACAAATCAATAATCTTTTCCTCATAAACACTATATACAGAATGTTATTGGACAAAATTTGTAAGAGGGTATACGTATATCATATGACGTACTATGTTCTAACCTTCACCTTTTAATTCAACAATGACCATAACAATTAACAACAGACGACTGGTGGATCATAAATAACATTAAAACTAATTTTAATGGCAATAATAATACGATTAGCAGTGAATAAAAAATACCATTAACATTCGACCCAGCTGCAAATGAAAATTTATGTATCAAAAAATTACGGGCATACATAACACCAACAGTTTTATTATCTTAAATGTTTGAATGGAAACCACAGTGGTAAATAATTATTTTTCAATTTGATAGACCATTTGTCGCTTTAGGGCTAGAATATATAAAAATGACACAGTCGCTCATTGTAGTGTAAAAATTAACTGCAAAAAAGCGAGAGAACACGAAATCAAACAAAAAGAACTTTAAAGTTATCTCGATAATCGATTTGACATCGCTTTACGTGAACAATATCAACTTAAAATTAGTCTAAACAGTAAACGAACAACACAAACACCATATCAAGTACCACCTACTGCGGATATAAAGTCACTAGCTCTGGCAATCAGCAAATTTAGTATCAAAAAAACTGGAGCAATTGCAGCAAATTCAGCTTTCTTAATATTTGGTCAATTGAAGTGATCACCCCCAAATGAAATTAAGCTTCTAGCATATTCTCAGAAAAAACTTCGAAACAATCATTATGAATATCAAAACCCATTTGTGGTGATTTGAACTCGCTGCAAATATGTTAAAAAGAGGTCAACAATCGTTCATTTAACCCATTTTCTAAAAGATTTTAGTTTTTGACATAAATTATAATTGTATCTACCTATATTTACTCTAATAGAAGTTATTACTTCCAATTTTCCAAATGTCTCATACATATTCACTGTTGTCGAAAGCTGTAAAAATGCTAATGACGATACGAGGTTTAAAATTGGCCGTGGAAAGTGCAGTTGCCAACCTTGCGTTAGATGGCATTATATCAGCCATGAAAAAATATCGTTTTAAACCCGTCCTCTCCAAAATCTCGATGGCCAAGAAATTGGATACCAAAACTTTATGATACCTAAAGTACAGGTGATCTTGGTGATTAATTTTTTCTTTGGTCTCAGGTATAAAAGAGATTGCATGCAGCTTGTCGCAAACTATTGTCCTTTGTATTGACGAAACCTTTTACCATTTGTATTGACACTACCGCAGATCAAAATGCTAAATTGAATAAAACGCAAGGCCTGGCATTCAAATTTGTCAAATTGTCAACAAGGCAGTTTTTTCAGCTATACTCTAACATCGTTTTTGGATCTAAATCCTGATTATTTTTAAGATCTGTATTTCGTTTAAGGGTCCAGTTTCATTTTCGGAACCGGACACATTTATGGATTTAACTCTTTACGCTTCCGGATCTAGTTCCATTTCCGTTTTTTATTACGTTTCATTTCTCGACATGTAATGTAGGCATTAGTCCAATCTTTAAAATCACTAGATCATGGAATTACTTTAGGTTTCATTATGCATATAGCTCGCCGTGATCACATTTCTATGCGGTTGTTACTGCAAAGCCTCCAAATGGTAGCCTTTTATTTGTGGTGCTTTTATTTGTTCTTTGTCCGGAATTTCTGTGTTTTTAATTATCATCACCACGATAATTTTCCTGTGCGGAAGCAAATTTTCGTGGTATATTTGTATCACAGACACTGATAAGTGAGCTTGTTATACTCTGCTCTACTATGTCAACACCCTTTTCAAATGTGCAGGTCATATTTTCAGACCACCTTTACCAAGTTCCGTTCAAACAATTTTCGAATTTTCCCATTATAGGGATGTTTTAATACACATCGGAATTTCTTGTTTTGAGGTTCTTTGCTATTATGTGTGCTTTTAGATTTCAAAGTGAGACTATCGCCCGGTGATTGCTTGAAGATCAGTTTTCTTTTACTACCCAGATCTTTGATATGTTGTACAGATATTTATTTTTGCCCAGACTAGCCATCACCCGGTTGTTATCTAGTACCTTTTTCTAAAATGGGCTAGAGCTAGAGCTAGCGTCTATATCACCAGCTTCGTTTCAATATACGGTGCCTAGTACGATGTGACCTCCTTCTACTCGCAAAACATGGACTAATGTGACCTCCTTCTACTCGCAAAACATGTTACATCTCTTTATAACAAGAGTCTGATTTTTTTGGTAAGCAATAATGCGCCTCATAACTCATAACTCGAGTCGTGGAAGTGGCAATAGGGTTTTATCTGCACGATTGTGGCCATGGATAAAACAAGCAAAACGTGGATGTCATCGTGATTGCTGATGCTTCAAGCGGTTATCTAACTGCTGCATAGGCCTTTTCAGGTGCATCGTAAAATCCATGTAAAACTGAACGATGATTGAGCATCGAAAAAACCCATCTGGGCATTGTTTTTAATTCTAATGAAGGAATTGAAGTATTAAAATCCTGCCATTCTGGGCATTGTTTTTAATTCTAATGAAGGAATTGAAGTATTAAAATCCTGCCATTGTGTAAACTGAACGATGATTGAGCATCGAAAAAAGCCATCTGGGCATTGTTTTTAATTCTAATGAAGGAATTGAAGTATTAAAATCCTGCCATTGTGTAGTTAATATCTGCGATAGAGTTTATTCCAAGAAAGACTTGCTAAACCCATAGGTCCTGCATGATTAATTTAGCTATTTTGGTATCTGGTATGCTAACCATCTTAGAAAATCGAAGTTTTTTGAGCTATCTGAAAGTAGATTTTTCTTGGTGGGGTTTCTGTTATCAGCCTTTGGCAATGCAAGGCGAAATCCAAAACTGTCTGTGACAGGATTCCGGTAAATACCGAGATTTTTTGCGCCCTCAAATTTAAATTTCGAAATTCCAGTTCTACAAAGATTAGGGCTTAGAATAGGGCTTGATTGTTAGATGCCCATTTACAGTTACATTTAAGTAGTGACATACGCGGCTTCTGAGTTGATAATGCGTCGTCCAGTTGTTGTTTCCAAAAGATCGTCCTCGTAAATATAAGCGAGTGCTATTTCTGTTGTGATTGGTTATCTATGAGCTTAATTTTTTTTATACTATAACCAAAGCCACATTTACACTACTAAACAACTTCTACTAAATCGCAATAAAACAACGCTCGTATTTCTCTTGGATCTCTTTGAAAAAGTAGCTCCGGATATTTTGTAATACTGCTGAAATTTTGTTTAATTTTATTTGGCTTCGCCATTAGGATTTTGAATTGCTTCTCCTGGTCCTTGTTACTATCGCGGTAGGTGTGATTTTATTATCGCCTTCGAAATCATCGTCGTGAACTAAAATTTTGGTGCTTTCTGCGAGCCGTAAAAACGATTTATTATTTTAATATTTTTAGATCAATTTACTTTTGTCACGTAAAGATATGAAATTAATCATAAGGCAGCATTAATAAATTCATCAAAACCTAAGCATATATTCACACAAAATATTCAGTAAAAATAAAAAATATTCCACTTGATGCATACAATATATATATATACACAACATATATTTGCTTTTACTGATTTATTGTGATTTAATTATTTTGTTTGAAAAAAAAATTAATTTTAATTTCCATAACAAATCAAGCGAAAAAAATGTGTAAGATGAGTTCTTAAAACTCATATCCATACGTTTCTTTGTAATGATCCATTCGATAACTTCTATTTTTATGCGATGGAATACAATTTTGTTATGTTTCCATCTCTTGAGATAAAATCGTGGTACACAATATATATTCAATATAATTGTATCCATGGAATTGGAATATTTACCTATTGTTCTACTTTTATTACTGGTAGGTACTCACTCGTATATATAAATATATACAAATTTTATATTTTTGACTATATGTCATAGAAAGCTGAACGCGTATTTTAAATTTAATTTAACATAAAAACATAAAACCATATTTTGATGTTATATCAGGCTCGCTATATGACAAAAATATAATGATAAAGCCAACAATAAAATTCCTGGTATCGTCGTTAGATGAATCTTTTTTTTGTTTGGTATATTGTAATTTTTGAAATAATAAAATTTTAGGTTTACTGGTGGCAGTCTTGATTGATATTTTCATTCGTACAGCATATATGCGATTAGTCAAACGAAATTAATTTTAAACGATTTAACGAACTGAAAACTGTTAGCGCTATTTATATTTTTTTCAATGGAATTTTATTCGTTTAACGTAAATTAAACAAGGTTTGCGGGATGATTATTAAAACGTAGACAGACAATCATATAAAGAAAGCAGAATAATTATAGGCACATTTTAGCTAAGCTAAACAACGAAAATATTTCAGCATAGCTTATTTAGCTCGCTTAGTTCATTACGTTGTACATTTTAACTTTATAACATCGCTCACAAATAGATGGATGTAATTTATTCAATATTAAAAACAAAATTAGATTGTTATTTTAATATATAGGAGCAAAACCTTCTATACACAGATTATAGAAAGTTTTGATAGAAGTCATAGGATTTTTTGATGTCATAAAAACAAGTTTTATTGTACGTGTTAGCAGTATTGCTGACATTAGGGCAAATACAGCTCGAGAAAATGCAACAATCCATTTAAAAACGTGATAAAGAACCGGTTCTCGATAACATATTTCACATCGCCTTAGCTTAGCTGAAATAAACAATACGCCTTATTTACTCCAAACTTAAATTTGATATAATGATCGATATAATGTGTCCGTGAAAGACTAACCAAACTATATTGCTGATTTGAGGAAACCAAGAAAGGTTAGAGATACATTGTAAAAAGAAAAATTTGCCCGACCACTTGATTTGCAGATTGCAAAATGAATAATTGTAACACTCTGTTCTTAAGGAGCAAACAAATTACGTTACAATTCGTTCAGCAAAAAAATGAAGTATTAGCTCCGGAAGCAGCAGCTAGGATTCAACTACTGAACAATTATATTTATATTTTACTGGTCCAAAATATTTTTTTTTCTTATCGGACTACAATATAAACTATTTTATTATCCTAAATCTCTGGCTGATGTTTAACATTGAATCGTCATCACAACACCAATTTTTTATCTTTACTTAGTTTTTAAAACTAAGTAAAGATAATATATATATATATATATATATATATATATATATATCAGCACGCTATATCAATCAGCACGCTATATATATATATATATATATATATATATATATATATATATATATATATATATATATATATATATATATAATTTAAAATATATAAATATAAAATATAAATATATATATATATTTAAATTTTAAACGAATGACACTGGTTAAGTAGGGGTTTATGTATTAAAATAATATATATATATATATATATATATATATATATATATATATATATATATATATATATACATATATATATATATATATATATATATATATATATATATATATATATATATATAAACAATTTGTTTAAAAATTCTATCTTACGTATCTTGTAATCAGTTACAAGATGCTTAAGTTCTAGCCAATAACATCATTAAAATTCTGAAGACAGGAGGGTCTCACTTCAAAGATTACGACCATTTCTACATACTCCATACCTAGCGAGCAAACCAAATGATAACTAATGAGTTGCGTCACAAGGACTTGGGACTGCATTTGGATATGCATAATGCTGCTTCCGAATCAAAAATAGTATGCCAGAATCTCCTACAAGTTTCGCAAAAACGTCGGCTACTATATGTCAGATGCTCCTTGCCTGTTTAATTCGTTGGCATGTTTGTCAACGATAACCATAAAGTCACCTTTTTAGTAGCTCTTTCTAATACTCTTTTGGTGGAACGAAGAGCTTTCATTGGATTTAACTGCAAAATTAAAATAAATACATGAATCACTAATGACAATTAAAGAAATTCTAATATTACGATTCTTGAATACTGTTTCTACTATGGGAATACATGAGTTGTCAAACTTGGGTATAGTAGCATAATGACCAGTGTTGCGTAGGCAAATCTTTTACAATATGAAAAATAGTTTCATATTGTTCACCATCAATCAGCACGCTAGCGATAAAACGACCAAGGGTATTGATTAAGTTAAAATATTTTCATCAAGCTTAGGAGTGCCAATATTATATTTGCCTGTATTTGTTATGCGCCTTTATGTTAATATCACTGCCACTATCGACCAGCGCAAATAATTCACTTCCGTTGATTTCATTTTTCACAACGTCTTTCCGTGTTGAAAAGTTACAAAGCATTTGCACATCAGTTTCTTCAATCTTTGGATTTTCCTGCACAGCCAACTTCGTTGCACCTTTTTCAGCTGGGCAATTTCTCGAAATGTGATCATACTTGTTACATTTGTAACACTTGGGACCATATGATTTTTGTGGACAATCTTTTCCTACATGATTCGTTTCACCGCAACCAAAACATCTTAATCCAAATCGACGATCCCGATTTGTCTTTTGTGATGTATTGTTCTCATCTGGTTTGAAGTCTTGACATTGCTGATGGATCTGTTATGCGCTGACTAGATTTCTTCTTAATTTCTTCGTATACAGTTCTAGTTTCTTTTTGAAATCATGTATATTTGACATACCATACAAAATGGCCTTGACAGGTTCATAATCAATAATTCCGTCTATTATTGAATTATGGCTTCATCTGATACATTATTACCAGCCCCAATTTCGCGCATCGAAATAAAGTAGCCCTTGCAGCTTTCGTTACTTTTTTTTCTTTTCATTAGTTTTTTATGCAAGAATGCTTCATTTATGTCCTTTCCAAATTAATCTTCAAGAGAAAATTGGCTAATTTTTCCCAAGAATCTATCTGACCGGTCATCCTTAAACTCTGTTTTGCCGATCCACATAGCAATCTCTTTGCATAAACAAGTTTCTGTTTATCTGACCATCCTTAACATTCGGCAGCTTCACTAACTTCAATAATAAATTTGTGGATTAGGTATTCGTCATCTCCACTAAATTTGCAAAGTGATTGCTTCAGCATCTTTAAAGCCAAACATTGAAATGGTTTAATGGGGGATATTATGTGTGACTGCATTAGAGGATGAACTAGATTCTAATGCAATTGCTTCCCTTAAACTCGCTGCATCACCATTTCCTGTATTTTTCATCGATTCATTTTTCATACCTCAATTCTTGAATCAATTCATTTCTATATCGACCATTTGCAAAGCCGATGCACTGTTCTTCAAACACTTATTTATCCCGCCTTAGTTGTTCAATTATTTCATCTGTAAAGTACTGCGGCTGTAGAACGTGATTGTATAGGAGTACTCTTCCTACCCATTGTATATTCGATGCTCATTACCCTCTTCAATGTACAATTTGAAGGCTTCACACCTTTGCAGCTCTTAATTGATTCAAGCCTTACGATTTGACCAAAATTCACGACCACGTTTATCGTTTTAACTTTAAAACACCGTAATTTTGTCAAATTTTACACCGTAAACGCGCAAATCAATCTCCACCGTTGTCCGACTCATCGTCAAATATTTTTGAAAAGAAAGTTTGCAGTTTTGCTCCAGATCATTCAGATTGTGACACCAAATCCTGGTTGAGCATCCAATTTTGTAGACTTCTGCTATTAATTGACTATATATATCTGACTGGATTGTAAAATAAATTACGCTTGAAACTGTTGCTAAAATACAAGCATATATTTTTATTAGTTGCTCTCTTTTCTTTCTACATATATATATATATATATATATATATATATATATATATATATATATATATATATATATATATATATATATATATATATAAATATATATATATATATATATATATATATATATATATATATATATATATATATATATATATATATATATATATATATATATATATATATAATTATTTATATAAGTTCAAGATTGAAATTATTTGATTGTATATAAAGATCGCAACGTGTGCTTATCGAATTTATAAAGTAAAGGAATCAAAAGCACAATGCCATGCATAATTTGTTATCAAACCATATTAGTGCATGTATACAGTTTGTGCAACCAACATTTAACAACCATACTCACATAACTGTTACCCAAAAGAACTTCGGTAATATCTTATCTGTTCCAAAACCCAATAAAGCAGTTCAATTATTTCTACTCATTCCATCCAAAAATGTATCTATTTTATACTTGAAAGGTATAATTAAATTTTATATGGTTAATCGGTTGTTACCTAAATAACTTGACTAACCATTCAGAAACGTGTGGTAAAGAAATGTATATCGTCAAATGATTAAACTCTTCTATTTACAATACTTTTTGAACAAAAAAAAAGTCGTTAAGAATGCCAAATACAAAAAAAAAAAAGACAGCCGAAAAGGAAAAGCACAATCAAAAGTTCTTCGTTTTGTAAATTCCTCTATAGATTTTAAAAATCTTATTGAAAATTGTTTGAGTACACAAAAAAAAATTTAAATGGAATTGAAATCCCCAAACAACCAAATAATGTTTAAGAAAATATTTTTAATCCTTGAATAGTAAAAAATGATAACTCTTAAATAAAAGTTTAACGTAAAATCAGCAGCAATGCTATAAATTTATGTCTGTATATATACGATATTGTATTTAAAGTTGTACTTGAGAATTCTTATAGGTTATATTGTTAAGATTTATTTTATTTCTTTTCATGTCGTCCTCAGAGAGAGAGAGGAAATATAAAAAAAACAACATATATGAATAGAAATGTTGTGCTTTACTTTTTAAATGATTATCGAGGAGCGAAAACGATTCGAACGTTAATTGCTTAAGATGCCGTGTATGTATCCTTATGATATGTTTCTTATATAAAATAAAATGATATCCAATTTTTAACAGACATACATACACACACTGCTTACATTGTATAAGCCAGCAAAACCATGTATATATGTATATAAAACATTTGGTACTTAACATGAATTAAATTTTGTATCTGTATGATATTGATATGTGCTCTTCCTGTATACAATAATACCTATATAATAAGCTCAACACATTGAAATGTTTTCATAAAATTATTTTACATGTTGCTGTGCGCTAGGATAACAATGTTAAGCTATATATACATACATATATATGATATTATGACGTGACATAGATGCAGGCGTTGACCTTATATATAAAACTTTAGACTTATACTCTTTCACAAATGTCATACTTTTAGATTTATATAAAAAAATTGTTACATTGTATAGACCATGGTTTGTGCCTAAAACATTACTTTATGAGATGAGAACAAATATTTTGATCATGTAGAGTTTAAAGTATTACAAGTGAAGGGTATACAATCATAATCCATATGAAAATATTAAAATGACAGCTAAAGCTGGTTTAAAAATGTATATTTGCTAGACGGGTTATAGGTATGTGGTTTTTAAAAATGATAAATGTTAAAGACGATGATTTATGTCATTTTGTTTGTTTGTGTCTGGAAAATGGTTAACGTTTTGTTACTTTTGCTATCGATTTAAGTTGTTAAACTTAATCTTTTAATGGTAAATTTATGTTTGAAATTATAGGGTTACCATCTTATGAACCCAGCTGAAATGTTTTTCACCGAAATAAAAAGCGTTTTGAAAGTATAGGTATTTATACTTTCAAAACGCTTTTTTGGAATGATTTTTATGGTTTATAGCCAACATAGTTATTATAACATCATCTCCGCTGGATCCGTTTCAGCGCACTTGAATAACACGTGGTCAAATCTTTTATCTTACCTTTTAGTTCCTGTTATTTCGCAACTCATAAAATTTAGACATCAATTTGGTGTTAGTTTATTATCTTTTCATCAGCTATGATTACTATAGGAAATAGTTAAAAGGCTATTTCCAGGTGAGCCGAAAATAAAGTAACTTTTTGCTCATCACTTTTGGACAATCTTCTTTTGTTTCTAATAGGTCTTACGTGCACTCTTATGCGTAATTTTACTTGATTGCATAAAAATTAATGACATTTTAGCTGTCCCGGAATGTGTTTGTTTATGCTGCACGTTGATTAATAAAGATACTGAATATACGCGAGGAAAATGATTTTTGCCTCAACCGCTGAAGATTAACATTAATCAAATTTGCTTCGCCATTTATTTTGTTAACGATGTGGATTCCTTTCGGCGATCACAATGCAGCTAAATGAATATTTATTTTTTATTAAGGTCTGAAAGATATATTTGGATGATACTCGATATAATCGACCAGGCTCGAATGTAATGCGCGGGACCATCTAAAAAGCTCAACACCCAATATGAAAGCGGACACATTTTAGATATGGATCGTTGCTTTGTTCCGTTTTCCGTTTTAAAACTAACTAACAAACCATCTGCGCTATCGGTACTGTCGCAACACTAATACCCATATTTGCCAATTCAGAGGCAAAAGATCTTCTTTCAGACAACGACTTATGGCCATTGTTGGTATTTGGTTGCTTATAGTGTTAAATAACTCTTAGACCACCTAGTCCAAAATATATAAACCAATTGATGGACTAAACGCCACCATTTGTTGTTCTCAATGATTTAAGCATATATATATATATATATATATATATATATATATATATATATATATATATATATATATATATATCACTAAAGAAAAAGTCTTCCGTGGATTGAACTTGATATCAGTAGTGCTAATAAATTTGCAGCACAAAGCTCTAAGCATAATAAAGTAGTCCTTTAAAGTGGTGCTTCCTTAGACTTAGAACACATTAATCGCATAATTAAACATCCATCGAGCTGTGCATTGTTCATGATGTTCTCGTAGTACATCATAAATGATATCAGCTAGTGTAATTGACACAGCACTTGCTTAATTCCATGCCACAGGTAACTAAAACGTTGGCAATCGAATTCCTTAATTTTACGGCTTCTGGTATAAAGAGTCATCATTATACATATTTACATATTGCAGACAACACGTTGTTTATTCTGGTTCTCAACGATGTGAGATAAGAAATGGAGCAGCCATATTTCCATATGTCATCGTTCTTAAGTGATAGCCTTTAAAACTTCACTTTAATTGTGGCGCCAATAGATCAGCTAATAATTGAAATCTTTGGCATGCATAAGTATCTGTCGGTACATCTTAGATACATCTGCGCTGAATGCGTATGTGTGTGACTTGAAACGACATAAAACTGACATGAAATTATTTTGGACCACATAGTTTCCACCATTATAATATAGTTCAATGAGAGTGTCTACTGCTAGTTTTGACTTGTCATCGAAGACAACTTGTCGTTTATCTAGCTATGTGGTTTTAATACACAATGATGCGCAAGGTAATAATTGGTTCCCGTAGCAGCTCATCATCAGGCTCATTATCATTTGGTTATAGCGTTGTCATCGTTATCATTATCACGATAGGCCAAATTTGCTTTAATCATTTGTTGTGAAATCTGCACTTTCGTTACCGTGTCTAATGTATCATGGCATTATATATTTTGACAATGCTCTTTTGCATGTGAAGCAAACCGTTACATTATTAAAGTTAACCATCCGTAATATGTTGTTAACTCGTTGCTATTTTCGGTTATCATGCAGGTAACTGGGTCTAGGGGTATCTGTATTATTATATGTGACTTGAAAATATATTTGAAATTTGTCGTGAGCATGCCGAAGCTATTTAGGTCTCCAATCTTCTCAACGGTATCATCTTAAGTTCATATTTGTTAATGAACCTAAAGCTGTTGAAAATTAACGAAGACGATTTTTGAACAATGATTATTTTAATAGAACATGCTAATTATTTGTGCTATGTATATTGTTTCTATGTTTTGATTGTAAAAATTGTACTGAGGTCTATGGTTTCTATAATTAATTTTCTTTTAAAAGTCCAAATGTTTGACTGCAAATAATATTTTCTCATTCACTTGTGATCATAATAAAATCCTAGTTTTTCCAAAGTTTTTCATAAAGGTATATTGTAAAGTATTAAGCTATTCGATTTCAGTTTCTCAATTGAAAAATGGATTGCTTACTGCTTACTGCTTTTCCTTTTCTCTTTTTCAAGAAACGATTTCTAATCTAGACATATTTTTAGAATATGTACTTGCAAAATTATAGCTTTTGTTTTTGCAACTCTCAATTCACAGTTTTTTTTTATAGATACTTACTCTATTACCATTTTCAATGTTTGACAAACAATTTTGAAATAATTTTCTAACCATATTTTTATGATAAAACCATTATCATGTTTTGTGCGCCCCAGTTATATATTACGTTCTACTCAGTCAAAGTGCTTCAAGCCAAATAATAATAATTCTAAATCGTTGTTGACATGAAATGTCATTGCTTGTATATACGAAAGATGGTGGCAGAAAATTTATTTAAATTGTTTTAAAATATATTACATTAAGCTTCTTTCATTCTGAGAAATTTTAAACTTTTTATCAAAACGCACTGAAATCCCAAAACAACAAGTATATTAATCAAAAATTAGATCTTAGACTATAAAGAATATATTATTATGTGTTCAACTGTTTATACAGAATACAGTTCATATCGTACATTCATATCGTTTGACTTTCTTGACCAGCGGGGATGGAAACTTTGTCTGCAAGACCAAATTATTTTTAGAATTCTGCGATTGTACAATTTTAAACTGTTTTGCATGTTGTTTTGTTTGTCAGACTAATGAATCATTGTTTTTTCCCAAAGCAGTTCCTGTTTTAAATGGTATAGTACCACTGGTATAGCAGTTACTGTTTTAAATGGTACTGTTTTAAATGGTACTGTTTTAAATGGTATAGCATCAGACAAACAAATTAACGATGAAGCTTGAATATTCAAACGAATGCAACAACCACCAAAGTTAGTTGAGAGAATTTACTCAAATTTTGCATAAAAACTAATTGGCCTCTTAAATATGCATGTTAGACGAAAATTTAATTTTACCTTCAGGCAACTCAGTTCTATAGTTTGATACCATAAAAAAGCATATCATTTATCATTAATTTAATATTTCCATTTCAAAACATCATTTCACCAATCTTCTAAGAAATACAAAAAAAAGTCAATATTCCACAGTCTTTGTTTAATGTGTTGAGTGAATTTTTGTACAAAAGTTTTAATATTTTGATATACAAACCGAAATATTATATATATATGTCTCATGTACATTGTCTAATTAGATATATAATATAGATTAAACGGACAAGTTAATTTAGGTTGTCGCTCTATGGATAACGTCTGATATAACATTAATACGTTGAATAACAAAGCTTTAATTCGATTAGTTCCCTAATTGTTTGACAATAAATTTATTATCTTCACTGGGGTTGGATGTCAATTTGTATCTTAATCATATTTAATCATTGGAAAATTGCAAGTTTAATATTTTTTCGTTGCGATGTCCAAATGATCATCTTAACAAAAGTTTTGAAAAGTAGCTTGGACATTTTAATTGGTAAATACTAACTAATTGAAAGGATATCATATCTAAAACTCATTAGTAAATAAAGTAATTTTTACTTTTATATGTAGGAAGAAAATGAGTTCAAATTATTTAAATCTAAAAGAATCCTTTCTGGTCAAATAAACGAATTTCATACGACTGTATCAGAAAGTGAAAGGGATCTTTGAAAAAAATATTTTAGAATTCGGTTAGAAACATTATTTTTAGATTTTTTAGAAGACTATAGACGCATAGGTCCTAATTATGAAATTTTTTTGAGAAAGACAGAGTAACATTACGCTGAAATGTTTGGATAGAAAAAAGTTTTCCATCTACAAAAAATCAATAAATGTATCACTGCAGTAGCAGTCAAGTCTTAATATATAAAAAATATGTTAAATGTTAAATCAACCATGTCAGTGAACATGTTAATAAAATAAGATTAAACTAAAATAATGCAGGAAGAATTTAATTGTTTGGAAGTTAAATATTGTAATTTTCTTAAGTAAAATTTGGCATATTGCCATATTTCATGCAGGAAAAGGAAATAAATAAATATTCTTTGTTTATGGTTTTTTAGAAAAAAAAATATTTCTCTTTCTTGGCCAGTATTTTTAGCCAAAAAATTGTCATTTATTGCTCTAATATTTAATTTATAACTATATTAACCTAAGATACTTAATAAAAAAAGGAGGAGGGTAAACTATGTTCCACGAATCCACCAATAAAGTTTACTTGGGGTGGTCGAGCGAATTATTGAAATAACCTATAGAGTACCGCTTCTTATAATCTTGCTGGTTCTGCTTTTAAGTTAGTCATCATAATCGAAAATTAACATAGTTATATTATTTTTGGAAAATAAAACAGAAAAGTAGTTGAAAATCTATATTCTCAGAAACTGAGCCATTGATTCAACAGAAACTGACTGTTGTTGATTTAGTGAGTAGTCTGTTTGCTCAGTTGATTTGAAACTATGCTTTAAAAATAATGAAATGTGTTCCATATAACACTTGTCACCTTTGGTAAAAGACGCAAACTGTTATTCTAAAAAATTGTTGATTTCAGAACGTGGTAGTTGGTGGTGGTTACGGCTTTTTGAACCATGTTTATTATGATATTTGTTGAATCTGATTTATTTAAATAGTTCTAAGCTATACTTTTTCTCACCTTGTACTGGCTGTAGTAGACTGCGGGTTTTTGTTTTGTTGCTCTGGTTTCTCGGGTGGTTTAGTATTTTGGAAATCTACTGCAATTTACTGAGATTTTAATAAATGTTTGGCTGTTGCGGTACATAGTAAGATTTAGATTTTACACCTCGACCATACCTGACAATAACGATGACCTCGGTGTTACTAAGTTTCAGCTTCGCTTACTGGCGTACTGGCTTAAACGATGGATGGTTCGACACATGGTTTCTGCACTCTAATAGGGGATCATAGTTGTGATCATCGTCATCAACATTTCGTAACATTTCGGATCAACACTTATTTCTTTAATGTTAATCTGCCCTCTACACTTCTGGTCATTATATTTTTTATTATAGTTGATTATTCCTCTTAATTGCGTTTAATACCAAATTCTATTATGCTTCTTTTAAAATATTCTGATGAAAAAGCTGTTGGTGACGAGTTGTTGTAATATTTAAAATATTGCATTTGCATTCGTCGTTTCTGTAGCAGAAAAATGTACTTGTTAGTTTTCATTCGTTCAACATGTATGATATCAAATGGTTTTGTCCCCTTACCAATGATATGCAAATAATTATTTTTAACTGGGAGAAAACGAAATACATTTTAGACAATATTATGTATGTTATGCTCCTTCACATGGTCCTTCAAATGAAGTAACCAATATGATCCTTTAATCAATTCTATATATAGTCTGCACATGATTTATTTGGTCATAGTAGGACCTGGTAACATTCATTTGCATAATTTCCGATGGAATCATTAAAAATAAATCACCTTCGTTTTTTCTATAGAAGACCTCATTTATCATTTAATAGAGTACCATTGGAGCAATAAATATTGGAGTAATATTAGTATAAATAGTAATATTTTATCAAAGATTGATAAAATGTTACTATTCCCAATATAAATTTTAGGCAATTTATCGTTCAAAGTGTGTTCGACTGTTCGTCTTTGAAAATCAGTTTTATTTCCCCATTTAGGATATACAGTTATTCTATGGCCAATAATTCCACATCCATAACAATTTTCGGCTGAAGACAATTTGGGCCCAAATTTAATTTACTACCCAGTACTAATTTGTTTTGAAAAAATTCCTCCTCTTTACTCCAACTTTATGATCCGGCTTAAAGAATTAAACTAAAGCGCTCTCTTTTCCAACTTTCCAACCATAATAAGCATCATCCGGTTTGCCTTCACTTCGTACACGTCCATTACTGCTTTAAAATGAGATAAAAACACAAAAATATCTTCTTCATTATCCCCACAGAATTTCGGAGTGAATGTTGCAATTTCAGGATTTTTAACGTGGTTGTCTCAAAGCATCTACTGCATCATCGTTCATTGCTTCTTTTAATCTTTTTATTACCCGAATGAATAGGATAAGATTTATTATGTGCCTCTATATTTAATTCGTTTCTATCAGCAATCTTTACCAGTGTTTTCCTTTTGCTCTTTTTGAAATAATTGACAATATATGCAATAAAATTTTTCTTGTTTTTTTAATTGTACTCGTATTTTAAATTCACTGAACTCCAATACAACTTAAGTTAATAAAATCTTATAACTTATTATTACTATTTTTATTTTTTTTTTTGGTAAAATTCATAGAAAAAATTTTAACACCAAACTTATCAAATCAGCATTTATTGCATTCATATCACATATATCACTTCTGAAATTATTTATTGTTTATTTTTTTATATTTCATGTCATGCTAGATTGCATCTAACTCAATAAACTAAAGGTTCAAACTCAATGACACCGCACCATACCATATCCCACCGTGTGTCGCGACTTTACGGACTGTCAAACATAATGTGTCCGCGCCTTTTCAGAAAATACAGATAGGCCATTTTATATTTTCAATGAATTTTTCAATTTTAAATTCCATTTTTTTCAAAATCAATTATCTTTTATTTTCATTGATTTAATTTTAGTTTTAACGTATTTTGCTGACGCGAAAAACTTAAAAAAAAAATTTATTTGAAACTAAATTTTAAGGTTATGTTGCCCGAAAAAGTAAAAAGTTCATCTATATTTTCCGTTCGCACCGCGCCACGCCGTTCATTGCGACTGCCATTTAAACAAAACGTTGCGGTGTCATTTAGATTGAACCTTACCAAATTTATCCCTTTCATTTATTTCTTTTATAAATAAATCTTGGTTACTATGATTATAATAAAATTTTATTTCAAATTTATAGTGTGCTAATCTTAGAGCTTCTGCTAAGCGTGTTTTAGTATTTATTCAATTTGAGGGTTCATGGTCTGATTTAATTTTCAGTTCGCTTATAATTACATCAACATTTTCCACTAATTTCAGACAAATCAGGTAATTTTTTTCGATAAAATTTCTTTAAGAGGTCTTCTCAAGCTCAACAAAATTTTCGTGTAATTTGTTCTGTGGTTTGTCGTGATAAGTTTATGTTTGAGAAATGTTTAGTGAAGATTTTGTCGGTCTACCGTTGGGCAAAATTAAATTTATCAAATGATTATAAAAGCTGGCAAAATTGTAAGGGTTTTTGATATGTCAAATTGATTAAATCGAAACACTCATATCTGTTAAGATAATTATTGCAGCTTTAACTAATCTAACAAAAATGTCTGTACTCATAAACATAATGAGATAAATAATACAATTTAACCATAATTGCATTAGAAACACGTTGGGTAGAAATTTTGGGTAAACAAGTTAAAACCACTAACCAATATTGTGCTGCAGAAGACAAGCTAGTTTATATAAAATAGTTTCATAAAATAGTTTTTTTGTGGAATCCATTATCTCTTATTACTCGTTTGCATGTTGTTGGCATGGTTCTAATTTATTGAGCGAAACATAATTTTGTTTTTTTGCTTAAAATGGTATCATTAATTTTAAGCATTGTTCAATGCGATGATGATGGTGTTGTTATACCATATAATATCTGTTACAAAAATCCGCCACAATGTTTTCCATGAAAATTTTTGTTTGTTGGTGGTATAATACAGATACAACTATTTGTTATTCTTACTGTCAAAATATTTGCGTGTAATACACCAATTCATTATAGAATTAATTCAAATTTGGATCAAACGCAATAACAATCAGCGATATGATACAAAAGGCTGTGATATTTATTACATTGTGGTCGTGGTTTGATATCTGAACATTTTTGAGCCACAATTTTGTTATAATTCTAAAAATAATAACAAACACAAAATGAATGATTCACACTACGACTTGCAATTAAATATATTTTTAATTACATATAGTAGAAATTTTACCCAAGAATTCCTTAAGTCGTTATGATATTTTGCAATTCAATGGAGAATACTCCCAAAAATGTATCGTTACTAACATTCAATTTTATAAATAAAAATCGATTTACACCTTTTATTTATTTCGTATGTATGACTCACCCTGTACCACTTAGTTTTTACCTAAATATACAAAACTAATAAAATTTCCTGTTGATTGATTTTAATTAATGCTTTTTTTCATGTGTTCGGCTGTAAATATTTGTATAGGACCGTATGTCGATATAATCAATGGACTGTTAAACGAATACATCGTATTGAAAATCATTGGCAACACCAATTATTGGTTTTTTGTTTTTTATAGGGACCAATTAAATTATACATGGGTTAAAGCTTTTTTTAAGGGCTTTCTATATATACTTTTAAGCGATTAAAGTTATAGGTGTACAAATAAATATTTGTATCTTGGAAATTAATCTTGTGATATTACTGTATCGACCAACATAATTTAAGTAGATAGTCCATAACTTAAGTAGATATTTTTATGAACGGGGAAAAATTGTGGAAATAGAATTCAATGAATTCTAATGTTACCAGACCTAAATTTTAATTTTGTTTAAATTAATTTATGTGTTTGCTTTTTTAAACCAAGCATGAGCGCATTAGTTATATAAATTTGATCGCAACAGTTTGAACTTCTATTATTGGGTACAATTGTTTGAGGTCCTCAACAATAATACTTAATATTTGGTATGTTTGAGGTTAAGTTAAAATTTATTTTAAGGGCAAAGGCATTAATGACGCTAAATTACCCTACAATTAAAGCAACATCACAAATTCGCATCATTCACACTTTAAGTTTGTGGTGTTAATTATACAGTGTTTAACATCAAGGTATTTTAAAACACTCTTTTAAAATCAATAAATGAAAGTAAAACACTCTTTTAAAATCAATTCACTCTACTATTTTTGGCTTTTGTCATGCATTTAGCAGCATACGGGAAAAATGCTTCGTTTCATTGCAGATTGTAATGTCTTTGTCTTCGTAGCCCTCGGTCAAATCACGTAACCTCGCAAATGAAGTCCTTGTTATCTTTGCTCGCTTCTCTCAAATACGCATTGCAAAATACGCATGAACCAAGCACTAAATCATTTAACTTTAATCTATTTTCGGCTTGTTAGCCGATTTCTTAGGTTAATTTTGGTAAATGGTCCATTTATAGGAACATTTATAGCTGCGGCTACCGTCTTCCTTTTTCATAATACATAAGTTTTGTTTAATTGTTTCTTGACCGGCCATGATTGCCAACAACTTCCATGTGAATGTGGATATGGCTTCTACAGAAAAATATATGGTTTATGATTTTTTATGTTGGAATACATCGAGGTGACCTAAAATTGCATGTTACAATAATTCAAATTATATTTTGACCTGCAAACTGATTTTTCGTAATTCTTAGCTCCTCAATGTTGCAACCTAATAAAATATTCATATACCTCATTTTAAAATATACGGAAAAATGTTGCATATTCTGTTTTGTCCTGCATTTACGTTGCTACATAACTTGTAATTTATGTTGCATCAAAAAATATAATGTTTGTTTTCATGTGAGAGTTTTTTATATTTTTTTTTATTTTTTAATCCCTACAATTTCTGGGGCCGAAGCTCACCCAACTCTTTCGAGGTATTTTAACGTCCTACTTTACGCCAACGAGGGCCAAATCGAGGACGCACGAATACAGGTTCGCGAATTTTGAATATCCATCTTTTGATCTTTTGACATTTTTTAGCGGAAATACCAGTTTATAATGACAGTTCTAAGAAACATACCTCCAACATTAAAATACTTTTTTGATTAGAATGTTATTCCGATTTATTGTACCAGGTTCTTCGGCTTGCCACAAGATTCACCGAAATGTAATTCGAGATAATGTAGTCTTTATTTAAAATTTTTTAGTTACATTTTGTTACACAAGTATAGCATTACATGCATTAACATTAAAGGCATTAACTTGGTCGATATAAATATGGTAATTTGGAAAATATACTTTTGACCGGAACTTTTATTTTGTTTTTTACTTTACTTTTCATGTCTTAGAATTACGTTTCTGTTTTCTGTTTTCTGTTTTTAATGAAATATGTAACAACATTAACAATGATAATATATAAATATATACTTTCTTAACTTTATATACTTGTTCAGATGGTGAACATTTTAGGTCATCCTTTATTGTTGTTCGTATTCCCAGCAAGACAAAGCATAGTTTATGGTTCAAATTGTCTTAAGTTGGTTTTGATAATATTGTATTATACCATTTGACTGTGGATGATAAGTAGTTGTATATGGAGTTCAGAAAATAGTTTGAATCAAAAGGACTTCCTTAATCTAACGTAATTTCAAGAGGAATTCCAAATCTTGAAACATATTGCACATCTTGTTCAGCTAAAAATAATTACCTGATATTAGTTTTCGTGATGTGATAGCTGTATATAGACCAAATTGCAAGTCTATAAGATGACAGAAAAATCGTAGTTTTGCGCCTGTCTCACAATAAATTTAAAATTCTGGCAGGATCGGGGGTTTTAGTTTGAATTTGGAATCCGCATTGCGTGCGATGGTATCATTTTAGATTATTAGATATTTAAGATTCAGTTTGGCAGAGTCGACGGCTGTAATGTGGTCGCTCGTGGAAATTTTTACTTTTAGTAAAGGTTTATGATCTGTATATAGTAACTGTCGCATATTTAGTAATAACCTTCTATGAAATAGTGGAAATGCTTTGTGGCTAAGTAAATAGCCAGAAATTCGTTTTCAGAGGTAAACAATTTCCATCTGTTCGTGTAAATTTACGTGAGTAGAATTCAAAAGATTGCCATCATTCTTTACTCCATTGCACTGTATAATTGCTTTTACAAGTGTGGAGTGGGCTAGCGCTAATTTAGTATTGGTCAATGCCTCGTTGCACTCGTCAGGAGACCAAGATTTTTTTTTTGTTTTTCGCTGAACTTGTTGAATTGATATTAGTGGCAGACAATTTTAAGGGCTTTAGCTCGAGTCATATCCCATAGATAAGTTGGATCATCATAAAACCAACAAAAGCAAAACCAACGAGTCATATGGCATAGCTAGTGACTCGTATAAAATCAACAAATACAAAACACACGATGCACATTCCATCGATAAGAGTGATCAACAAAATACCAAGAAATGCACAACACATTTTCCATTCAAACTGTGGGAAATGTCATATCAGCAAGATGCAACATCAAGTACCAATGAAACGTTGTGCTAATTACACAATAAGAGCAACAACACACAATAACAGCAACAACAACACAAGACAAAGACTGTGATAACAGAAACGACGGAAAGAAGACTATAAAAAGACAAAACAGAAAGATAATGACGGCTTTTTCATTGTTAACGATCACCATATCCAGATCAATCAATAAATAAAATTAATTGTAAAATTTAAATAATATTTTAAATAAAAAGAAAAATACTCAGGAATAATTTTCCTGAGTTTAAAAAAATAAAATTCGTTATTCCTAAAAGATATAACTCTCGCCATGGCCAGAGAGTTATGCCATCTTGAGTAATTTGGCCGTTGAGGAATTCAAGAGAACTAAACACTTTTTTTAAAATTGGGATATCCACTTTATATTCAACTATAGACGCTGAAACAGTTGTTTGAGATGAATTTTGTACTCTTCCTCATTTCTGTTTGCCACTATAGTATATCGTCAAATATGAAATCTAATTCTCTCGAATAGGGTAGTTATGTCCAGTTTAGGCATTTAAGGCAGAAAAGCCATTACCTAGTCGTTTTTACAGAAACCACTTCATCCGTTGAGTTGCATCGTAAAACGTTGTATACTCGGCGATAGTCACATTAAGGGCGCAAATCACAATTGTCTTTCTCCTTCAGCGAGTAAAGAGGGGAGGATCTATCAGAAGATGGCGTCAATATATTGCCCAGTTGGATCATATACTAAAATTCTGTTAGCGTTTTTTTGTGTTTAAAAAGATCTAGTCATGGTGGTATAGAGCAAGAATGCCGGATTTTTGTGAATATATCTAATGTACCGCGTTATATTAAGCTGGACAAGCATAAAATTGAGGTCTAAATAAAGAATTAAACATCTTCAAGACATAATCTTATCAATTTTTGGCAGAGGGATGGGTTGATGTAGGCGTTTTGACCTTTGCTGTCGTTGCATTACCCACTTAGTTCGTTATGGGTTCTTTAAAGTGATATTTACATAAGAAGTCAGTCGCAATTATAGGTTTGTGTGCTGATGCTATATAAAAAAAATGTGGGAAACTGGCCACCATAAACCGATTTTATTGTGCAACAAAATATTTTATGGGAATGACTAAAATACCATCACCGGTACAAACGAGAAACTGAAGTTTATTATTTGCGTCTATAAGAAATAAGCGAGGATTAGGCTTTATCCGCGATTACTAGTCGCCTTGATATTGGGTCTGCAGCCAATTCTTAGTCTTCTTGGGCTACTTGATTTTTAATAACCCGAAACTGGAGAACGACTGCGACCTTTGTTTGGCTTTGACAACTTAAAATCAACATTAAACGAGGTCAGTCATTTAAGGATTCTATGTATTATATAGTTGCAACCACTTCAGTTGATTAAGGGTAACAGGAGGCTGAAAATTCTAAAGAATTTTTTTATTATCACGATAGGTGTAGTGATTTCATATATTTTTGTGTACTACTGGTAAAATAGATCATCAGTATTTTTACTGTCTACCATAGTGCAGTAGTGCGATATAATTGATCTGTGGAAGTTTACGATACTTCGAAGTCTATACTGGTTTATTGTGAAACTAGTGAGGTTTTCTATCAACCAATTATTTCATTCCTAAAATGTTTTCATATTATTTGTCGATATCATAATATTTATATCTATTAGATATATATATATATATATATATATATATATATATATATATATATATATATATATATATATATATATATATATATATATATATATATATATATATATATATATATATATATATATATATATATATATATATATATATATATATATATATCAAAATCCTTTCGTATAGCTTACAGTATATTGATTTAAAATGAAAATTGTTTCACAAAAAGGATAGCAATTGTGAAAGGAAGGGAGTTTTACTCATGTAGTTTTCACTAAGTCGTTGTAGTATCAGAATAATGATGCATGATAAATACTAAATGTGGCAAAAGAATGGACACACAATATGTACCTAAAAACATAATATTAAATACATACGTTATGTATTTATAATATTATATGCTATAGCATAAGTTTTTTTCTCGTTATACAATAAACAAATGTGGCTTTTGATTCTTGAACGATTATATATATTTATGAGCTTGGTGGAGTTTTGAAATATGGCAGGAAATGTATATCTGCTGTATATGGTTAAAAATATAATATGTACAAATACAACACAACGTCGATTATACCGTCATTCAATTCAGTATGTGCTCAGAACATGATTTTGATTACATATATATGGGTTATGATATTGTTTACATATATAACAGCTCCAATTATTAAATTTTCATATATATATAGAGATACTCATAAATCATCTCCAGTAATCATGTCAGAACATAAATATTATGTGATGTATAGAATTTTAAATCGATATCCGCACAAAAGATGGATTAGCAGATTATTTTTTTGTTTGTTTATAGGTTTGACTAACAAAAAAAGGCTACCAACCTGTATACATATAAATAATCTTAAGTATGGGATTATTTGATTTCGTAAACCAAACACAACTTTGTTCAATTTTTACACATGTCTTTATGATGTTTACTATATATATGTTAAGTTTTTCAACGTTGGGAATAGCACGTAATTTTGTAAACAGATTTGTAAGATTAACCATTTTGTTTTTTAAGCTCACTTTAGACTGTACCATAGTCCCTAGTTTAATATTGATAAAATTCCTACCGAGGTTTTGGTTTATATAATTAAAAAGCAATCCTTATTAGTTTGTATTATCTGGATTCAACAGAAACTTTATGCAAATCAATCTTAAAGCGGACTGTCTGTTCGTATATTGTTTTAGCTTAGCTTGGAGTCTGAATTACTCATAGTAGAGAGTTAATGTCACATTTATATAGCATGCCGCTTGATAGCATGCTATATAAATGTAACATTAACCCTCTCCGATTGGTAATTCAGACTCCAAGCTAAGGTAAATCAGTCCAGTAATTGTTAAGGTAGTGATACTTTTGGTATAGAGTCTGTTATAAATGTATATGAATCATTAAAAACTCAACTAAATGCGAAACTAAATTCCATGATCAATCAGTTTTAACTTAATAAATATAAAGCAGATTTAGTATCTGTAGGGAACTCGGCTTTTATACGGCTGCTTTAATTTAATTTGCCAATCGATAACCCTGATCATATTGCAGTTTCTTCCAGTTGTCCAACATATTTGCCAACGGATAGATGAAAAGATCAGTCAGGTCGTTGCAAGCAAACAGAGCATTAGAGAGAAAATCTGACTTATAATTAAGAACTTACTGAACTATTAAAGTATGCGACCAAAAAGGTTATTTTACCAAACAAAAATGTTAAAAAGTTAAATATCCGGACACATGTGTATAATTATCCTAATATTTTATAAGCGGTCTTTTCTGAGGCAGTAACAAAAAATACATCTTCAGCTTAAGAAAGTCAATAGATATTGATCTATGATATGGCCATTATGGCAACGCAGCAAAATACTTTGATGGATACGCGCAAGTTACAATAATATCCGCAGATTCGAATGTATATGTCACAAAAACATGAGGTAAACAATTTAGGGACCCATTTTGCGGCAGATTTAGGTGGAATAGACAAATTAAAATGAAACAAAAAAAATTAATATGCCCTTTTATCTTGGTTGATTGGGAGAAACTCAAATGTGGGCTCCGCATTTGTCTCGATGTAAATATTGCAGAGTATCATGAGTTTTGCTATCTTAAGGGACCTAAATATTAATACAGTGAAAGATAACAGTTGAGAAGTATATTGAATGAAAACTAAAAAATAAAATTGGAACAGCATCCTAAATAGCTTGCGCAAGAGAGCTGTTAAGTGGAACCAAATAACTGTTTAGTATATAAATAAAGCTGCACTATGGTTGCATTTGATTGGGCGACATAATGTATTTGCTTTTATTTGTTAGCTTTTAGGACTTGATAACTGTTTGTGAATTTTCTATATACATACATTTGAAAAAATTCAATCCAATATAAAATAAAATAACTAATTCTAACAAAAGACCACTTTGCCTTTACAGAGACTCTGCCTGTACAGAAACTCTGCCTGAATATAGTTTTAAAAGCTAGATTGGAATGATAAGTCTACAAAAGCATCACAGAAACCGTCTTCAGCCACCAAATAAGATAAAATCTCCATTTCACTTATTTTTAGACTCATCAGAAGAAAATAAACCAACATTTTTGACTTGACTATAATTCCAACAAAACCAGAAGCGCTTCAATTAAGCAGATGTTTTAGCCCAGGTTTGAATAAGGTAGTACAGTTCCTAGTTGCGAATTAGTCAAATATATTAACAATTCATTATCCTGTGGAATTGTCGCATGGATGGATTCACGAATAGTTCTTCCATGGTTAACTCATCATTTTAGAAAATGAGAATGCTGTCTGGCTAAACTGACTGAAACACTGAATGCATGTTTTATCGAGGAATAATCCAATTGACTTCGGATCTTGTGGAATATATCTTTCGAATTTGAGCTACCACCCCGAAGTTATCTAATAATTTAACACCGTTTATATAGACGAAAGTATAATATTTAGAGTTGGTGGTAGAATTTTGGAATGGAACTGTAGTTTTAAACCCGAGTCAATTTATTGTCAAAAAATCATTTACATCGTGGTGTTTAATTGTTGAGTTTAATCCGACCAAAGTTTAGAATGGGATGTGTAAATTAGACTAGATTTGCGATGGAAAAATTTATTGAATTCATCAAATACAAACTAAATAACAATAAACAACTAATGGACCATTTACCAAAAGCTTAAGTTTTTTCATGATGACAATTTTAAAGCAGAGATGTTGATTATAACATACTGGTAAAGGGAAGCCCAAGCAAAATTAAAACATGATATATTGCTTTATTATAGTCTGTATTGGATTTATTTTGCAAAAAATGACCTGTTGAAATTTATTGTGATAATGGCAGCAATTTTGTTAGCCGTAAACACCAACAATTAAATTATTCAATCGTTTTAAATCAGCAAACAACTTTGAGCTATTTTTTTATCTTCTAAGATAATCAAAATTACTTGTATAAAGTTACCAGTGCACCGCTTTTCGAGAAATTATGGAACGTGATTAGACAATCATAATTTAAGTGGAATTTCTGGAACAAATCCGCTTTCATTTGAGAGACTAACACGGCTATATTGTAAATTGGGAATCATCTCTCAACATACCTGTCCATCATACTAAAACTTACTCCTTCTGATTAACAAGTCTTCAGGTTAAATATACTGAACCTTATTTCTTGGTAATTTTCAATCTAGTATTTCTTGCTATATGCTGATATCATCTAGTTACTTATGTGTACTCTTGAAATGTTCAGAATCGGTGTCAAAATCAAACTGTGCGGATATTGCTCTTAAGTTCTATAATTAATGTGAACGGACATATTTGATTTTGTGTTTCGCTAATATTTGTTTGAACATTTTGAGCAAACAATTTTTAACAAAAATTTGTTTTTCAACAAATAGGTTAGACCATTCTAAGCAATATTATTTAAAAAGCTTTTGGCATATCATTTATTACATTCATCTATCTATCTGATTAATTAACAATAATTTGCATTCTGTTAGGTTTGTCATGCTGAAAACTACATAGCCTTCTATTTGGCAATTCTGACCAAGCTTTCATCATTATGGATATATCTACAACATTCTTGAGAGTAAAGTAAAAAGCTTTGGTTGCATTTGAAATAAACAAATATCAATATTAACAAAATTATTTGCCTTGTCCGCATATCTAGAGAAGAGAATAAAAATTAAAACTAACTAAGCAAGCTTTTTTAATAAAAAATAAATCTCATTTCTATATACAAATTACAAATACATACACATTCTGTTATAGAAATATTTTATTTTGTTTTCCCCAATTTTCAGTCAGTCATATAATTTGTTGAAGTGCGCTTAATCTAAATGTCTTACTGAATTAAATATTGTCAAAATTGTGCTTATTTTATAGTTACGTGTATTGCAAAGTCAATAATTTGTTAAGTTTAAGTGAAATGAATCCATAAAGTCCAATTACAATTTAGAAACGAGCAAAGAGCCCTCTATGATTGTAACCACAGACAAAGCAGGACAACAAAAAAATAAATCGAAATTTAGAGCTAAAAAACAAACCCGAAAAAATTCAATAACTTTTGAGCAGAGAAATGTTGTAAACAAAAGGCAGCAGGAAAAAAGAAATCAATGAATATTTGACGCAAGCAAATAAAAGATTATTAGGAAATGGAATATTTGGCAATTGCTTTGGCAAAATGGACTGTTTCTGTGATTTTTATGAAACATGATATCAAACGCAGGATTCAGTAAATGCTATAATTTTAGCCAAGTTGTAGTTAAAAATGATCCATAGAACGAAGAAAATAAATGGAATTTACAAACTAATATTCGAAAATGCACAGCGTATTATCAATGCCATCTGCGTCTAGAAACATTTACAACACTTCGAGCAAGATACTCAATTCCAAGGTAATTTATATAAAATTATGGGAAATAGATTGGTAAATATATTCTTCAATCTAACAGGGGTCAAAGATAAGTTCAACGTCATTATACAGACAGATATCAAGTGACATAAAAAATCACGTAGCATAATAATCTAGATAGATTGGCTAACCAATATAATCATTTTGCGTCACTCTAATGTGCGTCTACATCGAATATGGCTAGCGAACCATAATTGTATCTACATAATTTTTTTGTTTGTGTTAAAGAAAATCGATCACATCCCATTTATATGAATTAGGTCCCATATGCAATACCATAATAGTTCACATCGATATAAAAACAAAAAATGTAACATAAACTGATGATTGAGGAGAGGTTACCGTCGTTTCGATTTCAATGTCGTTTATCTTTACATTTGAATGGAGATGAATGATGAGTAAATATATGTGATGTGTTTTATCTGAGAGAAAAAATATTTTTATTTTACTTTGGATTGTATTGTGGACCACAATTTAATTTTTTTTTTCAATTCAAATTGTCTTTGTTGGAATGTTATCATCAAACACTTTAAATAAATGAAGAATTATATATGTCTTTCTATTTTAAGCATGTGTAGTTATCCTAGTTTTTCATCCTAGAAAAAACTAAAACTTTCATCAGGCAATACAATTCCATCCCATCCCAGTTTTTATAATCATTTATGCATGAGATATAGAGTAAAAAAAAATTGTTTTTAAAAGAAATTTTGTTTTAAGTTCCATAAAATTAGAGCGTTAAAAATATCATATCTCCTACGATCTTCACGGGGCTAAAAATATTCTTAATGTTTTGAGATGGCTATACTAATATTAAACTGTGACCAACTCGCCAGAATCATTCTATGTTTCATATTGCCACACTCGGCCAATTTGTAATGACCCAATATATGATATGGAATATTATATTGCCAGCTCCTAGGAACTACATGGGCCTGAAAATATTCTTAATGTTAATCATAAATCAATTCAAATTGGCCGAGTGTGGCAATATGAAACATAGAATGATTCTGACGAGTTGGTCACAGTTTACTATTAGTATAGCAATCTCAAAACATAAAGAATATTTTCAGGCCCATGTACTTCCTAGGAGCTGGCAATATAATATTCCATATCTTATATCAATTCAAATTGGCCGATTGTGGCAATATGAAACATAGAATGATTCTGGCGAGTTGGTCACAGTTTAATATTAGTATATTCATCTCAAAGCATTAAGAATATTTTTTGCCCCGTGAAGATCGTAGGAGATAGGATATTTTTAATGCTCTAATTTTATGGAACTTAAAACAAAATTTCTTTTAAAAACAATTTTATTTTTACTCTATATTTCATGCATAAATGATTATAAAAACTGGGATGGGATGGAATTGTATTGCCTGATGAAAGTTTTAGTTTTTTCTGGGATGAAAAGCTGGGATAACTTCACATGCTTTCTATTTTTGTAACCACCTGGATGTAACTTTATTTATTTTCATCCGAACATATGATAAACATCGTTATATTTCATACCATTCACAACTTCCGGTCGAACAGGTACTATATTTTGGTTGATTCAACCGATCTGTTGATTTTTTCACTTTACAATAAACACATTATTGTTGAGCTTTAAAATCGTTCAATAATATTGTCATACTAAAGTTTAACCTTGCTCATATCTCACATAATATTGCATGTCAAGATTTCAAATATATGTATTATACATTTTTGTGCAAAGTAGCTATAGGAATACAAGATTTTTATTGGTGAAAAGAAACACTTTATCATGATGTAGTTTCTTTCCGATTATTATGAATGACCAACAATTATTAAACAAAAAAATTCACAAGAAAAATTTGGTTTTGTAAAACTAATTACCGAACCTAGTAAAGAAATAAAATACCACCCGCAACTTCTTTATATATTGTAAAACAAAACTTGATGGCAAATGTCAAAAATAATTAATTTGATCAAATCAATCTAAACACAAACTAATGCAATTAAATCATTAAGTAAACCCCAACTATTACTAATACTAAATATAATTTTGACGAACTGGCTATCCAGCAGTGATTTCGCGAAATATTTTGTTTGTTTTTTTTGAAAAAAAAAAAAAAATAGATGAAAGCTCACGGGGAGGTTGACATGTCATAATATACATTTAAAAAATAAATAAAAAATATATATATATATATATATATATATATATATATATATATATATATATATATATACATATATATATATATATATATATATATATATATATATATATATATATATATATATATATATATATATATATATATATATATACATATATACTTTTGTTATATGTAAATACAATACTGTGCAATGATATTTGAACAGTTTTAAATAAAACGTTGGTCTAAACTTCTAAGGGGCGAAAAAATATAATTTGGGTATATATAGATATGCTTTTTGCGAACTATCACTGCCGAATGAATTGCAAGTAAAACTATATAATCGTATGAAACTTTTTTATCATACATTTTTTTTTTATTTAGTAGCTCTGCAATGTCAAATATGTAAATTTAAATAGAAATTTTATTCTGTATACTAAAACTGTATAGATGTATTTCTTCGTGATATAAAGCTTACTTAAATAGAAAACATGGCCATCCAATATATTTCCTAGAATCTTTCCTCCACAATTGAATTTTACACCCCGTATTAAAGTGGCTTAGTTTCATATTGACGGTTAATTTATTCTTTTAAAATCGATGAACTTTGAAATATTATTTTGGAATTTAACATTTCATAAATTCTACTACTGTTACATATTTTTGTTTTTTTGTTGTGGATATAACAGTCACAAATTTTTCTAATGATACTTGGACTAATATTGGTCTGTTATTCCCATGTCTTTACTGAAGACTTTATTAACACTGACGAGGTTGATCCGGATTGGCCATAGTAGAGACAATGTTGAAACATTTTGTCTTTTTTGACATTTTTGAAAATGATTAAATTTTATATTAAAATATTTTTGAATTTTCTACTGCAATGGCTTTTCAGATTTTTTTCGCAAAGCAACTCCCTGATATTTCTTGTCCATGATTTAATTTAATATAAAGTTTTAATCTGTTTAATGCAAGAATTTATGATGGCTTATTACAACTTATGTATTTAAAAAGAGGACATGAACCCTTCTTTTTTAATTTAAGTTCTCTTGCTAGTCTAGTTCTTTCACTTAGATTTTTTCTGATCTTTAGAAAAAAAAATTATTTTTCTGATCATTGCGTTTCTTCTATTTTGTCTAGTCCAAAGACACCATTGCTACATCACTATAGGTAAACAACACTTAAACACGGATTATCTGCTTTGATTTTGTATGAAATGTCTATTAAATCACTTTATGTGTTATTTATAATTTAACAGTGCAACTCTTAAATTGCTATTCTTGTAGT
Source organism: Tipula confusa (assembly GCA_963556175.1). Taxonomy (NCBI): domain Eukaryota; kingdom Metazoa; phylum Arthropoda; class Insecta; order Diptera; family Tipulidae; genus Tipula; species Tipula confusa. The sequence goes on along the minus strand of OY744477.1, from coordinate 160,756,527 downwards.
AATGAATCTGTCTATTGTTTTGACAAGATGAAAATTTATTTTATTTGGGTTTTGTTTAATTAGTTGTCACGACTCTGACCATACTGAATCCTTTCCTGAGAATATAGTTTTTCACTAGTATAGTCCTTTTCATCCATTTCGAAGGTGAAAGTGTATCAAAAAAGTTATTTATTTTGGTCTTCCACTTATGCCGTTGTTAAAGGATCAGTAAGCATTCACTTCGCCACTTCCGCCAAAAGTGCTGACTCATTCCCTCATTGCCATCGGGAAACTTAAATTTTTATGAAAAATAGGATCAGTCTCCGGCATAAGAATTAGGTGTTGTCCAATTAAAAAATGATCATATGTCAGAGAATCAAGTTCAACATTTGACTGACGTTCAGAATGATTCAAAATTTGGCACTCCTTCTATTTTTTGAGTGATCACCAATAGTTCTTCTTAAGTGATACTTCAGTGAATTCATTGCAGCTTTTAAATACTGTTTGTTTCAAAATGTTGATGACCAACGTTGATTCAGCAAATGTTCGTCTTTGACTACAGTTTGTGCTTAGACGGTTGTATAATATCGGATGTTAAACTCCGAAAGATAACTCTTAATTTAACAATCGACCATCTATTCGGAGAACCTTTGTTTTTTCTATAAATGGAGAATAGCTTATTAGTTTTTGATTTTTGATTGATTTGAAGATCATTTTTGAGTGCATTGATTTTCGAAAGGATAGTTTCTCATGCATCGAAATTTTGAAACTTAAGTCTCTTTAATGCAATATATTCGTAACTCAAAGTTATCGTGAAAGGGTTCTCTATTTTTTTGTATTTCGTAACACTATTCATCGCTTCTTGTGTCAAAGCTGCTTCTTCTGTCACTTCTGATTCCCAATTTTTTCTATGCGGAAACGTCAGAACTGTCTTTGTTCATATTAGTTATACCAGCTAGTACCCAGCCAAACTTCGAATTTTTTGCTAAGGCCTTGTTGTTTGTATCTTTTAATTGTATATTAATATATATATATATATATATATATATATATATATATATATATATATATATATATATATAAATATATATATATATATATATATATATATATATATATATATATATATATATATATATATATATATATATATATATATATATATATATATATATAATATATATATATATATATATATATATATATATATATATATATATATATATATATATAATATATCAAGAACCTCTTTGTAACTAAACCTTTCCAAAAATACCTTATCCAATTGTAAAGTTTTTGCTGTCCGTAGTTCATTGCACAGCACTGTATTTATTTATATATCATATATTATAATAAAAATGAAAATATAAAAAAGGAAAACTAAAATGCGTAAGGTGAAAATTAATGATTTATTTTTTAGGTTAGTCGATTTATGTTTCTCCTCAAAAAAGAATTTTGTTTAGCCAAGCATAAATCGATAGTTAAGCATTTGAATTAGTCATGCCTACCAAAATCGATATAAGTAAAGCACATAATTTATGGGTTTGGTTGTGTTACCACTAGAACTTATGTTCATTATTATGTGCCATTCATGTATGTTGTTTAGCTATATGAACGATCAACCAACCAACATCTAGGTTATCAAACAATACGAATTGTTTTTAACCATAAACCATTAGACAAACATATACACAAAACGAAATAATTTACCAGGATTAAGAAGAAAAATTGTACACAACATTTCATCTTTTGTTCGTATTCGGTATACAGGTATCAAGATATCAAGTTACCAACCTGTATATTTCATATATAAATTATGCAATATTTAAAATAAAAATGATTCCAAATTATTTTGATCCAAAATATATTTTTTTGTCTACAATTACCATAAATATTTTCTCTTGCTTTAGCCAAGTATTTAAATTACCTTTACTTTTTGTTTTGACTTTATTTCTAGAAATAATTCAACTTGGTTTTTGATATGATAAAGCCACCGTCATGGATGCCAAGGTTTACACGAACATTAGGATTTGTTCTTCTACATTCAGAATATATTTATATATGAATGTACGTAGCACATAAGAGATCTTTTTGATAAGGTACGTGAATTATAAGGATTTTACGTAGATATTATATATATATATATATATATATATATATATATATATATATATATATATATATATATATATATATATATATATATATATATATATATATATATATATATATATAATATATATATATATATATATATATATATATATATATATATATATATACATATATATATATATATATACATATTTATAAAATGTATTTTATAAAAAATTGTGATGGTTGATTGAAAATTGTCTTTAACTTTGTGTACCATACTTCGTCACTGATGTTTTTAGCGAGGCAAGATCAGAAATGGATTTATATTAAAAATTTGAAATTTTGTTATAAAGTACCATATGCCAGCAATTTAATTTATTATTTTTCTCTTCAAATCCCAATTTTTGCGAAAATGTTACTGAATATGTTTCCATGGGTTTTAATTTGTTTGTAATCGGAATGTTTTTAAAACTGGAAGTAATCGTTTAAAACACCATTTTTGTAACCTTGATTATTTTAAATTAACCTCGATTATCACTTAAAATGAACATTCTTTAATCTAATTGTTCCAAAATAGTGATAACCATATTTATGATTAAATGTATTTCCACTATGGCAAAATCGGAAAGAAAATATTAAAATAATATGCACATCCGTTTAAGAACGACTGCAGATTCTGACCGAGTCAGCGTACTTATTGTCTATGTAATTAATTAACAACATCAGTAATTATTATCATCAAATTGCTGACCTCGTGGTTGAATAGAACTCAGTAAATGCTGACAATATAGATGAATACTTGATACATCTTCAGCTTACCTCTAGGTTAGGTTAGGTTTTGGTGAATTTATAAACAGTTTCAAATTTTTTATATACATCTGAATTATTTTTAGCTGCTATGACCCCTTAAATTTGAGCGGTTTTAAAGTCCAAAAAGTCAAAATATGTAATCGTGATCTGATTGAGCTCAATACTTCCTCTAAGAATAGGTTCTTAGACCAAATTTTATCAATTTTTTAAAATATTCGAGCTGTGTCAAAAATAGCTTTTTACACCAACTCAACTTATTTTCCAACTTTATTCTGATTAAAAAATCATTTTATTTTATTGTTCTCTAAACATTTTTCAAAAATTTACATTTTACAAGTAAACAAATTTTGTTAACACTTACGTCTAGACAAAAAGATGAAAGCTATAGCAACAATGTTTTGGCATCAATATCACCTGTGCTATCTAAATCTAAGTGACAATGTTTATACACATTTTAATTTTACAAACGAACTTATTAACGCTGGAATAAATTCAGAAGGAGGTAGAGAAAGCTAACACTAAAATTTCATGCTTGAATACGATTATGGCAAAATTGAATTTTTATTTTGATGTACATATTCTTGTATTTTTTACGTCTTTTGCTATTTATTACAAAATGTAATATAACTTGTACATAAATCAATGTCGTTGACAGTATATTGTTAGTGTTTTGAACATATATTTTTAGATTTGAACCATTTATACGTGTAGAAAAAAATTGCTTGGTTTAGAATGGTTAGATGGTTATATAAATTCTCAAAAGTGAATAATATTCACGCTGAATAAAATGATATTGTGTTACGTGTCACTACACCGGTGCCTTATGCTTATTTATGGAGTGAAAATGTTATGTTATATCGAGTAAATTATTCATTGTGTTTATACGTAAATAATTGTGCAAATTCCTAAACCAATTTGACCTATGTGTCCATCATTCATTTATTTTAATTAAAAAAAAAACACGTACAGTAAATATTTAAGGTACTCGTTCAGTGATTGACAAAAAAAAACGATGGTTACATTAAACATTTAAATGTATAATCAATCAACTTTTATGTAAGTTAATTATGATATGTGTATATACAATTTTACGCCAAACCAGATCGGTAAACACTAAACGAACATATAAAAAAATAAAATCGATTTTAAATAAAATTAACAAAAACAAAAATGAAAATTGATTGAAAATATTTTTCCAATACCGGTTGTGGAAAAATATTTGATTTAGTTCAACGGTGTGGAAATAGATTGGCAAATAATTTGGCTTTGTTGAAAATTTGCCAAATGTACGTTTAATGTAATCAATTATGATGACAAACAGTTTTATAAGTTACTTTGTAATGCATTTTTGAAAATCATCTTTCAAAATATATTGGGTACTGTATCCACTATAGATCTTTCGCTCATAACAATTTTAAAACAGAATTCAGTATTTTCAATTATCCAAGCTATTAGATTAGCTCTAAATATAGCATACAAACCGTATTGATTAGATGTACCTGAATCAACATGGTGATCCCATGGTGACCCCTGTTTTATAATGCTCAGGACTTATAAATGGCCAGTAAAGTATTTTATGTAACGCTAAAACTCGTCATCGCATAGGGTCATCAGAATGATGAACATTCTGTTGTTGAAAAGTAATTTGAATATCTTTCTATGACTTGATTTGTTTCTCCATATATTTTATTGTTCCTGGTTTGCTCAGTGGTTTGCGTTAATAAAGTAATGGTTTAAAATATTGGCCCAACCACATTTAAACTAATAAATTTTAGTCTAATTTTTTTCTATTTCAATTTTTCTTGTGTAGCACTATGTCAAATCGCTTAAAATTGACTTGGTGACCCCATAGTGACCCCTAGTTTTTTAATGTTATGATAAAATACCTGTGAAATATCATTGAATAATACAAAAAATTATTAATAAAATAAGCAACCTAAAAAAAATAATCTGTAATTATTTTGCCACCAATCATTTTTGAGGTGGGCATCATACCTATACAAAAATGATTTAGCTAAATATAAAATGAGAATCGAAAGTAATTAATTTTGTTGTTGTCATAACCATAATTAGCCTAGTTGGATAAAATAATGGTTACAATTTATTAAAAGTTTTATAGAACTTTTCAATTTGTGATTATTTTTAACGGGGAATTAACCAAAACCATTCCCCAAAAGTAAATTTGTTCAAAAACAATAAGTGAAGTGTGCGACATTATTATGCTTTTATTAAAGCATTGTGAACATCATTTCATAAAATTTAATTAAATCTAATTTTCAACAATAACTAATCATATATATAGTTACTATATATATATATATATATATATGATTAGTTATTAGGGAACTATAAAAAAAAATATGTTGAAAGGTTTTTTTCGGCCTATGGAATTTCGAATTGTAGATTGTCTAGACTTATGTTCCGGATGAATTAATAATTATGAAAAATAGAATATGCGTCCGCACATGATCATTTAATTATTGTTATACAATCTTTTCGTTAAACGATGATTTTAAACTCAAAGCGATGTAAAGTTGCTGGATTATTACTTTGTTTCATTTGATATAATTGATATTATACCTTTTTCATAACCAACTTTTGGAAAAGTCAAAATCTTTACTGGCTTTAAAATTGTTTTATTATATTCACTGCGGGCATTTACTCACTCTATTATTTTTTAAACGGATGATTTTAATTTTTGAAAATATTAATGAAGTATTATTCCAGATCAATTCTTGTAAATGCTTTTCTCAGAAACATATTCATTTGAAAAACTGAACACACCATTGTAAGACACCCACAAGTCAAATTGACTATATGGTTCAGTTTCTAAAAGAAGGTCTTAGGGGCCGAGGTTGGCTATCTACGGAAATGAAAAAATATAATCTTGTTTGCAACAGCACTATAGAAAATAAGAGGTTTTAAAAACTTTGGTTGCCAATGCTGCCTGACGATTCTAGGTAAAAGAGAAATTAAACTGAAAATCATAAAACCTTCTAAACTTTTGCCATTCGAGGCTAGGTAAAAAATCTTCATGTAAACGAAAGGCATCTATAGACAGCATACAAATAATTACATAATTTTGAAGACAAACACTAATCTGGTAAAAGAAAATTGTTGGTGATTGCCAAGAAGGATTTCATCGGAAACCATGCTTTATATTCTGTCAAGCTATAATTGTACAATGTGTTGAAATACAGTTGTCTATTTTATAAAATTACTCCTCTATTGTGAATGTCGACTCCCACGACAATCGACACAATTCAAAATATAATATGCTAGTATAATATTTGGGTATAATGCTATTAACGATCTGTAATTTTACGAAGAACTAACGTAAGTGAGTTAAGTGGACAACAACAAAACACATAACTGGGAATTTCACCTCTGCTGTTCGAAATACGCTTAGAGAACCTTTGCTTTATATATTCATCAAAAACTTGCTTTATCATCCACCTGTTGCCACTAATTCCGATAGTTTATCTCTTATAGGCAATAGTCAACGAATATTTTTCGGGTATCCTTTTATAGATTACCGTTGGAAGTGTTAAGACTCTGCATAAACATAACCATAAAATTAGTCTTGACTGATTTTTTATCGATCTGAAATACATTTTGATATCCTTTTTATAACAAAATTCATCGTGTTTTCTTCAAATGATAACAATGCTTTGTTCTTTTTCAACGGCTAGGATTGTTGATAAGCCTAACTTTTCCAAAAACAATTTTAGTTTAAACTAAATCATTGACAAGTCGTTCTCTAACTCGAGCAGTCTTAGTCTCTGGCAGTGACCTCTGCGCCTGTTATATAGTTGGTCTGTTTAAAGTCAGCTCACAGAGTGTGGTTGACCCAGCTTATCCATGAGCAATAATATCAATAGTTATCAAATTTTGGGTCTCGTGGATAAAGAGAACTCTGTAAATAAGTCTGCTGTCGCATTTCGGGCAATATTTTATGCGAATGACATAAACTGTCTTTATAACTCATTCACAAGGGTCAAACTCTCACACCCCTACATAATAACAAGTCATATCAAAACCTAGTACAACTTCAGCTTTTAAACTCTTGCAAGGTATATATAGACTATAGCAGTGCTCGTAGGACATCCTGAACTAAACAAAACTCTCTCAATTGATTGAGTCATAAGCACATTGAAAATCCAAAAACTGCTGATGCTCATCACTAGACTTTCCGTTAATATTTAGAAGGAATTATGTTAAGCAAAAAAACAGGTTCAGTGACTGACCAATTTAAATTTGCTTAGTGTTTAGCATAAGCACACCTTTGATGTTGCAGGTCGTTTGAAAAATGCAACGTTTTTCTATAGGTTAGGTTTATACAGAACGGTGATTTGTTTTCTATAATGGACTGTTTATTCCAAATTTTGATGTTGTGTTTTTTCATCTTCGTTTATCAAACAGTTGAAACCACAAGTTCATTTTTCTGTGGTTAAGACTTACACGAAAACTACCTACTTTCTTTAAAAAGACCGCAATTGATAATTACTTTATACGAATTTAGTAGTCGGCTTAATCGCATAGTCGGATTTGATATTAAGACGAATTACGCGTATAGTGTTTTCAACTATAGATATTTTTAAGAAGAAAACCTCTGAAAGCTATATTGTGTACGGGTGCCATAATGTTTTACAGTACCTTTATTTTTTGTTTTGCTGACTTTTTTCGTGATCTCCTTATCTTTGTGGGAAAAACCATACTTAAATCTTTATGACTTTTCAGGTATACTATATGTAAAGAAATGTAAGCTTTGGTTTCCTATACCAATAGAATATGCTGTTTTGTGTTTCCTTACAAAGCTGTTTATTATGCATTGCATTGAAGAAAGCGGGAACCTCAAAGGTATCAGTTTTTTCCTTGATCAAGCCTTTTGTACTTCTTTAATTAATTAAAAATGTTACTTTATATTTTTAGGAGTAATTATTGTTGACATTAACTTCTGTCACTTCAAAGTTTGCTTGTATTTCCTTTATACTGATTTAACTATCACCAAAATGTTATTGGGCTTCAATATTTCACGCATGCGTGTAATCTAATTCTTCGATACTTCTCCACAAATCTGGTTGTGTTTTAGGGAATTTTATCCAAACTACAAAAGGTTGTTTCATCTATACTCTCAAATACCCAACAACGTTATTTTAATAACCAGGATCACATAGATAGTGTAAAACGCCTCGTAAAATAATTTTTTATATACATTTTGTATACGCTCGAAATGTGCTAACCAACAATTATGTCACTAAAATTTGTACTTTTTCTACGTCGAACTTCTAAAATTATTTACTGTTGGCTGGATATATCTTCCGGCGTTCAGCGTAATTTTTATGAACATTAAATTACTTAAATTTTATTCACCTGCTAATAATCACATACTTTCAAAACAATTTAAAGCACTTTTTTGTTTTTATTCACTCCACCCATTATTTATCTTGTCTTCTAGCGAATGAGATTACTAATTTTAAATTTTAAAGATTATTTGCAAATTGTTTGTAATCGTGCTTTGTTTAAATATAATACACATCTCTACCAGTCAGTTGATCAAACCAACTGAATTGTCTAAAACACAATATTTAATATTTTTCTCTCAAATATATCATTGCCTAATAGGCAATGATATATTGAAGTTCTATAAGTAGAACTTCAATACTTATAATAATATCCAATGATTTGAAAACCTCTTTTTAATGAGTATAATTTTTCGTTCTGCGTCGCAGTATACATAGTTTTTACTTTACAAAGATTTTCAGTTTGTAACTATGGAAATATTTCGCTTTTGTCATTGTTTTGTGTGTGTTTGTTTATCTTAAAACCAAATACATTTGACGTTTACACTAAAAAGTGAAAAGTCATTATTTTAAGTGTTATCACACAATAGTTATAACTTTGTTATAGTTGTCCTGAAGGGAAAACATAAAAGATCCTAGTATAGTTTCGAAGCTATATAGATTAAACTCAAAGCCATGTGTTGTTCTTAGTAAATAATAAGAAATTCGAGGTGCTACAAATTCGAAGGATATATAATTATTTTTTGCCACAAGTATAACAACAAACGAAATTAAAAAGAAAAACTTCAAGATTATGTATGTACAAGTAAATATGTTTCAAAAATGAAAAACCAAATTTTAATTGTATTTTTCTTATACATAGGTAAGTGTATACGAGTATTTTCCTTCTGGAACAAAACACCGAACAAAACAAAAACTCGGTTTGTGATTTTAGGTTGTTTCAAATAAAAAGCACCAAAATTTTCTTCACAATTCTTCCCTATACCATCTAAAAACATAGAATCATGTTTTTTTATGGTGTTGATATGCTGTTGTTATTGTTATTATTGCCGAGTTGTTGTTATTGTGCGTTTTTCAAACATTTTCACATTAAACATGGAATAGGTTATATGCAAATTTCGGAGATTTTCAAACAAACAAGCTTTTTCGATTCTTATGCTAATTTATACTAAATTAAAATTTTTATTGTTTAGCTTTAACAAAAATATAATAAGTAAGATAATGGTTTGAGTGTATATATGTGTAGCGGATATTATAAGAGACTTTCTAATTTGTATTTTGTCTTGTATGCATTACCGTACAAATTTAATAATTAATTAAAGAGATGTCTTTGTTTTAAAAATAAAAAAGGATATTTTACTTTAAACCGCACTTGCGGATGAAAGGCAAAGAAGGACATTTTTTTATACTAAATAAGTGTGTGGGTGTGTGTGTGTGTGTATGATATAATATATTATTCAATTTTATTATGTCACGTTTTTGATAAAGATAGTGAATTTATTTACCACTGTAACACATTGGCCAACAACAGCACTTGAGAACAATTTAATATTTAAGTAGATATGAGGATGAACAAAATTAAATGTATGCTCATTATTTAGTCTCATCGTAATTGTTATATTCTTATATTTAATTGTCTGCTGGTGAAGTAATTAGCTATATAAACAAAACGTGAATGTTACATTTACGATTATGAACAATTTTATTTAATTAAACAATGTTGCTGTCCATTTTTTTGGATAAAGCCTAAAATTGTAATGTTCACTTTCATGTATTTTATATACAGATATACACATTCGAGATCCAATGTCTTGATTAGCTTAAATTATTATTTTCTTCTAATTATTTATACATATAACAATTTAAGGTATATGCGGATAATGACGGGTATATATAATCAGTTTTGTTGTTGTTATATATAATGTACGTTTGATGGGTCTTGTAAATTGATATTACATTCTTGGATTCTGCGACAGTTAACATAATTGTTAGAAATTGTAATTTTTCGATAAATCCAATAATAATATTAACTATAGTACGATCGTATAGTAACATCATGATGATGAGGTATGATGTTAGAAAACATTCAAATTTTCCGAACAATCAAATACAGATGTAGGTGAACCCAAAACACGACCATCAATTAAAAAAATATAACATGAATTTTATGTTTGTTTGACCTGATCCACTACTGTTGTTTTGCTGTATTTGTCTTTGCATAACTTGTAAAAAAACTGACTTCCAAATTTACGTTATTGGCAGACCATTCAGCCCCAAAGACTGGGCACGAGAAGCCTCCTCTAAATGGATGAATGTTTCCCCACTGGTTCCGTAACATGTCATGAACCGGTTTTTAGAGGAAAGTTTCCAGAATTCCGAATGGAATCAAACTCATTCCATATTATAAGTACTTATAATTACTGTAACTCTGTACAGTAAAATAGGTCTAACTACGGAGGTGTACAGCCAATGTACGATTCGAGGGTTTAGTCTTGATCCTTTCCCAATGGAATTCTTACAAGAGTATAGCGCTATCGTATAGCTTTCTTTACTCTATCCAAAATATTAGGTTTCCACAATAAGACCCAAGAATTTAACTTTATCTGTGATATTCAAACCAACTTCGTTAAGAATGGGTGGGTTGAAAAAAGAAAGTTTGTACTTCTTAAAAAAAACCAATTCAGTTTAAGTGGATTAACACAGGCCGCACCTATTGGTCCATTTGGTAAGGATACCAAGAGCATTTTGCATAAGATCTCTGAAATTGCTAGGATATTTGCCAACGGCGCCGATGGCAACGTCATCTGCATAAGCACCTTAAGGTCCGCCCCTCTATAGGTTTAATCACAGGACATTTATGACCAACTTACAAAGAAGGGGGAATAATACACCACCTTAAAGTGTACTTCTACTGACAAATTTAAGGACGAATACCTCATCAAGATTAGCCAAAATGGCTCTGCTTGAGAATTAGATCAATCCAGCATCCGAGACATCCAGCCCCAAATCTGAAAGTGCCCAGAAAAACTCCTCTGGTGTGACATTGTTAAAGGCTCCTTCTATATCACAGAAGGTCAACAAAAAGGATTTTTTATATTCGAGCGATTTTTTAATAGGGCCTAAGAGGGAATGTATAGTATTCACCGAATTCACCGATTCCTCCTTCCAGTTAGTTCAAAATCACATCAACCAAATAAGGAATCATTATGTCACTGATCTATTCGATGACGGCAGGAATAATGCCATTCGGACCTGCTGACTTAAAAGGCTTAAAGCTGTTTACTGAAAACACAATTTTCCTCATGTTGACAATTTTTCCAGCAAGATCTGTAGCTCTATTGGTTTTAGGCAGAACAGTCGGAGCTTCGGAACATTCCGGAAAATGAGTTTCCAGTAGGAGCTCCAGAGATTCCACCGCTGTTGTAATCCAGATACCATCCGGTCGTTGGAGATAACTTGGAATGACAGGACAGGTAACTTGAATCTTACATAGCAAAGAAAAGTTTCCAAGCTTTACTTTTTGCACTCCTTAATTCGTATTTAAATGATTTATGGACTTCCATACAGGGGGTCCTGTTCAACGCCAGCCTTTGTTCAATTCACAATTTTAAAGGGTTTCTTGCTTTCCAGTTGTGTTACTTGATGTTCTTTGACCACCATGGTGGATGAGAATTGCCCTACTAATAGGACACGAGACTGAAATAGCTTCATTGAAAGCACTAGACATCCTGTCGACCAAGGCATCCAATTCCTGTGTTGATTCAGGACATATAGGGAGCTACTCTGATAAGGAGTTCCCTAAAATTGTTCTGAAGATATCCCAGTTGGATCTCTGCTTCTAAAGATTGGAGTATTTTAATTTCAATCCATATCGCCGTTTACTTGAAACAAAAAATAACGATTATTTGAACTCGGAATATAATCAAATTGATCTTGCTGGTTTTCTCACATCAACCACTTAAGCGCCCAATTGGCTGAATTTATTTCAAAACTCTTGTTCCTCCTAATCTGCTAAATTATCATTCTGCACTGTTTCTTATCTTAATTTTACTTAATACACGTTTTGTTTAATGGTTACCAAGAAAAACCAGCTCACCCACTTGAATTGTCCGTATAACAATAATTTTTACGATAACAAACCGTATTTCAGTTGCCTTATCAATTTTCATTATTACTTTCCAGTTTCCCAGAATAAAAAATAGAAAGTTTTCGCCTCCTATTGAATCAATTAAATGTTGACGCTACTATTATACTTGTGGTATATATATATACATATAATTTATAATTTATCATATTACATCGGTAGCCAATGTTGTTAATGTGATAAAAAAGGTAAACATATCATCTATGTTTAAAATTTTATTTGTATGCGATAATTTTAAAGTAAATAAGTAAATTAATTAATTTTATGTTTATTTTTATCATTTTGCCTGGCACATCCACAAAGCGCCGCACGAAATTCGATCAAATATTGTGCTGAAAAATTTTCTGTTTAAGCAAACAAAAAATTTAATATCAATTCAGATGTACGGGTATGATATTATGTGGGTAGTATGTCCTAGTTACGATAGGCATGATTTATTATGCGTTACGTTAAATTAATGACTATTTTGTCGTTAATGTAATCTAAGCTTTGCGCAAATTAAGCGAAAACTAGTAATATTGTGACATGTAAATATCTAATATTAAAAAAATGTAGAGAAAAAAGTTAAGTGGGTAAAAACAGCATGATCAACAATCATTTGCCAAAAGCTGCTACAGGAAAAAGAAATATTGGAGTAACTAGTTTCTAAATAGTAAATGTACAGTACAATGTTATGTTTTTATAATTTTGCAGTCGCTTCCATTTGTAGTTCGGACCTTAAAATCTAGTTCTGTTAGATTTAAAATTTAAAATCATTGAATCAAATTGACTGATCTACAGCAAAATTTTATAAATCCGTATTTCATTGCAAATGATTTTGACCAAATACCGAAATTGAAATTGTCACAGTGTTACTCATACAGGAAAAATAGTTTACATTGATTCAATGATAAAAAACCTTGCTATTTTACTTCCAACTGACCCCACGCAAGATAACTACTAAAACATCCAAATAGAACCTAACACTCGAACTATTTTTGATGAATCGGAAACAAATGTGGAAGCCAAAATGTTGAGTTCAAAACATCTCTTTATACAATTTAAAGTATGTTTACTTAACCGACACAACAACGGAATAAAAAAATCGTTTACCATAAGAGGAATTATAATAATGCAGATTGGTCCTGTTTCTAAACATCTTCTCAATTCCAATAATAAATAAACTATCTATAGTAAATTAAATTTCATTTCTAAAATGTTTTCATAGAATATACGTATTATTTTGACTTGGTGTTGCCAGTAGTTGTTTTTGTTATGAAAAACTTATAAGTTGTGTAATTCAATTATTAAAATCACAAGAATTTAATTAGTTGGCTTAATATAGTAAGATATTATAGTTGTTAATCAATATAAAATTCACATTTTGTTGTTGTGATTAATTGTTGTTGTCAATATTTCGTTTTAATCACAATTGGACAAATTAATCCTCCTTCTACATTTACAACCTATTTCTCAATATATTTCTCAGTAATAGGAGTAATTACCACCTTTAAATTAATTTAATGAACATAGTTTGGTTATTGATCAATAGATGGCAGCGTCGCTAGAAGCAGCGTCGCTAGAAAAGAGTAAAACCACTCAAGATGATTTTATTATATGTGTACACCCATTTTAAAGATTTAATGCAATTTATTTATTTATCAAATAATATATAAATATATTTATATATATATATATATATATATATATATATATATATATATATATATATATATATATATATATGTATATGTATATATATACATATATATATATATATATATAAATATATATATATATATATATAATATTATATATATATATATATATATATATATATATATATATATATATATATATATATA
>OY744477.1:160692350-160737350 GCA_963556175.1 Tipula confusa | reverse complement strand
TAAATTTTAAATTTTGACACGTGTAGGAAATCACACTTCCTTAAACATTTTTATGGTTTTACAATTTTTGAAAGCTTTAATGATGAAATAAATTTTAGCCTTGTCTTGGACCCTTAGTAAAGTTTAGAATGTTATCTGGACTAAAAGTTTACTACTAGTAAGAATGGTCTCATAAGTTTATAATTGACATGCATCACTGGGTGAAACTTCGACCTTGATGTACTTCTATAATGTATAGCTCAACCCTAATTCTTAACAAACCCTAATAATAATTAATGTAATCAAAAATGGTACACTCTAAAAGCATCTAAAAAATAAATATATCTAGGTCATGCAAACATGCTCGAGATAAGAAATAATTCTATATCTTTTATCAATATAACAGTTAGTCGTCTTATCTATTGTTAACAAATAATCGTCTTTTATGTCTTCAAACACAATTGTTTATGGGTCAGTTGACAAAAAATGTGTATGGACAAACAAAAAATATTTAAAGAACGGAATGACATTGAGTCGTTTTCCATGGAAGTTAAAAATGAAAATGGTTTTTTAAGAAAAATTTTGTTAGCCAGATTGATAATAAAATTTACAGATATTAAGGCATTATAATGGAATGGGGAACACAAAAGCAAGAGATTGTTCTTTTTTTTATTTTGTAGCCGTTTTTCAAGGATACAACTTTTAAAAGAACGATTTTTTTTACATTTAAGACGGTATAATAATTTATGTTTTTAAATACTCTAAGAACCAATCTAGATATGCAAAAACTACAACAAAAACGGTTTCATAAAATGGTTTACACGAACTTCATAAGTTCCAGGTTATCAAAAAGGAACTTATTTGAACGTATAGCAACGTGTAGCAAAGTTGTCTAGTTAATCCTTATCACTAATGCATTTTTATTATTTTGTGGGCTAACCCATTTGCTGATTTTGAAACCAATATTTTTTGTTATTATTTATACAGTTTTCAAGAGCTTTTGATTAATGTAGCATTCATCAAAATTGGCAACTGTTACGTATTTAATTGCATAATTTATGCTTTTTCACTATTTTGTGGGCTAACCACTTTGCTGATTTGTAGACAAGGAAACTATTAATGAAACGAAACCAATATTTTATATCTGTATTTATCCTGTTATCAAGAGCTTTTGATTAATTTATCACTCATAAAAATCGGCCCACTATTAAGTATTTTATTGCATAATTTATGCTTTTTATTATTTTGTGAGCTAACCCCTTTGCTGATTTTTAGGCAACAAAATTATCAATTAAATGGAACCAATATATAATGTCAGTATTTATCCTGTTATCAAGAGCTTTTGATTAATGTATCATTCATCAAAATCGGCCCACCGTTACTTATTTTATTGCATAATTTATGCTTTTTATTATTTTGTCGATTAACCACTTTGCTGATTTTTAGACAACAAAAATATTAATGAAATGGAACCAATATTTTATGTCTTTATTCATCCTGTTGTCAAGAGCTTTTGATTAATGTATCACTCATCAAATATATTAAAACAAAACTCTTAACTGTTAATGGGGCATATTTTGATGAGTGATACATTAATCAAAAGCTCTTGATAACAGGATAAATAAAGATATAAAATATTGGTTTTATTTCATTGCTAGTTTTGTTGCCTAAAAATCAGCAAAGGGGTTGTTAGTCCACAAAATAGTGAAAAAGCATAAATTATACAATTAAATACGTAATAGTGGGCCAATTTTGATGCATATCTATTATTGTGTAAGAAAAATTTGCACATTTTTATACACGAAATATAAAAGATTCAATAAATTGTTTATTATAAATGGACCAAACCAATATTTTGCCGAAATTGCAAAAACTAAAAATAAACGTTGGTTCGCCAAATCATGCAAACTAGAAACTCTACATAAAGTACATAAGCTTTGTAACGACTTCATGTAATATGTTCACATTCCATTAAATTGCAAAGCACATAGTATTACTAATTAAACTCACAACCACAATACAATAATTTATCATTCTTAATCACTATTTATATTAGTTTCTTTCTAGGATACAGCCAACATTTATATATACATACATAAAAATAAACATCCAGCATCATAACGAGAAAAACCAAACGGAAAATTTATCATTAACATTTATATGGCCGATTTACAAAAGCAACGATAAATTTTACATTTCATGCAAAAATGTTGAATCAAAAATTACACCACCGAAATTGCAAAGTCTAGAAAGCGAGAGAAAATGGATGCAACCAAACTGATTTATCGAATAAATAATGAGCCACACCAATATCAAAATCTAACCGTCACTATCAAAAATGTGTCCACATCTGCATCATCTGCGGCCATAATCCGGATAATCGATACAAATAGTTTAATTTTAGCAAATACAAGCGACACCAATGCAAGTGTCTGGAAAAATCAGGAAAACGTTGAGAAATTTATTAATTTAGGATGGGAAAAGCTATCGTTAGTTTTTCTCTTTTGTTTATTAATTGTAATCACGGTAATCGGGAACACACTAGTTATATTATCGGTGCTGACGACAAGGCGACTGCGCACCGTAACTAATTGTTTTGTAATGAGTTTAGCGGTTGCTGATTGGTTGGTAGGGTTATTTGTTATGCCACCGGCTGTAGTTCTTTTCATTGTTGGTAAGATTCGTTATTTTTATTCTTTATACTACAATTAATTACGGTCGATTATCGTTTCTGTTTTAATTTTCGTTTTATTTACATTTACAGGTTCATGGGAATTAGGATGGATACTGTGTGATATATGGATATCGTTAGACGTACTTTTATGTACAGCATCTATTTTAAGTTTATGTGCCATTAGCGTTGATAGGTAAGTGCCTGTAATTAAAAATAATAAAATACAACTTGATACTCAAAATGTTTACACAGAAAGCTTTTATGCTCGTTATTGAAAAATAATGTTTACCCTGTTACAGTAACTAAAGAACATTGAAAAGATTTATAATAAGATTTAAATAACGTTTCTTGGTATTTGCAAAAATGGTGATTAACTTGGTAAACAAACACAAGTGGTTACCGATATCGATGAATAAAAAATGATTTTGATGGAGGTATGGGTTGTTCGTAGAAATAAAATTCAAAATTCAATACAATTTAATTTTTAAAAAAGCCAATTTGGATCAAAACGATAAAAGTATCATTGAGTGACGAAATTTTAAATTTCACATTTGATTGAATTGTTTGTTTTAACCTTGACATACCTTTCAATTGGGAAGTAGGCCGTTTTATGCTAACTACTTAAAATATTAACCTGAACCCTTCCATCAGTAGACTAACTTTTCCCAAAGGTTTACGAGTCACATAATTCGCAGTGTTTTGAAGATAACAGTCTAACCTTAAGATGGCTCTAACATTGTTGAACGTAGATCAAATGATCGGTTTCGATAAAGGAAACTCTGAGTGATTTTATTTATGCATGAAATGTGCTTTGCGGATGGGTTACCTGTGAGTAGGTTTTAAGTTTG
Source organism: Tipula confusa (assembly GCA_963556175.1). Lineage (NCBI taxonomy): Eukaryota > Metazoa > Arthropoda > Insecta > Diptera > Tipulidae > Tipula > Tipula confusa. The sequence continues at coordinate 160,733,849 of OY744477.1, read as the reverse complement.
GTTGAGGTCAAATGATCTAGAAGGTTTATGGTATAGCGTATAGGCTTACAAGAAAATATCATAGACGTGATCTTGCAAGAGTGTTGGTTTCTTACCGACTAAGCCCTAACCCTCAATTTCCTTAGTAATTTGGCGTCGTGGAACTACCAATAGACATTTTTTAAGTAAAGAAGTAATCTTTATTTATCGCGTTCACTCGGTCTCCTGCATACAATCAATAATGTTTGCTCGTGCTAGGTTGATGCCACTGACAAGAAGAGTTAAGATTTATACTGCCAAATTGCGGTATTTTAAAAAATACGCTCTCTAGATTCTCAGTTTTACCTGAACCTTCAGTAAACCATCCGGAGAGTTCAGTTTTAAAGAACTTTTTCTAAGGTTTAGGCACGTATTTCGCAAATAACAGTTATTTGGTCTCTAGATTATCCACACATCTATTTTTAACAAAATCTAATAGAAAAAATGCAACAGTGTAAAATCCTAGGTCTGCGGAGGTCAATTGACATCTCTAAAGTGGTTGATTATTCGGTTGCCAAATTTAGTGTGAAAGAGATCGGTTGTCTGTAAGTTTAATTGGCATATGGTGCTTTTTTGTTGAAACCAAAGGTCATTAATATTCAATTCGAGGCCTTAAAAATTGGTTAGCATGCATCTGTATTGGCGCCATTGACAGTAACGTTTCTATAAGCGATTTTGATACCATGGATCTTACAACTTACAAAACCAGATTCAGCACCACTAGCATTTTATTGAAAGGGGAACTTCCCACAAAACGAGACAGCAGTGCGATTTGAGAAATCTCTTTATAATATGGCCTTTTTCTGCATTTCTTACGCAGCTTAAATCTTCCTTTCAAACTCCTACATTGTTGAGCTTGGTAAACATATATTCGAGCCATTTGAATCATTTTAAATTTTCGTTAATTCCTCATATTTAGCAAATCATCCAACCAATCCTCACTTGATCTTTGGATATGACATTCTTTGCGGTATTTATGGCTTGGAAGGCTAACCCCTGGCATTTTGGTCCCCCGATAAAAAGCTATTTGTGTTTTGTGGAGGCAATATCTTTTGTTTCTCTCAGTAGATATTTAAGAGCCTAAGTTACTTCGTCCTGTGATGTCATTATATGACTATCCCTTATTTCAACAAAAGACTCCTGTGTCAAAGCTTTAACATCAGCTGCCTGACCGATACTATTTTCTAATTAGGATTGGAAAACAGTTGTTTGTGTTTGGTGCCCACTGCTTCCCAACTCTAGCAAAAGATGTCCTTTCGCAGTTTGGCGAATAAGAATAACATTTTTCCACCTTTACTTTCCTTAGCAATTCAGCGTACGATACAGCTCCTTTATTTGAATCAAAAGCGCATCAGGTTTAGTTGGACGTATTCGATTGCTTTTCCGCTGTTTGGTGCTACTTTTTGCCGTTCTGGTTTTTCTCTAACTGCATCTTCTATAGTTTTTGTTCTGATTCTAAGGCTGGCTCCAAATTTTTTTTAGAGTACGTGTATTTCTTTTTGTCCAACTAATAACCAGTCTTGGTTGGTAAATCTCTCTTTCGTTTAGCAATGACTGCATTGGAAGCATCCAGTGTTTCGCTTATTCTTTTTTTCTTGATTAATCGAAATGCTTGCTGCAGAAATTCCAAACCCCAGTTTCAGTTTGGCATTAGAGGTTGAGCAAGCGGGATCCCAGTCAACAAAATTCAGTGACCGCAATATATCAGCAGTGAGAAACTGATTACTACATGATGTTCTCTTCATGCGTATAATTAAACCCAAGTTTTCGTTTCTAATACAGCTTTATATTTAATAGCTTAATAGCTTAAAAAGCTTTTAAAATTGAAAGCATGTTGCAAAATTATTTCCAACTGTTATAAATGCAATCTATCTTTCAAATTTTGCCTGCTCTATGTATGATAACATTATACCACAATTAAATGAACATTTAATAGAAATCTGACCTATACATTCTCAGAAAATGTCAGTTTATGTTTGTACATTGAAAACAAAAAATTCTTTATATCGCCTTCTCAACAAAACAATCAACAATCCCAAACACAAGTCAACATTTCCCAGTATCATTACTGGTATAAGATACCAAGATAATGTTTTCTTTTATATGTAGTTACATTTCGTTACAAGGAAATAAGCGTTTAAATATACTTGTGTAATAAAATATGTATGTTGGTGTAAATACATCTTGGATACATAAGAGTATGATGAAACATAACATTTTTCGTCATGATTTTTGCGTCCGTCCGCATTTGTACAAAATGATTATTTATTTTTGCGTGTTTAAAGCCGGCAGAAATCCAAACAAAAATAGAAAATGATTTATGTACTTTAAGGACTTATACTACATATTTTTTTTGTTATGCTTTCTTTTGTTTCATGAATATCCTTTTTCTAAAATTTTTCATATTTTTGTTATTTTGGTGCATTAGTTAAAGTTGTGCTGCTTTGTATGTCAAATCTCAAATAGAGCAATGTCGTTAAAATTTGTATATTACATGGCCCAACCAGTTTTCAGTCTTTATATCATTTGGGAGCTGCGTATTTTTAGCATGATACATTTAAATTAATCTGTAAACGCAAGTTCTCTAAAGAACTTGCATTAAAATGACCATGAATGACCACGAATGGCTTATTGATAAGCTGACTTCACGTTAACATTTAATTGTTTACAGTTGAGAGAAAAATGTAATATTGACTGTTTCCGGCCGATTTAAGCTCTAGACTGTATAACCTCTAATTCATCTTTGGAACTCTGTCAAAAATTCTCAAAAATTTTAGCACTACTCTTTTTTTTTGGTTTTTATCTCTTCAGTTGTTAGTTTGTGTTGTGTTAGTTTGATTCTGCTATTATTGCATTGATAAGGTTGGATAATTTGTTGATTGGCATTTTGTTGAGCAATGCATTTCTGAAGGGCATCCTCCATAATTTCTTCAAGGGTTATACCGCCGTATGTATATATATATATATATATATATATATATATATATATATATATATATATATATATATATATATATATATATATATATATATATATATATTGTATATATATATATATATATATATATATATATATATATATATATATATATATATATATATATATATTGTATATATATATATATATATATATATATATATATATATATATATTTATTTATATATATATATATATATATATATATATATATATATATATTTACATATATTGATAGCTATGTAAATATTGAGCGAATTTTAGTAAACATCTGGGAATCTTAATTTATTGTAGATGTGGTAAATTATAATAAACTTTGCTCCAGAGATCCACAATCTTACCAGGCTGAGTTTCTTCATCCCAATCTGTCTTTATTAACCACAGTTTCTGTAGTAGAATTTTAAAGTGTATAACTACCGGAGATACCCACCCCAAAGCATCGTAATGTCTAGCACTTTAAGTCAACATTTTGCGTTTCATCCATCTTACATCTTCGCTTAAACTATTTATTTTAAATGAAAAGATGTCAGATTTCTGATGACACATAATAAGTAATGTCTTGGTACTGGAATCTTCTTCAATTAATTTAGATATCTCGTCCTGCTTATCTTTGACTAATGATTGTAAGAAAAATTGTGAATTTGATTTCCATTTACGCAATTTAAACCCACAAGTGTTAAAAAGCTCGACTATTTGATTTTTTAATATTATGGTTTCTTCGGTGGTTGCACTGCCGATTAACAGATCATCCATATAAAAATGGTTCCGAATGACTTTAGCTGCTTTTGGATATTGCTTTTTGGCATTTTTTGCTACCTCTTCTAGTGACCGAATAGCTAGGAATGGTGCACATGAAGTTCCATACGAAACTGTCATACACTTGTAAGGACTGAGTTCTTCACTTGTAAGGACTGAGTTCTAGCATCTGATGCATGGATGAACTAAAATTTGTCGTTACATTTTTTCTATGTCTGCATTTATTGCTACTATAGTGTTGGCGAAATCTTAATAGGGTCGTTGTTAACTCCGGTTGAAGTTTTGGTCCAATATTTAAGCATTCGTTTAACGAAGATGTATTTGTGGTTTTACAGGATGCATCAAAAACAACCCTGAGTTGTGTAGTAATATTTTCCTTGTAGATGGCATGATGAGACATGATATACCTTTTATTATTTTTAGTTGGAACATCTGCCCAAGGTACCTGTATCATATGCCCTAAGTTAAGGTAATCCTCCAAAAATCTTTTATAGTCGTTATAATATTCGTTTGATTGCTTAAATCTTTTTTCAATTGACCTCAATCACTTGCCTGAGGTATTGAATCTCCTAGGTTAGGTGGTTGATTTTTGAAGGATAATCGAACTATGAATCTGGCCATCTGGAGCTCGAGTAGTAGTGTTCCGATACAGTATTTTACAAGGATCATCTTTGTCTAGTTGCGTGGACTTCTTTACAGGTTCTTCCACTTTCCCACATTTATTTAATAGTACCATCAAATTTTTATTTGGTATACTAAAATCCAAATTTACCTTGCAATCTTCTTTGGTTTCTTTTATTTTACCCGCTATTAACCATCCCAATTTAGATGAGTGGAGGTAGGTTTTGTATTGCCAATTTCTGTTCGGATAAAATTTCTAAAAAGTATTCCGCTCCAATCAATATATCGACCGAATTAGGCCTGTTAAAATAGGGATTTTCTAGTTCTAAGTTCCAAATTTCGTTGCTTTCCGCTATCTTTATCATTGAATTAGGAAGAAATTAGTTGAAGAAATTTTTTTTATTATAAGTGCCATTGCTTATATTACCTTGGATGACTTAACGCCATCTTTTTCGACAGTTTCAATGCCATTTTTTTATGAAAATGCATAAATTGTGCAATAAAACTAGTAACAATGGACTGATTTTGATGAGTGATATACACTCAATGGACTGATTTTGATGAGTTTTGACTTTGTCAAAAGCTCTTTATAATAGAATAAAAGCTTATTAAAAGTAATGGTTCATTTTTATAAATTATTTCCATGAAAGAAAGCTTTCTTTTTATTTCCAATGGTACAGTTATGATTTTATAACTTTTAATAAATAAAAAGGGGAATGTGTCTCCTATGTTAATGGCGTAAGATTTTATTTAGATAAAAAATAATAAATTTTAAAATTTAAATAATGTCTTGGAGAGTAATACAGCACAAACGCCTATCTAATGACAATTTTTTTAATTTAATTTCAGATATTTAGCGGTTACCCAACCATTAAATTATTCAAAACGTCGGAGATCAAAACGTTTAGCTCTACTGATGATATTCGTGGTGTGGCTGGTGGCACTGGCGATCACTTGCCCCCCAATTTTAGGATGGTAAGTATAAAATAAATATTTAGCATTTTCTTCACAAAATATCAATTAGTTTTTTTTTATCACAAACACAAACAAATGAAAAAATACAAAAACCATTGCGTGTGTTGTACGTCCCAACCGCACAAAGTAAATAATTTAAGTAAATACACAAAGTAATAAATTAGATTCAACAAAAAATTATAAATCAAAGATTTGGAAAGAAACTTTTTTTGTTTATTTAAGAGTGGCGGGTGTGTGGGCATCAGAAAAAATATTTTAAAGTATTTAAATGCTAAGGGACTTAATTTTTTCAATGCTGAGTGCCTCACAAAAAAATTATCATTATTACTGAAGAGGAAACATTTGCAGCTTTAGATGTTTATTTTATTGGTAAAAAAGCAACAATTGAATAAGGTCACAAGATGAAATCCCTAATATTTTTCGGTCGTAAAATGTAAATAAAAATGTTTGCTGCCCAATAACCTGTATGGCAATTTTTTTACGAGCTTTTAATATTCGATACATTACCTTTATTTTATTTGATTTTAATGATCGTTGACATACTTTGTACGTTCTAAGAACATATAAATCTCTTTAAACATTAGTACTGGTGACATTGAATTGGTTTCAATCATTTTCCAAAACTTTACGATTGCCCTAAATTTTAAATTGTCTTTCTTAATGATTTATGCGGTATACTGGAAAAAATCTTGTTGATTTGAAAATGTAAAGTATTCTTTTTTTGTTGGTATATACATAATTAGAAAGTTTATTAAAATTAAAAGCAAAATTTCAATTTTAAAGTAAAATGTTGGCTTTTCTATACACACAAAAGTTCTTAATTTCTGCAAACTGTATTGTTTCATTGTACTTTTAGTTCATTGTTTAGATTGGAAAAATTTCTTTTGTTTATTAAACATTTTTAAAGAATTACATAACATTTGATCAAAAAGGCTTAACAAATTACTGTCTTAACCAATTTTAATTGTTTAGGATTACTAATTATGTTATTGCTTTGAACAATGGTTATAGAGATATTTCTTTGAAATATATAAAACTATATAAAGTTTTAAAAACTAAAGTTTTTTCTTCCTGCGTGTATTTGTAGGAACCAAAACCCATCATTCGTTTCATTATTTATGCCTGGAGAATTTACAAATTTATTAGTAGCAGCTGTTAAATAAAGTAAAAAATGACGAAAGTAATGTTTGCTCTTTCTGTATCTCAATATGTTACCCAAATGCATGATTTGAACCAAAGTTATGGGAATTTGTACGATTTGGTTTTTCCGATTTTCCTGGGGATATCAAATAAGAAAAGTGGTTTGAGCCAGTATTCCAAAAAAATCTTCTTTATGCGTATATTGAATTTTTTTTAAATATTTTAACGTATCAGGCACCAAACATCACCTTTTTTTTATATGTTTCAGTTTTCTAATTAGATAACTATCATGCATTTTCAGAGTTTTGGAAGTTTTAGATTTGTGGCTTAAATCCCTCAATTTTGATGAACGTTGATGGAAGTTGAAAATTTACTAGATATGGTAAAAATGCTAAAAATAATAATGGACAGACTGCTAAACAAATACAACGAACATCACGAAGAGAAATCATAATCCCTTATTTCTTTAAATCATTAGACACTTTTAACTGACCATATGCAGGATGTTAAACAGGCCAGATGTAAATGAGCTTTAGGGTAAAGTTCTGCTTGAAGCATCTTTACTGGCATTAAATGCAATACCATAAAAGAAGGCCAAAGTTTCTAGTTTCAGTTTGCATTTTCTTTAGGAATTTTCCGATTTGTGGTAAAGATGGGCTAACCACCTTGCATTTTATGAATTGTATGAGTTTTCAGTAACTGGCAAAATTTCTCAATTTTGATGGGTAACCATCATGCATCTTATAATTTTGGAAGATTTCGATTTGTGGAAAAAAATTTCAATTTTGATGGCTTAACCATCATGCATTTTCTGAGTTTTGGAAGTTTTTGATTTGCGGCAAAAATTCTCGAATTTTATGGACTAATTAACCATCATGCATTTTCTGAGTTTCAGATGTTTTTCTCAATTTTGATGGACTTGCCATCATGTATTTTATGAATTTTAAAAGTTCCCAGTTTCTGGCACAAATTTAAAACTATGATCATGCATTTTGAGAATTGCGGTAGTTTTCAAATTATGGCATAATTTCTCAATTTGGATGGGCTAACAAAATGAGTTCTAAAAGTTTCCAGTTTCTGGCTAAATTTCTTAATTTTGATGGGCTAACCATCATCCATTTTGTGAGTTCTTAAAGTTTCCAGTTTGCATGCATTTTCTGTGTTTCGGAAGTTTTCGATTTGTGGCAAAATCTCTCAATTTTGATGGCCAACCCTTCATGACTTTTTTTAGTTGCGGAAGATTTCGATTTGAGGAAATATTTTCAATTTTTATGGGCTAACCATCATGCATTTTCTGAGTTTCAGAAGTTTGTGAGCTATGGCAAAAATTCTCAATTTTGATGGGCTAACCATCATCCATTTAATGAGTTCTAAAAATTTTCAGTTTCTGGCTAAATTTCTTAATTTTGACGACCAGCATGCGTTTTCTGGCTTTTGGAAGTTTTTGATGTGTGGCAAAATTTCTCAATTTTGATGGACATTCATGGTTTTTTTGGAACAAGACAGGCTTATTTGTGACTTTTTTCAGAGTCTTTATGTCCGGATTTGTACATTGGGTTTACCTAAAAAGTTTTAGTAAATATTTAGTCTAACGTAACATTTTTTTTTTTTGTTTTCTTTTGTAGGTATGAAAAGGATCGACGAACTTCAAACAACGGCGAATGTTCGTACAACCAAAACAAGGGATATGTAGTATTTTCAGCAATGGGATCATTTTTTATACCGATGGGGGTAATGCTGTACGTTTACTCAAAAATATGTTGTGTTCTAACCACGAGACATTCCAGCATGGCAAAAACTGAGGTATGTATGCACAATAATTTTGGTTTAAAATAATTTATAATATACTGTCCGTTTTTTTCTGTACTTTTAGGCATTTGAACGCTCGAACGATGTTGAATGTGAAAATTTTACGTCCGAAATTGAAACGAGTCAAAGCCCAAAACGTAATCTTTCGGTAAAAAGTTGTTCAATCGTACACTATGGAAATTATGCAACACATCAATTTGAACGTGAACCATCACATAATACATTGTACGAATTAGTCGAAATATCCACTAAATCTTCAACCACATCAATAATAAAAAATCATTTAAATTCCAGTAAGAGCAATAATAATATCATCTGTAAATATTCATCGAATTTAAAACCGATCCATTCGGTACAATTTAGCCAGTCACAAATATCGTTACCGCTCGACTCAAATTGTTTATCGTCGACGACCACAACTACGACAACAATATCGACCACCACCAACAATAAGCTACGTATACACAATAGTGGTAATCGTGTGCCAATTCGGATATCGTCATTAAGGCGTGAAACAAAAACGGCTCAAACATTAAGTATGGTGGTGGGCGGTTTTATCGCATGCTGGTTACCGTTTTTCATCTATTATTTACTAATGCCGTTCATCCCGGATGATTCAAAAAGTGAAATGATTATGTCGTTTTTGACGTGGCTCGGCTGGATCAATAGCGCAATTAATCCGTTTATTTATGCATTTTATAATGCCGATTTTCGTATTGCATTTTGGCGGTTAACTTTCCGAAAATTTTGTAAAAATAAACATAATTTAACGTTGCTGAAACCATAAAACTATTGCTGAGCACATAAATGTATACATTTTTGTTGATTCATTACGAAATGATATGTGCACATAACCAAAGTCGTTTGTAATTATTTATCATGATGCCTTATTTCATCGATTAACGACCTCAATAAATCGGACATCAGGGTTATTGAGCTCAAACTAAGCCTAAAAAGTTCAAACAATGCTAAGAATGTAGTAAAAGAGCTGCGTGCAGCGCCAGGCAACATCATGAAACACCATGTGGACAGTTTGAAATCAAATTTTAAACCTCTAAATGGTAATAACGTATAGGATCGGTAGATAATACACATTTGCATACATCTGATAACCTATTACAAATACAGTGTGGTTAATTATTTAGAGTACAATTTTAAGTATAATGTTATTATTTAACTAGAGTATAAAGATATATATGTATACATAATATACATAAAACATATGTACAGCTATTAAATTTTAAATTTGATAAATTTTATGTAAAACTATTTATTTATAAAAGTAATTAAATTAATCAAAAATATTTACTGTGTTTTTGTATCTCATTGACAAAAATAGTGTCAGGAAACGATTTTCCAGGTAACTTCATTACCTAATTAATGAGTAGCAAAAACAGTAAATCAAAATTAAACTTGAAATGTCAAAAAGTCATCTAAAAATAAACATTTTTTCAATTCTATTTTTGAGTACAGCAAAAACTTCAATTGACCTAAAAGCTATTCAAATTTTGACATATACATTTTAGTCCTATTCAAAGCATTCGAAGCGTAAGGAAGTTTTTGCATGATTAAGTTGTTGTGGAACAAGCCAACAACAATATATTTTAAACTATATTAATATATTGTATAGTGAAAGCTCTTTTCATAGAAAAAGCTCTTAATTAATTAAATTAAATTGTAAACATCATTCTAGCCATCATTCTAGTAGATTAGAGACTTTATTTTGGGCAGAACGCCAAAATGTTAACGAAATCTATCACAAAACCAAGCTTCTTAAAAGATCTTTAATGTCATCTCCATTAAAATCTCTGAAATCCTTTAAAATTAGTGGCAAATAGCTAAGGACTATGTTTCATAAATGATTTAATTCATTAAAATTCATCAATACTATACATGACAAATATTGTAACATGAAATCAATAAAATTAAAGAGAAAGACATTTACTTATCAAAATAAATCCAGAAGTTAAATTTATTTTAGGAGGGCCAGTTAAAATGACGTACCGGCCATTTAAAATCGACGAAAAAAAACATTACCCTTTACTCGCATCGAACCACTGAACTTACGGTCATTATATATTTAGTTGACGAAAGTATATTCCCATTAAAAAATGGGCGTGGCCCAAAATTTAAAATGACGTAGCCAATATTTAAAAAAAAATAATAATGGCCAGTGCCGACGTCGAACCATCATAATATTATATTGTCTATGCTGCTGAAAATTCTACTTGCCTGTTCCGCAAAATCGAAAAAATTAAATTTTTGGTTATTTTTCCGTATTTTGTCATATGACATGGGAAGATGCAAAAAAATATTTTTGCGCTGTGCAAGCAGCGCACCCAACAAATATATGTCATTTCATAGGTCGGAGGTTGCTTAACATACTTTATCGGTTTTTTGGCGATTTTTCGACTTTTTTTGTGAAATTTTTACTAGGCGAGCAGGATTGACAGAAACAAAGACAAATTTTTTTTATAATTTTATATAATTCGGTATAGCCATGCGACTATACAATTTATATATACAACTTGACCATATGGTCAATGGTTCGATGCTGTCTATGGACAATAGTTTTTTTTTTTTTTTTGTGGATTTGTATTGGCGAATACGTCATTTTAACTGGCTCCTAAAAAAAAAGATTTTCTAGGACATTTAGATATTTTAAAAGGGACTCGGTTCGGATTCGAACCAAAGAACTTATGGTTGGTGACATACTACACCAACTTTACCACTCGGCCATCAACGTTATGCGAGTTGAACAACTAATTTAGTATTTATGCTGCCATTTTTGAAGTTAAAAAGTTCGATGCTGCCACAGTGCGATATTTTTTTGTAATACAATTTAGTTGTAAATTCAGTGGTTCGAGGCAAGTGGGTAAAGGTTTTTTTTTTTATTGGTGGATTTGCAATTGCGATTACGCCATTTTAACTGGATCCTTTGTTTATTTAAAGGGAAAGCATAATTTGTTTTAAATAGAAGTTAATGGCCGTATACTTACCGATCATTCTCATTTCACCTGTAAAATTAATATCTGTAAAAAACGGCATACATAATTCATCGGCATAATCGTGCATATTTCCAGTCAGATTTTTGAATTCAAAATTTTACGTTATGTATAATAAGGCATCTTAGCTTCGGCCCACTGTGCAGTGGAATACAAGTAAAACTTCATTTGATGAAATATTTTATAAAAAAAAAAATTGAATGGAACTGTCATTATATCAAAATACCTAGGTTGCTTTATTCAAAATCGGACAGTTCTGACGTTTATGTGGTGACTGCTGTAAGTTAAACGCTCAAACGCAACGTGATCGCTATCCAAAACTCTTTATACAAGATTCCACTGCAAATTTATTTGGGAAGAGAATCTTATCAAAGAATGATTTGCAAAGAGCATTCCTTTCAAGCAGTGTTTTCCTCTATATGATATACAGGGACTGCTGTAACAACGTCGTTTAGATTCTTTCCATTTCTCATACAAACAACTCAATTGATTAATTGAGCAGTTGCGCGCTTGACAGCTATTTTGTGTACCGACAAGACCAATTGGGTATATCGATTGCATGTTATCCGCACCGTCTCTGCACAGCTACTACTATAACACAAAAATCTTACCTTATACGCACTATAAAAAATCTTTGATTTTTTAAAATTAAATAGAAGCTTAAACTCACTGGGCTTGGTCACAGTCACTTTCAATATTCAGTATTGTGATGGATTATTTTGAAGCGATGTTAAAGTGGTATATTAATATATTTGTACAGATCGAGAAATGGTTTGGGATGATTTTCACTTCTGAATCCGCTATTCCCTAACACTTTAATGTCATAACCATTTTTATTTTTTTCATTTCATTAATTACCATAGTGAGTTTTTTTACTATTACAAGTGTAGAAGACTATAAGCCATCCGAATAAATTGACTTAGCACTCGATAACAAACAATACACCGAATTATTACACAAAAACAAAAGATAAACGCAAAACGATGTATCAAATTTATAAACAAAACTCTAATTGTCAAAACTTTAAAGCTTAACAAAGTTGTACTAAACTTAGTACAATTTTCATTAGTTGGTTAAGCCATAAGAATATAGATGGCGCGATTAGTATTAGGAATGTCTACGATCGTAAAACCAAAATAAAAGTCTAATTCTTTATCTTGAGATTTTTACGGCGTCACCATCTAGGATCCAAGCGATCTTCAAAATGTATTTATTAATGAGTTTTTGATAAGCTTAGTAGACTATAAGCCATCCGAATAAATTAACTTAGCACTCGATAACAAACAATACACCATATTATTAGACAAAAATAAAAGATAACTGCAAAACAATATATCGAATTTATAAACAAAACTTTGTCAAAACTTTAAAGCTTAACACAAAGTTGTACTAAGTTTAGTACAATTTTCATTAGTTGGTTATGCTATTACAATATAGATGGCGCGATTAGTATTAAGACCTTGCCTTTACGATCGTAAAACCAAAATAAGTAACTTTTTATCTTGAGATTTTTGAGGTGTCACCATCTAGGGTCCAAGCAATCTTCAAAATGTCTTTATTAATGACCTTTGGATAAGTTTCTAACTGAAAATCCATGAGCACTTATCGAATTGTTGCAGTGCAGGCTGAGAATATTTTCTTGATGACAACTAAGATATATGGTGATGATAAGGATCTAGGAAGTTTTATGAATGGCAACAAGTGGATCTAATATAAAATGAGATTCTTATATCGAGAGAAATGAATGATGGACAAATTTGAAAAACAGAAAAGGAAAATGTGGTCTAACAGTGACATAGATCCAGTATTGGTATATTCGAAAGCGGGTTTAACCTTGAGTAAATATTACGAGTGTGGATGTCAAGAATGTACAAGAGTAACTATGAGAGCAAATTGACGACAAACGGACATCTAAGGATAAAGGGGACAAATTTAATGGAGTAGAGTTCATAAAGTAAAAAGCTATATTGCCAGAGCCAGTGAAAGGAATTCAATTTTTGCAGACAACAGATATATGAAATAATTTAAGTGTCAGTTATGATTGTTTATTACATGACATAGTAAGAATTTACCTCCAAGAACAGGGTTTAACCGGTTAACCTTAGCGACCAAATTTGAGAAAATCATTGTCTATGCAGTACGAGGAAAAATCTAGAAAATAGTAGCAATATTGATGAATATTAAAAAAGTTTAACTGATAAGTTTCTTTTGGTAAATTTGCAACTGGATTTATGAATCGATGTTATCAAGAGGGTGAGTTAACCAAAATGGAGATAATCCTAGTGACTGACATGATCTAATGTCATTAAACATTTCGTATGTGATGTTTGAAAGGTTAACGAAAATTGAGTATGCATATAAACTAGAGGCTAGATTGATCGAACCTAAAGACCTCAATCACATCAACCCTAGTGCATCTATAGCCAAATTGGTGATTCATCTCTCAATTACAAAAAGAGACTAGGTCACCTCGAAACGGTAAGAATATCAACAAAAAGGAATGTTTTAGTAAATAAAATTATGTAGATTTACAGGCTGGTGCAGTCTTCAAATATTAGCGTTTTTTTCCAAAATAAAAAAAAACCGAACTAAGCATTCCAGTGAAACTGAATTTGCAGACACAACAAATTATTTAAGATATCTAAGATATTATTTATACAGATGCTGGTATAATTTGGAACAGATTAGCATAGATATTTTTATTGTATCAACCAAATCTGTGTGAAACTTATTCGGTTGCGTAAAAACTCGGAAGTCTACTCTACATATTCTTACCATATGAGCAGAAAAATTAGTAGAAATAAATTAAATAAATAATATAAATTGAAACAGTAAAATTTTCAAAATCAGTACATCCCAGGTAAATGGCTCCATCTTTGAAGCTAATGCAAATATGAATATTTCTGTACTCACATTATTGCACTGTAATCATTTTTATTCCAAATTTCTCCACTTTCGTTATACTCTCATGATTGATTAAATGAGAGCCTGGAGAATATTATTCCAAAGGGGAAATTGATTTCTCCAATTTCCAACGGACATGCGGACTACCATGCATAACATCACGTTTCCATCTGTTGACTGTTACAATATTGTGGTACATTTCATAAAATACCACCGAAGGATTATGTTGTTTCCTTGTTTTTGCTTAGCTGCTAGCTTGCTGTTTTTTTTTAATTAAGAGAATGGGTTCTGGAGCACACGAGTAATTTTAAATGTTTTTAAATTCATGGAAAAATTTGCTTTTGCTGCGGTTATATTAAAGATGTTCTTTTCTTATTTTTGGCGTGCTACTGTATGTTTTATCAAATTAAATTTAAATTTTACTTACCATCTGCTAATAAATCAGCAAATTTGTTTTATATATTCTTTTAAAATGGAAAAGGTTGGTTTTGATTGTGGGGTGCTTAAAATAAAACACACAAATCTGGAAATTTTATTAATGATAGTAATAAACCAAACCACAGCTTCTTATTAAATTATTATTTAATATGTTTGAACGTTAATTACTTTGATCGGTTTTCAACAAAAAACGGGATCTTATCATCATAAGCTCGCAATAACGAACTTTTGTGGCTATATCCTGTAGTTTGAGCTTCTTACCATCTGTATTACATTTTACTATAGTTCCTCCGCCAGGTAGAATCTATCTGGATAGCTAATGGAATTTATGGAAAATGCCAATAATGCATTCAAGGTAAAAATGCTGTATTAATGATGTGTCAAAGTAAAATCAAGCTATCTCAAATTGTCGCAATGTTCTCTGACGAACCGCACGCAAAGAGATTCTCTGTCCCCGAAAGTTTTTAAACTCATATGGTAGACATTCATAAAAGTGAAATACAATTATTTGGGACAACAAATTGTACCATCAGCCGATCCAGGTCCTATACCATATGCTGGTAATATCTGTTTGATTGGATTTATTGGGAACGGTATGCAAAAAAAGTTTTGAACCCACTTGTAAAATTCTCTGTTTCCGTTGGTCTCAAAATTATTTAATACAATTAGAGTTTAAATACCAACACATAACGAATATTAGTGCTGGAGACCACACATATTAGAAAAAGTGACCAGTTTTCGATATTTATGACCACCGCATTTTGAACGCCTGCATCCACTGCTATTAGCTTTTGAACACAAAATCGGCAAATGCCAAACAGCTGAAGTTATTGATCAAACCAGTGGTCGTATATAGATTTGAGATTAAGACCTTAATATAGGAGTATAAAAAAACTATGAGGACATGTATAAGAAAATAATTATGTGCAAGATATTTACTGGCAAATGTGACGATAACAACAATTCATACAGAGTTTTTTTCAGCTTCAATTTGATGAACATTCCAGATACCTTCTTTAGGTTATCTAAAGTAAAATTAAAAAGTGTAGGTCATGATCTCGCTGCAGTGAGCTCGGGATCGAAACTGATCGAGCTAGATCAAAAACTTTGTTGAAAAGCCAGCAACGCAATTCTAAGAGTTAAAAATACAAATTTTAAAAACTTTAGCGAGAGGACAGTAAAAAATTCCTTACCGTCTGCTTAGAGACTAGATCCAACTTGTGCAAAGATTTAATAATAACTCTTCAGCTAAAAGAAACCAAATCAATTAATGATAACTGCACCAAAAAAAAAAGATAAACTGTATTTATCTCTCAGCAAGAAAGAAGTTCCACGAGCAAATAAGGCCAAATATGTGGACATGACTATTGACGCTAAGTTTTAGTGAAAAAAGAGCAAGTTAAACACTAATACACATTAAACTGATATTAACTACTAAAACTGGATAATGACCATTAACTAAGTCAGGATTAACAAATGGCTTAAATATAGCTCAAAAACAGGCCATCAGTTTTAAAAGACCAAGCTGTACTTGAGTTGTAATTCAGTTGTAATGAACCTAAAAATAAAAAAATATAAAACGTAACGATTAAATACTACAAATCACTCACTTCTAATAGTTTGATGCAAAATATTTTTACTTATCCTGAATTATCGCATCAATTTGACTGACTCAATTTGATAGACTGAATGTGACTGATGCCTAGTAGGAGGATAGTTCCAATTGGTGGCACTCTCTTTTTTCTCTTTAAATTGGAGAAACCACATTGAACAATCGATTGTTCAATGTGGCCCCTCCAATTTAAAGCACCCTGTAAAAAAGAAAAAAAGTTATTAGATTATATTAATAGCTCTTTACTATGTTTTTGAATCGCAGGTGTATAATTTATATTAAGATAATTTTTTTCATATGTTAAACAAACATAAACACCATAGGTTGTTAAAAAAAAGACTAAGAAAAATGACGACATAACTCAGCAGATCATAAGTAAAAGTAAGTTTAATGTCTATAATTAATAATAAAACCACGTTAATATCTTTCTAGCATCTGCGTATACTTAAACGTTTCTGTATATCGTCATAAAAACATACAAAAATTGACGAATGATTATCGCTGTCTTTGTGCCTGAATTGTAAAGTCTTCTGAAATAATAACAGTCTTCACCAAAAAAGTTTTTACGCAAAATCATTTATAAAATGATTCAGAGCAAAAAAATGCACGTTACCTGCTTAGCACAATAAAACGCAAACTTAAAGTCAATTACAAAAAAAAATATCAAAGCAATCAAGTCAATAAAATATATTTATGCAGTGAAAACAAAAGTGAAGCCGCTTTCATAGAAAAATTCTGCGGAATTCTTCAGTAATATGTCTTCGGCAAAACATGACGGAATTAAATATTGTTTGTCTTTTTCAGTAATTTTTTTAGTAATAAATAAAAAAAAAAGGAATTTCAAGTTGGTATACCCTTTCGGAATTTACTAAAAAAGTTAAACAATATTTAATCCCGTCATGTTTTGCCGAAGACATATTACTAAAAAATTCTGCAGAATTTTTTTATGAAAGCGGGTTGAATTTTTCTTCTGCGTGCGCAATACAACAGCATTTCTGAAGTAATTTTCTTAATTCAGTATCATTTTAAATTTTCAATCAACATTATAATTTAATAACATCAGCTAATGTACCATAATATGTAGTTATCATCTTACTAACTGTCCAATTCATCAAATTTGTAAGCAACTCACTGAAAATGTTAAGTGCAGTCAATCTAATTTAATTCTTCTAATTTTACCTATAATCCTATATTATAATATCCATCCAACTGTTATATTATACATTCTCATCAGTTTATATCCATCTAACAAGCTATTCATCTTATCATCTTATCATCTTACATGTATTATTCGCAATTAATCCACGCAACTTTTCTAGACAAAAACGTTATCGAGACTAACAAAATAAAACTAAAAGATGAATTGCAGTCAAAAAGACAACGAAATGCAGAAAATAAACCAGGAACAATTGAACAGAGATAAATTAAAATTACTTTAGTTGGTTATATGCAACTCAACAAAAATATTAACAGACCACAAAAGTGCGAGATAATATACGATGAGACAATCAGTCAAAATTCAACTCCCATTCCGATGAAAACAGCGCAAATCCTTAAAATTGCAAAGTAATTAATGACACAAAATTACTGCAATATTATAAGAGCAATCCCAACAATCCAATAACATTTTTCGTGATCAAATTAACTCAATTAACAATGCAGTGTCATTTGGATTAACGGTGTTGACTTTACGCATAATCTTCAGGCGCAATCGCTCATCCGACTTTGTTGTCACAAATTTATACGCGAAAGCCAGAAGACTCCAAATGCAGAATATCGACCCAATGACATGAACTCCATATGATGAACCGTATATGCGATGAACCGAAGGATGACTGAAAATTTTCGAACAATCGTATCTATTTTGCAGTAAAAAGTTTAACCAACTAGAAATTTATCTCTAAAAATTACACTAGAAATTCCGAGTTCTTCAATAATCTTTCTACAATTCCTGTACCTTTTTGAGGATTTACCAGATCAGCCTAGCATTTCTTTAGAGGAACACAATGAAGAAGTGGCAATTTTAACCGTATAACATAAGCTCACTAAGCTAGAATCTTTTTCCCACTCAATGTTTCTGATAAATATTCTAAACTGATCTATACCTCTACACTATACGTCATATTCTCACAAAAAAGATATTCTCACAAAAGTGATCCAACAAACACCCCCAATTTGTGCATCTATATATGAAGGTTTAATTCACTAGATATTTAAGGGATATTTAACTTTTTATCTACTTTGGCCACCGTGCACGTCCAGTCGATCTATTTGGAGCAGTTTAACGATGACTTTTTTATCGACTTACCGATCAATATTGGATGAAATTAACACTCAAAGTAACGCTCCAGTAGAAAATGTTCATTACGATAAGGCACATTAAGCATACCTAGCGCAAAGCCTTATCAAAAAGATAGGGTTTCTAAACAGCCCGACACGCTTACAATTTCGATGATCAGCACTATCGCTTTTTTTTCGACGGTCATGGCTCTGGCAAAACATTTTTATACACAACACACTTTTGTCTATTTTGCAGCTTCATCAATGGAATATTTGGTGTAAACTCTTTTAAGCATATAGCGATGAGTAATTTTGGAACAAAGTCATTTTCTCTACAACCAATGGTCGAGCTCTAGAAATGAATCTTAAAGTTATTCGCCGAAGATGTGGTAAGCCTTCAGTTTACTACAGTACCAATTCAGTAATATCTTTCCTTTTAATGTAGGTACTGTAATAGCTCACAAAACGAACAATTATCATGCTCCTGAAAAATAGAGTTCCAAAAAATGTATGTAACGGCGTACTAATTTATGGTTAATTAGCTACTGTTTAGAAACACAATGACTGCTCATATTATTTCTGAATCAAACCGGTGATGTAGTGATGATTTTGCCTTCCTTCAGAACAACATTGATATTTTGTCCTGCGATGAGGTCAATTTCTTGTAGTTCTCGGTTTTGCATCATTGTGAATCAATCCCAAGATGAAACTTATCACCTTGGATTTGGCCATCGTCAACTTTAAGGCATTTAAAAAAATGTTTATCAAGCAGGTATATCAATTATTAGAACGAGTTCATGACTGAAGCAAGCTATTCCGTGAAAATGGAAAAGCACATTTAAATGAACAATATAAATGATGGGCCCAAAGTTGGGGATACATTGTTGGATCCTTTTAAGACTTCATTTGCATTCATGTTGTTCACTTTATTAAAATGCACTTGGACTAAGGTTAAAGGTGCATTCCAAACCAATTGAAGTCGTGAGCCATTGTATGTGCTAGACTAATTTAAAATTATCAAATATATATATAATTATCAAATATATAAACCCAATTTTAAATTTTAAACGACTAAATGTATAGTGATACTATTATTTGCATGCAGGAAGAATAAACGATAGTTGAATCAAATCTTTAATATACACTGTAATGCAGGAAAAGTATTAAGGAATTGTTGGCATATTAGTAAACTAGAGTAATGTACTACAATTCAGATATACAACAAAACAACCTTAAATGGTGGATGTGCTTTCTCGGTTTATAATATTGTGAAAATGGTAGACGTAAAATAAATTTTGTCATAACTGTAAATAAAATTGTAATAAATTTTAGGGGTTTGCCAAACTAATTAAATCCTCCATTTATTTTTGTTCTTTTATTAGAAAGGTTCTACTGTAGACCTACAAATCAAGCAAAAAATAAATTAAAGTAAAGTATAAGTTCCCTAACATAATTTATCACAGTCAACCGAATTATAATTTATATCTATTTTCTGACTGATAAAAAAAATATAACGCGACTCGTTGGCATCTATTATTGATAACAATGCTTCAAGCATATTCTTGAGACACAGACCTCCTAATTTTTTTTTATAAGGAAGATGAAAATCTTTAATCTTATCGTACGCATAAATATAATTCCACAATTTAAATTTTTTTGAATATTTTAGTGAGTTTTTCTCAGTAAACCCGCTTAATCATTTAACATCCGTGAGAAAACATAAATGTACCAAAATCTATACTCACACATTTTCTAACAAATTACCCTTCATTTTAATTCTTTGGTTAATAAAATTATTCAATTTCAAAATGTTTTGTTGGTTTTGTAACCAAACCATATTCCATGTCTTGTGCGTTTTCATTTCGAATTGATTTTTCCGAGAAAATTCGAAGTTTCTCTGGGGTGGTTTTGATAGATTTGATTTATGATTCCGTTTTAATTTGATGAAAAAAAATGTGAAATGTTTTGGTTGGTTACGCGTAACGTACGTAAACCAAATGTTCTTTTTACCACTTCTTGATACAGTGTGATATCCTAGTAACGGATTCAATGTTATATCTTAGCAAGAATATAATATAAAATTATATTGTAATTTTTGTGTATGCGAGTGGGAATCTGCTTATTTAATTCTAAATTTAATATTAAAAGTAGATGCAAGCAACGGAAATAGCATTTCGACGAAGTTGACAAAAAAAATGTTACCAACGCGCTACATTAGTTACAATGTAAAACGGTAAGATATAAAAAATTCAAATTTACACACTTTCAATTCGATGAAAAGCGCTGTTCTTTTAATCACCGTGTAAATGAAAAAATACGTTATTATTTTTAGATTTTTAACAAAATCTTTTGCGTTTAAAGTGTTGGCGGAAAATATTATGTTTACCTTAATCGGGTTTAAATTATAATTTTTAGTAAATCGAGAATAATTTGAGTTATTTATAATAAGATTTTCAAAATGCCTATTATCATTATACAAATAATTAACGCTTCGAGACTTTTTTGACATTTTTGTAAGGTAATTATATGAAACTGTAGGTGTTTTGCGATAAATATAGTTCCTAATTTTCACTATATACGGATATACCTATATAGTACAAATATTAAATTTTGTACATTAAATTTTATTTTGTACATTAAAAACGTTGTCAGCTAAAACAATTACAATTACAATTACAATTACAATTACAATCACAATTACCATTACAGCTTTAACTTTAACTTTAACTTCTACTACAACCAAAAACAATTACTGTACATCAAACTCCTACCACTAGATACATCAATTATAAAAGTCTGTAAGATTTGGAAGCAAGATATACAAGCCTAAATTACAGTGAGGATCATATACCTTTCGATATTCACCCTATATACCTCATATACCTTTCGATCATTTACCTTTCGATATTCAACCATTATTAAATTTACATTTAGTACAATAATACACTTCAGTGGAGGGTACCGATAAACATAAAAAATTACAGTAGAAGTGAGAATAAAGAAAAACGTCCAGTAATTAATCTGCCAGCAATACGAACATGTAGCATAAAACTGCAACCGTATTATAGAATTCTTCTGGTAGAAAGTGTCTGAAACTGCGTGGAAAAGGAAGCGGCATGAGTACAATCTCCGACACTATTAAATGCGTAAAGTTCAAAGGAAATTCCGTAGCAGTTTACACAGGTTGTAGTTTCTACCAACGCGAGAATTAAGGAGGTAAAATAGTGGTCACACCGAAACTAACTTATGTACCAGAAACAGACCCGGCAGTTAATTTTTGGAAATTAAATATACAGCAACACCAAACAAGTTACCGGAGCATCCAGAAAAGTTACTAGCAGAAACTTTACAACCGTTACGCTCAACACTAGTAAACATTTTGCATTGGAAGAAGAATTTAGAGATATACAGTATGGGCCACCTTAGGCGGACTGATCTGAAATGGTTATAACTTTTTTATTTTTAAAGTTTTTTATTTTATTTTGCAGATAATAAAGAACTTCATATAATTTTATAATGTCATCGTCCTCAGTGCAAGATCTTGTAAAAATTGTTGAATATGTTTCCGGACGATTAATTGTTAAACACAAAGCAATTACACACTCTCAGATGCACTGTTTGTTGTGGAATTATGGCGGATATAAGAATCATTGGTTCATATTTTTTTGAAAATAAACTTTAGCAGCTTGAAACCGTCCCTGGTAGCGGTATGCCAGATCATGTTAAAACATTTTTTACGTCCTGTAGTTCTCAATAATTGTGACATATGATTCCAGCAAAATGTAGCTACAGATCATACCGCGAGAGAGTAAATGGCGATTCTGCGAGAACTTTTCGATGACAGAATAATTTCCAAACATAGCAGATTTCGCGTGGCCATGTCGTTTTCCACATTTGACGGATTTTTTTTTGTTGGGTGTCTTGAAGAAGCTTACGTCAATAAACCACAAACCATTCAGGAACGAAAACAGAATATTCTCACATAAATTTTAAAACTTGACCCAGAAACGTTGCACAACGCAAGGCTAAAAGTGTTAAAAAGAACTATTAACTGCCAAGAGAAATATGGCAGCCATTTAAAAGATGTTATTTTTCATACTTAGCTTTAAAAATTTAATAATTTATACTTTCATTTAAAAAAATTAAATAAAAAACTTTTAAAAATAAAAGGACTAATTACATTTTATACTATGTTTTCTTCCTGCATGTAAAGATTCAGTAAAACATTTTATAATTTTACGCTTTAGATTTTATGGATTTATTCTTTGACATTTTGACAGTAATAATTATTAATTTAAAAATTATTGAACTTACAATAAAATTGTCTATCTAACGACTTTCAATTTGCTTTGCAAATATTTTATTTACCATAAGGCGAAAAAGTATAGGGAAAACTTTCTGCAAAGTATTGATTTCATTATACATTTTTATTTTTCAAACTAAATGAACAAAACTTTCGAAGAATATTTTGAAATAAAAAGTTTGCCATAAACTTAACCAAATTAAAATTTGTATGTTATATTGATCATAATTTCATTATTTTATGGAATATTTGTATTTTAATTACTTTGAACTAATTAATAATTCTATTTATGAATTTGCGATGTATATTGTCTTAGGTTTCTTAAGACATTGTCATATTTTGTGGTATACTGTGGAGTAATTAGATTTAGGATATTTAAATATGCATAATATAAGTTTTAAAATTATTTTTTTGTTATTATATGTTTGACATTTTCATACGCAGATACTGAGAGTTAGATTTTATTAATTAAATTTAATTGATGCAAAACCAATTACCAAAAATCATTTTTTCATATCGGAACGGAATAGCTTGACAGTCTATCAAAAACCACTTAAGGTAGAAAAAAGGATCGAATTATAGAAGGGCATTACATAGTTAACAGTGAGAGACTTTAAACGTAAGCAGAACGTTTCGACAAGATCCCCGAGAAATTAAGCCAGTTTGCAAAGAGTTTATAGGGACAGCCTGGCCTAACAGTTAAGAATATCACCAGCAATACTCAATAACCAACCAAAAACTTATAACTAACAAGATCAAACTCCCATTTATCAAATGATAGCTGTGCGATTACTAAATGGATCATATAGTATGTGCAGAAACTAGGACCACCCCAAGTATCGCATTGCAGCGTATCAAAGTCGTTTTTGAGATTTGAAATGGAAGTGGCAGTGTTTCGCAAAGACAAAGCTCTATAACTAATGGCCAATTAACTGTTGTTGGGTGATGTAATTTGTGATATGACGATTAAGAAATCATTGGGTCATACTATTCGTCTCGTTCATTTATCGTGATCGTAAAATGAATTTTAACGATTTTTCTTTGTTATTTGACGTGGTCAAAAATCAAAATAAATCGAGCCTGACCCATTAAAGATTATGGGCTTTTAACTCGTTTGGTGATGCTCCTAGCCAACTGTTGTAATCTTTGAACTGATATTAATGTAATGCTCTTTAGAGTTCTTAACATTTTCCATAAGGTTTTCGTTTTAAGTGAGAGTGAATCGTTACAATCAAGGCTATCTAATCAGAGGATTTGCATTAATATTAATATCTCAATGAGTATTGGCTAAAGGAGGTGGTAGCCAAAAGCTAACTTAGAGGATCAGGTTACGACTGGCTTCAAATAAACCAGGTTGCTTCGTAAAAGTTATGTGGTTATTTAGAGTATCGAAGTGAATACAAAATGCTCAGTTTGTGCATTCCATATTACACCCATCACTTTCGCAGAACTGGTAGGCTCTTGACCTTGATCTTAAAACTCTTTAAAGTGAAAGTATTGAATTTTATTTTAAGACTATATCCAGTAGCCAAAAGCTAACTTAGAGGATCAGGTTACGACTGGCTTCAAATAAACCAGGTTGCTTCGTAAAAGTTATGTGGTTATTTAGAGTATCGAAGTGAATACAAAATGCTCAGTTTGTGCATTCCATATTACACCCATCACTTTCGCAGAACTGGTAGGCTCTTGACCTTGATCTTAAAACTCTTTAAAGTGAAAGTATTGAATTTTATTTTAAGACTATATCCAGTATTTCACGGCAGTTGCACTTCCACTTGCTGAGCTGGACTTTCGTAATTACCTAAAAGAGACACGATCTTCTTGTATAACTGTGGTAATTGAACTTCTGTGTTAGTTTCAGTCTTGAAATCATCCACGTACATATTTCTAGAGCTTTTCTATAGGCAGCTATGGATGAAAGAGGTTTAGCATCTTCTGCTATCTGTTTTATAGCTCGAGTACTTAATAGGAAAGACGAAGAGACTATAAGCAATAAGTGATCATGTTAAATTTAATATGTCGGATAGGTTTTAATGAATCATCTCTCCATACAATTTTTTGAAATTGTGTATTTTCTGAAGATATGACTATTTGACGATACATCGTATATACGTCCGTCGGTCCAACCGCCTGTTTTTTGCAAGGCATTCGAAAACCATCCGCAGTTTTGTTTATAAACTGGATGCCTTAAATGCCAAGCTAGCCGGTGATTTCTCGAATGGTATTCTTACAATAAATGGACTTACAACATTATTTTAAAGAATCAGTTGAACAGCTGTGTTTGTTAAATAATAAAGAAGTAAATAATTAATTTAATTAATTAAAATACTGAATAACCGTGTAGCACCGCAACACTATACTGAACCAAAAATTGTGTTTTTTATTATGGGTGCATTCGGAGTAATTTTAATTTGTCCATCTTCAATTTGAATGTTGAAAAAGTGATCCGCTTCAACGAAAATATCAACATACCCTTCTTGTAAAATTTAATCGACTAGTGTATAATATTTAGGAGTGTTTTTAAATTCAAATGTTATTGTGATTTGCATTACGAGTGCATCAATTTGAAATGTTGGACTTTTAACTGGCTTAATGGTTAAAATCACTACCCCTCTAGAAATTAATTTACCGAATTGTCCTAATCTTTCATACAGTTTCCAGCAATGTGCTTATGTATATGAAAATGTTGTGCACAAGACTCCCTAATGAAACTGGTTTGTGGTCCGAAATCCATAAGAGCACGGCCATTAGTTCTCATGAAGCATCCACTAATTTTACTATAGCGGTAGGAAGTATTGACATTATTGATACTTTTTGCGAGTTAACGGCTGTTGTGGGGTGGCTAGCCATTGCTTTTTGCAGTTGTGTGTGGATTCTGATTTGAGAATCTTGGTGTAGTGAAAAATTATGATTCATACAACATTTTTGTCACCATTATCGAGATGAGTATCTAAAGATAGGATGTTTGCTGCTGGACCATTGTAACATTCATTAGTCCGTTTTTTACCAAATTTCTTCGTCCTAAAATATCTATACGGCAAGGAAATCATTATATTTCGATAATTGTTCTTGCAAATTTCACAACCGAACTGAAAGCTTGTAGTAGCCAAATGTGATTCAGTTAATGTTAGATCGTTTGTAGCAATATGCGCTTTAGTATCCGGTCCGACACAACCAAGTTATGTTGATGTATTTGGAGCTAGAATCTCAATTCTCAATCTCATTCTCAGTTTAATTCTCCAATGATAATACAGGATTATCTATATCTGAGACTTGTTCTGCCCGTAGAGTATTCTAGATTTATCATCTAACGTTTTCATTTAAATTTAGATAATCCAATGATCAAGAATTGGTAATATGCTTCTTTCTATTGTATACTTCGCGTTCAGTTTATTTAGCGTGCCGGTAGCAGTACTGAAGCTTTTCCTCATAGCAATATTTCTTTCAAATATTTAAACTTTTATAAACTGCATAATAATTTGCATCCAGCGAAAAGCACTGAAAAGTCTAAACTACGATGAAAATCAATGAAGAAAAAATTGCAAACTTTCTTCAGCATTTTGACAAAAAAAACTGCAAGTGACAATAACATATCTAACGCAGTATTAAATTTTTTTTAAAATAATGCTAACTTAAGATTATTGGTTTCTTTCCAAACCAAGGAGGTATCACTATTGTCCAGAGTTAGTAAGGCGATGATTATTTTTGATAGGGTACACGCCATAATTGAATCCTATATATTCAAATAAAATAAGTAGTCTAAAATATAAAACAAGCAGTCCTAAACTCGGATATAAACTTTTAACTCTACGTTTTGCCAAACCAACACAGAATAACAATGAATTAACTTAAAATCCGCAAGAGTTGCTCAAAGATTTGCGGAATTTTTT
Organism: Tipula confusa; assembly: GCA_963556175.1. NCBI lineage: Eukaryota > Metazoa > Arthropoda > Insecta > Diptera > Tipulidae > Tipula > Tipula confusa. The sequence goes on along the minus strand of OY744477.1, from coordinate 160,707,121 downwards.
AAACATTTTATTTTATGATATCGCAAAACCTGGATAAATTGCCTAAATCAAGGTGACCAAAACTCAAAAAGAAGTTTTACATCATTCGAAGGTAGCTTTAAAAAAACTTAACCTTTATAAAATACATAAGTGGAATAATTATGGATTATAAACTGTCACATCATCTCACTCTAAAAAATTTGAAGTAAACAACAAATTTGACTGTAACTGCGATAAATATACACTTTTTGCATACAATTTTTTCGTTTGAAAAAGAAAACTCCAACAAAAATGGTGTAAACTTTGGAATGAGTTATTTTCGAATGAAAGTTATTTATACACAAACAGATGTATTACGTCAGAAATCACTTAAATATTTAGATCCCAAAATAACTATACCTTAGTTTTACAGTATCATCTTTAATTTTGTTTTGTTGTATAAAAATGGAAAATACGCTTTGTCATGATGGTTCGATGACTAAAAATAGATGTTGAAGTGACTTGATCTATTTTAAGGCGGCTTCAGTACGATATTTTTTTAACAGCATTTACCTATTAGTTGATTGATGGGGTGGATTATGTTAACTTAGTTAACTATGTAGTTATAATGTTTACAAAACTAACGTTTAACAATTCATCATATTATAATAATTTGCCCATCAATCATATTCCAAAACTAATTTTTTTTTAAATAAGCACAAAGCTTTTGTGCATAGTAGAACGTTTAATGGTATATCAGGTTATTATTGGTTTTTGTTTCGCTAACAAAAAATGTAATTTCCAAGAATTGTTATATACGAGTAGATTACCATCATCATCAGCCAATTTATTTGGAATGAACACAACAAAGTTTAAAACAAAATATTCTAAGAAGCACAAAAAAAGCTCCTGACTATTTACTATATTATCTAAATTTAACTTGAGGTCATCGTATATCAATTTTAATATATAATGTGATGTTTGTTCCTATCTATCTATACGACAAATGAAAAACGTGTATGCAAATTTGAATTTTTGATAAATCGTACGTCGTATACAAATTCTACATTACCTTTCTATTTGGGGATGGGAGTTTAAATATCTAGGGTATAGGCCATTCAATTTATTTTTAGGTCATATTATGCTTATTTTAAATGATGATAAGTTACACGTCTTAAATTTAATTTTTTGTTGTTGTTGTTGGATAATTTGATGTAGCTGATGTTGATTTAGATTAAAGTTATACATGTTTTGTGTAAGGATACATAAAGACTCAGGACAACAACAAATCAATTTTTTTTGGATTAAAGGAATTTGATGAATGTATTATCATCGTGATTCAAATGTTTACTTAAAATATGATGATTTGTTATTGTAGATTGTTGGTGGAACATCCGGTACAGTATTGTTTGGGGTGGATGCTAAAAATTGGATGATAAATGGGATTTTTTTGGTGTACTTTTAAATAAACGAGTTAGAAAATGACGTCGATTATTTTAATATTTGCAACAACTTTGTTGAAAGCTTAGTGAAATTGTTATGTATAGCAATAATCGAAAATAAAGTTTGATCCAAACCGGATACCATGGCAGAAAAGTCCAAAATTATTCTGAAAGGAAAAGATATAAATTGTGAAATAAGGGCGTTAAGAATGTTTTTGAAGAAGCTCTTCTATATTGAATGTTTGTGCATACAGTTTGGTAGGTTTTATGGTTGATGTTAAGCTGTATCCACGCAGTTGAATCTTCATTATAGGTAACGTTGATTTATTACCGTTTGTTTTTTTTAATTGACAAACCATGAATTTGATTTATTATAAGAATTTTTTATAAACCCACTAGATATTTTTATTATCAGAGAACAATAGCATGTTTTGGATTATGTTGTATGGTATTTCATGTAACCTAAAATCAACTGATTAAATATATCCGTATAATAGTCCAAAATTGATTATCCCATTAAGTGCAATAAGATTATCTCTATAGTATGATAATTTGAGAATGCTTAGCTAAATATAATACACCATTGATTACCAAAAAAATATGTATTAATAACGTTAATGAATGTGGCACCCAATAAACAGACCAAACAATTTATAACAACACATAATTGTATTCTCCGAACATACCAAGCTCATTGAAACATTAAGCTTCAGTCTGTCGACACAAAATATCGTTTAAATGTTTTATAGTCCTTAAAAAATAAATTAAAATTCATTAAAAATTATTTAGCATCTCAATCCTATTAATCAATCACGCGCGCTTATTTATATTTCGTAGCAAAACATTTTGTGTTCGCATTGTCTAAAATTAAAATGTTTAAATTTAAATTAGAACAAAAAATAATGATAAAAAAGGCAAACGACACGGTACATAGCTATATAGACAGATTTCACATATTTTCATTAATCTAGAAAATATTTACAAGACGAAAATCCAGTTTTAATTATACATTTCACTCAACACAATTTTTTATGTTGACTGAATTAATTTAAATAATATTTTACGCGTTTTCTGTGTATATAAGCATCTTAACTTTTTTTTTCCTTCAAAGAAGATCCTTCTGCATAAAAAAAAACTGAATAAAATTTAAGCCGATTTATTAAAAAATTAAATTGACGCCAGCAGCAACATAAACGAATTACGATATACTTAAAGCATAAATAATTACTTCCAGTTTTAAACCATCAACTCGGACTCTTTGATCGCACCAGTTTAAAATATAGCGTGTTTATATATAAACTGACTTGTTTACACTGACTCGTGGATAAAGGGCCACCAAATCAGATCTCATGGTTCTTCTCTAATCCCTAAGTTTGAAAATCTGTTTAAAGGATTAAAAGATTTTCTTGTTTATAAATTTTCGGGTACAAAAATACTTTATGGATTCTACTGTCTTCTTTTATTTTCAAAAGAATTAAAAATGGAACTCCGTCGTTAATTTTTAGTGTATCCATATTCACAGGACAAGAATAATTGGAAATTTGTCTCATCATTAGTGAGAAATTTTTGGTGTACTTCAATAATATTTCCCCGCAATAAAGTTATTTGTATGATGCCAATGCAAGTATGATCATTTCATCTCGTGATCCATGAATGACAGTTATAGCAATTTATTTCCAAAAATTCTTTATATTTAAAGAATAGTCTCAGTTGGAGCAAAGCTGCTAATACAGTTCTAAATGCTCTGGACTTTTCATCCTGTAATGTAAAGCTTAGGATCCTTATAGCTCAGTGTAATTCCTTTTCCAATAATAGAGATATAATTTCTTGTCTTTGCCGTCAAATTGTTAATTTCTTCTAAATTAGCTCCTGGGTATTATGTGCAAGTTCTTAAATTCGGGTGAAACCTATTCAACTGATAGCCAATGTTTTATATTTTCTGCTGCTGCAGTCCCGTAAATTGTTTCTTTGTAAAAACCATATAGTGTGTCTGCGTTTCGCATACTGGCACCGGAAGCATTATAACCGGTAGCATAAGTATATGCAATGCCTTTAGTTACACAAAAGTCAATTAAATCAAGAATTTTGTTTTCATTGGTAGGTCAGTAGGTAGGATTATCGGCAGATACGTAACCGAGGGGTGGTTTCTGTAAAGCTTCAAGTAAAAACCTTTCGGTGTTGTTATCTTTAGATGTTAATTTAGATTAGGAAATAAAATAATCTATGATCTTTAGTTTTCAAAAGCATATATTTCTGAACGCAGTGTACTGCAGCTATATTCACAGTTTCCGAACCACAGATGATCGTTGATTGCATATTTACTTTTTCATATTTTGAAAGGTTATGATATTTTAATCTTTTTTTAACTATGCAAGCAGTGTGATTGCGTGCTTTTCCATTTGAAAGCTTGATGTCATAAATAAAGTATTCATTAATTTTAAAATAGATCATGCTGTGATGCATATTTTAGTAAACTTAAAGATAGTCAATATTGGGCTTGGTAAGGATTGCATGTGAAAGAACGTGTCAAAACTTTAAAATATAAGGTTTTATTTGGAATCCTAAAAGCCTAAATATTTCAAAGTAAAAGCCAATTGCTGGATACTACTGCACCTGTTACTAAAAGGATAGTGTTCGCGAAAAAAACTAAATCGTTTTATATACTGGGATAGTCATAGCTCCGTTGTCACATAAAGAATAGATTGAAGCAACTAGGGACTTTAGATGTATACTTGTATATACACAATTAAATTAGCTGACACATTGAATTATTAAATTAGCGTAATCAAACCATTAATTCTGTTTTTGCACGGACATCGCACTTTTTAATTATTCCCTCAGTTTAAAGTTCATCAACACCTTTATGTTAAAGACTAGACGAAACTTGACTGTGGACACGTTTGTATGTATAAAAATATTTTCATACAGTGAGAGTATTAACTGCAACGATTTATTATGATCACAAACCTAGTCAAAACTTAATGTTTTAGGATATATAATTGGAATCGTCCTTATATGTTGCACCCAAAATTTTACTAAATTCACAATTAAATCTCTCATATACGAATGAACTGTAGTATAATGAATGTATGTATATACATATAATGTGTTTTTTTATCAAAAATATGTTCGTGTCTATAGATACTAGACGTGATTCATTTAGATTGAACGTTTTTAGGAAATGGTATACCACAAACAATTTAATTTTGTTGTTGTTTTTTATACAAACAACCAAACTACTTTGGTGTCTTCTAAAGCATGCAAATATATATTTGCATGCTCTAGAAGAGAGTGTACAAAAAAAACAGGACAGTGATATATCGAAAACTTTGACCCAAACCATACAGTTTTTGGAACTTAGCAAAAAGTATCTTTAACATTTCAGTTTAATTTTAGCTCGGTAGACTTTGTATTTTGCTCCCACATTTAGGTCACATCGAATAGAATCAAGATTATTTAAGGAAATTTCAATCAATTTGGCTAAACATGGAATTCATGAAGCAACAAACAACCATGAAAATGACTATAACCGTCTTTGCTGTATCAAAAATTAGTTTTTCACTATAGTGACGGGAAGTTCCGACTTAAGAACTTACATTAAATATCAATTTGCTTATAAAAAGCTTATAATTTTGCTTATAATTCTTTATTTGGTTATAAAGAAGAATCAATTCTTCTTTAGACCGATCATACCTACTTCTTTTTTAGATTACTTGCGACTAGTAATTGTATATTATATGAATTTTACATTTGGGTCATTCAGTAGTCGTTCAAATGAAAGCTTTGTCTCGGGTTTTCCTTTGAAGGATGCCCAAACAACGTCGTCTAAGCGTGCAACGTTTATTATTTGCCATACAGGGTTTGTCAGACGATATATGGCGCATTGTGCATTTTTCAAGGGAAGCAAATGACATTAGAATTCGTATGATGATCAATTTTGGTCCCACAATCACATCACTCCAACTATACAGCAACTGGTCGGTATTTAGTTGAAATCCTGTTTAGTACAGACATTTAAAAAAATTATTTGGATAAAATTCATTCGCACGCTGTCCAATCTTCATTGTTAAATCCAAGCGTTGTATCACCATTTAGATTTTTTGATGTAAGTAGCAATGTGTTGGATCTGCTACAGCCGTGGATGTTCAATCTCTACTGAAGTCAGATAATTCTTAACTTAATCAATCGAAGCCGAACCTGGGACACCAACATAATAATTAAAAACGGTCGAAGTTGATGCACCAAAAATGCATAAACCAGTAACCAGTAAAAATCTCTTTTCCATATACATCAGTTCATCATTTAGCTCTAGCATTTATAATAATCGCCGTTTGTATTAACCTCATTATGATAATACACTTACACTTATATTTTAGTAATGTACTCATTATATAACAAGTACCGTTTATATACTTCCCTTTATATATATATATATATATATATATATATATATATATATATATATATATATATATATATATATATATATATATATATATATATATATATATATATTTATATATATACAAGTACATATATATATATATATATATATATATATATATATATATATATATATATATATATATATATATATATATATATATATATATATATATATATATATATATATATATATATATATATATATATATATATATATATATATATATATATATATATATATATATATATATATATATATATATATATATATATATATATATATATATATATATATATATATATATATATATATATATATATATATATATATATATATATATATATATATATATATATATATATATATATATATATATATATATATATATATATATATATATATATATATATATATATATATATATATATATATATATATATATATATAAATATATATTAAATTCTTAAGAAGTAACTGGTATGTATGATACAACTAAAAGATATAAGTTTATTAACAAGTGTCAAGATTGAGTTGTATCGAATAGTAGGTGTTTCAAACTTAACTATTCAATTGTAAAGTATTCTATAGATCATACTGTATAAATAAATTTAGATAATATTTTTCATGAGAATATATGACAGCAACAGGCTTAGAAGAAAACGTTTTCATTATTAAATTTTCTTCAAAACATCTTCATATTTTGTCCCCCACATATACTCGTAGGTATATGATGGTGTTATACTTTTGAGTGCGGTATGCTGGTGTTATATTAGTTGTTGTTAGTCTTCTTTCTAAAAATATTTAATTTTCTTTATTTTTTCCACTTTTTCTTTTTTTTTTTTTTTGATAATTTTATTTGTGAACAATTTTCTGTTTCGAATTATGTTATACACACACATAAAGCAAAAAAGCTTGAAAGCTTTTAAATTTACTTGAATTTTTTTTATATATATATGTGATGTACATATCAACAATAATTGCCTGTGGCCTTGTGTGTAAAAATATTACTTTTCAGCTTTATAGTTACGTTGTAATTCATTACAGATTTTAAAATGGTCTGAGGGGATGATGCTACAATTGTAATAACCTAATAATGAAACGATAACATTTATGACAATGATGCTAATATCGATATTATAGCGATAGTTTTGGAAGTGTGAGAAATTAATTTTCATTTATATCGTAGCAATGTGGAAAATCTCCATCTATCATATAGGTGAACGGAAAAGGTCATACAATGATTTATAAATATTACACAGTTGTTTTTATACGGCTATATTGTATTGATGTAAAAAAGTGTACTGGATTATATATAAAATAATGTACATGGAAGTAATTTTCGGTTTCAAAAATATTCCTACGTGCCGGAGATTCATTGTATCCATTGTAGTTATGTATGACAATCACTTAAGGCTTTAAAATGTAATAAATCTTATTTTTTATAACATAAATCTATGTTTCTATATTTTATTCTTGTATATGGTTAGAACAAATTAGATTAGAGTTCTACAAATTGTGTACCGTATTACACGCATTCGTTCTTTTTGTGTAAGTATATCACTTATGAAATCTTAAGTAATCATCTTACAATACGATTGAACTGGAAAATAATTGGTTCTAGAATTTTTATCATACTAACTTCAATAATAGTAAATACTGTTAAGAAAATCATCATCAACCTATTCAACGTTGACTAAATATATTAAATGTGCTAGAAGTATAAAAGACGAAATTTTGTAATTTTGTAAGTTTCCAAAACAGCATCTAACAGGTCATAATAACCAAGCCCCGGGAAGTCAATACAACTACCATAGGGAAGTTATAATACGTATATCCAAAATAAAAGTGAGCAGAAAACAGCCATTTTATAGAAAACTTAAGTAAAGAGGAAATTTGCACCAAGAGAACGTGACGACGGAAATTAAAATCTTACTAAGAGTTCTGCCACTAGACCCAAAACATCCATATTTCATTTAAGAACAAACGAATAGTTAAAATTTACAACCACCTATTTAATTAAATACGGAAGCGACTAAATAAGGGATCTCCCAACATCCTGATGGTATTAACAATTATATTATCGTCCGAGTATCAACACTGAATCAGAATAGGTATTCAAATTCAATGGTCAAGAGAAAAGATGTTACAAATTTTTTAAAATACAAGACATGCTATATAGATTACGATCAAATTGGCCAGTTATACACAAATAAATCAGCTTGCAGGATAAGGTAAAAGCAATCACTATTCAATTACAACAATCCAAGAGGAACATTACTTATGACATTACCATATTAAGTTATTAATTATTAATTAATTAATTAATGATGTGACTTATACGCTTTTAAGCTATCGTTTAACAGGATAGGTGAGCAGTATGCAAAGGCATGGAGCTGTTCTGTATATTTTTTACTCGATTTAGTACCATACGTTACAGTATTTAACTAATACACTTTGATTTACCGAGCAATTGGCGCAGTGGTTAAAGCTGCGGTGTTTGGGACGGGAGGTACCGGGTTCGAATCCCAACGGGGGAGGGTTGCAAAAGGGATTTTTCATCACTTGATTACGATCGGTGATGACGATGAACACAACTATGACCCCCCGTTGGAGTGCAGAATTCATGGGCCGGACCATCGTCCATGCCAATACAGGCTGGCTGGAGCAATGCAATGTGCATATGGATATTTGAAACGCAAACCTGTATTCGCGCGTCCTCGATTTGGCTAGTAATGGCGTAAAGTAGGACGTTAATTAACCGCGAAAGAGCTGGGAGAGCTTCGGCCCCAAAACAGATTGCATAGAAATAAACACTTTGATTTGCTCGTCACAATCACTAAGCCTCAAAATTAGCTGGTAATTTTCATCATCAGATGGCATCAAAATGTGGAACACAAACCAGATGAAAGTTTCGCGGCAACGGCACTTTTCAAGGCGATTGACAGCAGAAAGGAAAGTCATTGCAAGGGAAACATCATATTCATTTCATACAAGTATTCCTCAAGCTGAAGTAAAATAAGTAGACAAGTAAGGATTCATGGAAGAGATAAATATACTCAACTTTAGGAGAGATATTCCCAAAAAACCTATGGTTACATGAAGTAATTATATTGTTACTTATGAAAATAGTTACCTTCCTAACTGTGAGAGCATTTTAAAAACTGGAACGTCAGACCTTTAGATGGATAGTTTGTCAGACCTTTAGATGGGTGGTTTGGAGAAGCTGTTTTGGCTGTAAAAGTACTTAGCACCTTTATATAACAGATTAATCTTGTCAAAATAAAATTATCAATCCACGTGAAAATACCTCAATGCCTTCCTAATTATGACATTCATATTTGAGAAAAAGATTACAAAAAGATTTTTTGTGTCAGTAACGATGAAAACATACCAAGAGTACGTTGGGTTATGGTTACACTCTCTGCAAGCCAATCGTAAAAAGATGATGAGATGAGTCAATTCTCTCTATGGTTGTCGAATTTAAAGAGAAAAGTAATTGCGAACGAATCCGCAATGAAATCGGATTATTGTTACAATACTGAAAATGGCTGCAGAGACGGAATATTATTACGTACATCATAGAACATTAAAATTAAAAATTTATGGATTTAATATTTTGTAAACTCTAAACAAAAAACATATTTATAGATATATGAATGTGTGCACGTAAGCATTGCAATGGAAAATATTTATGGATAATTTGAAATTAATGATTCCAATAGTTAAACAATAAATTTTATCATGTACGAGTAATATATTCTAAATCACATGGGGAATTGATGTACAATGTAAAATGTTATACCAATATAGAATGTAGTTTATACTATAGACTAATGTAAACTTATTTTGTTTGGTATTCAGATATTTTATAGATTCGATTTTTATGGAACTTTGTACTGAACATAACCCAGGTAAAGATAGAAATGGAATACCTTAATTAGAATACATTGAATAGAAATGGTGTCTCTAAATACATAATGTAAAGCGGTGAGTAGCACACCAATTAATTTCCCTCTGACAATATTTATTTAATTTCAACATTAAAACGAAATTACGACCCCGACAATTTATTTTCCATGTTTTCGTGCTACACGTAAATTTAAGGTGAGCACCCTTAATATAACAGTCTACAATTTCATTCCAAAAAAAATAAAAAAATGTTTGTTACCTACGTCGTACCGTAACACCAAAATTAAAAACAGAACAAAGCGTCATAATTTAATTTATTTTTATACATTTGGTTTGCAGCCAGGAACCCCAAATATTATAAAAAAAACTTGTTGTAAATCATAAAACAAAATGGAAAACCCAAATGGAAAAATAATTTAAGGTTATGTTCGTGCAGGCTAAAAACCCCTTCTGTTTATGACATATATTGCTAAAGTTAAATTTGTTGTACTCATAAAAGTACAAAAGGATCGTTTTTGGGTTATTAAAATGTGCTTTCCACCGTTTGACGTAGTAGCATATAAACAAAAAAAAAATCAGTTGATGACTATATCACATGCAGGAAGAGCATATTTAAATTGTATTTATTTTTTTAGCCGCACCCATACGACAATTGTATTTAATAAATCTATAATTTGAATTTAAACCTAATATTTGTGAAAAACTACGAAAACAACTTGAAACTTACATATCTCTTATATAATGACTACTTCGATTGGTTATCTAAACTTGTTTTAGTTTGGGACTTTTTGATCTTCTCATGTGTTATTAAAATACTTACATGAATTTTGGCCAAAAAAGGACCACACAACTGGGTTTGTCGTATACTATTTAGCACTATAATTCATTTCTGGGATACAAATTGCTAAGCTGCTATAAAAATATAAATATTATGTATTTATAAGTATTGCCAGCCAAAAACTTATCCATTTTCAACCATAATTAAGTCAAAAAAGATATTTAATCAGCCATGAACAACATGTAAATTGTCTTAATTAATACGAATGATGTGAATTACCGAGAGTGACGAAAATAGGAATGTTCACTTGCAATTCAATTCAATATTCTTAAATTTAGCGCAGCCAAAAAAAATTTTTTGTTTAAATCTTATTGCGTTCATTTCCATATAATCCAATTAATTAAAATAAATTATTAATTTTAAATGAATTTATGCATAAAGTACACATAATTGGAATTTTAATTAAATTTGTTTATGTATATATTATATATATATATATATATATATATATATATATATATATATATATATATATATATATATATATATATATATATATATATATATATATATATAAATAAATATATATATAAATATTATACTAACTTAACCTAAATTTAAATAGGTTTACATCACGAATGTATATACGAAATCTGAGAAACTGATCATACCATAAATTTTCAGTAATTAGAATTATAAACATACAATGGATACTCAGATATAGAATAAATGTCATTATATTTTCAACACAATTAAGTGTCACACCCAAATGCACACCTTTAATTCAATTATTTTATCGATGCATGTAATGTCAGTAAAATGCAGTGAAAATAAATTATTTAGAATTTGTCAGAAAATGTACATCTTTACAGAAATGTCTAAATTTCTTTAGTAAAAATCTATATGGTCCCATAGGTCCCATAGGTATGGCTTTGGTTAGAAATCAAACAAAATTTAACGAACATATCATGTTGTGAATCAATTGAATGTGGAACGTGGATGTCACTATATGCCATACGTCGCATATATGTATGCCGAACATTACATGTAAACCCACTTGACAACCGAGAAACAATTGAATATGACAGTTCAGTGTATATCACTAACAGAATTTGATACAATGAGGAAATGAGAACCATGCAGAACCAAAAATACAGGCACAAGTAATCTGTGAAAGCATGGACCACATTGGCTAATTGTTATCAAAGAAACCAAACTAATGGCTTATTGTAACAAAAGTACAAGACTGCGTTCGTCGTATCAATAACAAATTTGTTCAATTACATATAGATGATGAATACCAACTGCACACGCTGTCATATATATGATGCAACATTAAAAACGAGATAAGATGATTGCTGTGGAGCTGACATTAATTCGAAGCTTGCAACAGGTCTACATTTCAAAATAGAAAAGGATGCATTGACAAACAAAGTAGGGTTACGGGGGTGCAGTTTTCTTATCAGCCTTAATCCTTTTTTTTCAAGTACTACACGGTGACACAATTTTGGATAATGACTACTCAAAAACTCAGCATTTGGAAAAGCAGTTCATGTAGAATTTAACAAAAGAACAATAATCAGGGTACAATATCCATATAAACATCATATAAACAAGTGGGGTACTCAATAATTAAATAGTTGCCGTCCATTAAATAGTTTAATCCACCAAAAGTGCCTCATTTAGGAGATATAAACGGGAGGCAGCAGTCTAACAAACAAAAAATCAAATATAAAGTAAAGGTGCAGTTGGTGATACTGTATTCATGGAGGAGTTTGGCGTTTGGCAATTTGATGACAATAAATAGAACCTAAACTAGATTGCATCTATTTAATCAAAAGATTTCGATTGCATTACACTAGCATTACTAGCTATAAAAACCTAGAGGTTTAAGTTTATTTGCATCCTTCTTTCTTATATAGCAAATTATAAAAATTATCCATCCATGTAACCAATACAAAAAAAATATCGACTCATTCATAAAGTGTGCAAGATGCCGATAAATCGAATGATTCATGGCCAGCGGAATGCAAACACAGATTGTCTCCAACATCATTAAGTATAATTGAACAGCAATAACCACACCTATGCCCCATAGTGCCTCAAGTCGTTTCTATATATGTAAAGCCGCAAAGATGAGTATAAAACGTCTAAACTACTATAACAGTTTAAAATGAACTGCACAGTATATTATAACTTGCAAAAACAAGACTAGGTTAAAGCAAAAATTAGAAAATTACAGACAACATTGACCTAACAACCAAGTGTCAGAACTATAAGGGACGTAGATGTTCACAACGACAATTAAAAAATTTGCAAAATGTATTTTCAAGCTTCTTAAGGGACAGAAGCAAACCAATAAACATCAAACAAATCAAACAAACTAAACCATAAAGGATGTTTATTGTTTATGTTTTCACAACTAATAAAGTAAAGGTAAAGAGTTAAAATGAACAATTCGACATTAATAATGTATCAGTGACAACCTCTGGTATTCAATTGGTACCAACAACGAAATAACCCGAGCCACAAACGAAACCGAAAATTAAAACTGTCACATAGAAAATATATATAAGAATAAAGCTGCGATTGAGCATTTAACATAACCACCAACATTTTTAAGTGCAAAACATTACAACTTCAAGCGCACTTACACAATCCACAAGAAAAATGACTTAATGCAAGAACTCGAGAAGTGCACTCCTCCTCAACACAACAATCGAATCGCAATGAGCATCTACGTCAGAATCAATCTAGTGGCCTGCAATCAATGCAAAATTAACAAACAAACGAGCTGGTTTCGGCCAGTTAGATCACATATCAACTCACTTTGTGAAATAGGCTTCCTTAAATAATTAATTGAATTCTTACAAAAGAAATGTATTAGCTATAGCTGCAAACCGAGTGTCAAACAGGGACAAACCAAATGAAATATAAATAAACTTAATCACTCGATGAGTAAGCCAAGGAGAAGGAATGCGTATTCTCAACAGTTATGTTCCTATGATCGTATTAGACAGTGTTATGGGAAAACTAAGTAGCACATCCGCTAATGGCAATCAATGGGAATTAATATTGGTAAACTAAATGGTCTATCAGATCTATAGCTAAAGAAGCTCGAATCAATCGATCGTGTGTAAAATCAGTACTTCTGAAGCAAGATAGTGTGAAACTTGAAAGCATTTAAAAAAAATCATAATCAAACTGAAAATGTTCGTAAATAAGCACCTTCGTCGAATAAAGAAGTGTTCCTTGGCCAAACACAATAACAAACATTGAACTGCACAGAAACACGGGGCAGTTATACAGTGACCGAATTATGGAAACGGAAATGGAGATGGCGTTGACAAAATACTAATAAAAACCACTAAGGATTTCATTGGACACCAAGGATGTCATTGGACTGCACCTGTCAAAGGAAAAGAAAACACACAGAACCTCAGTACTATGACTTTGAGAAGTACTATGCTAGCAGAAGTAAAAGAATTATGATTATATCATTATGAAAAAAGCCTTCAGCAGAGTAAAATGATTCAACCTATGCTTCTAATTTGGAAATCAAAAAAAACTATTGATTTTAATTTATTTTAAATTTAACCCATTGTTAAGTGTTGCTTTTTTTCAATAGTTGTTGTTTTTTGTGAGTTAATCCAAACTTTTTTGGGGCCAAAGCTCATCTATAACTCTTTCGCGATTAATTTTAACGTCCTACATTACGCCGTAGCCAAATCGATAACTCATGAATACATATTCGCTTTGGTTATTCATCTGCACAGTGCATTGCTCTAGCCAGTCTGTACTGACATGTATGATGGTTCCGCTGGTGGATTCTGCTCTCAACAAACAAGGAATCATATTTATGTTCATCGTCATTGTCATTGTCGTCATTGTCAGTAATCATTCAACTATTACTGTTAGGACTATATACAACTCGCAATTTTCTGCCCTAAAAGCTTTTGATCATCCTTCTTGTGTGAATTTGTCATCTTCTGCTAAGAATATATAATAGCCATAAATATGATGCAGATGTTGTAGACCACTGTGTCTTCGTCAAGCCACAGTCTTTCGTCTTTCATCTTTCTTATATATGCCAAAATTGTATGACACATTTTTTCAATATCTAAGTACTGTGGAATGGATATGACTTGATGGTAAGTTGACATCAATTATTTTATAAGTTCCTTAATGAAATGTTTTGTAATGCATCGACCATCGTTCTTACGCTGGGTGCTTCTAA
>OY744477.1:160617350-160687350 GCA_963556175.1 Tipula confusa | reverse complement strand
TCAATACTTAACGTTATTACAAACTTGGTTTAATCCGTTCGCAATCTGAACATCAGCTCAAGGATAGTAAAAATGGCACAATTGATCTTTAGCTAAATTTATCTTTAGCCAATTCATTTCCAACTTTATCTTTAAAAATTGTATTAAATGGATAAATCTTTTATGGACAACACTATCGCAAATTTTATCAGCACTATAAACGATCAATATATAAACGGGTTTGGTTTTTTAATGGAAATATTGCAACAACGGTCGCGGAAGTTAAATGTGGTGGGTGGGTAATTGGGTGGCAGACAACTGTGAAAGCCCATTATTTATTTGTGTTGGTTATATACAAAACATAGAATAGTCGCAACATGATTATATTTAATATTTCCATCTCTATGTTTTTCAGAAAACAAAGGTAGGTATCTTTTAAGAATATATAAAAGAAAGCACGAAAAAGCTTTTCCTTGTCGTATGTTTTGTGTTACCTTCGTTTATATATATATATATATATATATATATATATATATATATATATATATATATATATATATATATATATATATATGTATATATATATATATATATATATATATATATATATATATATATATATATATATATATAAATTTGTATATAAGAACGATAATATTAAGTGAATTTTTATATTGTCATTATTTTACCAGAAATGGAACAGAATACGTATATTCATTGCACACATAGAATTGCTATCACAATAAATAATGACATTAGATGATAATATTATATCATATACTATAATTGAATTATATTAGTTTCGTTTTCTATTTAATTAGGGAATAAATTATTATGTTGATGATGATGGCAGGTTATACGATTTTTACTCGTATACATATATTACGTAAAAGGTAAAAGATGTTCAATAATGTATACAATGTTTAACTTATTTTTATGATCTGGTCATAATATACTTATGTGAATAATGCAATTTGATATTATATGTTTTGTATATAAATATATATATATATTTATATATATATATATATATATATATATATATATATATATATATATATATATATATATATATATATATATATTTATATATATATATATATATATATATATATATATATATATATATATATATATATATATATATGTGGTTTTTGTAACTTTATACAAACCAAGCCAATTGAAGGTAATAAAAACTCGCCATTTGTATTTTCATTAGACAACCAGAAGAAAATATAAGTCGTTCTCTGTCCTAATGAGCTATCGTTGCCGACTGCAACCTATGTGACTGCCAAAAGGGAACTTCTTCTTAAAAATCGTTGCACTATCTACTCATTTAAAATGGCTCGCATCAGTGGTAAGCAAGGCAGCCAAGTTGGGCAAAAAACCAATCGGATACTGTCAGCTCAATTAAGATGATCTTTGAACTTTGCACGCATTTACACAACCAAAATTATCCTGGTATTGATTATGCAAAAAATGTAGTCACTACTCTTAATGCATAAGTTTATGCATTCATATAGCCACCCCACCAGCATTTAGTGCTGGTGGCTATGAATGCATAAACTTATTATAAAAGGTGAGGACGGAATGATGTGGGGTTAACAGCTACCGAAACCTTGCATGGAAACCTAAAAATTGAAGTTAATTCAAATTAAGGTTGAATTGGATAGGGCCAAACTCGTTTCTACTTACAAATATGAGCTAAGCCCATACAAACGTCAAGTACATAAAATATATTAATATAATAATATAATTTTTACAAGCAGTAACCTGTAACAAATGAAATGTACATTTAATTAATGTATTACATCTATAAAAATATAAAATTATAATAATTATAATATAAATTAGATTTTAAAAAAAATTGATTAAATAATTCAATGTAATCGCCGAAAAATCTAATTTAAATACACTTTCCATTTTAGTTGACTCTATATGACAACAAAATTATTTTGCTAGGATATTGACGCATCTTTAAGTTCCAAAGTTTTGAACTCACATAATGATTTAAGAAAAAGGTTTTGTATAAGCAGAAACCAGGTATGACGGTTCTTGGATAAGATGATATGGCATTTGATGCATTAGGCTGAGTATATATGTCGCCTATATTCAAACAACGGCGAGAGAGATTTATGTTAGTAAATGTGCTTCATATACTTTTCGGGTGCCAACATTATTCATGGCTTTCTAAATTGTTGATGGCAAGGATGAATGCTAAAAGTTGATAGAAGTATACCAAGCACTTGGTAACTTGGACCAGCACTTGTAAATTATACTGTATTAAGCATATTTAACTTGTTGTCTAGTTAAAATTACATCCTTTTTCGCTATTATTTTAATATCATGAAACCTTTTAAATAGCCTATATATGGCAAAAATATAAAGAAAGCACTAACGAAAACACATTTCTAGATGGCCGTAAGAAATAAGCTGACCTGCACATGAACATAAAAACAAGCGTGCTGCCATTAATGGCAAAGTACTATACTCCAGCTCAGAGTTATAGATAAAAAAAATGATTCGATCAACTGGAGATACTTTCGTTTACATTAACTGAAAATCTTTGCCGCAGACAGTTTATTCCATTCATTGAGCAGCGAAAATTAAAACATGAATCAAATCAATAAACAGATACAAGTTATTTGATTCTATAGAGGCCGTCACTAATGCTTTTAATTACCCACTATAGAGTGTTTTGACATGTTAAAGTCACCTAGAATTCCTTCTCATAAAAGAAAGGATAATCAATAAAATTTATCAGGAATCTGAACCAAAAAACTACGCAAAAGAACATGTCTCTATATGCCGATTACACCTCGAATACATTATAATACCCAAAAAAATCAATTTTTCAAACAAGATGTATAGCAATGATTAGAAGATTGCTTTTCAACCCAACTATATAAATTTTTATTAGGATTGCTAATTGGGTCGATTATGTCTTCAAAAACAAAATACATAAATCATTGAATAGTCGAAAACCGTTTCCCTTACTTTATGTCACATATAGCACGTATACGAGTACGTATAAGCATAGTAAAATACTCCACCACATAATCCCAAAAATGTGTTGGACATTGACAAATTTATTTAGACTTTAATTAATTAGTAATTTGTTTAAAAGCATTGTAAATCGAATGACAACATTATAGTAACGACCGAACCTATATATGAACAGGGTGAATCCAACTTGATGAACTTATCTAAAATGAATAAATGTTATAAGATATAAAATGTAACCAAATTTGATGGTTAACGGTTTGGTTTGATTTATATCAAAGTTCTCTTTGGTTTATAAAGGTTTTAATATACTGAAGAGAACAGATGTCCCTTATCATATTTTTAGATGCATCATGTTATCAACATTCAATTTAAATGAGATATTAAAAAATATTATGCAAAACCACACTATCCACATGGCAAATTTCTCAGAGTTGGTACAAAACATTTATTTGACTAGAAACTGTAATCTGTTTACGAAAAAACTATCCACTTCACTAATGAAAATTTCCATTTCAACAAAACTACATAACGAAAAGTCGCATGAAATATATTTTCAAATATTAAAAATGGTAAAATATGTTTACTCTTTGTATCCGATTTGTCCTAGTTATAAACGAATAAAAATTACCGCGAACGACTGAAATATTTTGCATTTATATCACAATTTGAGTGCAAAGCATCAAAGAGACATATTCTTTCACGAGTTGTTTGTCTATATAGTATAAACATAAACGAAAGTTCATTATATGCTTATAGTTATTACACCAAGTTTTTTACAGGATGATTCAACGGATTGAAAATTATCCAACTGAGTGTTGCTTGGAGAAAATTCCTTTTTTTTTATTTTTCTGATAAACTACCAGTGAAATATACAATGATCACATTGAAATTTCGTTGTTCGCCGACTCAAAGTGAAATATTGTATGGTCATACGTCAAACTTGAGACGGGTAAAATGTTTTCTTTGCAACTGGACTCTAAGAAACGCTATTAATTTTTTTATTCTGATCAAATCACCAGTGGGTATACAATTTGTCGCAAATATTATGGGAATACGATGAACTCTCAAAGCAAATAATACCAAAAATAACAGCCACGTTGTCATAGGGACTAATTCATTGTCCAAAATAGGAGGAAAGACGTCTTGAAGTCACCATGACAATTTGGTAGTTTCATAGAAATGGGGACATTCAAGATGTGAGATTTTATAAAACGAACCTTCCATGAACCTTAGTTACCATCCTGATGATGAGAACGATTTATATAGTGGTATAATAACTTCGGTTGTCAATACTGCTTTCAATCGATAATGCAGTGGAAATACCATAGACTTTGCTTCAGAAAATTAATGAAATATTATAAAAAGCTGGAACCACAACTTCTTCTCAAAACAGTATTTGCTAACAGCAAAAATAATTTATCTAAAGCTACAATTTTTAAAAGTACGGAGGCAAAAATAGCTAAGTTAAAAATGACTAGGTAAAGGTACAAAAATTATTAGGAAACAAAGCTCCAGAAATTCAGAAGGTGGCTAAGTGACTAAGTTACTAAGTAATTAATGAAGTGAGTAACAAGGTGACTAAACATCTAAGAGACTAAGCGATTTAGTGATTAAATGTTTACGTAACTTTATAGTCTAGTGTATAAGTGACTATAAGTAACTTATGTTATTATAAGTGTTTATACGTGATAGGAAGACCAAGACATAAAAAGCCAAGGCAAATACAAAAACTTAAAAAAAAATACTAAGTAATGATTAGGTCACTAAGTGACTGATTGATTAGAGCTAAGTGACACTCAAATGATTAGGAGCACCCAAATAGTAAGCGAGTATATGACTTAAGACTATAGGATATAGACAAACCATATCGAAGGAAAAAGAGCCTAGTGGGTGGCAAAAATGTCTGGGTGACAAAAATGCTTAGGAAAGAAAATTATCGGGTGAAAAACAACTATAAGAGATTAGGTAAATAATTGAATATAAAAGATTAAGTGATAAACAACTAACTGGCCTATTGACTTAGTGACTAAGTGACTTAGCAACAAAGTGACTGAGCGACTAAGTAACTAGGTGACTTAGAGCCCTAGGCTCTTTTTCCTGATTCAGGAAAATTAAAAAAATTTCATAAAAAGTTGCAAGCTTTAATGTTCTTTTGGAAACAAAAGAACTTTCTTTTAATCTGTTTATATCTTTTTTTTTTTAATCCTTCAGGTCTTCAGGTCCACTTAACTCACAAAATATTATCAAATATTATAAACTACTTAAAGAAATATTTATTATGGTTATGGACATGCCAAACTGCATTTACAATATAGGACATCAAATTTTTGTTTGCATTCGTTGTAGCTTAACTATATATAGGAAACACAAGCGGAGCCCTATAATTAAATACCATATTGGTCTATATTGGTTTGCAGTCTAAGCTTAGGTTTGACAATTTTCCGATTAACCAGCTCAGTTTAACATATTTTAACTTGATTTGTTAACGTTTTGTTTCAATACTGTTTCTCCAAGTCAGCCGTCTTTTTAAGTATTTGCCTTTGTATTTAACGTGTTATTGCTGTGTTAGGATGATATTATTTAATCTTACTAGTAAGCTGGTAAGTTTGCAAAGTTAACCTAAGATCCTTAACTATTCAGTAATTTATTGCTCGACTAGATTTCTAAAATATCAGTGCTCCATCACTTACTAATTTTTCAGTTCTAATATAATCATTGGGTGTAAATACCTTGCTCTGGTATCCACCAAATATATATGCTCACTTTTACTACTTCTTGTCTAGTTTCTACCTGGGAAGCGAAACGCTGGGCATATGGCAGTGTATAGGACGTTTTAAATTACTCGTGGCTTTCCACAGCAAATAATGTATAGTTTTCGTCGTTGTGAACCCACTGAGGTAGTAATGGACACCATCTCGTCTTTTAATAAAGCTAATTTTATATTTTGTAAAGCTTTATTTAGGTTTGTTTTGAGACTGGATGGTCTATGCGATATAGCCATTATCTATACTTATTGTGCGTGTTGCCATTGGAAGCTGCTGAATGTTTCGAGATGGTTTGCGCATCTTTTTTTTAAGAGAGAGGCGCGTTGTTGTTTGTGTTGCAGCTTATTTTAAAAGATTTTTTAGATCCTTCTTTAATTGTTAAAATTGAAAAGTGAACAGAAGATAGATCAAAGCACGTTTCAGCCAGTACGTAAGATCTAGTGATACCCTTTGTAGTATAATCAGTAAAATGAATCAATAAACTAAAGAGATTACACATTGCCCACTCCACTTTTCTAGGCAGATAATAGTTGCATGGATATGGTTTTTAGAATATTTTTAAATATTCTCATAGTATCTAGTATAAATATATATATATATATATATATATATATATATATATATATATATATATATATATATATATATATATATATATATATAAATAAATATATATATAAATATATATATATATATATATATATATATATATATATATATATATATATATATATATATATATATATATATATATATATATATATATATATATATATATATATATATATATATATATATATATATATATATATATATATATATATATATATATATACATTTATATATATATATATATATATATATATATATATATATATATATATATATATATATATTATATATATTATATATATTTATATATATTTATAATATAAAGTAGCTTTTTACGAATCAGGTTAATATTTATTTTTGATCGACTAGCCCAGGGCAAGTTCTTGGAAATGACCGTAATTAATTGTTAATCCTAAAATTTATTCATTTTTCGTAAAAATATAATTAAAATTTTAATTTTGACAGCACATGTTAAAACTAATTTATTTTTAGAAATTTGATTACGAATTTTTTTTATTACTTAAATAAAATAATTTATTCAAATATTACTAAAGCATTTATTTACCAGAGTTATATTTCAAGTAAAATAACATTGATTATAAAAGCGAATCCAATAGTAAAAAATAAAACGTAGTTTAAAGCATTTGAAAGCGCATCTATTCTGGAAGCTTTAATAGAGAATCAGATATAGTTTAGTGGCCATTAACAATAATTATGCAAGAATTGCGTTAAAACTATTTACAAATTCCGATTATGAGATTGCAAAACCAAAACTGTATGGTTAAAAAAAGGATTCATCAAAAGTATAGTTAACAATTTCAAACGATCCTTTGGTAAAAAGGAAGAAAACCAGAAGATTACAATATACTAAAAACTATTGGAAAGCTCTATATTTCTATTTTTGGTAAGCTATGTACAATTTTTTAGTTTGTCTTCTATTTAAGTATTATAGCTGTTTATAGAATAAGGTACCAATATATACAAAAAATCGTGCAAATCCATAAAAAATCCTGGTTTCAATCAATTTTTGTTTTTGAACTTTGATATACTTGCCTGTTTATATTCTGGTCACGAAATACAAAATAATGAGTATAAATCAGCATATACAGACACATATTATAAAGACGCTTTGCAATGATTAATACAAAGTTTCAAAAAAACATTTTTCTTTATTGAAGCTTTTATCGAATATTAATACTTTAAACAAACGTGAGATAAATGTTTTGAATGAAGAAAAGTGAAAAACACAAAAGGGAATTTGCTTGTATCAGCACTGCAAAATTATTATGTGCTTTATATGGCACAAAATCTAGTGATGTGGATGAGCAATAATTTAGGAGAATGTATGTATATGTTTGTATGAATTCAAAATGATCATACAAATCACCTTTTATTTTGGGAAAAATTGTTTTCCCATTTTTGCTATCCATTTCTCAATCGACTATTAAACTTATTTTTTATGTATTGTAATGTATTGGCATACAACTAGGAATACCCTTTTTTGGCATCATAAAAGATTAACATATATTTTTTTAGTCCGAAATGTTCTTTTAGGTAATTGGTTTTTTTTGTTTAATGGTAATGCAAAAATAGTCGTTTAAATCGATGGAGCTCAAAGATTTTGTAAGCAAAACAACAAAATTTTCCAACACAACAATAGCAACCAAATAATAAGTGCGGAAGGTGTAACTATGTATAATACAACACAGAAAGAAGCTAACTATAGGGTCCCCCAACTGGCATTTGATCCCGCTCAGTATATTCGCCATTTTTTCGGTAAAGTCACCCTTAAGAAGAATTGAACTAGGAAAGATTGTTTAGTCCAATTTCGTGCAACACAAAGGTAACAACGATTCCAAAGGTTTTAGCAAATATGGTCAAAGAAATAACAGCCTTTTTCTACCCCTACATAATTTTAGCATAACTTTTATTAAAATTTTATTTTATTTTAAAATTAACAGAAAATTTAATAAAATTCGTAATCCATTAAATTAATTTATCCAAATTTAATTTAATTATTTCTATATATTGTATCAAACTCAAACAACATTTATGCTAAAATGATTCAAACACGATTTTCGGTTTCAGTAAAATGGTCGTTGCTTCAATGTAAAAGTGCTTTCATTTCAAACTTTATAATTTGATTAATGTATTCAGGTCAAACAAAAATTAATAATTTTTTTTTGCATAATTAAATCATCATGAATATGATAAAATAGCGTGTGTCTGTGTGGTTCAGTTCTCATATTCAACTTTTATTTTTTGCTGTCTATCTAGATTTTTGGGCAGCGTTATTAATTCATAATAGACACACACATTTGTAGGACTGTATGTATAGTTATACAATGTAATCCCATGCTGCGATACTAATTTGTTGATGTCGACTAAGCACAAAAAGTTTACTTGTTCTAATTGGTTTGGCTTATATAATAGGTCAATGTTGTTCATAAGGTTTAAAAAATAACATCTAAATTAAATTGCAATTTTCTCCAATAGATCAATTTCATGATGGGTGTTGATAACAAAATATGGGGAACAAAAAGGAATCAGTCCTTTTCTTAAAAATTTTCCACGATGGAAAAGTTATAAGCTTCTTTAAATTTTTTCGTTCTCATGTACTTGATTCAATGAATATTTGATTCCTCCAGAGGGTAAAATGAAAAAGTGTTCTTAATCCTACGATTGATCAAATCGATCGCTTTTTCTGTTTACATGATTGTCACACCACAAAAAAAAGCAAAAATAGAAATCTATTGAAAATAACTGAACAATACTTTCAGTCACTTAAAAGACTCTACAATGCATCAACATAAAATGAAATTACCATGATTTTTTTAGATGTTAATGAGTAGCCATTTAAACGTAAAATTCGTATTTATTACACAGTCCATAAAATTCTGAGCAACATTTCATCAATTTCAGCACCTTCGGTTCAAGTCTTGATTCCATGACTTATGCGATTTTTAATGCCCACAGAGAAACAAGCAATGTTGGGATACAAAAAAAAAATGCAAAAAAAAAATTTAAATTGCAACATTACTGATCTTGTCGCTCAAGCTCGACAAGATCAGTAATGTTGCAATTTAAAGTATAGGTCAAACGGCAGTCGATGAAAAATGTTCAATCTACTCTTTAATGCTGTCAAGCTTCGCTTAGCAGTCGGTCATTGACTCATACCTCTAAGTTACGGACAATAACTTCAACTTTATTCATCTTCAACAGGAGCAAATTAAGCACTGATTTTTATCAACGTTGCGAAATATGCAATTTCGGTTTATATGGCAAATTCGGACCCCTTGCTCAGTTTTTCTTATTCACTGATAATACAATCTGACCCGTAATCATAACGCAATAGAGTTCAGATAAATTGGATCTGATCATTCCAAATAAGTTACATGTAACTTCAAGATGAAACTAAAATCATTGATGATTGATTTAACGGTAACTCGTATCTTAGAACAAAGCTTCATTTTTGTGTACTCCATTGACTTTCAAAATAGTGAACTTCTACATGCTCACATTTTATTTAAGCTTTAAATTGATGATTGATTGATTAGACTATTTAATAGGAAGCTCTAAGCTCATCATCCAAATAATACTAGCCCTTTTCTACAGCAGTTTTTCATTAGTTAATTCTAATGGAAAATTATGTTAGATTAAGATCACAGTTTGTCTTAGAGCACAGTTCCAGGCTATTATTTGTACATAGGAACGCTACTGTCATTTACTTTTTAGAAGTTTGTGTTTTGTTTGGTAGTTTCGAATTTTCACCCAGTTCAAAAGCTGGCAGAAATGTAGCCACATTTCAGCCTAAAATTCCTTGAGCGTCTTCATTATAGTACTAATAGTTGGTTTGTTAGTCGCAGGTCCTTGCCTTTGTTTTGTAAATATTAGTTGTTGTTTGAGGTCATGGATATCTGCGCATAAGAAACTCCCTTCTATTGTGTAATTATGTTGTTGTAGTCACTGAGCTCCTGCGTTAGCTTCTCTGGTAGAAGATCATGTCTGTAAGAAGTAACCTAAATTATCTATTTGAAACGGTAATAGTATCAACACCAACAGAAGCCTTTTAAAAACCTGGAGTACGTTTCAAAATCCCTTAGTTTGAACCAAGCTAGTAGAAGTGTTTTATTAAGTGCTAGTAGAAGTGTTTGAGTCAATGACCGACTGTTAAGCGAAGCTTGACAGCATTAAAGAGTAGATTGAACATTTTTCATCGACTACCGTTTAGCCTATACTTTAAATTGCAACATTACTGATCTTGTCGAGCTTGAGCGACAAGATCAGTAATGTTGCAATTTAAATTTTTTTTTGCATTTTTTTTTTTATTTTTTCATTGCAATATATCGAAAACGTGTTTAGCCATGGAGGAAAAAAATTATCTCAATATTAACACCAATCTCAGCCCATTTACCATACTTCTACCGCATAGCATATCTTTTGAAAGGTATAGTTTTAATTTCATTTACAGCTGGGGGAACTGTATCAGATCAAATAAAAAAATGGACGTATTTTTTCTGAAATTCGCGGTTTTCCTTACACATGCACGTATCATATATAGTTCTGGTAAACCAAATATTACTGTCGAATTTTTAAACCTAATGGTTCTAAATTATTTATCACCGCAAAGTAATACTTACTGGAGTAATACAAGGTTCTATTATTTGTCCCATAATGTTGATATTTTCTTGAATGACATACCGCTCCTATATATAGAGGATTGTGAAATTATAAAATTCGCCGACGAAAAAGCCATCTTTATCTCCGATATCCTTTCTGAGTCTCTTGTTTGTATAGATCAAATACATATGTAGGTCTGTTTTCAAACTCCTTTAAAAAAACCATCAAGCTTAATGTCAATAGTTTCACGTTTAATGTCAATAAGTCTCAAGCGATTTATTTCTCGCGTTGTGAATTTCTATATCTTAAATTATAACGCTGACCAAATTAATATACAATTAATGACGTATAATTTGATGAGATGTAGACTTAATCTAATCATCAGTTGGATTAAAAGATTCCTAATTTTATGTAAACCGATTAGCATTTTAAATGAAACGGATTGACTGTATAATTTTCCGGCTATCAATTTTACCAACGAATTATATAAATTACAAACTTTTTTTTACGCATTATCTTTTTTTTTTTAATTTGTACACAGGTCCAACCCAAACGGATGACAAACGTAAAATTTAATTATAGAACGAAAATTGTATTTTCTAAATGAGCGAGCACATAATTTAACGAACCCTTTCGCTTCTACATTATATCGTTTGAAGTATAATGAAAATACTTAAAAACGAATTAATAACAAGGAAAAAGAAACCATTCTACGGTTTTCAAGATGAAAATTAATTTAATTATTATTCAATCCTTATGATTAAGAAAATCTGTATTCCGTTTAAATCTCTATGCTATCTATACGAAAACTACTGAAGTGGAATTTACTTCTTTCGAATTCGTGGTAATTTATCATATTGGTATTGTTTGAGAAATATATTATCATCGATAACCGATTGTTAAACGTGGTGTGGTTTAGGCACTTTTTTTATAAATAATTTATCGTAAACGAAATTCAAGAGAAACACAAAACAAGATACGTATATGGTATACCACAGTTGCCATAAAACTATAGATGTGTTTTTAATTAATAATACGTAACCAGATTCATTAATAAATTAACATACTTGATTTAGTATAAGATGATGTCAAATCGGAACTTATTTACTGGCGATAGAAGGACCTACTTATATTTGAAAAAAAAAACAATAGATCGAATGGAAGGCAATTTTAAAAACTTAAAATCTTCAATTAAAAAAATCATAATATTTTGTACTAAAGTGGTACAGTTGGATTCATTAATACATTCAACTCAAGGCTTCATAGAAAGTACTATCTCTTCAATTGAATCTGATAAGCACAAATCAAGAAGTAAGAATTTATTGATGGCTAGAGCTAGAAAAAGCCAGACAGACCACAAGAACATAAAATTGTTTGAATAGACCGCAGACTTCATTTCAATTAAAAAATGCCGAACATTTCTCCAATTAACCATTTCTATTCCTATTGTCTAATCCAGTAACTTAGGCAAATACATCAAAAAATTGCAAAATTTTCGAATTTTTAAAACTAGCTTATAAACTGCGTCCACTTTCTGGCAAGTACCTACTAGTCGTTCAAAATACACGAGTCAACCCAACCAAAAAATGTATAATTGATGAACATTGATGCAGGGTATCTTCACATAGGTATATCAAAATACTTCCGTATTCTAATACAGTTCAGCAACGAAATCTCCAACAAAGTAAGCACCTCGTTTAATTTCCTTGCTTTTATTGTGCTTTTACAGCCAAAATAATCATTTACTGCTATAATTTACCTTACTGCAAAAGCCTATAGATTTTATTGAGTTATAGAGCAATTTTAAATTATTACCGATTCAGTAATAATTTAAAATTGCTTAAAATGTCATGCATTTAAAAAGAGCTAAGCAAAAATGCTTAGCTTAAATGTGAAAAAGCTTAAAAAGCCTTTGACCTTTCATCACAAAACAAGACATGACATTTAAAAATAACTTCAAGGGTCAACTGAGAATTGTACAACTCAATATACAACCTGGTAATATATGGTAAACTCTTTTGCAAAATATAAATGTGGATTATAACAATAGGCTTGGAAACATCATGAAGGATCTATAAATCCCCTTCTAATTATTAAAATTGGAAAATTTATAGCAAACTAAAAACTATTGTATGACAAGAAACCAATGAGAGTGGGAAAAAGTTGCTAAAAAAATGTCAAAAAAAGAAAAACCAACTACAAGCCTACGAAATAAGGATAACAATTGTATAGTGCTAAATGGCTGTGTATAGATTTCAATGAAATCATTAGTATGATGTCACATATTAAAAAGGTTACAGAAAGTAGTATATGTTTTCTCGTTATAATCTAAAACAAGGCAAGGTAAACCCACAATATTCATATCCTAAATAGGTAAAAATGTCCATTTGAGCGTAATCATTATGAGAGTACTTCTTCGAAAATAGGAACTGAATTTAACACGATATATACAGAAAGTGTTCTCTGAGAGTAGCTATTTCCATTTCCTAAAGTTGCTAAAAAAATGTCAAAAAAAGAAAAACCAACTACAAGCCTACGAAATAAGGATAACAATTGTATAGTGCTAAATGGCTGTGTATAGATTTCAATGAAATCATTAGTATGATGTCACATATTAAAAAGGTTACAGAAAGTAGTATATGTTTTCTCGTTATAATCTAAAACAAGGCAAGGTAAACCCACAATATTCATATCCTACATAGGTAAAAATGTCCATTTGAGCGTAATCATTATGAGAGTACTTCTTCGAAAATAGGAACTGAATTTAACACGATATATACAGAAAGTGTTCTCTGAGAGTAGCTATTTCCATTTCCTTTTCTATATATCGGTTTTAATGTTTAAGTGCATTTTGAATTTTGAGGAAGGAGATACCCCGCAGTGATTTAAATATACTTTCAGTTGTAGAATTATTTCATTTAAATACTTCTGTGGTTATGTTGTGTGTCCTAGCAGCTTTATTATTCTTTAGCTTCTTTATGATACTTTTAACTTCCCGTTTCGTTGGTAGATGGGTATTTCTAGTTTCGTTAAATGTCGTTTTCATCTCTATAACCGTGTTTCTTCAGTTGTTAAAACTAGAGCAAAATCATTCTACCACATATCAAATATGATATGTTGGTAATTTTACAAGAGCGGCCTTTCCTAAACACTGGTATTAGTGCTCACACTAAGCTGGATGTTTGCTGGATATTATATTCTTCTATCATTCCTTGCCATCATCGTATATGCGATATACTAATGCCATCTTGTGTTGGGACACTTGTTACTTAAATTAACGACGTTCCTCAATTTTATTCCATATTGCATCACTAATCAAAGATGTCCGATTAAATTCCTGGCTTTCATGCCCTTTAGTTACGTTTATGTATCAAATATTTTGTATATTTTTATGGAAAAGCTACATACTTTCATCCATGAACAACTCAATTGTGATACTGAAGTCGACGATTCTTTCTTCATTGTTATTTCGCTCAGAATCTACGGAATTTTTACCCATGATGGTTTTGACAACTCTGGCCGTCAGTTCAAATGTTTGCATTTAAATTTGTCTATATTACTTTGACGTCATTTATGTACATTCTTGCTATTGTTGATTGGAACTACTCGTTGAACTCATTTTTCGTTGTTTCGTCTTTATCTTCGGTTGTATATAACATAGCATTGAATGATGGTTATATTTCGTTGATTTCTCTACTAATGTCGTTTATTTTAGAGAACATCGTGTAATTGTTATTATTGTAAACAAAACGGATACTAATGTGTTCCTTACTTGAGGACTGTGCTATCATAATATTCGTTTTCTTAAATTATTTAGAATTTTGATTCACAACAATGACACAATACTATACAATTTCTCAAAACTAATGAGAAGATTTAACTTTTGATTAAACAAAGGAGTTGAAAATCATCGCCTAATGTTTTACTGAGCAATCAAACAATTGTTACAATATAGTATACACATTCTTAATTATAGACTGAAAATAAACGGTATGACGACACGTGGATACAAATAATGTATTAAGGAATTGTAGAAGATAATGTCAACGCAAATTAAGATTAAGTAAAAAAAAGATGCAAGATAATTACTTTAGTTTTAAATATAGCATATATACAAGTACCAGTTAAATAAGAATGGATATCCTGTTTAAATACATGATGACTCGTCCAACCATGAGGAAAATCCACTTAAAACGCGTGATTGTCATAAACTAAGACTCAAAACTATCTCGTTCAATTGCTTTAGACTTGGCGAAGATCATATAACATGTAGCAAAATGTGGTAAGAAATCTTTTATTGAATAAAAAAACATACTACATTTCTTAACCGGACGACAACTTGTTCCTAATCTCCAAGAAACGACCTGTTAATGGATGCAGTTTATATATATTTTCTTAAAATATCAACCGGAAGTTAAATCAAAATAAAACGGGTTTAACACAGCCCACATAATATAATAAATTCATTCCGACAGTATAAAAATTTTAATTTTAAGTTTTCATTCAAGTCAATATTTACATGCAGCCGGCAAAACTTTTTGTATAAACACAGATATACTTTCATAAAAACTTTATTATCTCATTTCTTACTAGGTATATATTCTTAATCTCTTCTCTAACGAAAAATGTATGTTGTTGATTATCATTTTAATCATTCCCAGACTGGAGAATTGAGAATTTATGTGGAAGTTATTTTTTTACTTGCTGTATATACATAATATGGAACTTACAAGGGGAAATAAGAAATTCCAATAAACAAGAGTATATAGATGTAGCGCCGTCGCAATTACATCTATATACCTACACCATATAGCTACACAACAAAACTTATTTTTAAATTCTCGTATTTATCGTTTACACAATTTTACTTTACGCTTGTTTTGTTTTATTTATCGCGGTCTAAACATTTCAAGAATTTTATTTGCCAGTCTTAAATCAAACCTCAAGTTGTCGTTTAGTTTTTATCCTCTCTTCGATTGTGCAATTAAAACATAAAAAACATAAAAAAATAAAAGTTAATTTTAATTAAAATATCGTTAATTAAAAAATTATATGAAAATGTTTATTGCATGTGATCAGCCAAAGAAATTTAATTAAGTTATTTGTTCAGTGATCAGAGTGTAAATACACATTCGTAAATCTAAATAAAAATTTTATCGAAATTTTAAAAAGTGAAATTTAAATTTTAATGATAAGAAATAAGTGATGTAATATTATGTGTGCGTAATTATGCGGTTCTATAGATTTAACTAGTTCATCTTGAAGTGAAAAAAAGTTGAAGTGTGATGCTAAGTTAAAATTGTAAAAATATTTTAGTTTTAAATACAAAATTGTTAGTGGTAGTGTTACCAGTACGTCCACTGATATTTAAGTGTTATATTCAATATTTACCAAAGGTATGTACATTCATAATTCAAAATCTTAAACTGGTTAATTATTATATGTTTGTGGCTCAGTCAATTAAGTAACTAACATATGTATTTAAACACAACATGTGAAGATGAAGTTGTTCAACTTTATACTAAATTATTTTCTTCTTCTCTTCTTCATCGATTATATATAAGCCCTAGAATCTTGGAAAAAATCGCATAAAGTTTATATACCAAAATACCATAGCACCGTATATTGGTTCTTTATTGAATTAAAGCAAAATAGAAAATTGTTTTTGTTGAATGATTTAATTCCCGGAAGGAAATATGCTAACAAGTGTTTTTTAAATCAATTTTATTGTTTTGTTTTATAAATTTGAGAACTATAGTATGGAAGGACTTTTCTCGTTTTTTTTTTATATAAAATTTTATTTGATGACATAAATACTCAAAGTTCATATATAACCTGCAAAAATCTATTAGAAATATCGACTGTCCAACGATAAATAAGAAGCTTAAGGCTAAAAAGGAAAATTCTGTTTTTTGTATAAATTTTCAGTATTAAAATTTTTTGAAATTTAAAACTTGTTTGACTTGATTCTTAATGCAAAGCACACGTTTCAAATCTGCTTAATTTTTGTAAAAAAAATCTATAGCCAACTTTGAATATAAGTTTTAACTCAATTTTGACACCCTTTTAAAATCAATGTTGACTATATTCTAATAAAATGTGTCTGTTTTGTTTAAGCGACACATTTTGCATATTTGAAAAAAGGCAAATGAATTTTGGGATTTTAGCTAAATCTATATCAGTGTTTATCATAAAGTTATTTGATTAAATTTTAATTAGGCATAATTATAGCTGTCGACTGTTTGCATTATAAACTTTATCCGAAAAACTAGCGACATCTATAAAAAATTGTAAAATATAAATAAATTTTTTGTGTACACTTATGTATATCATTTTGTCAATTTATGTTCATTTTGTGCATGTTCATACGGCTTTCATTATATTGCAATTCTCGAGCACCATACCAGTGAACTTTCTACAAAATTTTATTAACAAATATACTATATAATGTACATAATATATTTAATGGACGCGAATGGAGAAAAATTCAACGAAAAAATACAACTTTACAGTTAAAAAACCAATCGATTACACTAGTAAATTTCTTAATTTCCAGTATATTCTATAAATTCTTTTCGATATTAATATACACCACATTGATTTCCGGCGGTTCTGGAAATGTCCTGGTTCAGAAAATTGGTAAAAATTGGCTAAAATTTTGATTTGAAACGTGTGTTCTGCATTAAGAATAAAGCCAAACAAATTTTAAATTTCAAATAATTTTAATACTGAAAATTTATACTAAACACAGAATTTACTTTGTTAGCCTTAAGGCTCTTATTTATCGATGGACAATCGATATTTCTAATAGATTTTTGCTGGTTATATATGAACATTGAATATTTAAGTCATCAGAACAAAGATCAACATAGTCGCTGTCTGTAGGATTTTCCTTCATGAAATTTTATAGTATTTTGACTTAAATATAGGAATGTCATTTCCTGGTCGACCACTTTATCGTTTTAGCCAAATACTTGCTTCAAGGTTTATTTTTAAAAATAAAGTTCCTTAGAATATTTCGCAAAGTTTGTATAAACAATGAAATGGCAGGAGTATAGTAAAATCTTCGTAAACTGTTGTACAAATTTATGAACATCTTTATTCAGTAGAGAAAGATCAAACTTGAAACGAAGTTATGCTATTTCAGGTAAATGATGTACGTATTGCTAAAAAACTTGAATGAAATTTATTTCAGTAGTATAAGGATCTACAAATTATGAGATATTATTTTACCCGTGTTCGATAATTTTTAATCGGAATTACCAGTTCACCGATTTAAAAGTTTCTTTAAGATTCCATCTATATGGGTTGGTTTTATTATGGAAATGTACTGGTTATTGGCTTTTCCTTGCTCTTAATTTTTGTCGAAAAAAACTAGTTTTCTTCTTATAAATTTGGTTAAGTTAGTTTATTTACCATATTTTTAGTTTTTTGTTTGATTACTTATGCTAGTCATTTTTTCAATGATATAGTATTAGGCGCATTCCGATAAATTTACTACTTCTTCATTTTTATGTATTTAACTGTTTTATTAATGAGTCATGCAAATTAAGTATACTTAGCAGTTTTACTTGTTCTATTAACTATACTTCGTAATTGTTTCAATTTGGTTTTAATAGTTCGAGCGATTAAACGAAAAAATCTTTAGCATAAATCTTTAACTGTCATCTGTACTCGGAATATTGATAATATTATAACCTAAAATAATCTAATTTCATTTTCTTAAAAACTTATGTTAGCACGTTAGTCAATAAAACATTTCCGAATGTTGTTAAAAAGTAGGATCATTCCACCATAACCTTCTGTAAAATGAATGACATATTCTTCATGATCGTCGCATTCAGCGTTATCTTTATTTGAAGGGTGTTTTACACAAGACATCATGTTTCAAGGACACTTCTTACCTACTTATAGCTTTTTCATCACAACTACTCTCAGTTTTTATAAAAAAAAATTATTTGTTGAATTTATTCTGACTTCTTGGTTTTTGTCCAATTAAGTCTAAGCATTAGTATACGGGAAAATGGCATTCCAACCGAGCATGGCCCAAATTCTAAAATTTGTTAACCGTATGTATATATGGTTTTCCAATAAATTTATCGGAAATTCATTATTAATAATAGCTTTATGCATACCTATAACCATAAACAAAACGGTTTAATCTATAAACCGAGTACTTGATTTAAGGGTTTTGATGTGAAAGCTTCATAATAGAGTTGGTATTATATCGATTTAAATCAACAAAAGAAAATTAATGTTATAAGTGCAAATAAGATTAAAGCTTATAAATACAAATAATTTAAAGCGTATTTATTCTTAGAATTTTTCATAACCTTGTGCTTTGAAAACCATAGAAACTGTATTAGTATTTATTGTAAAAATATTAACACTGATTATAAAAGCTTCTATGCTGTCGGTTCATCAAAGAGCAGGTTTATAATATATACCTAAGATTATTATACATTTTATTTTTTTTTTGAATTAACATAATATGATAGAGTAGGAACTTTTAAAACTTGAAAAACTTGAAAATACATCGAACAACAACTTAGAAAAAACACATTAACTATTAGTTATCAAATAGTTTAAAAACTCATTGCTTATTACCCCTCTATTTGAAATTAATTTATTTTATACTGTCGCTTTTACTTTTACAACTTTTACAAAGTATTCAAAGCTTCAAGTCAAGTATCAAAAATTGTTGTAGGTAAGTTTCAGCTAAAAAAATTTCGAAGAAATCAGGCAAGCTTACTTTCTTACTTACATTTATTGAATACCGAAATACATTTACATTAATACCGAAATACATTTATTGAATTATTTATATTGTTTGAGCTTTTATATAAATTAATATAAGCTTAAATTTAATGATTTGTTATTGCTTATTACATTTATTATTAAGAGATAGCTTACAAATTAGTTACATATTTAAAATTAACAAAAAGCTTCGTTTGTAATTGAACCTTTTATTTAAAAAAAAAGATAACTACTAATCAAATTTTCTCAAAAGTTATTTGAGCTTTGTAGAAAAGTTTAAAGCTTTTTAAACGGGCAGAAAATTTATGCAATCTGTTTTGGGGCCGAAGCTCACCCAACTCTTTCGCGGTTAATTAACGCCCTACTTTACGCCATTACTAGCCAAATCGAGGACGCGCGAATACAGGTTCGCGTTTCAAATATCCATCTGCACATTGCATTGCTCCAGCCAGCCTGTACTGGCATGGACGATGGTTCGGCCCATGAATTCTGCACTCCAACGGGGGGTCATAGTTGTGTTCATCGTCATCACCGATCGTAATCAAGTGATGAAAAATCCCTTTTGCAACCCTCCCCCGTTGGGATTCGAACCCGGTACCTCCCGTCCCAAACACCGCAGCTTTAACCACTGCGCCAATTGCTCGGTAGAAAATTTAAAACATCATGTTCAAATATAAAAAAAATTGATAGCACGAAAAATTAAAACCTATTGCATAAAAAACCAAATATTCACATTACCTTCTTTATTAATGCACTTAAATTTGTTACTTTGAACTGTCAACAGATTTCCCGAATCATTACACCGAAATGGTAACACTACACCGCGAAAATGGTTAAGATTAACTTGAAATAATTTTTAAACAATTAGTTTTGTATATTTCCACTCTAAATAATATCACATTATCTGGACGTGCTTTAAAGCTCTACAAATAAAAAAGTTTATCTGACAGCTACTGCTATTTTTATATGCAGTAGTTGTCATGATTTAGTTTACTCCTAAAGCAAACTATTGTTGTAAATTGATAGAATAAAGTTGTGTATTACTCAATTGTGTTAAATTCTCTTACGACGCTAATAATTGTATATCAAAACTTGTTACACACAGGTCAATAAACTATTAAATTATTTGTACTAAGCTACACTAATTTTTTTAAATTACACCATTGATTTTAAGACAACTTAATAATTTAGTAAATCATAAATAAATTGAAGACTTTAAAAGAAGCTACTTAGTTATCATTGAAACCCTCAAATACACTTTTTTGAAAGCTCATCAAACTAAAAAAAGTACTAGAAGTAAACAAATTATTTTTGTATAATAACAAATTATTACAGTAAATAGATCAATAAAACCATGTATTATAAATTCATTAAAAAGTTGGTTTAAAAAAATTGCAGATTTGTAGCTTTTATCATTCTTAATTCATTTATTAAAAAACCTCAATTGAGTAAAAAATTCCTCAAATCCTTAATAACACCAAAATCCTTGAAGTGTATTTGCAGTACCCATAAATCTACTTCTACAAAAACTTTATGGGTCGGGAGGTACCGGGTTCGAATCCCAACAGGGGAGGAAAATCATCTGATTTCGATCGGTGATGACGATGAAAACAACTATGACCTCCTTTTGAAGTGCAGAATTCCTGAGCCAAACCATCGTTCATGCCAGTACAGGCTGGCTGGAGCAATGTGCAATGTGCATATGGTATTCACAGCGAACCTGTGTTCATGCGTACTCGATTTGGCTGGCGACGGCGTAAGGTAGGACGTTAAAAAGTAACCACGAAAGAGTTGGGTGTGCTTTGGCCCCATAACAGACGGCATAGACATATACCAAAAAAAACTTTAAGAGAACTTATAACTTTTGGTTAAATAATGTTTCACAAATCCAACAAAAAGAAGAATAACAACTTGAATAAAGTTAGCATCGATTTTATACTATTGTCTAAATTATAAATCATAAATGAACTAGTTTTAAAAGCATTAAATATAAAAAAAGTGTGCAAGCTTACAAAAGCACCGAAAGACCATTTATTATTATCAAGCTTTTACGAACTGCTTAGTTTAAGCCGAATTGTTTACATTGTACAAATGTTTATTTAAACTAAACCATTAGATTCACTACATTTATTACTGTTATTACTTTAGCTTAACTTAGACTGTTTCGAAGCACATCAAACTAAGGAAAACACTTGAACCGAGTAAGTTATTGATTTTTTTATTTAAAAGTATATTTCCGATTTAATTTAAACATAAAATATGATTTAATTATCGACAAATGGATCAACTTGTGATTTAATAGTTGCTAAAATTCACAAGCCATATGCTGTAATAAATTGGATTAGTTTATGCCGGAAAATTACAATTAATTGATTTATTGCATCATTAAAAATAATAAAAATTATAATATAAATTAGATTTTTTTAAAATTGATTAAACATTACAAATCAATTGAACTAACCTTATGACCAATACGTCATGTAATCGCCGAAAATCTAATTTATATACACTTCATTTGACACAAAACTTTAAAACAAATAAAAATTAGATTTTAAAAAAATTGATTCTAAATTACAAATCACTTGAATTACGCGTTTCGTGACCAATAATCCATCCATTTCGTCGCTGATAATCGACTTTATATAAACTTTATTTGACACAAAATATTAAAATTAATATAAATTAGAATATTACACAAATTGATTTAACATTGGATTAACCGTTTTATGACTAATACGTCACGTAATCGCCGAAATCTAATTTATTTACATTTTATTTGACACAAAATTTTAAAATGAATACAAATTAGATTTTTAAAAAATTGATTTGACATTACAGATCAATGGAATTAACCATTTTATGACTAATACGTCATGTAATCACAAAAAATTTAATTTATATGCACCCTATTTGATACAAAACTTTAAAATTAATATAAATTAGATTTTTTAAAAATTGATTAAACAATACAAATCAATTAAATTTACCAATACGTCATGTAATCGCAGATAATCTAATTTATATACACTTTATTTGACACGAAACTTTAAAATTAATACAAATTAGATTTTAAAAAAATTGGAAAAAATTAGTAAAAAAAAATGTAAAGTAAATATTTGTAAAAAAAATGTATTATGTTTTTAATTTGTTCAACGAAATACATAAAGTAATCAATCATAAATTATCGCTTTCAGTGAAATTAAGAATTTATAGTGAAATATAATTTAGTTTTCTGCAATTGGTCACCTTAAATATTCAATAAACAATATAATTAATTACTTTAGTACCAATAAAAAGCTTTACCTAAACTAAGTGATTACTTTTAGTACTTAAAAGCTTATTTTACCAAAAATAGCACCTGAATTTAAGTTTATTTGATTTGCTCATAAATCTATTTTTTACAATAAAGTAATGTGAGCTTGATATGAACTTTAGCTTGAAAAGCTTTATAATCTAACAAAAGCACCCCAACCAGTAGATTTAAAATATAAGCTCATCAATATTAAAAGCCACTTATCTACCAGTTACTGTTTCAACATTTGAATAACATGAGAAAAAAATACATATTAAAATGTTCGAAAAATTTGAATGCTTTAAAAGCTTTTTTTTTAAATGAGCAGTAAGATAATTTTGGATCACGGCAGTATTTACTACCTATACTTTTCCCCAACTATACTTAAAAGGTCTGCAAAAAAGCTTATGGATTTTTTTAATTTTATACAACAAGCTTGACAAAATAGATTATCTTTAGATTATCTTTAGATTAACTATAACTACTATAACTTTTGACACAGCTAAAAGCTTTCATAGTTAGTATTATTTATTTGTTCAGTATTTTTATTTGTTGAAAAGAATAGTTCTTATGATAATTAAGTGAGTATTTACTGACAAATTTGTTGACCTGGTTGACCATTTGTCTGATAATAGAAAACAACATAAAAAGCTCATCTTATTACAAAGTAAAAACATCTTTTACAATTACTGTAACTATGGTTACATGGTTTACATGTTATTTATATGCTACCTCTCATTCTTCTGTCTAAACCTTCACTTTAGAATATTTTGAAATCTACGTATTTTCCCTGCAGCTAAATTCATTTAGAACAAGATTAATCACTCAAGTCAAAAAAGACACCCCAAGTTAATACGAGGACGTAAAAATAACAATAAAATTTAATCAATTTGCAAGATAAAGTAATTTTTTATGCGGGTAAACAATTTACTAAAACGTGTATCCTGCTTCGGAAAAACATATTGAAAATTAATTCATTTTTCCGAAAATAAAAATTATAGATTTTATTGGTGTAAATTAATTTTTTTTTCTAACATGATGTAAAATTAAAAATAAAAACCAAATTTCAATCATTAAAATATAAATTAAATTCATAAGCAAACTCAATGACGAAACACGTTTTTACTGGAAGCAAAAATTTACGAGCTAATGATTGACATTACCATAAATAATAAAATTAAGATTCTTGAGAAATTTAAAATTCATTAACACGAATATTGTTGAAACGCACGTACCAAAAAAAATGTATGTTTTATATTTGTTTGCATAAAGCTATGAAAAGGATTAACTGGTCGTGTACATCAACCAGCAAATGGCTTAAAAATTTTGTTCGATCTCATTAAAAACGAAGATTGTTACGTAGCACGACCAATCCAAACCAAAACATAAAAAATAAAACTGAGCTATAAAATACGTGACATCATAAACGTCAAAATTTCTATCGGATATACTTTTGCGGGATGAAGACGTTTGAGAGTGTCTTCTAATTTTGTTATCGTATACGTTGAACAATATTTTGTTGGTTCTAATTTTTTTTTTTATTTGTTTTTGAGGTGGATTTGGTTCGAGGACGTTTTAATCTTGGACCTAAATAATTTTGCAAAAATAGGAAGATTGAAATAGAAATATTTCTTGGAAAATGTCGGCATGTTTTTTGTAAACGTAACACAAAATAACTGTCCCCATATACGAAATTGGAAAAATAAAAATTATTTAATGATATTTTCCATCTCAATAAACAAATGGTGCAGGTTATGTTTATATACGTATATATTTATATATAAACGATAAAGATGTGTCTAATCAAACATAACCTTGATTAAGTCAGCTGTCAACCGACTATGATGACACATTCGTTCGGCGCAATCACAAAATTAAATTCCTATACGTACACAAACAATGAGTCAGAAACTCATGCCGAGGTTACAAATCGAAACTCTTGCGATTTCATAAAAATGTGTTGATTTACTTTGATTTAAAGCCAAATA
The DNA here is from genome assembly GCA_963556175.1 of Tipula confusa. Classification (NCBI taxonomy): domain Eukaryota; kingdom Metazoa; phylum Arthropoda; class Insecta; order Diptera; family Tipulidae; genus Tipula; species Tipula confusa. Next base: position 160,662,331 of record OY744477.1, on the reverse strand, counting down.
CATTTAGTAATTAATTTACATATTTGATCTTTTAATTGATTCCACAATCCTCCTTTGAAATGTAAAATTATGTGCTAATAAGTTAAATGTGTGAAACGATCACTTTGTGAATTGCGACATGTATATATCAAATAAAATTTTGATCAACTGATGAATACAAGTTTTGATAGTGTTTGAGTGTCAATTGTTTTTAGTTAGTCAATTAAACCGAAAAGTGGTGGCCGATCATAATATGGCTAAATGGGTATATATCACTGCAAAGTCTTAAAATGCAATAAAATCGAGTTATAAAGGGGTTACTCGTTTACAATAAATGATCAAACAGTGCAGTTCAATTGTTATCCGTTTTTATAAACTTCTATAAAAGATAATCAGACCGCCAATTGTAAAGCAAGCGCCCTATTCCTAATAGATGGATTTGCTGTTACATTACTAATTATTTCATCGTCGAAATCGAAATTATTTAGCGCGTCTTCTATAAATATCTGTAAATACTCTAACGTCAGGAATGCGACGCGTTTGAAATCTGCATTAATATTCATTGTGAGCTCGTGATGCATTACCATGGAAGCGAAATGGACATCAATAAACTATACTCACCTGAAAACTGTGCCATTATAATATTATTTTTCTTAAACTATTTAGAATTTTGGATTCACAACACTGACGCAACACCATAAAATTTATCAAAACGAATGAAAATATTAAATTTTTGTTTTTTCGACATTTAAACGAAGGAGTTGATAATTATCGCCTACTGTTCATACTGATCATGGCGGGTAATCAAAACCAAAAGTTATTCATTTTGTTAAAAGTTCAGCACTTATACGGTGTTTACTTATTTTGGTAATGATTTTTCCAATCTGCCCTTTTCGTGCCGACTTCTAGTTCAATTTTGTATCAAAATTAAAGCTTTTGTCATAAATTTGACGTACAGTACTAGCAAAAACCACTTTTCCAATAGAGTTAACTAACAATAGTATAGAGACCTTAAACTTTCCATAACGAGTCGTTATAGTGAAACATTTGTTCTTTCGCGCCCACTGGTGTAAGTTTACTCAAATATGAAGACTCATTTAACAGCAATTTAGAAAGAACATTTCTCATTATGCATCTAAGACTTGACGTGCAAACGACATCGTTCGAGCGCTCAAATGAACCAAAGTAAAAAAAGAACAGAGCTTTACCGAAGCTCCAACTAGGCACCTCGATCTGGCTACAATGTGGCACGCGTCTACCACTTAGATCATAGGCGGTACTTTATTTTAGTTAGTGCTATCGTATATCATAATTGTCACATTACCCTCACCCTTAATTCTGTTTGTTCCAAACAGATTTTTTCTCTCCTCGAGCATTGTAAAAAGTGAACTTGTCTATGTGGACTATACTACATCATCCTAGAGCTATGTTAAATTCGGATAAATGCTATTAATCCTATTTATTACTTTTTATGACATTCGTACCTCAGCTGAGTGAGGATTTTATCCTTCTACAAGTCCCTTACTATTTGACCGCAAGTCATACCTTGCCTTTATATGAACGCTGGCCTTCACTATATTGTCTCTTACTAAAGCATTTTTCTTAGTTAAAAATTTTCTTATATAAAATATTCTTTTGGAAACATGAACACACCCACGTAGGACGTCTCGAAGTCAAACTGTTTATGTGTTAATTTTTGAAGAAAAATCTCGGGTATCCAAGATAATCATATTTTTTTGGTACTGAATTCGTAGGTAGTAAACATCAATTGATCACTGCAAAACTATACGATGGCAGCTTCCGTACATGTTTACTTTGGTTGTCTGATATACATGCTGAAAAAGATGCGGAAACAAAAGCAGTATAGCATTGGGGAACCTAATTACTACCTTGTTGATGTGAATTCTTGAATGGACTTTGTTTACAAATGCATGAAACATGAAAACAGTCTCTTTGGTGGGTTACTTCTTCAAAAAAGGCACAAAACTGCATCATACCTTCAGACGTAAGTATTTTGCCAATCGGGCCCAGGGTAAAAACTATTGTGGGAAAATTGATGTGATACTCGATAATTGGAAGAACAATTTTTCCTTACATACTTTGTAATGTGTTTCCTAAGCTTTAGATAAAAGTTGTTTAATACAGACTTAAAAAATTTGCTTAGATAACTCATCAAACAAAAAATTCAAACTAGTTATGCAAAGACTAAACAAAAGTTTCCATGGGGTTAAGTAAATTAACTCTAGGCAAATTTCTGCAATACATAATATTGAAGATTTGTAGGTAACTATAGCAAGGACAATTTTGTCCAAATCAGTCGGTCACTCAAGTCAGATCAAAATTTTCGCTAAAGATTATTTAAGTCGTAATGACTTAATCCATCGAATATGCTAATGGTTTGGTCTGAGATGTCTGCAAATACTTGCAAAAGGAACGCTTAAATAAAGTGGCAGAAATGCAGTCACAATAATGTATCATAGTTAAGAACAAAATATTTGCTGTTTTTGCAATTAACTCTGGTGTATCTTAAGGAGATGCTGTTTCCCCATTACATCACTTTTATCTCATATTAAACCATCAGTCTCACCATGCCGTGTGATATACAGGTGGCAACTGTTGGATTGTTTTGAAAAGCAATAGGATAAAATAAGTTTTTGATCTACTTGTCGGATTTTTAAACTTTGTATGTCACAAAATCAATGACTCTAAGACCAATTATATTATATTGTGACTTAGAGAACAAGACTCGATAGATTTTAGTAGAGGTAACCACACATAAAGGGATACTATGTTTCTAAAATCTCGAATTCCTTTAATCACTATCAATTACTGAGTAAAGAATAGAATATAAAAGAACGCATATTGTCGATGGCTTCTATGCTTTTATACCCTTCGTTCATAACTGCTAAAGTCTCAATACCTTGCAAATGTTAATAAGCTGAAGTTGTACAAGGAAATCATGCTGCATGTTTTAAAGCCTCGAATCCGATGGAGGTACCCTGAATATAATTTATTTTCAAAGAATCAGTGCTCGCAGATGTATAAAATTAACTTTATTTACGGAAAATTCAATGACGTTCCAATTATGCTCAAAGGTTTAAGTACAACTGACATTTTCCATTGGATTTTAAATTCATGTAAACACATTTCCAAATTCAGGGTAACAATGCCAGTTGGAACTATTTATTACTTGTAAAATAATATGCTCATCATCTAAAAATAAATGTTGAGTAATTTAGCTCTCGTAATTATTTTTTTTTTTAGTTTCTAGATTGTTTATAATTATAAAATTAATTAATTAGACACTTTACTATATGTATGTAAATTATACTACGAACCAAACTACAAATATGATGCAGCGTGAATAAATCAAAGTTGAACATATCGTTTTTCATTTTTTAATAATGATCCATCATCTTAAATCCATATACTATTATAAACAGAAGAATATAATAAAAAAGCAAAACATCTTTAAATTATGTATCATCAATTTTATTGTTTGCTATTCATAAATCCACCATTAAACATATCAAGCACACTTCTGTGTACAGTCATTTATGATGGGTGCGAAGAAGTCAAATGTATAACAAAAATTTATTAGTTTGGTGTTGATAGGGCGATGAAATATTTGTCTGTTTTTTTTTTTTTTTTTTTGCCTTTGTTTGGTAAATCTCTTAAGACATTTTGGAAGCAAAAGAACAAAAAGATTAAAATTAAGAGTTCGTGTTATTGCCAAAAAAAAGTTATATTGTTCATGCCAATTTTTCATTCAACAATATTTAGTGTCTAAAAATGAATGCGGGTGGTGGAACCGTGGGTGTAGGAAAATGTTCGAAAACAATTTTCTTTGGATATAATAATGAGATTTTTTTCGTATTTTTATAATATTATTTTCATGTTTAGTGGTTGGATAATTTTAAAATTCAATCAATTACTTGACAGAAATTCAATATATATATTGCATATATAACATATTTTAAGAGTATTTTTTATTGAAATTGATGGAATAATCTTATTTTAGTTACTCTATATATACATAAAATATGTTTGTAACGGGTAATTTAATATCTTCGGTTCGCTTGTGCAAATCAATATTTTATAATATTACACTAACAAAAAATGTATTATAATATTACATTACAAGTTAGAAAATTTATAAAAGTAACAATTTTTCGAGCTGGTACCTTTCCCAAAATTTAAAATTGGCAAGTATACAACAACAAAATATAGTATACAGTATATACAGTAAAGCTTTAATCTCATCAAAATTGGACTATAAGAAATTTTAAATTTTACAATAATTTATAACCAAATTAATGTTAAAACTAATTACGATTGTTGTTATACCATTTTAGAAATAAATTGAAATCTAAGTAAGATGAGGTTCGATAAGGAAATGCTCTGTTTGGTATAAGCTTTGATTTTATGTTGTAATGCATCTTTAGAAAAAGTAAAACACATCAAACTGTCTAAAGTATTTATTTAGCGTTATTAATTGAGTTAAACAGACGGTCCTGCAAAATCATATGAAACTTGCTTATAACGTTGAAAAAGAACCTAAACAAGTTTCAAATAAAAAAAAAAACAAATCTCAAGAATGTTGTCACGCAGATAACACTGGCGTACCAAACACGTTTGGTACGCAGCCAAGTTTTATGTCTTAAAAAAAACAAAAGTGGACATTGAAAACGGATATGTCCATAAGAACGGATATGTCTTTAATAAATAGAAGTGAGACACCAAAAAACTCCGCTAAGATGATAAAATTAAACCTGTTATAGCGATGACCTGAGGTATAAAAGTAGGGCTGGCTACTTACTCAATTTGATGTAACTTATACACTAACTAGTTTGATTAAATGCATTTGATAAGTAAAGCTGATTGGAATGTGGATGAGGAGATATTTTGTCACGATATATGTCACGATTGGTTAGTCGAAGTTCCCAAGCAAAACGTTCTATCGTTGTAATCGTTTTCTATCGTTGTGGAGCCCAGTTGTTTTTTTTTTGTTTTTGTTACCCAGTGTGGCAATCTGATAATTATGACACCTTTTATTTTAAAGTGGTAGACGACTAATATTTTCGTAATAAGGTAAGCTTCAGTCATAATTCCATCCATCTTTTAGAGTGATATATAGTAAAAAAATGTTCTATACTCTTTCAAACCAAATGTGTAAGACAAAATTATAAATTTATTTGTTTTTAGCCACTATTGATTGAATTCACTCCAGTTACACTAACTCTGTTTACATTATCTTGCAGTTTAGATACACTGTCAAGATTTTTGATGATTTTGTTTATTTTCAGGTCGTCAGCATTAATTTAAAGATCAGAGTTTTGGATAACTCGGTTTATGTTGTTGATAAAGATGTTGAAAATCAATGGTTCTAGATGAGAGTGTTTTGGTACTCCAGAAAGTGTTATAATGGAACTTGATTTTCTACCACTAATTTCAATATACATATGTTGTGATCTTTTGTCTATTGGCAGATGAACTTCCATGTCTATAATTGTTTTGCTATTAAACTCAACCAAATTAGTTTTGGTAGACCTTCTTGGTAGTAGGGGGCTTATGATGAATGATGTGGTTTAATTTTTTTAATTGACTTGCATATGATTTACTCAAATATTTTGTGAATTGATGACTACGATGATATCCCTCTGAACCACGATGTGTCAGTAGCCTAAAAAAAGGAATTATTTTAGTTAGATTTCAATAGGTGGAAAATTCCTTACTGCACAGGTATTGATTGTAGAGCTGACGTAAAGAGATTTAACTAGATCAGATCCTAATGTTTTCAAACTTGCTGATTGTATTTTATCGGGATCACATTTATCATGAAATGGACCTACAAAAGGCACATTTAGAATATCTTCTTTTTAATATAAGATATACATTTATGTTTATCTAGATTACAATGGATACATAATCTACTATTGTCTTGTAATGTTGAGAGATTAAGTTCTGTATTTAAGTTAAAAAAAACTTTTCGAATAAGGTGTTTTTGTCATCAAATGATCTTCTGTTGTCTTTTGTTCATTTTCATTCGTGTGTATGCTTTATTCTTATTTGTCGGGTTAATAAGCACGAGGTTATATCACAGTTGATAAAAATCTTCCACATTCACGTCTAGGCCACATTTAGATAATTCATCAGGCCAAATGATATTATTGTGCGCGTTTTTTAATCCTGCTCATCATTGATGATCGTCATTTATTACGAATAGTTCTAGGGATTCTTTTACATCAAAAATATCATTTGGTTGAGAATCAGATTTTACATTGAAGGAAATATTGTAGTTGATTTCGGTTTTCAAATACCAGGAAATATTAGAAAGAGTAAAATTAGTTGCAATAAAGAATAGGCAGTTTGAGGTAACTCAAATAGGCAGTTTGAGGTACTTCTTCCAGAGAAAAGAATACATTAAAAGGCAGTTCGAGCTTAGAAAGGAAAAATTTACAAAAGGCGCAATGTTGTAGTTGGTAAACATAATTAAAGAATTGGAGCAAAATTATAACTTATTTATAAGTAGTCCAGCAATTATTTGCGCTGTTTAAAAATGATTTTTAATGGATTCGCAACTTTTGTCTGTATAGCTTTGGCAAATTTTAAAAAAATGTAATCTAATAGTGACCATAATACAGTCGATCAAACTTTTAAAAATTGTCTTCAATAGAAACATGGCTGGTGAAGTTCAAAAGATGCATTTGCAAAGGATGTCATAACGTTCTTTGGAATTCAAGGCGCGTGGTGAGTATGGGTCATGCGAATAAAACTATATGAGTTTATCTTTGTGAATTAGCTTATCTATGTGGAAGGGACATAAACAGGTTGCATATGCAAAACAAAATTGACGAACTTGCTATAGATAACAGCTGAGACTAGGTTAATTATTAAAACATATTAAAACAGAGTGCTCTTTTGCATAACCTTCAAATAATATCGATTCGCATACAATTTGTGTAACAATTGAATCAACAAATTTTGTAAAATACGCGAACCTCTATAACAAAGTTAACTCTCTATAGTATTTAAGTATATGTAAAATTAGTGTTCTCGGTCCCAAAACGACATTTTTGAGTTGTATCACTTTTTCGCATATGCGATTTACACATATGCGATATACTAAATCAAATCACACACAAAGCTAAACCTTTTCGATTATCACCTGCGTCAGTCGAGTTATTCGAAAAATACAAAAAAACACTCAAGGTTTTTATAAACCGTTTAAAAAATTACGATAATTTACAACTTAATTAGACAATTAATTAAACGATACTAATAAACACATCAACAAACAATTACATCGATATATAATGTAATTTTAATTACTTTAATTATTCAGTCACCACTGTACTTTAACAACTCGAATTATATGTATATACAGACAAGTTTATCTTTCAATAAAATGCCATTCAAAGATCGTAAAAGTTGAATGGGGCGCACACAGTAAGAATGTATAGCACAAAACAACAACAAAAATTCATTTTTGTCTTATTTACTTATTAATTATTTTGTTTGTGTTATTAATTTAATTTAATTACCAAGAATTATTTAAATTTAATATATCATAATTTTAGTAGATTCTAACAATTTTGTTTTTGGGTTACATATAGATAGCAAAATGTAACATACCAGGATATGATTTAATCAATGCCATATTTGATAATAATCTTTGACAGGGTGCTACCTGACTTTATAATTACATACATAATTTCGTATGCAATGCAATACTATAGAAATTGATAGTTATCAGTGACGGAAATTATTCCACCTGTTAAACGTTCTCTTTATCAGTTTTATAATTTTATGCAACTACAAAGTAGTCGATTAACTCGTTTATACGAGTACTATATAGACAATATGCAAATTAGAAAAAATTATGAAACAAACATTAACAAGTCTCGAATATATATACAAAATAATAAACCAGCTTTAATGGTAAAGTACATTTACCATTAAAGCTGGTTTCTGCAAGTCGATATCTTGTTTCTAAAGTAAAAAGATTTTTCTTTTCTAAAATTCAATTTTTCAGTTTTTTTTTTAAATTTTATTTGTCTGATATACTGTAGTGTTAATATTGTAAGTATTTTTTTATCAGTATAAAACTGTATAGGCTATAATTATATGAATTTCTATGTTTAATTTTGAAAAAACGAAAATTAAATATGTTCATTAGTTTTGAGATATTTTCTAGTATTGTGTCAGTGTTGTGATCCGAAAATTCTAAATAATAAAAAAAAATATTATGATGACACAGTTCACAGGTGAGGAGTACATTGCTTACCATTGTGTTTACGGGTTTTGCGATAGTAATGCAATACAAGCTCGCAATAAATATCAGTGCAGTTTCCCAATTGAGTTGCATCTCAATTCATAAATAAGCTTGATTAAATCATGAAGGGTCTGAAAACCAATCCCATTATCTTAGATATATGGTGATTCCAATGCTAAGCCAAAACTTTAACATGGTAATGCCACAAATGAGAAAACCTTCTTTTCGAAGAGTTTGTTACAAGAAGAAGCCTCTTTGCTATATCAACATAATGAGTATCTTATAGGAACGTATTTATTGACACAATGATATATATAGATCATAATTCAACAATATACCGTTGATGGGCGATATGCTAAGAAAAATATTTCTTACAAGACTATACAGTGACCATAAGAGGTACATGCGGTCTGAAGTTTTAATAACATACTAAGCATATTTAAAGAGATGGAAAAAACATTTCGTATTTGACCCAAAAGAATACAAAAAATTATTAGCTTTAAAATGGCTTTAATAACGAAACCTACAAGTCATAAGCGATGACTTAAGGTACTTTTTTACTATATGTTAAGGTACTGTTAAGGTACTTTTTTACTATATGGTCCTGAATTTAAAACTAGCCGTTGAACAAAATTAATAAATACCAATTATTAACTATATATATTATGCAACGGTGACCAAATTATGTTTAAACAAGCATTCGTTGCGATGACCACTTATATTATAAGGCACACAAACACACTATTCACAACAAGTAACCTGTAAACATATAGTTTAATTGTAATAACGAAAGAACCTTCGCACTAATTGTTCATCTGAGGAGGAGTAAAAACAGTTACAGAATAACTGATGAATAAAATAATCACTGGAAGTGACTATACATATACTAGTAAAATAGTGTAATATATGAAGGTGACACATCTAAAACATGAAAATTTAGAACAATATTAAATACTATAAATATTAAAAAAGGTACAGAATCTTTATTTCCCATTAAACTTTAGATAAAACCTGTTGGCTTAACAAGCACATTAAATATAAAATAAATTTGCGTTAAATTTATGTCTTGTTGCAAATTGAAGAACGGCATACATTTCCGCCTATCCATTATTCTCGGAAAAGCACCATCAACAGATGGTGTGCAGTTAGTATCAAATTACATTATCACAACATTTTATAATGCCTTATCAAAAATAATTGATTGGGTAATTTATATTCAAATGATTTCCAGAAAATTTTAGGTATGCCAATTCCAAGCACCACACTCAAATAAACATAATACAATGTTTAATTAATTTAATTAGCCACTATTGATTGAATTCACTCCAGTTACACTAACTCTGTTTACATTATCTTGCAGTTTAGATACACTGTCAAGATTTTTGATGATTTTGTTTATTTTCAGGTCGTCAGCATTAATTTAAAGATCAGAGTTTTGGATAACTCGGTTTATGTTGTTGATAAAGATGTTGAAAATCAATGGTTCTAGATGAGAGTGTTTTGGTACTCCAGAAAGTGTTATAATGGAACTTGATTTTCTACCACTAATTTCAATATACATATGTTGTGATCTTTTGTCTATTGGCAGATGAACTTCCATGTCTATAATTGTTTTGCTATTAAACTCAACCAAATTAGTTTTGGTAGACCTTCTTGGTAGTAGGGGGCTTATGATGAATGATGTGGTTTAATTTTTTTAATTGACTTGCATATGATTTACTCAAATATTTTGTGAATTGATGACTACGATGATATCCCTCTGAACCACGATGTGTCAGTAGCCTAAAAAAAGGAATTATTTTAGTTAGATTTCAATAGGTGGAAAATTCCTCACTGCACAGGTATTGATTGTAGAGCTGACGTAAAGAGATTTAACTAGATCAGATCCTAATGTTTTCAAACTTGCTGATTGTATTTTATCGGGATCACATTTATCATGAAATGGACCTACAAAAGGCACATTTAGAATATCTTCTTTTTAATATAAGATATACATTTATGTTTATCTAGATTACAATGGATACATAATCTACTATTGTCTTGTAATGTTGAGAGATTAAGTTCTGTATTTAAGTTAAAAAAAACTTTTCGAATAAGGTGTTTTTGTCATCAAATGATCTTCTGTTGTCTTTTGTTCATTTTCATTCGTGTGTATGCTTTATTCTTATTTGTCGGGTTAATAAGCACGAGGTTATATCACAGTTGATAAAAATCTTCCACATTCACGTCTAGGCCACATTTAGATAATTCATCAGGCCAAATGATATTATTGTGCGCGTTTTTTAATCCTGCTCATCATTGATGATCGTCATTTATTACGAATAGTTCTAGGGATTCTTTTACATCAAAAATATCATTTGGTTGAGAATCAGATTTTACATTGAAGGAAATATTGTAGTTGATTTCGGTTTTCAAATACCAGGAAATATTAGAAAGAGTAAAATTAGTTGCAATAAAGAATAGGCAGTTTGAGGTAACTCAAATAGGCAGTTTGAGGTACTTCTTCCAGAGAAAAGAATACATTAAAAGGCAGTTCGAGCTTAGAAAGGAAAAATTTACAAAAGGCGCAATGTTGTAGTTGGTAAACATAATTAAAGAATTGGAGCAAAATTATAACTTATTTATAAGTAGTCCAGCAATTATTTGCGCTGTTTAAAAATGATTTTTAATGGATTCGCAACTTTTGTCTGTATAGCTTTGGCAAATTTTAAAAAAATGTAATCTAATAGTGACCATAATACAGTCGATCAAACTTTTAAAAATTGTCTTCAATAGAAACATGGCTGGTGAAGTTCAAAAGATGCATTTGCAAAGGATGTCATAACGTTCTTTGGAATTCAAGGCGCGTGGTGAGTATGGGTCATGCGAATAAAACTATATGAGTTTATCTTTGTGAATTAGCTTATCTATGTGGAAGGGACATAAACAGGTTGCATATGCAAAACAAAATTGACGAACTTGCTATAGATAACAGCTGAGACTAGGTTAATTATTAAAACATATTAAAACAGAGTGCTCTTTTGCATAACCTTCAAATAATATCGATTCGCATACAATTTGTGTAACAATTGAATCAACAAATTTTGTAAAATACGCGAACCTCTATAACAAAGTTAACTCTCTATAGTATTTAAGTATATGTAAAATTAGTGTTCTCGGTCCCAAAACGACATTTTTGAGTTGTATCACTTTTTCGCATATGCGATTTACACATATGCGATATACTAAATCAAATCACACACAAAGCTAAACCTTTTCGATTATCACCTGCGTCAGTCGAGTTATTCGAAAAATACAAAAAAACACTCAAGGTTTTTATAAACCGTTTAAAAAATTACGATAATTTACAACTTAATTAGACAATTAATTAAACGATACTAATAAACACATCAACAAACAATTACATCGATATATAATGTAATTTTAATTACTTTAATTATTCAGTCACCACTGTACTTTAACAACTCGAATTATATGTATATACAGACAAGTTTATCTTTCAATAAAATGCCATTCAAAGATCGTAAAAGTTGAATGGGGCGCACACAGTAAGAATGTATAGCACAAAACAACAACAAAAATTCATTTTTGTCTTATTTACTTATTAATTATTTTGTTTGTGTTATTAATTTAATTTAATTACCAAGAATTATTTAAATTTAATATATCATAATTTTAGTAGATTCTAACAATTTTGTTTTTGGGTTACATATAGATAGCAAAATGTAACATACCAGGATATGATTTAATCAATGCCATATTTGATAATAATCTTTGACAGGGTGCTACCTGACTTTATAATTACATACATAATTTCGTATGCAATGCAATACTATAGAAATTGATAGTTATCAGTGACGGAAATTATTCCACCTGTTAAACGTTCTCTTTATCAGTTTTATAATTTTATGCAACTACAAAGTAGTCGATTAACTCGTTTATACGAGTACTATATAGACAATATGCAAATTAGAAAAAATTATGAAACAAACATTAACAAGTCTCGAATATATATACAAAATAATAAACCAGCTTTAATGGTAAAGTACATTTACCATTAAAGCTGGTTTCTGCAAGTCGATATCTTGTTTCTAAAGTAAAAAGATTTTTCTTTTCTAAAATTCAATTTTTCAGTTTTTTTTTTAAATTTTATTTGTCTGATATACTGTAGTGTTAATATTGTAAGTATTTTTTTATCAGTATAAAACTGTATAGGCTATAATTATATGAATTTCTATGTTTAATTTTGAAAAAACGAAAATTAAATATGTTCATTAGTTTTGAGATATTTTCTAGTATTGTGTCAGTGTTGTGATCCGAAAATTCTAAATAATAAAAAAAAATATTATGATGACACAGTTCACAGGTGAGGAGTACATTGCTTACCATTGTGTTTACGGGTTTTGCGATAGTAATGCAATACAAGCTCGCAATAAATATCAGTGCAGTTTCCCAATTGAGTTGCATCTCAATTCATAAATAAGCTTGATTAAATCATGAAGGGTCTGAAAACCAATCCCATTATCTTAGATATATGGTGATTCCAATGCTAAGCCAAAACTTTAACATGGTAATGCCACAAATGAGAAAACCTTCTTTTCGAAGAGTTTGTTACAAGAAGAAGCCTCTTTGCTATATCAACATAATGAGTATCTTATAGGAACGTATTTATTGACACAATGATATATATAGATCATAATTCAACAATATACCGTTGATGGGCGATATGCTAAGAAAAATATTTCTTACAAGACTATACAGTGACCATAAGAGGTACATGCGGTCTGAAGTTTTAATAACATACTAAGCATATTTAAAGAGATGGAAAAAACATTTCGTATTTGACCCAAAAGAATACAAAAAATTATTAGCTTTAAAATGGCTTTAATAACGAAACCTACAAGTCATAAGCGATGACTTAAGGTACTTTTTTACTATATGTTAAGGTACTGTTAAGGTACTTTTTTACTATATGGTCCTGAATTTAAAACTAGCCGTTGAACAAAATTAATAAATACCAATTATTAACTATATATATTATGCAACGGTGACCAAATTATGTTTAAACAAGCATTCGTTGCGATGACCACTTATATTATAAGGCACACAAACACACTATTCACAACAAGTAACCTGTAAACATATAGTTTAATTGTAATAACGAAAGAACCTTCGCACTAATTGTTCATCTGAGGAGGAGTAAAAACAGTTACAGAATAACTGATGAATAAAATAATCACTGGAAGTGACTATACATATACTAGTAAAATAGTGTAATATATGAAGGTGACACATCTAAAACATGAAAATTTAGAACAATATTAAATACTATAAATATTAAAAAAGGTACAGAATCTTTATTTCCCATTAAACTTTAGATAAAACCTGTTGGCTTAACAAGCACATTAAATATAAAATAAATTTGCGTTAAATTTATGTCTTGTTGCAAATTGAAGAACGGCATACATTTCCGCCTATCCATTATTCTCGGAAAAGCACCATCAACAGATGGTGTGCAGTTAGTATCAAATTACATTATCACAACATTTTATAATGCCTTATCAAAAATAATTGATTGGGTAATTTATATTCAAATGATTTCCAGAAAATTTTAGGTATGCCAATTCCAAGCACCACACTCAAATAAACATAATACAATGTTTAATTAATTTAATTAATTTATGATATTTAATTCACATACATGTGAATAAACTTTTCTTTTCGGCATGTTGTGCATACGGTCAAAAACATCCGCCCATTCTCTGTATATATATGAAAATAATCTCGGTATACATTATTATGTATGCAATATAATTAATGTTATAGTGTATCTACTGTGTTATACATAACTTCATTATTCAATTTATGTATATTATGCTTGTAACAGCATACAATAAAATTAATACTTTTATGTTTTATGTACCGACTTTAATTTAATATAATAACAACAAAATACACTCTATAAAAACATTGACATTATAAAGATAACATTTTGTTGTATTTATCACGTTTTTGTTATTGTTGTAAATGATTAAACTTAAATCTGAATTTCACAATGGTGTGCTAACATTCAAGTTAGATAAAAATGTGTAAACTGGATAGTACCAGACACTGTTTACATATTAAAATTATTTTATTCCACTATTATAAGCTTTGGAAGTATAATATTACGATATGTACTATCCAAATTAAATATTTTGGTTTAATATTCAAACGAGATTCAGTTAAATAAAATATTTATCCAAACTTTGTTTAGATGTATTGATTTTTTGATAACACTATCTTTATATAGAGGAATAGCGATGAAACACTATAACCTACACCATATATACAAGAAAATCATATTGGTGCTAATAATATTGATATATATATATATATATATATATATATATATATATATATATATATATATATATATATAAATATATTAATATATATATATATATATATATATATATATATATATATATATATATATATATATATATAAGTAATATGTAAACATTAGCTTCTTACATAGTGCTTTCTGAAATGATAACAAATAAGTACCCAATATTGGATATAGTTGTGCTGACTCGAGTAAAAATCAGCTATCTTGTTTTTCACTAACTGAAGCGACAATATGTCTAAGTGTTATTTACAATACGTTTATTTTAGGGTATAGAAAACGATTCTAATTATCGAGATTGACATTTTTTAAATCCTACTTAAACTTGTTATTTTCTAACGTCTTTACTTCGTTACTCAAATAATTATATATTACATCGAAAATGTACATTCGGTTGTTACTAAATAGGTTAGTACAATGTTACTCTCATAACTGCATAACTGCATTAATGTATAAGATAACTATATTAAACATAACATTTTCCAAATTTACAATATCCTTAAAAAGAGTAGGGTTTTCATGTACAAATGAAATGGCTAGCAAACTTTAGGGCTCTAAACCATTTATCTCTTGAAATAACCTCTTTCGTCTATACCTAAAAGCTGCGGAGATTTATTTATCTATAAAAACAAGTGCCAAAAGCTAAAAAAAAACTACAGGCCTGAAAAAATCTTGCAAGTTGATTTCAATTTCCATCAAACCACGTGGAGTTGCCCAAAGAATAACCGAAAAGGTCAAACAATTTTAGATAATGCAATAATTTCAATTCTCTAGAGGAAACTCAGATCTTTCTTTGGAATTTTCTTAAATGTTATCTCTGCTCATTACTTCGCGAATCTTACATACATTTTGTTCATATAATTTAATTGCTCAAGCCGACTGAACGAGATTTGATGTGCTTTTTCATTGAAAGCTCTCAGATTTTTTTAAAATATCTACCGCTATACTGAAATTAGGAAAAAAAAGGATATGTTAACCAATATAATCAAATTTGCTATCAAAGAAACTAAACCTCTTATGTGTTTTAAGTTATTTGCATTTCTCGACTGCTACATGCCATTTAAAGATTTACTTATAGAATTTAACTACAGTATTCTTTGCTTAAAGCAGGAGGCGACTTAACAAGTACATCTCTGAACTGACTACTCATAAATCCTTAAACAAATTTGTGTTAAAAATATCACGAACACAATTAAAATGTGTCACGTGAAAAAAAGCTAATTAACCATGGTATGAACGTTTATTGATCATATCAAAGCCACGAAATAATATCCGTTACAGCCCATTATTCTCTCCAGGAAACTTAATGACCAACCAAACATTTGTTTGCAAGAAAAGCTTTCAAAACATGTTGTTGCAAGAAAATCTTTCTGTTAGATGAGTCAATATCAAAAATTATAGATCCACTGATAACCAACCAAATAACTTCTGGTTGCCTACTTTTTGAGTAAGAAGCCCTAATTATCTCATTAAAATCTTGTAAATGTATTTTAAATAATTTCTAATGGAGTTTTTTTAAACCTCTATCTAAACCTGGGAAGTTGTTAATTATGCAAAAACTACCAGATAAACAAAAATGATTTCAATAATAAGTAGATCTGTGCTTCAACAAAAATCAACGATTTTATAATTTAACTTGACAACAACAACAAGTTGATATAACTACAAACATGAAACAACATTTAGGGGTATACATTTAATTTTCGATATTTGAGATGTAATTTTCGATATTTGACTTTTTAAGGCACATAATTTATAATTACCACGTGTAACATGTACTTGTTTCTTAGTTATAAAATGCTTTCTCATGTTATAAAATGAAATCAATTTACGTTTCTGGTTATTTAGAATGCATTAAAACTCTTAAAAGTATAAAGCTAAAAGAAAAAATTACAATTTTCAAAAATTTGTACCTAAAGGTCCATATAAAGTTATAATCCAAAATTCGTATTAGTGTTGGGCATATATAAACTAAATAAATACAAAATAAACATTAAGTATAGTAATATGGTACCGTCAACATACTTTCAACTACAAAAACATAGATATGTCGATTTGTCAGGTTTATTCGCAACTATTGTCAATGCATAAGTAGTCCCTTTGTTATTTTAGTTATTTTACTTTGGTTGATTTACTTCATTTTAAATTTCAGGGTAAACGCCTACAAAAAAATTAAAGCAATACTTTTTGTATGGTATGAGGATGCATTTATTTTAACATGAAGAAGCAAAACAAAACGACGAAGTTATTATATCAAAATTCCATGACCTATAAGATTCTCCTTAAATCTTAAGTTGAAGATAATGCCAATATTTATTCTATACATATACTGAAGACAAAAATTCGAATCTGCCGAGGCTGAAAACTTAACAAAACAAAATATTCAATTTATGGCATAAACTTTTAAAAGTCTTACATATATTTAAAAGTTTTATATACACAAAAAATTAAGCTTTAGGACTTACTTTTGAATTGTAAAAAAAAACATTGCCATCACTGTGGATGTTGAAAAACAATCGAATAGCATTTTACTTAAGTTTTTATCTATTTTGATTTTCTCTCCATTTGGTCGGTGTCGTTATGTTGTGGAATCTATACGTGTTTGTATATAAATATATAAAAAAATATTTCAAACTTTTTTTTAGGTACCCAACACATTTTTATACTATATGATATATCTATTGTACCTGTAAGAGCCGAAGTACCAACTTTTTACATTAAATAAAGTTTTAGTTTTGATTATAAAATTTATATATAGTAAACTTTCAGTTTTTCAATTTAACATTTTACAGCCAAAGATAAAAATTTGTTTTATTTGTAAACTTAACCAAAAGTAATTCTTTGAAATATTGAGAACTAATATTAATTTATTTTTCGAATTTCAATATTTCAACTAAATATTATCTTGATGGATTTGGATTCGAAGAAAATGATATCATATATTATGTACTATATGTCATTTGGAATATATATACACCTAAATCAATGTCATGAGTGAGACATCATTATCATTGTGTTGATAAAACCACCACGGAATATATTTTTGCCATCATTTTATTTGTTATTTGATATTTGATTTTTGATATATCAAAATTTCGGATGTGCTTTTCTGATAAAGAAACCCGCTGAAGAATTATGCTAATTACTGTTTTATCAAATGTATAGTAGTTTTGGCCAAATCAAATATTAATATCTGAAATGCTTAACAAAACCATATAATTTATTTAAATATAGAAATAAGCTATATATATATATATATATATATATATATATATATATATATATATATATATATATATATATATACATATATTTTATATATATATATATATATATATATATATATATATATATATATATATATATATATATATATATATAATTTAAACATTGGATTACTGAACTGAAACAAATCTTGAAAATTACACTACATTTCGTTATAATCTACGCTCGCACGACATAAATTTTTTCGACATTGTTTTAATGTAAACAAAAACTTGATGTCATCTCAAAATAAATTTAAATTATCTAATTTATTCACCCTAATAATAAATATTATGATATAGAAATGTGGCGCAAAATTTATTTCAAACATAAATTTAATTAGATAAATTTCCTTTTGAATTGATTATTTTATTTAAATACACAATATATTCAAATCTGTTTATGTACCTTAATTAGTTTTCCACAGAATTAATATAATAAAATATGATCTTCAAATATTTATGTTATAATATTAGATTAGATTTTACTCATCTAAAATGTTAATATTAAAATAGGAGATATATCAAATTATTTGCCATACCAACTATTTTTTCTATATGTTTATTAAGTAGCTTCAAAAATCAAATATAATTAAATTTTCCGGTGAATTTTAATTTACTAATAATTTATGTAAATATTCTAAACTTCTGTAAACAAAAAATAAAAAAAATAATTAACCAAAAATTATCATGCAGGAACGAAAGACACTATACCTCACATTTGTTTCCAAAACTAAGCTAGTTGAATTCAACAATCATTATAAATTTAAAATTTAACATAACACGTATTTCATATTGAAATGTCATGTGATATAAATACAAGCAGGAAGAAAACAGTTTAAAACTTAAATTATAGTTAGTGAAACTTATTCGTTTTTACTTCTGATCAACGCAACTGTAGCACCAATACCTTCTTGTACTTGGCCTTTGGTTCTGAAAATTATCCGCTTAAGCTTGTCATATTTAATCTTATATATATATATATATATATATATATATATATATATATATATATATATATATATATATATATATATATAAATATATATATATATATAATATATATATATATATATATATATATATATATAAATTTAAATTTTTATTGAAAAATCTAAGAAACTAATCTTATCCAAATTTTATATAAACCACAGCCATCTTTAAAACAAGGGTGGATTATATATTATATATTAATTACCATGTTGGGAAGGGGTGGCTTCAATTAAAAATCATATTTAAATTTTGATTTAGAAAGAATAGCTAGTAACTTATTTTGCTAATAGACTGCCATCTATTGAGCAATAACCCTACAATTGTTAATAAAATACAAAATATCTTACAAAATTAAAAAATAAAAAGAGGGAGGAAAAAATAAAATTTAATGGTGAGACAAGTGTAGAACCACCTAAATAGTTCATTTAATTGTTTCCATGTTTCTATAGAGAGTCGTAAATTTAATAGAAAATTTATTAAATAAAATCCAATTTTAATTCAATTAAAAAATATAAATAAATCATGAGTTTAATATATTGTATATATATATATATATATATATATATATATATATATATATATATATATATATATATATAAATATATATAAATATATATATATATATATATATATATATATATATATATATATATATATATATATATATATATATATATATATATATATATATTTAAAAGAAAGCAGTTATCTCACCACTGTTCAAATATAGTTAAAGGGAAAGATTGTTTATAAATGAATATCTATCTAGACAACGACGGATGTGTGCGAATACTAAACCTCCGCAAATCAAAAGTCACTTTTAAAATACTATTGAGTAGAATCGTACAACTTCCGGGCAATTCAACACTATTATTTAAATACAGTAAAATAGTGTCTAGAATTAAAAGAACTAAAAAGAGAAATGTGTAATATAAACATTTAAATTCTCATGGCTAAACACAGCGAGAAACATTTAAAATAATCTAAAATTCTGCATTGGATATACATCCAGTCTAAATTTAAAGATCGAACATAAACAATATTGCACCTATAAAGATTATATATTATATCTAAAGATTATATTATATTTTAAATAAACACTAACTAAAGTAGTATATACATCGTGGACTATAAGACTAGAAGACAGACATAATTTTGAGATCTTTTTGAAAGCCTAATAAACCTAAATTTAATAAAGTTTAACTTTTTGTTAAATTCACGTTTACAATCGTTAAAAAAGTTACTATCTATCTTTATATGCAGAAAGAGAATTTAGTTAATTTCTTAACATACTTCATAGTTTACTTCATCTTTAAGGCAATATAATTGAGTTTCGTAACAGAACTTTATATCTCCGTATTAAAATTTATCTTGTTCATTCGTCCAACAAATACCTATTTATTTTGAACGACTAAATCGATAAAAAAATGAAAAAACCATTTATATTCCTTTTATGTACTTTAATTGCCTTTTAAAATTTTTTATTTAATTTTCCTTTTGCGTTGTAGTGCAGTAAATAAAAGTCCGATAAAAAAGATTTTATTTATAAACTTTAAATATAACTTCAATTTTTCAAAAATAATTTAAATTAAAATAGATATAATTCATAATAGATATAATACACTTGTCTACAAACAACTTAAATTTTATAAGAAAATCGAATTGTTGTTATGGCCGTAATTATTTAAATTATGACAGTGGTAAATTATCATGGTGTCATTTAAAAAAGTATATGGTGTTAGTTATAGGTGTATTATAATGTCATATATAGGCTTATTTTTGGATAAAATAAAATATTAAAGCTTACCTTTTGCTTTCTGATATATTGTTAGAAAATTGATTTTATTTCTAACTGCAATTTAAATCTCTGAAATGAAAAAAACAAATTTTAAGTTAAAACGATTGACTTTAAAAGAAATTATATATTCCAGAACACGCGAAAATGACGCGCGAAAATGACAACTACACAAATGACAGTAGAGTGAAGTCAGTAACATTTGGTCTCAGCCACCCTGTATTTACAAGACATTTATTTTTACCATTGGAGATTATTGTATAGTTGGTCAAATCAACGAACGATTTTACACACTCTATTTTACAACCCCAAATTTAATTTGCAGCATGACACTCTTAAACAAAAGTAAAATTAAAATTATGGCACATCAATTTTATACAGGGACAATGACTAAACATCATTTAAAGTTAAATCGAATAAACTCAATCCTAATTTCTGCTACTGTCATCTCAGAGGTAAAATAAATCATGTTTCCTAAAAGTATTTAGTTAGGGATTTATCCTAATGCGGTCCAAACACATATAAAATAGATCCAACATAATTGAAAAAGTTTTTATATTGCAAATCCCTAACATCATGTCGTAAATACAACAACAACAACAACAACAACATATTTCAATCAATCTTTCGTGTAATTTTAAGATATTGATTTTAAGAAGAAGGATATTTTCTGATTTCGTCTTCCTATTTTTTTCTAACCCTTTTCGTCTTTAAGGAGCACAATTTTATTTTCTGTTGCTATAATCCTAAAATATATTTTTAAAGTAAATAAGACATTATCTGAATTTTTTTTTTTTTTTTTTTTTGAACCAAAATCACACTTGGCAAGAGAAATTGGTATAAAGTAAAAACGTCCTGATTAATGACGTAAAGATCCTAAGTAAATAAAAAATAAGACGATTATTGGATTTTCAACAGAAGACTCGATAAAAAGGACTTCAGGACACAGTATAAAAAAAAGTTTAACTTAAATTTTTTTTTTAATATTAAAGATTTTGAGGAGATCCTGTCAACTTTAGGTTAAAAAAAATGTTATAAATATATGAAAAATTATAAATAGAATAAAATGGGGGTACATTTGTGAACTATGTTTGGTTGTACTCTTTTTTTCTTTTAATTTTTGTAAACATAGTTATCTTGAAGTTACAAAATTATGTTTAATGCTTACATAAGTTCGATTGTGCAATATAAAGCTCTGGATGCTAAATGATTTAACTTAACGATGTCGTCTGTATTATTTTAAACATTTGCAGCAGGCACAATTTGAGGTTTTATCCTTTTCTAATTATTAAATCTAGTTAACCTATCTGCTTCATGCGAAGTTGAACTACCTTGCCTAGTACCTATAGTAACGGGCCTATTATTGTTTACCATGACGATATCGTTTAAAACTATTGATTCCTCAGATTCTAGATATGTTCGTGCATTTCGTGTGAAGCGCACTAGAAAGTAATATAAAAATAAAAGATATGAGTTGCATAATGTTCATAATTTGGCATAACGCAAGTGTTACAAAGTTAAGGCCACCGACAAAATTTGTACTATTGTTCGAATATATTTATGCAGGAATCCCTCTTCTTACGACGTTTGGTGGAAAATTGAGAGTAAAGTTAGCGATGGTCCGACATATTGTTTCGTAATATGTTAATCTTCTAAAAGTATGCTTGTTAACTTACATTTTGTTAGGTTATATTACTGGATGCTTAATACTATATATAATGCAGACCTGTTTTCTAACCCGCATACTTGAAGCAAAATTTCTTTGTCAAAAAATGATTTAACGAATTTGATACTATATAAGTATAAAGTCTTGATTGGTTTAAAGCCCCACTATACAAAAAGCATAAAGCAATGATGTTGCTCGTCAATTTTCTCTTTCCCATTTATGGAACAGCCTCGAGTTTTGTACATCTCGGCAGTTTGCTTTGTGTTGTTAATGAACCGAACCATAAATACAATGACTATATATTTTTTGATGTCTTTAGACTAGAACTTAATTTTTATAAGCTATTATTTTCTCATTCTTCTTTGCAAACAGATCCTTTGTTTTGTTAGTTTTTTAAAGTTTTCTGTTGTTCAATATATATACTGGAATAAATGTGACATTTTTATCTTTGTAGGCATTTAAATTTAGAAAGTCTGCAACTAAGACAGTTGTAACAGGTTTGAATAAATGTTATCCATCAATTAAACTAAAACTGACTTATGTTTTTGCAAAGAATCTAGTGTTTCCTATTTTGATGGAGCAACCGAGCGATGTTCTTGGACCGTAGATTTTTGGTTTTAACTGGAGTTTTGGCTTACGATATTTTACTTTTTCCATTCAATTTACTGACTAACCGGAAAATTAACCAAAGGTTGTGAAATTTTGATATAGAGCTAAGGGGTTTTTGATCCAATTGCTTCTAACGATCACCTTTATTTGAGTTTAGTCAACGCGTTTAAATAGTTTGCTTCGAAGCCACTAATATCTCGAAGTACTGCTTCACGATTTAGTGACCATTTTAAATATTGCACTTTTTGAACGAGGTTTAGTTTAGTCAAATATGTATAGTATAACCGCCTGGAAAAAAATGTACGGTAATTTTTGTTAGTTGAACTTCAGCACTATGTAAATTTTTTAGTCAAATCAATTAATTAAACATTTTGCCTAGATACCATTATTTTTAGCTTAATTATAGAGAATTTAACTTTGTTTCAATAGTGGTGAGGGTCTCAGTTAAAAGGGTATCTACCCTAATGAAACAAGTTTTAAATCGATACTCGACGTCCACTGTTTTTTTTTCTTTACTGATGTAGATACGGGATTTGACGATGTCAGTTTGGATTTAGTTAGCATTTGTCAAGCGTTGATTCTCAAAATTTGCTGGTTCTGACATGATGTTGATTAAATTCACCCTTCAATTTATAAACTTTTATATATAAGTTTCAATTTTATTAAATGTTTTTAAAACTGTTAGAACTATTTGTATAACAAATGTATAGCGGTACACAAAATACTAATAATAAATGTTATTATTTAAAAAGTTTTGTAAATTCTTACGCAACAGTATTTATTATATATATATTTATATATATATATATATATATATATATATATATATATATATATATATATATATATATATATATAAATGTATATATATATATATATATATATATATATATATATATATATATATATATATATATATATATTATATATATATATATATATATATATATATATATATATATATATATATATATATATATAATATATATATATATATATATATATATATATATATATATATATATATATATATATATATATATATATATATATATATATATATATATATATAGCTTAAAAAAAGCATAATAAAATTTCAAATTGTTTACAATTTATTCCCCAAAAAAATCGTCCTGTCATTTAAAATTAAGTACAATTATCAATTGTTATTTTATTGTTGTTATTCTTAATTATTGTTTACATATATTTATAATTGGAATTTTTATGTTCCCGCTTTTATTTTACTTTACATATTATGTTATAAAATTAGGCTTTGAATACAAATATACATTTTGTTTATCGTACACATGTTCCAGTAGGCAATGGAACATTTAAATAAAATTTGTTTTGATTGCTCAGTTTGTTTTTAATTTTTGAAACATCGAACGTGTATGCAAAATTTTGTCATTGTATATTTAATTTAATTACAAAGTTTCAAAAGTGTTTAAGTTCAATAAAAGGAATGGTGGTTCAGTTATGAAAGATTTGTAATACGCTTTACAGCTATAAATAGTAGCATTACGTTATTGTTTTATTTTATAACTCACTTGTCTAAAAAAAGTATAATCGTATGGATATAATTAGAATTAAGGCATAAGAAAATGTAGGTCCGTTTCAATTCTAGG
The DNA here is from genome assembly GCA_963556175.1 of Tipula confusa. Lineage (NCBI taxonomy): Eukaryota > Metazoa > Arthropoda > Insecta > Diptera > Tipulidae > Tipula > Tipula confusa. The sequence goes on along the minus strand of OY744477.1, from coordinate 160,637,737 downwards.
AATTTGAACAAAAAAAACATTATTACGTTATTAAGCTTGCATGACACGCAATTTTACAATTCGTTATAGTACATTTCCATATATACAATTTAGTCGTTTTCTACATTTTGTCAAAGGTTATGTTCTAGGGAACAAATAAATGTATGTATTTTAACTAGAACATCACAAGGTAATATTCCATTTTATAATTAGTTATGTATATATTTTGTTAAATTCTAGTCCATTATTAAATAAAAGTAAAATGAAGAAAGGCGACACAACAAGAAAATCAATTACTTAGTTTGATAAAATTGTTGCTAGGCAAACTTTATGTTGTTATACTTCATAAAACTAATATTCTGATGCAGTTTTTTTTACATCTTATAAAATAAATAATCCAGAAATATATGGGTTGAGTAACATGATTTCAAAGTAAACTATTTTTACTAGAATATGTAGCAGGTAATAAAATATACATCTTTACTAGTTTTATAGTTGGTAAATGTTGTGTTCATTTCTATCGAATAGATGAATAATGTTTTTAAATTATTAAACTTAAATTATTATGCCTGAAAAATAAAATTTAACTTTTCTGTTTGTTTTATACAGGGTTTGCATATGACACAACACCAATGTACATATTTAAAATTTATTATTGATATACTGACGACTTTACTCCAAAGTGAAGAACTTTAGAAACATGTCAAGTGCGCTCTTTGGTTAGGAAAAATATTTGCACTTTTATTTGTGTAAACAATATATACAATAAGTTTAACTCTAGAATTGTAAAATAAATTTGACAACAAATCAGTAACTGTTCGACCTAAAGCGTTGTTAGTGCGGTCAAATTAACTTTAAAAGTACGATTGCTGTGGGTCAGGGCTTGACAGAAACACTTTATTTGTGTTTCATGCAACTTGGTTTAGATCATCTGTTCATTGCGGTGATACTCAATTAATTGATAATGCTCATTTGGTACAACTGCCCAATCTCGAAGTTATTTCTTAAACTTTCAAAGCAGGGACTACCTTTTACTTGCACTTTCTTGAATTGGTTTTGCCTGACTCAGGAGGTGAAATCCGTGTTATTTGAATTAAGCAGTGTTCTTCGTAAATCATTCAAATCACTTGATAACTAAAGAATCGGTCGAGAGTTTAAATGTGCTTTAATTTGTGCTAGCATAGTGCCGAATTATTCATAAGTTAGTGTTGCTTTACTGATAATCTTTTTTAAACGTGTTTGGTTACTTTACCGACAGCTTCCGAAATTCCACTGAACTGGAGACTACCATGGTTCGCGTGTTTTGCTGCAACTCTTTTTTTCAGCATTCTTTCAAAGCATTTGTTAAAATGTCTAGTTGGATACCAAAATATGATTTTTTTAAAATATGAACATGACATGTTTAGTTACCAAAAGTACGGTTTATCGAAAAAATCCCTTATAATCCCTTACTAATGCTTTTGATTTTATGGGACTGCATGCAGAATGCTGCTTTTCTTATACTTAGCATTTAATTTAACACTTAGAACTGTGTTGAGGCTAGGTATTGATACAAGCTGGTTCATTTTTGTATATCTTTAAAAAGTTTGGGTTTATCAATTGACTATTATAGATGAAAAATGTTTTGGTTTGAATCAGTGGTTAGCAGCTTGATCAAAAGGTTTTATTTTCAAAAACAAATGACTCTTCTGGAAGATTTTGACTTTTCAATTTTGGCTTCATTTTTTTAGGCACGAGTTATTAAATTATTGATGTTTTGGGACATTATGCTTTTAATTTCTATGGTATAAATTGTATTAATCAATATCTCTTAATTTTTTTCATCGCCCTGAAGCTTAAATCTTCGTTAATTGAACGTAAAAAAGTGTCTGCATTGTTTGATGAACCTTTAATATGGATTGTTGCAGAAAACTGCGCAGAAAACTCGATTTGATTAGTTCGTTATGACTTTTTGTCGGTCGCTGATGAGATAAGAACACAGCGGGTAATATTTCGTTGTCTTAATATCCAGTAAACTTTCAAATTTAAAAAAAAAAACCTTTAAAATAATGAATAGCACTGTAAACCGGTAGCAATTATCATTTACACTTATATGACGTTTTCTGCACTTTTTGTCCCAATGCAAATTATCAAATCAGTTTTTTAATAAAATTTTAATTACCAGCAAATTTAAAAAATCATAAACTTATCGATATCCATTTTTGGGTCTTGGATGAGTCCAACAAATAGTTCACAATCACATTTAAACTATATATATGGTATTTTAAAAAACTTACTGGTTGAATTCATAAATCGATAGTCCATCGAATTAATAGGAAAGGTCCATCGCTGTTTAAGCATCCTAGAATATTAGATCTGGTTAAATACAAAATAACTGAATTAGAATTTGAGTATATCTACAACAGAGATTGCACCGATCATTAAATTCTTACCAAACATGGTCACAAGTTCACTGGGTTTAAAAGAAATATGAGCCACTATTGAATGCCTTGCGATGATCACAAAATAATAGACATACTACATCACAAAATAATAGACAAAAACCAATCTCATTTATGATTTAGCCTAGTTAGAAGCCAAAAGCACTATAAAAATCGCGATTCAAACATTCTACTGAATTGTATGCAAATATGATTCGTAGTATGGATTTGGCTTTCGTGTATATTACTAATATATTTTATGGTAGCAAGAATATCCAGGAATATTTTGAACATCTAAGATTAAAGTTTAGCTGCGGTTAATCGATTACCCGTTAACTATTAAACATACATACCCAACATACATGCCGCAAAAACCTTAACTACATATATATATATATATATATATATATATATATATATATATATATATATATATATATATATATATATATATATATATATATATATATAAATATATATATATATATATAAATATATATATATATATATATATATATATATATATATAATATATATATATATATATATATATATATATATATATATATATATATATATAAATATATATATATATATATATATATATATATATATATATATATATATATATATATATATATATACATATATGTTGCTCATTGATGTGTAAAAATGCTATGCTAGACCCAATACGTTTTACTCGTAAAGTGACGCTTCAGTAAAAAAGACGCTATAATAAAAACTTGCCACAATTTCACACAAAAACAATATAGCTACGCCCCGCATAACCAATTAATCAAATTAATAAAAACATCATAAACTAAACTTATACATTCAAATAAAAATATTATCTCCCAAAAGACTACGTAGTAATTAATTTATTAATTAATAAATTGTAGACGCAGTAAAATAAACCAAAAAATTAAACTTGACTTTTATTACAAAAAGCAAAAGTAGACTTATATATTTGATATAAACATGAGTAGCCTGTTGGCTACTCATGTTTATGATTTTGGCCCAATTTCGGTTCTCACTACACATTGGTAATCTACGTCATGACGAAAAACATGTTTTACTATATTTCAACTTTTAATAATCAGAATCTAAAAATAAGTTTTACAACCTCGTAAAAACGTATATAATGTTGAAAGCAGTGTTAATGTACTACTAAGTATAAAAAGTTGTGAAAAACGGAAAATACCACATTTTCTTTTAAAAGATAAAATACATGTTTGATAATAAGTTAAAGAAAAAAAATGAAGAAATTTAGCGGCTATAAATAAAAAAAGTTATGGACGGTGTCAGTATACTGATATCATAAAGCTGTAAAGCTGGTAACATTGACCTAGCACTTTTATTTGGGGTTTGTATTATCCAAGTCTTAATCTTAATGTTTTTTAGATGTTTGTACAGATTTGGAATATATAGATTGGGTGTTAGATTTATTAATATATATAAAAGCAATAAAAAAAATTCAATTCTCGAAAAATCACCAAGGTCAATTTAATTAAACGTGTAAAAACTTTTCCAGTTTATAAAAAAAATGTTAATTTGTTTTCCAAAACTTATCTCAATTTATAATTAACAATGTCATCATTTAATCCATATTATGTAACTTTTTCATAAGTATGTATATCGCATTAATTTTCCTTAAAATAAAGACAGTTTAAGTTTCTCGTCGCTGAAACTTTTTCTAATTTTTTAAGTTTGTTTAATTTCGTTGAAAACAAAACTTTTTTTTTCGATAGTACCGATTTACATATTTTTAACTTCATCCCTGATTTAAGTATATTTATTTTGATTTGTGAAAAATCGGATATTTCATCGAACTATCCAATTTTAAATGAAAATTAAATTACCATAAATTAAAAACTTTAGGGGTGGTGAATTGACGAGGAAAAAAGGAAATTTTGTTTAGTAGACGTTTTGACCAAAAAACCACACCTCAATCAAATCAGTGAATCATGTTCTGTAATTCAACCGCAATGTACTTTTTATATATATATATATATATATATATATATATATATATATATATATATATATATATATATATATATATATATATATATTTATATATATATATATATATATATATATATATATATATATAAATAATTATATATATATATATATATTTATATATATATATATATATATATATATATATATATATATATATATATATATAATTATATATATATATATATATATATATATATATATATATATATATATATATATATATATATATATATATATATATAATTATATATATATATATATATAAATTTATATATATATATATATATATATATATATATATATATAAATATATTTATATATATATATATATATATATATATATATATATATATATATATTATATATATATATATATATATATATATATATATATATATATATATATATATATATATATATATATATATATATATATATATATATATATATATATATATATATGTAGGTAGTCGTACACAAAAATGAAATTTTAATTAAAAAATGAGGGCAAATCGAAAAAATAGTAATTAAATATAAGAAACCACAAAATAATATAAAATATTAACTTATAGTTGATGGTTAGTTACTGGAAATAGTTTTATGTTTGTCATAGACAAACATTTGGTTTAGGAAAAAATGTATCTTTATACTCAATGGTAAAATAATCATCTTTTAAAAGAAGATAAGCAACTTATGGTCAATTATTTCGATGTAAGTTTATATATATATATATATATATATATATATATATATATATATATATATATATATATATATATATATATACCTATAATAAATAAATTTATATTTTTTATCTATTGATTTTTTACGAGTACATCAAACACGTAAATTGTTTTACTTGCTCTATCTATAGTTTGTAGATTTAACTAAAATAACTTTTTTATCTAAGGTCCGCAAACAAAACCACATTTAGTTTAGATAAGTTTTGATAAGTTTTGCAAAACATCCAAAAACTGTTTGTATAAAGATATAATTACAATTATATCCAAAGGCATTTGATACAAGGTTCGCTATATAACTATATGAGGTTTATTCTAAACCTGATCTAACGTAGGCTCATAACGAAGACGAAAGTGGTGTAGTAATAAGATATAAGTGGTTATTAACTATTCAGGTGTAAAAAATTAAATTTTTGATGAGTAAGTTGTAGTAACTTTGTTAAAAATGCATTGCCATCTCACCCGGCCATGGCAACCGAGTGATCTGTATAATTACTAATTTATATGCCTAAAATTTATCAATGTTCTGTGTACATGCAGTGTTAGCGCAAATTATGTAAATGTGCACGAAATATCTGAATATTTTTTGTAGCGAATATGATCGCTACAGCAACAGTCGCTTTCTTGTCGAAGATACCGTGGACATTTCCGTTACTCCATTTTAAAACTTTATTACTATATTCAGTGTAATCGAAATCCAGATTTAGTCTTATCGGCCACTAATGGCACAATAATAAATACTAACGGCAGCAAACTGGTTCAGGTAAATATTGGAATAAAACGAGAGTTCACTTATGCTTTCAACTTAGCAGCAGTGAATTGTGCGATTATTGGTACCGATTTTCTAAGTATATTTAGTCTTTATTTGGTAAATTAGGTATTATATACCAGCCATCGGCATCTTCAACATCGTGCCCATTGTACATCAAACACAACTGTAGGTGCTGTTTTGCAATAGTCTAGTGAAGGATATTGAGAGCCGCTAGCGTTTTTCTCAAAACGATGATCAAAAAAAAAATAAAAATAGATGACACTGAAAAAAATACTCGGCATTCGAAAGGGAATTATTAGCCATTTCCCGTAGCTATACTAACAAATTTCGATATTTTATTGAAGGTCGGGACTTGGTAATTTAGACCGACCATAAACTACTGAAAAAAACGTTTCAATCTAAAACTGAACGAAATCCGTCGGAACATTTTTGACACCCTGCATAATCATTTGCATCAAGGTATCCGTGCCACATGTAAATTGATTACATCTCGATATTTTTGGCCTAATCTAAATCAATATGTAACCCTCTTGTTACATATTTTGGTCTCTTGTTTTTCCTGTTAAAAATGCAAAGTATATATACAGACATACTAAATCACTACATGGAATATTTAATTTCCCACACCAGGTCAGTTTGAACACATCCGCATTTGGATATCGTAGGACCGCAACCTCCATTTAATGAATACAACTATATATCTTCTCACTTGTGTCGGCCGCTTTTTTTGATAGCCCTGATAGGTACTGGAAAAAAGATATGTCTGCAGCAACCGTTGCCACACCATTTGTTGGAAGTCAAGTGGAGTCCTACTACTTTTCAGAACTAACGAAATTTATGACCTCATATCGAATTCACAAATCTCCCTACCATCCCCGACCTAATTACATGGTCGTTCGTGACTAGGTGTAACACAATACACTGGAACTCAGAAATTCTGATTTTTTTTCGATTCTCCCTCTTGGGGCTCTCTGAATCAACTGGCTGACCTTTTCCGATAAATTGATAAAAACAAGTTAAAAAATAGTATCGTGAAAATATAAATAAGCCTTTTAACTGTAGCTGAAGTAGCTGAGAAACTTGCTATTTTAACAGTGTAACTCGCTCGACATTTTAAAATCTGTATTATATTCCGCAAGATGACGGAAGCGGCAGGAAGCTGTATAAATAATTATTTGTGTGCAATTAAAATAAATCATAACACTATGATAAATTATTAGCAAATTTAATCATGCGAGCACTATACACTTGCTTAAAAAAGTCCACTGGAAAAATATCTAAGACTATGATGAAACATAATAATACAATCGACAAACGGAAGGGGAAGTTAAAAGTATCAAAAATAAGCAGAAGAAAAAATAAGCTAATATAATAGACAACAGAGCGAAGGTTAAAGAAATAATAAACAATATACCATTTAAAAATATTTTTCAACTAAAAACTTTACGCCTTGTAGAAAAATGCATAATTGTATATTTAGAAACGTTAAAGCAGTATTGGTTCAACTCACACCAATTACTAAATAAAATCAGATCAAGTTGCAAATTCAGCAGATCGCCCTCATTTCTTATTCTGATAAAAAAAAATTCATTGTTGACATAAATTAGGAACTCGTAATCTCGTCAAATGTTTAAGTATAATCGATAAACACCTTTACAACATTTTCATTGAAAAATGATTGAACAATACTAAGTTAGACACCGTTGAACATCCGGGGTACAAAACATGCTGTTTTACATAGAAATTATTTTTTTTATATACAAATAAACGACCCTTGACCATTTTATTGATTTAAATAATTTCGAAATGAGGATAATTTAAAGATTCAGTGGACGGATTTACTTTAATAAGTGAGCTTTACAATTTCTCAAACTAGGCAGCAGACGCTTGAACCATGGTTCGTGCGCCGAAACTGTTGTAGGTGATCAGGGACTTAATTTTTTGCAGTCAGAAAAATTTGACAATTGACAATTGAAATTGACTCACAAGGACGATTGTTTTTAACCACGGCCAACAAGGTTCAATTATCCACCATTTTTCAGATTTATTCAACGACATGCATCACAGTTGTCGTAGAGTCCAAATGACGGTCATAAATATTATTCACATAAGGCACCTTAGATCATTATCATTATACTATGTGACAATTGAATAACTTTGTAGTTCAAGTGAATGGACGAAAATCTTGGCGATTAATTATAATAAATAACATTTTGTCACGTAAATGTTTTCTTTTAGCCAATAATATGTCACTTTTTTTATTAAGAGGCTACTGACTCTAAAGAATTATATATTGAAGCTTGCTTTGCTACACTTTAAAGTTACAATATTGTAAGCTCTGAAATTTTCTCTCTTGCAATATAGCATTATAGTATTCGCATAAATTATTTTCAGTCAACAAATCGTTACGATTCCTATTATTTTTGGAAATATGCAAATCCAATATAATATCTAGGAACAGTATTTTATTGATTTTATAAAATTTGGATCAGTAACTATATAATGTATAATACATATATTCTATAACAATTACCATCATATATAAAACATATGTAATTTATGTAAATTAATTATTTAGTATTTATATGGTAATGCATTTAAATTGTATTTTTATTTTATTTTATTGTTTATAATTTATGTACCAGTATTTAATTGATGTATTTAAAATAAAAATATTGATTTGAATACAAATTATTTAAATGAATGTGAATCGTGGATGTATCAATCTAAAAACCATGTAAACAACCTATATGTATATAGGTATCTGAAAATATGTTAAAGTTGTTAAAGAAATGACATAAATTTCCAATTATGCGAAACTTTAAAAATTATTTAAATATGTAAAAAAAAAAAATCTCGTTTCACAGATTCGTATAATCTTAAAAACAAATTTATTCACTAAACACCAACAAATATTAAAAGTTTTATAATCAGAAACAAAATCAAGCACAAATTTAATTTTTTTTTTTTTTTTTTTTTTTCATTATCTGATTATGTAATAAGTACTTTGGAATTTATTTTCTTGAGCCATCATTGTTCGTATATATTCTCAAAAATGTACAAGAAAATAAGGCAGATTCATTGTAATTTTACTTTTACAATGTTTCTCGTAAAATGGAATTACGTTTATATTTGTAAAATGCTTGGAAAATAATATTTTGTTAGGGATTTCCGGATCGACTTAAAATATTCTTTGAAATTTTAATTTGATTGGAATCCAAATTTTGTTGATCTTTAAAGCTTGTTTAGTGGCACCTTATTTTACATATGAAGGTGGCGCAGTACCGGTTTTCGGGAAACATTTCGTCCGGAATTCAAGCATTTTGATAGTATAATGACATCAACAAATTTTTACTCGACCAGACAATACTTTGGTGACAAATAATGCAAACTTATATATGGAAAATATGGAATGTTTTTTTTGTTGGTAAGGCGATCAAATCAACAAGCGAGATCAATGAAGCGAGTTCATTGCGGCCTCTTAAGCTGTACAGAAGTAATTCTGTTTGAAACGATTGATGTTCAAGCTAAAAAACCATACCATCAGAGAAAAAAATCCAGAGATTTTAAACTGGATTACGTCCAGATTACGATCCAGATTTTTTTTGATTACGTTGTATCACAAAAATTGTAAATATTAAACAATTATATTGCAATATGTTAGGTCTTCGGCCATTTTCAAAATACTTCAATTTCATAAATTCCGACCATGTTAAAATCTTAATTGTTTAAAAACGTAAACCAAAACTACCACAAAATATTTTCATTCCAACGTATTTCATAATTAAGTTTTTCGAAAGAAAGAACCAAATACCCTTTATATAGTCTTGATTTTAAATTAAAGTTTCAATAAAAATAAATAATAAAACCGAGAATAGTATTTGTATACGTGCTTAACGGAAATTACGATGTAAAGCTTTGAATATGCTAAAACAGCTTGTTTTATTTTACCGAGATGCGGTTGGTTTTCTTAACAAATAAAATTAAAAACGTTCATGGTTTGTATAAAAATTGGCATGACCACACCAAATTAAAAAATAAGATTACGCCTTGTTTTTATATATTCTGTGGCGAGCATTTTTCAAAGGAACTAAGTAGTGTTGCGACAACAACCAAAAATTATACTGCCACACAATGAGAATTTAATTAGAAAACATCAAAACGATGTTGTCGGAAATTCGCACTAGTTATTGTACTTTGAATATTTGAATGGTATTAAATAAAAATAAATTTTGTCTTGTCCTTTTTTGAAGGACCAAACATCCGATATGACTAAAATAAAAATGTCATCACGTATTTTGTTCGAATATATTGTTTAATCATTCAAACGAACTATTCTGCATTCCTCTTGTAAAATCAAAAATTTTTGGGATCATCATACGTCATAATATAGGTAAACATATATATTATATATATATGTATATAGCATTATGGTTAACATATTTTCATGTCTATGATTTATGAATCAATAATGTAATTTTGATTGAATATCATGTTTATATTGAGAAGCTTTATGTTTTATATGCCTCCTAGAGGTCAAAAGATTAATTATTTATCTATAGCAAAAATAAAAATTAGATTTACACGACACGTACTTATCGTTATCGAGATTTTTATCATTTAATAAGCGATTTAGATGTGTGGGTGCACGTTAACCTTTTACATACAGTATTATTCCACTTACACAATTTATTGAAAGGTTTTGAACTTTGAAACACATATTTTGACATTGATTGGCTAGCTTTTATTAGAACGGTAGATACAAATTTAGCTCTCAATGCATATAATCAAAATTAAATGTTGTGGATGTAAAACAATTCGTTTATACAAAAAAGAAAACATTAGAGGATTACGTTTAAAATTATGTTACGTGTTCTGTTTCAAATAAAACAACATAAGAGATAACATTTTCTCAGTTAATAAAGAATTTTATGAGATTTTTCATCTGCGTTGCTAAACGAAAAATTCTATTTTAGTACAGCTTCTAGTATGATGTAAATACACTTTTTATAGCATTTTCAAAGACTTTGAAAATGTATGAGGTGTAAGCTGATTGTAGTACAGTTAGTGATAATTTTCACTGGTTCACTGATTTAAAGACTTTTTGTAACATTAAAACCCCAAAGTTTAAAACACCTTTAAGATATTTCTTTTTAGGATAAGTCCAGGTAATTTTATGATATGAAAAATGATATTAAATACTACGAAGACATTTTTTCCAGTGTGACGCTGTACATTGTTTTTCGACCAAATCATTGTTTACTCATGTATACAAAAAAAAATTTGAATAAAGGAACCACCAACACAAATGAACCTCAAATAAAGGATCTATATAGCCACGTTTGCATATAACACTACATTTATGGCACTTGGAAGTATAATGTCGAAGACGCAACTAAATGGGAAACTCCAGAAGATGACCAATGCAATGCAGTAGGTAACTGGGTAAAGCGAGAATCAAGCATAATGAGGTAAAATTCACGGAAATTTACTTTATATATCAAATTGATAATTTAAAGAAATTAACTATGCACAGCTGAAATATGCAAACACGCAGTTACATGCTTAGCCCACCTTGGTATAGCTCTCAGTTCTATAATACACCAACTATCAGCGATATTAAAATTCATGAAAATATTTTAACCTCTCGGCATAGTGTTCGTAATATGTGTCATTACGAACTACATTAGAAAAGAAAATTAAAGGTTAAAACATGAAGTATAACTGTATAAAGAAAATCATACCGTAATTTACAGAGGATGTGTAAACATGGAAATAGGAAAAATTTAAGTTCACGGAACAGAGCACGACAAAAGCACTTAACCAAATATTATAAAACCCATAAAATGTAAAGAGAAATATGTAACAAACGAATCAAAAATGCCATAGGCAGATATGCTGTTAAAGAAGATTCACATAATCTAACTCCACAGGATAAATCTAGTCACAGGAGGGAAAGAAATCAAAAGAATACTGCTCCTAAAGAAGTGAGAAAAATGATGTGAAATGAAAGGAAAGCACGTAACCATTTTGGCAGGAAAATAGAGTACCGGAAAGAAAAACACTGTGTTACAATTTAAGTATTCAGGAATTAATAATTTCATAGAAAGATATTACCCCAGCTGACAAAATTGATGAGCAAAGAATCAGAGCTATATAACCGCGCATTAAATAAATTTAATTTAAAAATAAAAAGGCGTTTGGGTATGACTTAATAAACAGTCAGAAAATTTAAGCCTTACCAAAAAAGGAATGACAGAAATTATAGCACATATAAAGAGTGCGACAATTCGACTTAAACTAAACGTAACAAGCCAATAGAATTAGGTTGCAGACGTAATAATGATACTAAACCAAACAACCAGGTTTGTCCCAGGTAGCTATGGTTGGGGACATTCCCATGCTTTATAAAAGACTTCTAAATGGGCATGCTGTATACTTAGAATTTAAAAAACCATCCTTGGTTTTTCGTAAGAATCATCTAAACAAATGTAGAATATAGCTGAGCTGACTACTCGCATCCGCATAAACCGTCACTGTTAAAAATATCAACAAAAATAAATATGGATACAACCAAAATTTTAACCACTATCGCTTTTGTGAACAACACGGAGTTTAGGATCCATATAGTGGTGACCACACATTTTATAGACTAACGAGTTATCATTACCTCGAATCCCTTATCACTTATGATAACCTTGTGGGAGGGGATATTAAAGTGCTAATTGTCGCTAGTAGCCATGCTTTTTATGCCTTACGTCGAATGCTTAAGTTAAAATACCTTGCAAATGCCGACAAGCTGAAGTTGTGCAAGTTGCTGATTAAAGCCATTATCATGTGTGTGTGGGAGTTGGAGCCTGAATCATTGTTAATTTGCGCTTGATTCGCGCTTGATGTTTGGCTTCAGACGCTAAGAAAACGATACTTACCGAATTTTATTCAACCAAGAGACACGGGATTTTTTTAAAGTTCCACATATCGTTCATGAAATAAAGGGGCAAGTTAGCTAGTTACCAGCAAGTTAGCTGGTTCGGTAACATTCTGCAAGCCAATCTAAATGGATGATTCAGCAATTTTTAAGAGAAAAGCCACAGAATGTTCATATATAGGCAGTTACCTCTGCTTCCAACGTTATCAAAATTATTCAGGAAGAACGAAACTATTATTCCTCGACATCAATTCGCCGAAGCTTTCGATAAAGTTTGGCATATGTGACTTATTCAACAAGTAGAAATACAAAGTATAGTATAAAGTAAAGTATCAACCTTTCAACAGCAATACTAGCCACTCATCAAAATTAAAAAATTGGTTCAAGAATAATTAGACGAAATTGAAAAATGGTTAGCTTAATATAGAATTAAAGCTATTCACACTACGCTAAATAATATTACTTAACTACAACATCAACATGTTTACATTTAGATAGAAGGCTAATATGTAAAAAGGCACATTGAAACTAAAGGTTAACATGTCAAGTTAAAAGGTGATTAAACCGTCATCTTGAATAGTTAGCATTTAATAATTATAATGAGAGCTATTTGTTTGAAGGAAATATGATGTTCTTTGCTATATGCATACAGGTTAGAGAACTTGATTAAAAACTTTTAAAACATAAAGTAGTTCGATTACGGTATTAAAAGATACGGTATTAAAATCACCAAAGGTACATTAAACTATAGATAGCAAGTAAAAAACCTAGTCGACAAACAACAAATATCAAAACATTTCTTCTAATTAAAAAACATCAAACAAACATTTTATGTATCAGTTAAATTAAAAAAAAAAAATCTCATTAAAAGCAATGTTAAAAAGACACAGATTTTCAAATGTAACATAAACCTTGAACGTCATATTTATTGAAGATGAATTAAGAATTTAAAAGATGTGCTACAACATCGTTGTCATATTAACTTGAGACAATGCATCACAACGCCATTTACATAAAGCTTCAGATTTTAAAGGATGTTGGTGACGTTGATCATGCAAAATTTGATTTGTTTTAGATAAATTTCGTGTTTATCGTTTAAATCTCTCGGCAATATAATAATAATTTGTATGGTATAATGTTTTGTAAGAAAACCAATTTAATTTCGTATGCATCGTGCCATAGAAACAAGATACAACTCATGAAAATCGTAGTGAAGAAGGATTATATACTGTAAACGCTGCTGATGCCATAAGCATACAATTTAAATATAAAAAATATGGAAAATTAATTTTGTTTTGTATGCAAATTTAGAAGAAAGGAAGTAAACCATCAAAAACAGCATTTAAGATTGTAGAAAATCATGGTTTATGTACCACATAATTTGATAGAACATCTAGAATGTTACATATAGAACATCTAGAGCAATATACATATAATTTATAATTGGAATAGGGTTGAACAAGAAGAAAAATACTTTTTTAGTTTACATTTTTTGTAATCTAACCAAACTAAATAAAATATGATGTCGTCCATCTAGAGCCCGTATATATATATATATATATATATATATATATATATATATATATATATATATATATATATATATATATATATATATATATATATATATATATATATATATATATATGTGTATATATATATATATATATATATATATATATATATATATATATATATATATATATATATATATATATATATATATATATATATATATATATATATATATATATATATATATATATATATATAGGTACTTATAAATTTCACAGAATCCAATTAAAAAATTTAGTGATTGATGATCACAACATGTATTGTGTTGTATATACACATTTTTCACCATTGTTCGACCGCTGTCAAATAAAGTGACATGGGAATCTTTTTTGTTGAATATACTTGTTACCGAAAAATTATGATAAATATAATGTTGAATATTAATTACCTTAATTTTGAAATAGGGTGTTAAAATTAGGTGGACGGTATAGTAATATTGATGACACAATTTTACTTTCATTTATTGTCGAAAAATGTCTTTAAAACACAGATTGTTTTTGACATGCCTAGATTTTTGATACGATTCAGACCTTCAAACTTTATGATTGACTATATCAATTTTTAATAATTTTTTCATAATTATTTTATTTTCTAGTTCGTCTGTTACATTTTTTTGCTAATGTACTAATTATAATGAATCTCTTTAGAATTTGAGAAAATATTCTGTAATAATGCAAAGTACCATTATGTAAGCAGTGTGTCTGTGCTTATACATTTTTACCATAATCAAACAAATGTATAATTTAAAGTGGAATTTTTAAGTATTTTCATACTCGTACGTTATATACGACTTATATTTTAAGATAAAATATGTAAAGCTCTAACAGATGAAATAAAATACTCTACATGAATGAATAATTGTTTCATAATCAAAATAATTTAGAACAGACTCTTACATTTTTAAAATATAAGACTATGCGATATACACATAACGATGGTTACACTTTAATTAAAATTTTGTTGTACAACTTATGTATATTATATATATATATATATATATATATATATATATATATATATATATATATATATATATATATATATATATATATATATATATATATATATATATAGTTCTAATATTTTCCTTCGAATACCAAACTCGCTAAGTGCCTTCTAAATTGGACTCCTATTAATCGAGTCAAACATTTGCTCAAAGCCCATTTGCTCAAAGCCCAAGAAAACATTTGCTCAAAGCCCAAGAAAAGTAAGTAGTAGGTAGTAGTTACGTTTGATTGTTCAATTATATGATCTAAAATGTGTTGTTGTGATCCATGCAGCTTCTTTCAGGTCTAAAGCCAGACTGCTCATTTCGGATGTGATTGTGGTTTACAGGTGAGATACTCTCCAGGATGATCATATACTTTCATTATGGCCATACTTTTTTTATGCTGTTGAGGAGGGATATTCCTCTTCAATTTTTACATTTTCTTAAGAAGCCTTTCTTCGGGATTATTATAGTTATTGTTCATAAATTTCCCGGTGGCCCTTCTGGCGCATTGATATTGTGAATGCATGTTTCTGTTTGATACTGCTTCCTTAGCTCTTTCGATAATATCCTGTCTGTGACATTTTCTTTACCTTTTAAGCAGTTTCTTTGCATTGGCTTCTAATTTCTGCCGTGTTTTGATAACACAATTGTTATATGAGTTGACGGTGTTTCTCAATTTGTTTTCAGATATTCTCTCTTACCCATGGTTCCCTCGTGCGTTTTTTTGGTATATCTGAGTACTTTAGTAGCTATCTTGGCGAAGCCTTTTTCTATTTGTAAGCGTTTTTCAGCAACTGTATTAGTTTCGTTATTGATATGTTAAATTGTAGGGCTTCACTAAAGTCAATTCTGGTGACAGCATTTCTTAATATGTCCATGTTAAATTTTTTCTCATTGTACCTTGCGTATTTAACAGCGGCGGATTTAACATTGTAGGAATGCAATGCTCTTTTTCTCTCTCTCTGCCACTTGCCCCCCAAAAATTATTAATAGTCCTTACATATTGCCTAATATTTTAAGATTTTCATTTACAAACTTAAAAACATTAGTCCTAGCCGTTGACTTAATTTATAATGAAAGATAGAAACAACCTTTAGTCAAAAAAATTTCATTTGACCTACAGAACAACAGATTTTACCTTACTAGGCCCCCGGTGCAAATAAACTGGAAATAAATACTAATAAGAGCACATGTTGTGCTAAGGAGCTTATATATAAATGGAATACCAAAAGTATTAGTTATATTAATCAAACTGATGCAATATTTTCGGTTTTGAAACTATCGATCATTATAATGAAAAAACTCTCTGGTAAATGTGTTGGTCGAGTAGATATAAAATAAAAGAACCTAACAAAATAAAAACAATAATTCAAACGGAAATTAAAGTTCAAAAATAATGAAAAGTTATCCCAATATTTATTTTTGAATTTTTGGTGTATTAAATGGCCATGGTATATAAGATAAATTAGCAGCTGCGAAACGTAAGATTTTTCAGTTAAGTTTTGAATTTATGGTTTATTTTCGGTGAAGTAGTGATGCAGGGTTTAACTTACATTTAAAAATAAATATTTGTTCTTAATAATTTGTAAACTTAAAATGTATATGGCATTGCTTAAATTAATTATTTAGAGAATGAAACTAGCTAAAATTGGAAATACGGTTTGTTGTTTTTTCCACTGGAATTTAACTCTTAGTTACACTATCCTTACCCACATATAAGTTAAATGTATATACGTCTCTAATATTAAACAATTATACCATTTCAAAATCAATTATCTCAAATATGTAAGTTTTGTTGTTGATATTTGTCGTTTATTAATTTGTCCTAATTTTTTTAGCTAAGTTATGTAATCATCAAGGTTACCGCTTTTCATTACATTTCCAAAAATTAAACATAAAAAACAAAACATTTTTCTTGTACAGTAAAAGCTTTAAACGACAAGCATTAACTTTAATTCAAAATATGGAATAATGTTTAAAATTAGTTTATTCAATTTATAATTAAAACAAAAGCACAGTAAATTATTTTAATTATTTATAGGACGCACTACCCATGAAGTTTTATTTAATAAATTAAATTAAAATTATTCTGAAAGACGTGTTTTAATTCCAAATATCGAATTTATTAATATTTACATAAAGCACAACAGCATTCCAAATTAAATAATAAAATTTTCATTTGTTTATTTTATTTTCAGAATCGAGAAATTTTATGTTATCCTATTATCATAATTAATAATAACTGGAGTAATACATATAAATGATAAAATCCAAAATGAAAATAATAACTAATTTTGCTACTGTTTGCTGCTGCTGGAAGCCAATAAATTATTTTATGTTTATTTATTTAATTATCAATTTTATATAAAAGTTTCATATCCACAACAACAAAATGAAGCAAATTTGATTTTTCAAATATAGTAATTTAATAATAGTAAAAATAACCATAATAATAATAATAAGTTTTTTAATAAAAAATCATTTAACTCAAATATGGAAAATTTAAAAATCAATGTTGAAAATAATTTAAACAATATTTTGTCGTTTAATGAATTAAATAGTTTTTTAAATAAAAATTTAAACATTAATTTAAATAATAATGTTAATATAAAAAATAATAATAGTATTGGTAGAAATAATAATAATAGTGGTAGACAAAAAAATTTTACGATTAATTTCAATTCAACTCAATCATTTTTATATAATTGGGAAACCAATTTCACCGACATAACACCAACGGGTGTCTTAGTCGGTTCGACTACGGCAACAAATAGCGATGTGGTAAGTGCATCGGTAATTGTGGCCACCACATCGACAAATGCGACGGGAAATAGTAGTGTAAATAGTGATCATTCGGTCGTGATAATCGATTGGAAAGAAATTTTAATTGTTAGTTTATTATGTTTATTGATAGTAATTACCGTAATTGGTAATACACTTGTTATATTAGCTGTGATTACGACACGACGTTTACGTACCGTAACAAATTGTTTTGTTATGAGTTTGGCGATTGCTGACTGGTTGGTGGGAATATTTGTTATGCCACCCGCAATACCACTACACCTAATGGGTAAGTCTATATATATATAACCTTTTTTTTTACCGTTGTGAGAAAATTTTCCGAAAAAGGTTTATTTACATAACCTTTTTCCCCCAAATTAATAAAAATGGTAACAAATTATATAATATCGTGAAAATACGTTTCCTCTAGGTCGGTTTCGAATACGATTTTTTACCAAAACAATACAGATTTGTAATGGTCAAAGGATTATTTGCGCATAAAACCAATTGCATATTATTTTTTACTGTCATTTAAATAATTAATAATCCATTAGCATTAAAAAAGAAAAACAAGAGAACCCCACAATATAATTAATGCTTCGGATTATTTGTTTTTTTTTTACCGTTTAACCCGTCTAATTTTATTTTCCACCATGAAATATAAAAATACATACGTCTAAATCTAGCTAACGCTAGATTTTTTAATTGATTATTTCAAATCAACGTCAAAATAAGCTTTAGTTCAACTGTAAATTTTTTGATTTAATGACTTTCATACTGCTGCAGCTTTTGATTAAATTTTCTGGCGACGGTGACACACAAAAAACCATCAAAGAGTTGGGTAAGTTTCGGTCCAATAAAAGAGAACATGTTGTAAAAACATAAAAAAACAGTAATTTAAAAAAAAATTATATGCAGTGATGAGGCTGGGGACACAAATTTTGTTCAGAAACTTGTCAACAAAGTGTACATTTAGATGCATACACCACGGCAAATATAAATGACGCCTTGGTCCAATAATGATAATATAGTAATAAAATAATAATAAGCGGTTTAACAGGTACCGTGTCAACAATTGTATTGTTCTAGATATCCCAAAGAAGCTAAGTCATTCTCTACCTCGAAGAGCCATCATCGTAACAAATAGACATTGCTCTCCTTTCCGAGATTGCATCACCGCATCCGTTTAAGATAGAACGTAACCGATCCAGGGTATTCTTTTTTTTATAAATATCCTTAGCACCTAGGATAAATATATATCCTTAATATAAATGTTCTAACAACAAAGACACAGCACTACAGAAAAACAACAACTTTGGTGAAGACCTATAGCTCACGATCTTCTTGAATAGGGCTCGCAAGCCAGATTCAACACAGAAGAAGAAGAAGCAAACAAACTAAAGCTAAAAAAAAGATACAAGCAAACATTTTCAGCATGAAAGCAATAGAAACTGAGACAGCGCACTCAACAGTAGGATTCTCCATAAATCCAAGATTTTCATTAAACTTATCAAACTAAAGATTAAAGGTTTAGTCTTTAAAAATTTAACGAGGATCCTCGTTATATTGGAACCTGCCTAAATGGATTAATCCAAACAGTTGGAACGATATAAAAAATTTGATATCCAATTGACATACGATTAGATTTTTTTACAGACAGCTAATTATGTTAAATGGTACATCAAATAAAACAATTATCCAATAAAAAAATGGTGGATCTTCACCGGCATAACAACAGAGAACGTAAATGAAGTTATTTTCTAGAGCATCAATCGATGAGGAACCGAAAAATGTTTGAGATCTGCAGACAATCAAAGGCAATTAACCAAGCAAGAAATTTAATACGAAAATTTTTACAACAACAAAAATACGCGCTAAGACAATGAAAGGTATAAAGTGAGAATTTTTTTGACGTTGAGCCATTGTCCTCTGAACGTTTAGGTTCTTTGAAGAAAAAAAACTACTGTTTGTCAACTCCAAACCGAAAAACGCCTTTTAAAAAATTCAGAATTAGCATTACAATACCATAGTTCCTGCGATAAATATATGGAATTATTGGAACATGTGGAAGAGATAGAAATGGAAAATGAAGAAGTGGAGAATTAAAGAAGCAACAACTACTACCAAAGACCTACCCGACTTGGTGCTTCATAGCCAAAATGTCAACAGAGATTTC
>OY744477.1:160448612-160617150 GCA_963556175.1 Tipula confusa | reverse complement strand
TTATTGTCTACTATGGGTTGCTAATTCATAAGGATCTAAGTCACGATACAATAAAATATTTCTTTCTAATACTTTAGTGCACTGTGTGAGATTTAATGGTTCAAAACAAAAACACTGATGTGATTTGAATAGAGTATATCCAACTATTTGGAACATTATATACTAAAAATTCAAAGTAAGGTTCAATAATAGTCATGAGCTTTTATACAATTAAAGTGTTTTAAATGAAGCTGAAGCAGATTCATAAATTCATTAAATGGAAAATATTAAATAGCAACATTTGCAGCTTAGATAATTGTATTGTTAAAATTAAATTTGGGATTTGCAATGTTATTTGTCCCAAAAAGTTATAGTCCCTCTGGAAAAATAGTAAAAGATTGCCTTATTGTATCGATTTTAATAAATGTATTTTGAATTGAACAGAGAGATTATTTTAACCTATTTTTGGCCCTAAAATTGGTAACTATTTGATTTATTTAATAGATGTTTGTAACTATATTTAATAGATGTTTGCGTTTAAAGCTCGAGTATTACCTCGACTTCTGTAATATTAATTTTGCTGTTAAAAATTAATGCTGTGATGAGGCAGTCCCTTGGTGAGGCTGAACAATGAACTATTGCAGGTAACATCATTAATTAACTCAGATTTGGTTAGCAAAGATGTTTTTGAAACTTCCGTACAGAAAATAACGTTTGAGTGAACTCCCTATCCTTTTTAAGTTCTTCTTAAGAAGACTCTTTTTCGACAATGTCTAGTACTATAATAAGCTAGTTCGGGGCGTATAAGTATAACCATGTTCCAATGACAAAGATGGTATAACCATCTTTGTCATTTTTGATAAAGCTCTTCAATATTGTAGTAGTATTTTTAGGTGCTACTTCTATTAACAAAGTGGGTCCTTGGTTTCTATTTGCTCTAATTTTTAGGGCTCACTAATTTTTACAACTTACCATGAAGTCACTATAAGCGTCGCATATGTATAATTTGATATATATATATATATATATATATATATATTATATATATATATATATATATATATATATATATATATATATATATATATTATATATATATATATATATATATATATATATATATATATATATATATATATATATATATATATATATATATATATATATATATATATATATATATATATATATATATATATATATATATATATATATATATATATATATATATATATATATATATATATATATATATATATATATATATATATATACATATGGCTGTTTCCATCAAAAAAATCATACAAACTCGTATGTTTTTAGGGGTTAGCTTTGGGCGTTTCGGACTATAAAATAAATGAGACTCTTCAATAATCTGATTATTAACCAAATCCGTTCTTTAGTTACGTATAAATATATAATCAAATTAAAAACTCAACTATAGTGTATTTCAAATAAGGTTCTCGTAAAGCTCATCCACAATAATTCTATTCATAAAGTAGATTTTATATCGATTTGCAGTATCCAGCTACTTAAATCACATAAACATTAATTCGGTAAAAAAATATTTTATTCTAAACCATAAATGATAAATGATTTCTCTTTAGTTTTTTTTATTAAAATAAAATGCTTTTCTTCTATTATGGGGGATGTATATATGTATGCCAGATTTTCTAAGTGGATAATAGAAAAAATGTTGCGTTATGTAATGACAAACAATGAGGAACGTCAGAAAATATGTTTTTGATATGGAAAGGAGTAAACTGTATTGTTTGTGAGTAGATATATAGACACTACCATAAATTTAATACCACAGATGCTTATGTGCTTACCATATCTAACAATAGTTATATGTTGTCTATTGTAACTTTGCTTGTTATATATGACGTTTGAAATGATGATTTACCGGTAAGTCTTTAATGGTATTATTATAATGATGTATGCATAGTTAGCAACATATAGATATATGTATACTTATAAAAAGAATCTACTTAAAATATTATGCATGTATCATGCAGTGTATAGAATATAATTTAAAATAAAAATTCTAGTAAAACTTGATTGGTTGTTTAAAAACTAAGCATGATATCTCCCTGAAGCTAGTCTACTGTTGTTATATTTTGAAATCATATAAAATCTTGTTTGTGAAATATTCATAGATAAAATTGTCTTTTAAATAGAATTTTTAAAAGGTTTTGATGAAATTCTAAAACCATTTGAAAAATTTAATTAATTTAATAAACAAAAACAATTAAAAATTAATCGCATGCCATAACTCAAGAACAATACCAGGAAATCAAAGCAACAATTATCTTATGGTAAATTCGAAAACCCAGTCTTAAGCTCTTTTGAGCTGGTTTATACCATATAAATGGTTTGTCCATTCTAAGCAATACTTATGTTAAACTCTAAGCGATACTTATGTTAAAAAATAGGCTTAACTGGGAATTTTTAATCACAAAACGTTCGGTTGATTTGGTATTTGGCAATGATTTTGATATTAATATTTTATAAAAATTATAGACCTTTACCCAGCGATAAATCACAGATAAAGCAAATAGTTCGTCCCTTAAAATAAACAACCACAATTTATTTTTATTTAATTTACATTCAAATATACATACATAATTGAATAATAATATTATTTTAGCCTGCCACCCCCACCATGATATACAATAAAAATTTATATCGCACATTTCATTACGAAAAATAAAATCATCCGCCAACAAAAAAAAAATGTAAATAATGGCAAGACGAAGAGAATGGCAATGTATTAGGATAATGTAAGTTTTATTTCTAAAGTAAATTCGTTTTTGCAGGTATACAAAGCGATTGTTACAAAAAAATTACATTAGAGAACATGAAACATTCCTAATTTTCATTTTTCGTTTGTAGATAGATAATAAATAAAAAAAATTAAATGAAAAATATAATTTATCTTAATTTATAAATAAAAAAAGTGAAAATAAAAGAGATCCAGATGAGAATATTTTCGTTTTTCTATTTAAATCTAATATTAAAGCTTTAATTTTCGAGAAAATAAAACGGAAAATTTTGATTTATGTTCGTTTCTTGTTCATACTCCATACGCGCACTTTTCATCTACATGACATAAACATTTCTTGATGATATCGATTTGTTGTTGTTGGGTTACCCCGAATAATAAAAAAAAATTAAATTTAATTGGATTGTCTCATTTGGGTGATACATATAAAATATATTATGGTATTGTAAGTATGTCTTTGATATTTCGGAAGTTTTGAGTTGATTTCGACAGTAAACACATTTTTATGGTCTAATCTCCGTATCTTGGAACTTTCTTAGAAGGAAATTTAATCAAAATAAATTATTTTTATTTTGTCGTAATATATTTGAAATGATTTTTGGAGTAGCGCATACCAATTAAATAATTAAGCTTGTCATATTATATAATCTTCGTATATGACCTTTAGTGATAATTAGTTGAACAAGTTAGCACTTTGTGGAATTTCCATGTATAAATTAATTTATTATTATTAAGGAAAATATTTATACTTACTAAATATACATACATATCGTAAAGGCACAAAAAAATATTACAATTTAATTGGAAATTTTCAAATACTTTAAAAAAATAACATAAATAATGTTGCGGCCCATATACGAATTAGATCTACAAAATCAAAGAGATTTAAATTTGACTACATTTAGTTTTAATCTATTTTTGACAGTCCGCATCTAAATTAACAAATTGTTCAGAGCACTTTGCAATTTCAAACATGCTGCTATGTTAGTGGTTTAACGAAAATTTTCATGCAGCTAACATTTGAAACAGTCAAGCACATCAATGAGGAATATAGCAAAACAATAGTGGTCATATGTAACTACAACATCCAACTGATGTCTGGAAATCATCTTGCCCTAAATAAGGGATTATAGCTTATAGGGACTGTAAAAAGTAAAATAATCCCATAATTGCTGATCTCGCTTCATTTTTTCGATTTGAAAATATGACGACATATACCGAAGACAATTTTTCACGGGTTGCAAGGAGAATGAAGGCTTTTTTAAATGAGAATAAAGGCTTTCATTAAAGATAAAAGTAATGAGCTCATCTACAGTAAATTTCTGGATAATATTAAGATTGACTGGCTTAACATTTATGAAAAGAATTAGGAATAAAGATCCAAAAATACTCCTCGACTATTACACGTTCAGTTGATTAGTGTTGTGGAAATGAAATTTTAAAGGCCGTGCCAAATACTTGGCTGAAATAGTTTTGAATTCAGGTCTTGGTAGACCTCAATGTTGAAAGAGATGAAATTTATAGGCATCACTAAAATTGGGCGCAACAAGTATTCGACAGTTAAATGCATCAACTAAGTGACCCAGTTTAATTCTTAAATTCTTGATTAAAGCTTCAGGTCGAATAACCGAAACTCGATGCATAAATTAGTTTTTTCTCAGAAACAAATTTGATTAATTCCGCCACACCATCATCACAGGTATACCAATAATACAATCATACATCTTCGAATGACATTGGGGCAGGTTGCAACGATATTAGTCGTAATATAGTAATGGTGATGGTAACGGTGATTCAGAAGAAAATCGTTGAACTACGGAGTCAATCGGCAAATATTTCAGTGTTAACATTCAATACAAAACACGGGCAGTAGCCTTCATGTCATCAGACAGACCCTACATCAGCAGATAGATATCGCTTCAAAATTACGTGAAAATACGTTAAACATATTGCAGCAATTATCGCAAAACCACTTAAAGTTATAGTATAAGCATTAAAAAGCGTAAACATAGACCTGTTAAGTTTTGGACATGCAGCCCACACATTTGTAGATCAGAATTTACTACATGGTGACAACATTTCCAGTGTTGGAAAAATTGTATTTTATATTTCTATTTCAAGATTTCTTAATTTATTGGTTAGAACATTGATTACTGCACATAATATAATCAGACCAGTTCATTATGTTGAACAAAAAGAAATTTTTGCAATTTAGAATAGGTTTCATCAAATTTAATTCTGGAACATCTATTATTGATTGTTGGCTACGAAACCAGAACTGTTGATGTGGTATTAAATTATTTCTCCCGATTATCAGATTTGACCTTTTAATCAGTAGTTTTTCAAAGAGTTTATAGACAGAACAGACAACATTTAAATTGGTTTATATACGATGATTTTTGTGTGGTAGTTTTCCTTGTTTTATAGTATCGTGATTTCTGCAATTTTCTATAAACAAATTGGATTCTATTTAAATGCTTATTATTAACACCTACTCTTTATCTCGCAATTATCGATAGCTAACGTAATCGCTATAGCTTACTCATCGTGTGACGTGGGTGAAAAATATAAAAAAAGACGATTGAATTCATCCAAAGTAAAACAAACATTTTATGGAGGACTTATAGATAGAAAGGGCTAATTTTTACAAAAAATTGACCCAACTACTGAAACCCTATCAAAAGGTGTATTTGAGGATTAACTTAAATCAAATTGGCTTAAGTATACGCCCGATAATCAGAAATAACACTTGAAAGTTTAAAGCGGTTCATCTCTTCATAAAAACATCGCATTATAAAATCTGATCTTGTTAACCATCGCGGCTAGCAAATTTGATCATCTATTTAATTTAAAACATCATCTATTTAATTTAAATATGCAATTAATCATTTGGCACAGAAAGTTTGATGCGAGAGCAATAAATTAAATAAACTACTGCAATATATTTCAGTGATTTTAT
Source organism: Tipula confusa (assembly GCA_963556175.1). Taxonomy (NCBI): domain Eukaryota; kingdom Metazoa; phylum Arthropoda; class Insecta; order Diptera; family Tipulidae; genus Tipula; species Tipula confusa. The sequence goes on along the minus strand of OY744477.1, from coordinate 160,611,427 downwards.
TCGTCTGAAAACATAAAATAACGTGAAACGAGATCAAACCATACAGCTTAAATTGTATAGGCCTAGATCTTTACATGTATTTTTCACCATTCAAACAACAAAACCAGATTAAATTGTAAAACAGCTGATGAATCGTTCGTTGTGTAACGATACAATTATCCAAATGTAAATTTGCTTCATTAGATTTCCTGAGTTACGAAATTATGATCTCCAAAGATTATTTCCAACCACTTAGATTTAGAGTTATGGTTATTTACAAAAGTGGCCCATGAAACATTTCAGTACTTTGTCGAAGGTAGAGTCTTTTACATCTTAACAAACTACAAACTATATACAATACCGCTGTCAATTTAGACTTAAAAGTTAATCCAACTTAAAGATGTCACCTTGACTATTTAACATCTTTTAAAAGATCTCGAAGAGGAGCTCTAAATTTAACTGCCTCGCTAGAAAAAAATCAACTTACTCAACTGGTGTTTATCCTTTCCTGATCCAGAAGTTAAACAATGATGGATATTATTGAGAGACATATATCGCTTGCCAGAAATCAAAACATGGTCGTCATATTCTTTTAAAGTATCGTCATATTTGGATCTTGTTGGACCTTTAAGCTATTTTATTTGACTTCCTTCCACTTATTTGACAACTTCCATTGGAGGGGCTAATTTTTCAGACTGGAATCAGAGCTTTTGCTTTAAAATCAGAACTTTTGCTTTGTGCCTGGGGCCAGAAACGTGTAGACCAAGTGTATTTTATTAACTTGAAGCTCAGTTTTAATGTATACACCAATTTTTGTTTCAATTCTATTTATTCACAAATATTTTTTAAAAAATACACAAGCAACCAAACATGCAGGAAGAGAAAAACAATTGAATAAAAAATATTCTTAAGTTTACTCGAAATTAAATTATATTATACTACGGAATATTGCAACACAAAATGTTACTGATATGAAATGACGCGTATTAAGGATAATACAATAATAAAGATTTAAGACTAAAAAAAAGCTTTTAAATTATAAAAAAAAACGATACTGTCTATATATATATTAGTACTCGAAACAGGAAAGAAAAGCATAATAATATAAATTGCTTCTGAGAAAGTAAACAATACTGGAAAAACTGGATGATGGAACGATGTCTTCCGAAATTAATTTATACTGCAGAAATTTATTTTAAAAATATATACTGCAATTTATAAAAATAATTTTTAAAAGGTTTTAATTAATAATACAATGTTTCTAATAAAACTATATAAGCGACATAAAAACAAAAGATATTATGAACTTCCGTAAATTAATGATGTTAATTGTAGTTTCAATAAATGTACGTAAGATTTTTTGAAATAGGCAGCTAGACATTTGGAGTATCCTTACAGATTTTCTCCTGTTACCTCCCTCTCAAATCATCAAATGTCAATCCTTATAAGTTAAAAGCTTTAACTATGTTGCATATTATACTTTTGTTTCAGTTGCATTTATAAATGATCAGATCTGGAGTATTTTGATATTGGCTTTTATTTCTCAGACCTCTTATTTTTAATTAGTTGTATTATTAAGTTTTGACATTTTACTCATCGAATTGTTTTCACAATATAGATTTGTTTATTTACAGATGAGTCCGAAAAGTGCTATGCTCTTCAACATGAAATCACACCATAAAAGGTTATTCCAACCTCTCACAATCTCCATCAAACTAAAACATTATATTATTTCAAGCAGAAAGCGGAAACAGTCTATAATTTTCAGTTATTTATAAAGACAAACTGCTGCCAAAAAACTTTACATCCATTTAAAGATTAGCATTTTTGTATACTCCTCAAAAAAACCAAAAACAAAATTCACCACATATAATGGTAAGAAAGATATAGATTATGCAGATATAGTACTGTTTTCCATGAAGAAGGGAGAGTAAAACAAAAACTATTTATTATACATATATGAGAAGATACAAACATTTTTCACTCTTTAAATGTACTCACAAAAAATTTTAAAATTAAAAAAAAAAAACTTTTCTAATATCTAATTCTAAACATCAAAAAAAGAAGTTCAAAATTTATATAATTAATAGACAGAATAAAATATTTTCTAAAATTCATAAAAAAGTAATTTGTAGTTTTATGTAACTTAAATTATATACCCAATTTATCAATATACCAACAATGTACATATACGAGAGACAGTAAATATTTAAAATACCATAAAATTGGAAATAATCAATAAAGCAAGCAAATAATTTTTTGGAAAATATGAAATCCCATGTTTTTGTTGGATATAAAACAACGGAGTAAGGTAACTGATGGATGTTTACTAAAATCTAGTTTTCATACGATTTTAATCCTGCTCATAGGTATATTGATTTTTCCATACATTCGATTCGGATATTTTTCCATCAGACTTTAATTCATCAAACAATGCTATATGTATTTATACAAGGTATTAAGGTTGGCCTATGTTGAATAAAAGCGAACGCTAAAGCATATCCTTGTTAGTTCTAAAATCTAATCTAAGTTCCAGCAATATAAATCACCATGTTAATTTGAAATTTCGACAATCCTGCAAATTAAGGTTAACCAAAGTGTTAAAAAAAATATTTAGAAAAAACTACACCCAAACACCGACAAAATAATTTATTTCGTAAATTGATTAAATAAATTTTTCATATCACCCATGGGAATCGTTTTATTGTAAGTGTTATGGCAAATAGAAATTCATTAAGTTTTGCTTATACATACCTTAATGTGCAAAAAAAAACGAGCCAATTAACTGACAAAAAAAGATTAGGTAATTTACTCCTTTGCAAATACAATAACACTCTTGATTTGAAAAAGTAGATTAATTACAAGAAAATATATCATACCAAACCCGCACAAGGAGATGTAAATTGACCTTCAAATAACATTCAAACATCTTTCCATGTATAATAATAGAGAGCTTTAAAGCTTATATGGGCGAACTTACTAAATGATATTTGAATTATGAAAATTATACCAATTGGAATGTCCACTAGAAACGTTTTCATGGATTTCATGAGGTTTTAAACATTTTGAGCACAAAGAGCTTTTGAGTTCTGTGGCAACAAGGAAAAATGTAATAACTCGTTTTCTCACTTTTTCAGTAGAGAAGTTTTAAAGTTAATTTTTACTTCATTTTACTTAAATTTCCATTGTTCAATGTCAAATAAGTTTGAAATTAAATTTCCTAGAACTTAACAGTAAAAACTGAAATATACTTCTTTATTTAATGAAACTTTTGCTGGTGTTAACTCATTTTCACGATAAGTCGAGTTATTACGTTTTTCTTTGTTGCCACAGATATATATATATATATATATATATATATATATATATATATATATATATATATATATATATATATATATAAATTATATAAATTAAATCATATATAAATTAAAAAATAAATTTATTCGAATATAAAAATAAAGTTATAATTTTTTTTTTCTTAATTATATGTAAAACTTATAATTAGTGAATCCGTTCGAATATTGAACACAAATTTAAGTGTGGTAAACAATTTTGAAAAAAGATATTTCTGCCGAAAGATATTTAGCTTTTCAACTAACGTAGTTGATTAAATTAATCGCCAGAAATTAAGAGATTTTTTCAAAGCATGTCCGCGTGGCTTAAAACAGCAGAGACTCTGAATATATTAAAACCGTTGGTTGTTGAACGACAATATGGATTATATTTACAAGCATCAAATAATAAAATTGAATTGAAGGCGAATAATCTATACCTTTAGCCGAAAATCCGCACTTTTAAAAAATAACGAATACTCCTTTGGGAGCTCTATAGGGACTGAGAGGAATTATAGTATATTATAAATCGCAACTTTGGGAGACAAAACAGATGGAAATATAGAAATGCAAACTTTCTCAACAACAATTATAAAATATAAAATTCTTACTAAAGACGGAACATGGGTGTTCGCCAAAACATACCGATACTCAAATAATTGTAAGAACGATGTAAAAGATCAAGTACGGTAAATGCTGGATAGTGGAATTAATCGCAATTTAAGCAGCACATTTTTTTTCTTATTTGGATAGAATACCAAAAAAATTATACGCGTCAGGTACACGAAAAGTAAGAAAATACGATAGATGAAAAATTTTTGAATCCCCGAATTTAGGATATTTTAGGGATGATCTGGGGAGTTCACCTTAGACTTAAAATCTATGGGGGTTTCTTCAAATTCCAATGAAAAAAAAATCCCAAAAAAACAGTATTTTCAATAGACAAAGAACACTGCAAGCTGCTCACGGCTACTTTCAGAGTGCAACAAACTACGTATTACATGACATGATGTAAGAAAATCTGTCATATATACCTGGACAATATATAATTTATTTTGCATAAATCTGAAAATCATATGGAAATTCTTGGAAAGATTCTAAAGAGTTAAGCTCAAATCAACCTGTAAATTGAAATAGATAAATGCGAGTTCTTAAAATAAAAACCTAATTTTTAGGACAGCCAATTACTTTAATAGTCAAACCAAATCCGTCAAACCAAAAAATAAAAATAAAATCAACCAATTTCACAGACTTTAGTAAATATTATTCTATATAAAGCCACTACACCTTTGGCTAAGTACTTTAAAATAGGATAAAATAATCAACATGCAAGATCCGCATAATACATAAACACATTCGCGAATTTAAAACAAATCTTAACTGATCAGATTCCAGCCTAAACAAATTTTTAAAAAAGTCTTGTCTTAAGTTTTGTCATTTGGGCATTAACAAAATATCAAAGCTTATCTACACGATAATAAATTTATAATCATAACTGACCACTAACGTTTATCATAACTTCAGAAATGATCTCAAAAATACTAAGATGGCTCTTAGATATTGAAAATGTTGACTAAGATGTAGTATTTAAGAAGGAAGTGCCAATGTGCAGTCGCCCCTATAGAAGATTCCCCACAAGTAATAAAAAATCAGAAATATACGTTAACGCAAAACAGCACCACTTCACGTGAATCTGGTAAAATACAAGAAAGTTTTATAACTAGATTTCTGAAAATTAACAACAGAATCAAAACACCATATCAAGGGACGTCGAATCCATATATTATGCGGATACTTCCGATAGTGGAATATATATATGTAACCAGTTAGAACCGACATGACTTTAATAATAAAAAATAATATTTATTTTTATAATATAATATAAACGAAACGGAACATACGAAATAAAACCGATAAGAATGCTTCAGAACCAAGTTCAACACCCAATGCAATTAAAAAAAATCTTACCACTATAAACTGCTTCCATATTTGCTTTGAACGGTGTTAAAGATTCTTCCTGCTCTTTTGAGTCGTAACTGCACTGTTATCTGCAAGGTGTCAGTTTTGTTTTCGAATTATATCTTTTATCACGAGCTGTTGGATGGGCAAGAGTACTATTTTTCTATGAATCTTTTACGTTCGGATTGTCAGCTTTTCTGACGATTTTTATCCTGGTCTGCCCATTGCTGCCAATGTTAAGCTTTACAATTCATTAACTGTAATTTGCCCTGCAAAAGATTCTATATATCGTACTTTCAATTGTTGCTTAGGACGTTATTCCAGAAGATGTACAAAATCCACTTTTGCCGAAATATTCAAATCGAGCAAACAAGACTGAGACAAATTTGTCCATATTGGATTAGCTGTTATCTGTCTGGTAGCACTAGTAAGGCATATTTAATAAGAAAAAGCCATGTCATTAGGAAGACTACCGATTCAAAAACTTTAGTTGGAGAGTAAAGCGACTTTTATATGATGAGTACTTCTTGAAAATTCCTAAATTAAGGATACTACGTTTACCACCTGCAGATGTGTATAGTTTTGTTTTCCTCCAGTGATTTGTGTTTAACTTCTTTGCCATGCCTGCTTTTTTGTTGCAAAAACGAGATTTTCCAGCTCTAGAGAGCCACTAATTATGCCTTAAGTCTACAACACGGGAAGCGCAATTAGTCGGATTATACTTTGAGCATTGATTTACTGTTCAGTCCATTAGCTTTTCAAATGCTTATCTAGCGGCTTATTTATAGTGTTTGGTCGTTTTTGTAATGAAGGACGATTTTCCAATCGATGTTTTAAATAGACCGCGAATTTTGGTGGCTTTCTTGGTCTTCTTCACCATACTGCATGATCGGATATAGTTACAATTTTCCTCTGCCGTTGTCAACTGATTTCACGTGACTTATCTGAATGTATACTCGCAAGAAGTTTACATAATATAGTGATCTTATCTCTGGATTTCTACCGAATTTCACTTTCAATTAGGAATATCAATTTCTGTATTGCTCGCTGTCGGGAACTTTAAAGTAAATTCAATTGACTTTCTTTAAATGATAAAGGAACACTTTATTTGCCATCTTAACATCGTTTGATGTAAGTGTTTTGCATAAAGCGTCTTCTTTAGACCAACTATTGCTGTCTTGTTGGTTTAATTCCCAGGAAATTTTCCGAATGCTACTTTTCGTCTTGTAAGAGTGAACTGAAGACGGCCTACTGCTAGATTTTGGTTTTTTAGCGCGGTCCTATGATTATCCAAACTATAGTGCTGTAAACGTCAACAACTAACAGAAGGTTAATTGGCGGAGCCGATCCAAATTTGGATCCGCAAGGCGTAAACCATTCCATTTGTCCTAAAGCTTTTTCGCAATCGGTTGTTTTGGTATGTTGGTAGTGAATTTTTGTTAATCATTTGTGTTGACTCTTAATGTGTACGTTGACAAAAAACGAAACTTAAGATAAATCTGCACGAAAGCTTTTGAAATATTAAGGGTAATAAAATACCTGAAATATCAATTTCAGTTTGTTTTAATAAACGTCCCATATTTGAACCAGCTCTTCTATGACTATTAAAACTTATGAGCCTTGGTCAACTTTGGTCAATTTTGACTGGAATTTCAAACAGAGGGTGGCGTGTTACCACCACAGTTGACAGTGGTTTAAATGTCATTGAAGATGCATTTATCTACGTTTTTCCCTAAAAGCTTTTTTTTCAAGTTCCTGAGAAGGATTTTTTTTCTGGTTATAGTAGGTCTCGTTTTGTTCACAATTTTCTTCAAACTATCTTTGAGACAATTGAAACAAATTTTAGCTCTATTCACCTCGCATGCTTTGGCTCGTTGCAATATTTAAATTCCTAATTTGGTTTACCAATTACAACTGATGGTTGCACTGAATCATGTGAAGACAATATATTTTTAAAAATACACATTTAGTTTACATGTAAAAGGTTTTTACGTTTTTTTTTATGTATATGCAATTAAAGTTGAAATTTTTTAATTTACGAAACATATAAGATAATATTTTTTTCAAATACGCTCCACCTGAACAAAGTATTTGAATTCATAAAGTTGTATAATTCACTACACAACCAAATACATACAAATTTGAGCTTTAGAGGTGATTAAAAGCTTTAAAAAATTAAACCTAAGTTACATTTATTTTAAAGTGACATCTATGTAATAATAGCATAACAAAACATAAATCAATATATGAATACCAAAAGCTCTACTTTAGTACAAGAAAACTATTTCTACAGTATGTACGTTCACAGTAACAGTAAAAAGTTTCGAAATACAACTTAATTGAATTACTTAAGAACTTTAAATTGATTAGTGGTTTCTATATCCTATATATATATATATATATATATATATATATATATATATATATATATATATATATATATAAAACCACCACACATGGTAAAATTTAATGACTTTACAAGAAAGATTATGAACGAATTAGAAAAAACAAAACAAAATTATCCAGCACACCCATTTTCCAATTTTTAATGGATTTTAAATTTCCCATTTGCATTAAAGAACCGTACTCATGCAAATATTTACTAAAGTCAAACTAATGTTTGTAAATAAATTTTACCATACATTCCATTACTGTCTTCCGATTAAACGTTGTACATACCATAATTTCCAATCAATCAATATTTTTTCAATATAGATGAACAAATTTAAAAAATTACTTTAATTCGTTTTTATCCATCAAAGTGTTTAGACCACAACAAAAATATTTCAAAAATGCTTAAAGTGCCAAACAATAATACGCGTAGTCGTTACGAACAGTGGCAAATTGAAAAAACGTCGATTACAAATAAAAGTTTTTTAAAAGTTCATAATCATGGACAAATGCCGATCGAAACGAGTAAAGTGACAAAAATGAGTTCGACGACCAAAAACAAATTAATAAATCGAAATGATTTGTGCAGCCGAAGTTTATGTAACATAAAATTTAGTGATCTTAATCGCGGAGAATGTGCTAAAATTATAATCGATTGTACCAAAAATGAATTAAAGGTAAGACGCGCTTTTATATTGCAATAAAATACAAATGCATGTGCTTACAATTTTTATAATTTTGCAATAATCCAAGTAAAATATGTGACTACTAAAACGAATATTGTAAAAATCAATATCTGTTATTTATTGAGAATGACTTGAAAACCACTCAAAGCTTTATCTCGTTTTATTAATGTTTCTATTGATCTTGACTTTTATAAACAAATGACGTTACTTTCTTTATTTAAAAAATATTTATTTTAACATCTTAAATAATCGTAATGATCCAATCATAATATTTTTGAACATCCGTAAATAGAACTGGCTGTGTAATATCACACCGTCCATCTGCAGGCAATGCAACACCAAGCGAAACAATACCACGCAAATAGAATCGGTCATTAATTTCCATAACCAATCCACTACCACTATCACCCGAACAAACACCTGTACCGTTCATAAAACCAGCACAAAAATTTTTGTCATTCAAAAATTGTGAAAAAAAATCTCGATTCACCAGTCGACACAGTTCATTTGGTAAAATCGGTGCCGCCGCAAAATTCAACACATTTGCCAGTGTATTTGTTTCGTCACGTCCCCATCCCGGTACAACACCAGTTTGTGGCTCAAAAATTGTTGTTGTATTTGTTAAACATATCGGTTGAATATAATTCGTGAACGACACAATATTTTTGAGCACCAATATTGCAATATCATTCTCCAAAAATGACGAGTCATAACGTTCATGCGGTATAACATCATAAATCTCATATTCTCGACTATCGGGTGTCGCTAGATCAATACGATGTTTACCCAATTCGACCGATAATCGTGACGGTATAACTAAGCCCGCTTCGGCATATAAACAATGTGCTGCTGTTATAACATTTTTTAAACTAATCAAAGTTCCGCCACAAATATATTTTTTTGTTCTTGTATCGTCACGTCGATTAAGGGCTGCATGCCATGGAAATTGGCCATGGTACGTTGGATCACCGAACGTAATTAATGGTTTATGTTTAATTTTACGATTACCACAATTCGGGACCGATTTGAATTCGGGCCATATTATTGATTCGATCCAGGGTACAAAGCTTGATATACGCGATGCTATTTTTCCTTCGACTTCGTCACAAACTGCATTAATGAATGATATGGTGCCAACTATATGAAAATTATTTTTATACACCAATTGGATTGGATTTCCAGGCAGAGTCTAAAATATAACATTAATTAAAATATTTTTCATCTTATAGAATATGTGTTTAACTAACGTCACATATATCATACGTAGAATCTGTTGCGTTAATGCACAGTTGATTTTCATATACACCATTCGGAAAGTACCTCGATTTACTATAGGATCGGTTACAGACATTATTTTGTAATATATTGACACGATAGTTTTTAAACCGTTCACGATGTTCTTCACCTGGAAATAATCCACCCCATCCACTCGTATATAGTGGCCGATTCACTATAAACTCATCAGTCCATAAACATGCTGGTCGATATCTAAAACTAAGTGGCAATACGATATCCAACTCGATCAAACCAACATCATAATATCCAAACGATCCATTGTACAATGGATGTTTATAAAATGTTTTAAGTGGATAGTGGTCGTTGTTGTAGTTTGAATTAAAATCAATAATGTCATCGGTGGAAAAAACCACATAAACATTTTCATGTAGATTGACACAATCGGCCGCGATTAGTACAAAACTTTCACTAATCAAAATTCCACCACACAAATTATAATATAAATTGTCATCGAGTATTCCGACACCCACGTTATGTGGATACGGATGATTAAGATTCGTTTCGAGCTTTGAGTAATCTTCACATTCTAAAACAAAAACGTTTCGACTATTTTACACAATCTTGTTAAGTTAAAGTGTAGTCATCGAATATACTCACTAATTTTACTAATCACTTGGGCTTTAACTAATTCGATTAAAATGATCACAGATAATAAAAAGTTGAGCACGTACAACATTTTAGATGTTAGTTCACAACATTTCGCTAGCAAACTGCATGATGCGATCAAAACAAAATGAAAATAAAAATAAACGGTGAATACCCTCAAGTATATGATGTACAGTAGTTTCTTAGTAATGAATCGCAGAATAAACCGATTAATCATTTTGTTTACGTTAACCGATTATTTTTTGTGCGATTACACTATAGTACACCAATCTCATGTTTTCGTACGCACACAGGTACATACAAGTTATAATCATAAACATAAATCCCGCGTTTATTTCATTTTAACACAATAACCTAATTAAACCAAAACAAAGCACTTTTTAAAATTCGGTTAAAAGCTCCCCTTAACTACAGTACATAATACATAACAAAATATAGTTTACATGACATAAATCAAAGTTATATTACATTTCTGTTGGTATTTTGTTGGATTTGTAGCTATGTTTTTTTTTTTTTGGTCTGAGGTCATTTCTGGTGTGTACACAGTTGACTTGAAATTAATTAGCATAATATAGGAACGAATATTCTCAAAGAGAATAAAGTGTATTATAATAAAAAGAAAATTTTAAAGAAATAAAATCATAGAGTGTTGTGAATTCGAGTGATAGTTGGTTCGATTTTAGTGTATTTTCAAGAAATGAAATTTTGCAATATGTACCAAAATGGTTGGTTAGATAATTTGTTTTTTTTTTTTTGTTGTACTCTTGTACCGATTGTTCGTTTTAAGTTTTCCCTTTTACACTTTTTAGACGATGAGTGAAAATTTGGAGAGAAAGCCATTATTTATTTTGTTTAAAGCTCTGATTCACTCGAAGCTGCAATGTTCATTTGAAAGAAGTATAGACATTTTAGGCCCATTCACTATAAATTTCCTACATGACAATAACTCATTAGTGGATTTATCTCTATTTGTCGTCGATGGTTTTAGTGATTCTTTATATTTGGATGTTCCGGTTAGATTTTTATATGTATATTTATGGTGCGGTTACCAAAGATAATCCCTTCATAAAAAATATGAAGAATATTTTTAGTGGAATTAATCTTCCAATGGCGAAAACGGTTTTCATCTTCCCATATCTTATGTGCGCATTTTCGATTACCTGGACCAAGCGATTTTAAATGCATCGCACACCCCTATCTCAAATTCCTCCAAAATGTGGCTATAACAATGCATTAAGATGTCATTTGATTTTTGTATCGATTAAAAATTTAGATCTAAAGCGGCGGGAAATGCTTCAGTTTTTAGATCTGAAGCTTTTTCTATATGTGGAGTGCTTTAGTGGAAAAACATATATAAATACTACGATAAACCCTTTTAAGAGTATCTCTATTTTTGAAGCGGTAATAAATAATATTTCTTTACAATTTATGAAATATTCATCGGTTATGGTATGAAATGTAGCACGAAAGTTATGAAACGAATCAAACGTGACTTCTTCGAGATACGGGAAATTATCTTTGCTATTGGATGTATGGTATCATCTTTCACCTGTGCATAAAATGAGTCCACTTTTTTAGTTTATGTTCTTTGGACGTTTCTATCAATTTCGATTTTATGGGCCATGTGTCTTTGTTCGTTGATGTAGGGCCCGCAAGCCATAATTCACTTTTGATCAATTTACTTGCCATTATTCCTCGTGTGGCCAAATCCATCTAATTTTTTTGGTTAGCATACGTATTCCACCGTCTCGGGTGATCTGACGGCCAACCAAGTACGATCGTAAATTAGCTGAATAGCCAAGATGGGAACATTATTAAATTAAAATGCAGCTAACAGCGTTTGCATTAACTTTACCAACAGATGTGCACCACACAGCTCTAATCTCGACAAACTTATTTGCTTGGTAGGGAAGACTTTAGATTTTGTCATAATTTTATTATTCGCAAAGCGCTCTCATGATTTTCAAGAGGATCTCATATTTTTTTGACTCCCAATAAAAGCCAGAAATAGACAATATTTTTCACTCGTTTATTATTTGGATAGGTTTATCTTCATTTTTCTCGATTTCGTTATGCTTTGCAACATTTTATTGCCACTTTCGTATAGCGAAAACCCGGCCTCCGCTAAAAGAAGAGAAATTTCTCCCTTCAGCTTTTCTGCCTACAATTCACTATTTTCATTGTTGAAAATACTGCATGAATTTGCCATACAATTTTTAATTTCTATCGATAATAACCAGTGAAAGGCAACTTTTTATGATTGACCTATAATGGCAACGTCGATTTTCGTAATGGCCACCATATCACCTTCTTGATTTCTACAACGTGTTGATTTTCAAGGTATTTGTCACATCATCGAACATTGGATGTATCGTGATTGAAACCCGTTGTTATCACAGTGGATGTAGACCTTCAACTTTTAATTGCAATAAACACATTAATAACTTTAAATTACCTACATCGATCACTTGTCCCTACAATGGGTAGTAAGCAAAGTTAGTAATGTCGTCCCTCCAACGTGACATGTATGTACAATTTTTGTATATGATTGCGATGATGAAGCAATTAGCTCAGTTTATCTGAAATCTTCGATAAAGCATATGGACGACATCTTTAAATCAAACAGTAACCCAGCCTTTATAGATAAACCGCATTGTTGTGTTCGATTATCCAGACTAACTGTGCCAAAGTTTTCTGAAGAGTACATCGGTTTTCCGAGTTTTAAAGATTTGTACATCGCGCATCTTTGCACAGTATAAGCTAGGTTTAAATGATGCAAAGAAATTCCAGTATTAAAGGTTATCTTTGCAGAGAAGCAGCTGACTTGCTTAAATACATGCCGGTCTCAAATGGAAATTATGCACAAGCTTGGAAAAAATTGTGCGAACGTTATGTTAAACGAAAATATGTTTTGAATGCTCAGCTAAAACATTTTATCGACCATCCAAATATACAAGTTGCTTCAGTAAAGAAACTCAGACAACTATGATGACGATAACGATGTGAGAAATTCATTCTGATCTTTTAAGATGCATTACGATTTTTTTTTTGCCTCGGCTGCCTCATCCATATCCATTTTTCCCCTTCACAATTTAAATACTTTGTTTTGTATTCAGCCGCCACCTCTGATGGAAATTTACGAGCAATTAATTTTCCATCACATTCGATAGAGTCATAAATGTTCTCTCCAGTAGTTTCAGCCGAGTTGTTATATTATATCCGACACTAACCTTCGTTTAATTTCAAGGAATTTCAATTGGTCACCATGATCATACGATTTGACACCTTTTGGATATTTTTGGGATTTGTTTTGAAAAAGTAAAGTGTAGAGCAATTATGATTCTTAAACTATTCAATATCTTAAGAACGATATTCAAAATGAAATTAAAGCAATTGAACTACTTGTATTGGAAATACTAATTGATTTTTTTTTTAAATTAATACAATAGAATTATCATTAAAACCATCAACAATGTTTGTTATAATCTTAATAAAATAATAAAAATTTGGAGAAATATAATGAACCCTTTATAGTAATCAAAAACAAAACCGTAAAGTTTAAAAACTTTAAACTTAACCCAGATAACTTCAGAATCACCTAAATTCAAAACTGATCAATACTTAAAAAAAAAGTTATCACTCACCATGTACTGGGATGAATATTTTTGATTTAATGCAGTCAAGAATGCAATGAGTTTCAAAAAATGTTCTCAATTAAAATTTCGCTTGCGTTTTAGGATAAAATAAACTTATATCCTTACAACAGAGATAAATTCAAGTTAGTGCAACCACTAATCGACTCTATTTTAAGAAGATATTGAGAAAGGAAAAGCTTGCAGTGACCAAGCTAATTGTACCGTTTAAACGGTGTATCCATGCATATAAAATATTAGATACTTGAAAGATAAGCCGTATTATTAGTATCATGGTTTACATTGAAGAAATAGTTATCGTACTTCCTTCAACTATCGAATTCAATTTTTGTGTATTGGTTTGTATACGTAATTTCACGTTAAGAATATGAATTTCCTAAATCTTTGACGTCCATTTTTAAGTTAACTTATAATATATAACACACAACAGTCATCGCAAAACCATTTCTCGAAGCAGATATTGTCAATGCTGATTGAGGCTTAAATGTTTGCAAAAATGCAGCAAAATCAGTGGTAACAATTACAAATAATACATTTAATACAATTCACTTAAATTTTGAGCAAAACTACACAAAAACACTTGCTCATAACTTGATACACTTATTTTTAAATAATTTTTAAAACTGCGCTTTATTATTACAATTAAACGAATACTTTGACGTAGTTAAGACGGACCCCTTGAATATGTTACGTGTGAATACAATTATTTGGTTGCATAGTCAAAATTATTGACATACGATAGTCGTACTAGTTCACTTGTTTTATTTGAAAAAATATGAAATGGCCTACTATATATTTATAAGCAAAAATACATCCATAAATTCAAGTAGATGAAAATTATAATGAACAACTGAGTGTCGATTTTGTACGAAAATTTACAGCGCGAGCTGGTGAGGTGAGCAACATTTTGTGTATATATACAGTGTATAGCATACAAATTTATATTTGTATTGTATTTTTTTTTCTCATGTGTCTGTGCATTTTGTATGTCATTTTTATGAAGGCAAGTATGAAAATATAGGGTTCCGGTTGAACCGGTTAAATTTTTATGATGCTGACGTCCAGCTCACCTCACCTATTCGCTAGCTTTTTAGCGGTGGAATCAAATTTTTAAAATTTATTATTATTATTTTTTTTGTATAATAATTTTTTTATACAATTTTTTTTAAATATTTGATTTTTTGTTAACAATTTTATGACGTTTAAAAAAAGTTGTAGTATGTTTGAGATATAATAGGTTAGATTTATTAAATAGGTATTAATTATTATTAATAGGTTAATAATAGTTAGTTAGTCGTCATAATATTTTATTCACAATTTTTTTTTAAACTGAAAAAGAAACATAACCATACGCCATTCATTATCGATGAACACTAAACATTATTTTGTTTTTGAAATATCAAATACAAAAGTATATAAACAAGATAACGCGCATGTGCTCAAGTAAACCAATACTAACAAAACTACCACTACTATAGTTTTCCGGTTTGCTCACCTCACGCTGTCATTTTCCGTACAAAATCGACACTCTGAAGAGATATTTTTGTAAAGTATTGAACAGTCTACATTCTACTCAATATTTCAATTATACATTTATCGATAACTTAATCTTATGCATCTAGTGTTAAAGAAATATTTAATTTTTAAAATGAGCTATGCAACGAAAATAATATTTTAGATTCTGATATACACATGTTTTTTTTTTTTTTTTTTTGTAATCAGACATAGAGAACAAAAGTCTGCAAATAATACGCATCTTCTCTAAACTCTAAAATTAACAAGTTGATCTACCAATGAAAAGTACAGAACCAATGATCATGATAAAACCCGATAAAACTAATCATGATAAAGACAAAGAAAGATCTTGTAGTAATAATAATAATAATATAAGGATTATAAAGAGCGTTGGGAAAATTAAGATAAACCACTTGACAAAGGATCCAGTATTAGCAGAGGAGACAAAGGTCATAATCGAAAGTAATCAGGCAAAAGCAATAGTTCTAACAAAGATTAGCAAATTACAGTATAGTACCTCTGATGATCGTGTAAAAAGTGAAAACAACGATGGAAATAATACGAAATATAATATGTCAGGCCATATAGCACCGAACCGAATATATTGGCGAATAATGTGCAATGATGTTTTGACTATAATCTATATATCATTAAAGATGCCGATGAAGAAAATATACCTATTTTGACACGTTGCAAAATTAAGAAAGTTTAAAATTGAAGTAAACAAGGTGATGAAGAGTAAATGCCACTGATTATGAAGTAAAAACACAAGTATTTTTCCTGCTCATAGTTTAGAACTGATAGTATATTGAATTGCTTTGGACGTATGCTATTGGTCATAGCTTTTTATTAAGAGAAATCATTAGTCGAAATTCATTATCGAACTTGGCAAAATAGAGATACCTAATTAGTTTTTTGCAGACTAACATAATTTATTAATGAGAATCCCACAGTATGTATATGATGGCATGACCACTCAAATTGTATGACAAATTTTACTATAAGAAATTTAAATTAAAAAACGGAAATTAGTACAACTCCATTTACCTCCCATAAAATGTGATTTAACTAATTTATTCGCCATTTGAGATCTAATTGTTTAACATAAATTAGGAAACTTAATTCATTTCGTGTTAAACCGTGGTTAACAAATTTTTTTTTTAACGACTTAAAGTCGATTTTAATCTTTTAAAGTGCATATATCTTTTATTGTGCATATATTAAAATATGTTCAATATGCATATGGAGCAATGGTACACTATAATATATACAATAAATCATCCACCGCAGACAATTCAGACCAATTTTTTAAAACTCTAATAAAATAAATGACCTAAGGTAATGGACAAAAAGTCAAACTCCACATATATTATATGAACTTGAAATGGTGTCAAATAAAAAAAGTCTCATATAAATCAAAACAAAAAATTGCTTCTGCATGTTAAGCTTTATCTAAAAACAAGAAAGTTAGAAAAAAATATGTAGGACACTCCTACACACCGCAAATCATATTTCTGTAATGAACAATAAAATCCATGTTAAAAAAAATGAAAAAAGTTCAAAGCCAAAACACCAAAAGCTTTTCATGATTAAATTTAATTAAAATGGAAATTTTATTTTTAAAGAAATGTTGGCGTTCGGTTTTACTTTCTTCTGTGTATATTTTTAATATCCTAATTATGATTACGTTTTCTACCATATATGACCTCACATGATCTGATATAGAATTTATACGACGTTTTTTTGTTTTTGTTTTTGAGGGTGGGTAACCCGAAAGATACAAATAATTGAAAGTTTTATAACAAGTGTAGAAAAGTGATAGCCCGATCTCATTAACTAGATATACACGTTGTGAGTTGCGTTTTGAAAATGGCACGGAATTTCTATGTTTATATATAAGCAAAACAAAAATTAATTATCTAAGCCTAGTTTATGACGTTCGTAAATTTTAATTTTATGATTTTTCACGCGTGTTTAGTACCCATGGTGAACTATTTTCTCTACAGTTTACCCTAATTTATTTTTAAAATATGTCAAGAACTGAAAAATCTGATATCTTCGTTAAAATACAAATTGTAGTATTACAATTTAAATGTTTCGAATTCACGAATTACATTGAGTTGTAAACGTATATAAGATTTTTGCTTTCATTCAATCATTTCGTTTGCTCACGCATGCTGTACTATTTGGAGGACAAATTACAAACAAAATACCAACTCTTGTTGAAAGTGTTTTATGTTCAAAGTTATCTGGTTGTCGTTGCATTCATAAACAACCATAGCACGACTTTAGAGTTTGTGCATCTCTCCTCTGTTATGTGATTAAAAACTGTACAGTAATATTTTACCAAACTAAACAATAGAATTGTGTAATTATAAATAGCTCTGGTACCCCAGATGAAAGCACAGATGCAGCTCTTATTTTGTATATTAACAGCTGGTTTGTTCTTTCACCGGGATGATTCACTGTTTTGCCAAACACCACCATAGCATAAATGTGTTCTGACGAATCAGCTAACCTTTGCTTTTTAGTTTTTTAATGTTGTGTAGCTTCTTAATATACCTCTGTATATACATAAAATCATTTAGTTCTTCTTTGTATAGCTCTACCATTTAACCATTAAACTTTTTCATTAATCCATATTTGGCAGATACATTTTTTGTTGGCCAATAACATAATTTGACAGTTACCAATTTTATGTTCTCACCAATGCAGTAATGTGTTGGCTATAGTACCACCTGATGTTTAGGATCGGCCATCGTTACCTCATTTTAGGATACTCAACTGGTTATCATTGAAAGAAATCCTTACCACATGTATCGTTCAACGTGCCGTTCCGATGTTTTTTGGAAAAAATCTTCAATATTTTTTTCTTCTATATATAAGACTTCTTTCCTCTTGAATGGTGTCAGTTTTCACTAATAGTTCTAATTATTCTTCATTAAATAAGTTGTTGCCTTGGTTTGTATAATTATGTTGTTTTTATAAGTTACTTATTCACTAATTATAAGTTTTTTATAAGATGTGGCTAAGTTAATCCACTCATATATAAGATGTTTGTTAAAGCACTGTCGAATCACTCTCGGGTTTATAGTACCCAAAAAATAACTATCGTGTTTTGAAAAGACCGCGTAAATTGAGGCGACTCTCAAACGTTTGCATATAAAATCATTAGTTGTAGCTAGATTATTAACAAAACGCGCTGCTCTTTTGTTGTGAAATTCACAGCATCCTCAAGTGTCCTATAAAAATTGTTCCATTAGTAATCAATTATATGTTACTTCCTCCTCCGCTTTTACTTATACTAAGTGATAACGCGCATAAATCACTTCTAGTTTTTTGGTCAATTGTTTTACTTATAGCTTTGGGCACTTATTTGGACTATTTTTGACATTTAATAAGTATTTGATTAAGGTTAAATTTTGTTACATTTACTTCATTAGAATTTATTGCTTTTTGGTAAGTTTTTGATTAGTTTGATAACTGGTTATGCTCTTTCATCAAGATGTAATGTCGTTAATTCGTTAGATGGATGCGTCAAGGTGTCCAATCCTATCATTATGGTGTTTCTTGTTATTGTTGGTTATGATTTTATATTGCATTGTTGTTGTTCTCAATATCTCGTTAAAGTCATAAGTTCTATAGTTCGCAATTATCCATAACAACATAGTTGCCTCATTAGACTTAATTACTGACCTACTTCATTTAGATCTAGAGTAATAACTTGCACATTTCCTACGTGATTACATGGGTTGTTATGGATTTTTATCACTCACGGAGACTATTGCTCTTGTAAGTGCTTAGTGGTCAGTAAAAACAATCAGCTTTTAAAGTTCCAATAAATATTTTAAATATTTAATAGAAAGATAATCTTCCAAAAGTTCTCTGTCAAAGGTGATTTTTTTTTTTGCTGTAATACAAGTTTTATACATAGCATCATTTAACGTATCAGATGCCATGCTATATCTGGAATCATCACTGGAACAAGCTGACATTTAGTGACGGAATAGCAATTACGCTCTTTATTTTGTATATAATAATGCTTCTTCATAGTCTTCTGGCCATGAACAATTATAGCATTTTGAAAAAATGGTGCAATACTAGCAGTATCAGTATCAGTAATGGGAATCAGATATCGATCGAGTTGGACAACGGTATTTAATCGACAGAAGTCTCTTTATGGCCTCATGGCGTCCTGATACTGTCTTTTTCTGAGCCATTTGAAATGAAGAAAAAACCTCTAATTTGACGCAGCCAAATTAAGTGCCTATATAATTGGCCTATTAAATTGTTGTTAGGAGAATTTCAATAGGTTTTCGATAATATAGTTTTAGACCACAAAAGATTAGGGTCGAATAGCGATGGAATTGTTTTGTAATTTTTAAATAGCAAAACCTAGACACCACACCAGTGTACATGAGAATTTTTTTATGATGTTAACAACCAAAAGGAAAAGACGGTGGTTTAAAAAAAAAACTCAATCATTTAGTGCATTCACGATCGGGAAATCTCTTTGTGGTTTTCGACTCGAAGTTTTTGTGGTTTTCGACTCGTCGGTAGACTTGGAATTTTTGCGTTTTTGCACAAGGAAGATAACATTTTTCCATCATTGATGGAATGACATCTGATAGTACGCCGGCGTCTCTGTGAAAATAAATTTGATCGGTTCCGTATTATGATGAATTTAACTTGTTTCGTCCTCGTTAGCTATTTCGCCAACGAATTGTTTACCAATAGCTTGAATCGCATTGTAGGCTGGTATGGGTAATAACTATAAACCAAAGTGTTACTACAAAAATTAAGTCTATTGCATGACTTGAATATTTAAAATATCATTTTGAATACAAGCCGCAGCTGATGCGGATCCTTGAATTGCTGGAACTATATAGTTTTGCACTGTCAATAATGATCTTTTATTATTTAGTTTGGGAAAATTGTAGAACCCAACAGACTGCACTTGGTGTTTATATACCATGATCTGTAATTCAGTTTACACATTAGAAGTCCTTTTCGTATAAATTATTATAGGAATTCATTATAAATTCTTATTATTTTCGTGTGGCTTATTTCACTTATTAATTGTTTTTATCAAAAATATTGTTATTATTAATATTTTCGATGAATTAATTAAAACAAGTAGTTTAGTTTTTATTATAGTGAAATTATTTTTATTTTTATTATTTATTGTTCATAAATATATTTCGGAAATAAAATTTCCATCATCAGTATTGCTTACTTGATTGAGAATTAAATTTAATTTTTTCATGCTTATATACAAAATTTAGTCGTTGTATTTCAAAAATTGATCGTTGTAATATTAATGGGGTGTGGCTTATTGTCGTCGTTTTTTATTATTATATAAAATCAGTTCGTATAATTTATTAGTCGTGGTATTAATTTTATTATTAAGTAGGTTTTTACTTTTTCGATTTTTGTATATTTCGAATTCTTCGACCCTGTTCATTTTATCGCCTTTCTTCATTTTGTACAGAATCTTTAGGTTTGTATCCATATCCATGTAGTTATGCTGGGTATCGTTTATGTGGAGAGCAAATCTTGATTCGGTAAAATTAAGGAACACATAAAAGACATCGGTAAAATAAGAACCGAATCAAGATTTGCTCTCCACATAAACGATACCCAGCATAACTACATGGATATAGATACAAACCTAAAGATTCTGTACAAAATGAAGAAAGGCGATAAAATGAACAGGGTCGAAGAATTCGAAATATACAAAAATCGAAAAAGTAAAAACCTACTTAATAATAAAATTAATACCACGACTAATAAATTATACGAACTGATTTTATATAATAATAAAAAACGACGACAATAAGCCACACCCCATTAATATTACAACGATCAATTTTTGAAATACAACGACTAAATTTTGTATATAAGCATGAAAAAATTAAATTTAATTCTCAATCAAGTAAGCAATACTGATGATGGAAATTTTATTTCCGAAATATATTTATGAACAATAAATAATAAAAATAAAAATAATTTCACTATAATAAAAACTAAACTACTTGTTTTAATTAATTCATCGAAAATATTAATAATAACAATATTTTTGATAAAAACAATCCTTTTCGTATTTTGGTTATTGTTTGTTATTCAAAAATTGTGCATTTTTCACATATAATCTTTCAAATCACGAAGTTGTTCTCGCAGGGGATGGTCTTGGGTTTTAGATAAACTGAATAATCTCCACTCTTATTAGATATAAAAAGTACGTTTTTATATTCTACGCAGGTTTCCCGCAACAAAACACATCTCAATGCCAATCACAACATTTAATGTGTCGCAATTCATAATTAGCTTAATTTTCCATTAAAACATTATACCCGAATCGATTTCAATATTAAGAAAAATAAAAATAACTCGATATAAACATACAATCCTTGTATCGGTAGTCCTTGACGTAAAAATTCGACCAACCAAGAATCAAACTCAAAAAAATAAAATTAATTCAAAGCACAACATCAAAATTTTATTTGAGGTTTAGGTTAAAACGCAAAACTGATTGTATAATTCGACTGTACTTTCGTCCTAAATATACAAATCAGTCCATTGTATCGCCACCTCGCTATAAATTTGTGTTTTATCTTAGTTATTGTGTTTATGTTTTTAATATCAGTGGTATTCGATTTTGTGTATCAAAAATTAATCGCGGGAAACTATTTTAAACGGACTTGTGCTAAAAATATTTTTTTAAAGTGATTTAATTTTTTTCTAGAGACCATCGTGCATATTTTTATTTAATTTATTTTTTTTTTAAATCCTTGTTAAATTTTATTATATTTTAGAACAGTGGTGTTGTGATATTGCGTGCAGCAATGGTCAAAATATTTTAATAGTTTTAGGTTTGGAAAAAATTAAATAAATTTATTTTGTTTTGTTTTTAAGTTTAATTGTAGTTTTAATTATGTTGATCATTATAATGCCATTCTTTTATATATAAAAATTTGGTGGTGTTATCAGATCATGTATCATGTATTATAAAGTTCTACTATTTTAATGGATGTGATTTTTTTTATAGTTTTAGTGTCATTAAACATAATTAATTATGTTTTTGCGGTTTTTAATTAACAAAGAATATTATGCGGGTGTTTTATCGCAGATTTTTTATCTATAAGAGTAAATGTATAGAAGTAGCTCTCGTAATCAGTATATTTTTTATTAGTCCATTGTCTATGTGGTTTATAACATAATGCTATTTTCAAAATATTACGTAATTGGGCAAACTATACCAAAGTCTTGCGTTTATTCATATTTTGGTTTTGTGATATTCTATAATTTTTTTGTGTAGAGAACGAACCTTTTTTAAACCTTTGAAATAAAATAAAACCTTTCAAACTAGAACAGCACTTTTTTGTTCTAGTTTCTGATTTCAGATAAAACCTCAGTCATCCAACCACTGTTGGTTTAAGTTTTTGAATGAGCATTTTTTGAAAAAGTGTTAAAAGTTTAAGTAAACTCACACTTTGAATAAAAGACTTTACACTTTAAATGAAAGACACTTTGCAAAAGACGTGAGTTTTGAAGTTTATTGGTTTCATCTTTATCTGGCTTTGAAAACATAGTATAGTTGCGAAATTTTCCATTTTTGAAAATGTACGTTATTAATTCAATGCAATTTTTCTTAAATCTTTTAAATCATGTCCAGATGCTGTTTAAGAATCTGTATTATCTACCAATTTGCTAACTCGGTCTACATACCGTAGTTAGATGGTGAGTAAATATATTTGATTTAACTGCAACACTTCTTTCTTTAGAAAGGCAAATCGCACAGCATAAAAGCTTACTTGTTGCTTTCCATAGGGACTTTTCAATTGTTTTATTCAGATTGTTGTTAGCTTTGTTTAATTTAAATTGTAGGGTAGGAGACCTATGCAGTTATTCTTTCCTGCGGGTATTAAACGTTTTAACATGTTTATAACTGTTGAATGTAAGCGCATTAACTCCTTGGTGTAGCAGCATTTCCTGCTTGTTTCTATTGTTTTAAAAGGAGGGCTAAATGAGCACACTCTGGTAAATGTAAATAGGAACATTGGCAATGTCAATATCGATTAGTAAGGAAGGAAACAGTTGTTTTAGTACTCGAGTGCTAGTGTTTTCAACATATTTTTGTAATAGAAAAGTTTATTACATCAAGATATTTTTTCGGTGGGTCTATTAGATGATATGATCCAGTTGTTCAAACTATGCATGCATTTACAAATAGTTATTAAGGCTTTCGGCAATATATAAATCGATATCTTAAATGATTATATTTGGCAGTGAAGTCACTTCATGTAAGGTCACTTCATAATATTTTATAATGATCTTTTACTTAGGTATAATTACTGTTCTACATGTGAGTTTATCCCAGCAGAGTGGTTTGTGTTGGAAAAGTTGTATCTCTTAAGTTTAAGATAAAATGCATATGTGTAAACTAAGTTCCCAGAATTACCATGATATCGATGCGTTTTGCATTTCAAATTATGATTTATAAATTTGACAGAGAACCAGAACCTACAAATTGAATTTTTCAATCACATAGCATTCACGATTCACTTAGTTATTTTAGGCAAATCCAAAAAAAAAAAACTAGTTCAATCCAGTTCAGATTAAAATCACAAAAGTAATTAAGGTTCACAATATTTCATTACAGCGAAGAAGGCCTATATATTTTTTTAGAATTCATCATTGTCTTAGAAGATAATAACTTAAGCTACTCTAACAAATTAATTTAGAAATATAGAATGTTTTTATTATCCTTACATTAAAATAATGTCAAAAAACGAGTATTCACTCAATATATCCAAATCTATTCAAAATTTCATCAAGATTTCAAAACTTATGAGTCTCCTAATGATCGTCAAATCACTATTCCAACTTAACGTTGATCAAAAAATGAATGAACCTATTAAGTTTCTGTCAATGTATATCTGCTTTTGATTGCAAACAAAGTATTGTAATTATGTTAGTTCTATTTATATAACAGTAAATGGTTTAAATTTATCAGCCAACTATTTAGTATCCTGACGAGCAATAGCTTTCTGCTAAATTTTAATTTCTACAGAAAAACATAATATTTACAAGTTTAGTCCAAGGTGATCTTTACCGAATCAAGCCACCCATTTGAAGACAAGCCCCAATCAAGTCAAAACTTATTTTATCTTTGAACAAATCATCAGAAGATGTAAAACATAAAAACATTATTAATGAGATAAGGAGCATGAATAAAAAATCCTAAGATGTTCATCCAATGTTATGAACGCAGTTTTACCATCCCTTATAGGTCTATTTCCAATTCATATTTTATGTCCCAAATTTTCGTTTTCCTTTGTTTCCTTTTCACATTATTAGGTTTGTCTAAATAGTTAATAAAGACCATTGCTGGCCCCTGCCGCACTAACAATAATTTTGTCTAATTTAGCCTAATTTAGCCTAACTATATATACATAGTAATCAAAATACGAATTTGGTAGCCAACAAATAAAATTTCACATCTTGAATGACCCAAGATCGAAACTAAATTAAAGACATGTCTCTAGATTTTGCCCATTGGAAAAGTTATTCAAATTCTAAGGATATCACGCTATTTAAGTGTATCAGAATGCCCCGAGACCACACAAGATGTTCACCTAATTAATTGAAAAAATAATATTTTATGAAAACAAAATTATTCATGCGATTTTCATTGAACACAAAAAAATCCCGCAGAGCTTTGTCACACATATATATACGACCAATAAAAGTCTTAACAATTTTCCAATTTGATTTAATGTATGTATATACAAAAACAATTTCATTGAATTTTATTTTGTGTACAGCTCTACCGGTTAAAAGAAAAACACGAAATATCCGATAACCGAATGAAGGTGAACAGGATCCAACCAAACTAATCATAACGCTCTTTAATTTTAATATTAATTCCATTCGATATTGTAGGAACCTATATACATATAGTTTAAATTTATCAAAACTATGCTCTAGTTATGATTATGATAACAAGTTAATTTTTGCTTAAATTACGGTTCTTTACTGGTTCTATACACTTCAACTCGCGTAAAACTAGACTTAGTTAGTCTTAAATTTAAAAATACAATATTATAAATTATACTACTCAAAATATAGACGTCAATCGTGCATGCACTTAACACAAATGGTTTAAATTTCCAACAGAAAATGAAAATCACGATAAATTATAATTAACTTGTCACTTTAATGTTACGAACGAGTAATTCACTTTATTTTTTGCTGCAACTCAAATGAAAAATTATTGTTGCTTTTGGTTTTGAATATAACCAATCACATTGGTAACATTCTTGGTGAAACAATTCGCAGAACAACTAATAGAAACAACTTTGGAATTAATGATTTATTTTCATTATTATGAAAGTAATTTGTATACGATTTTAAAAAGCTTTCGAGAGTTTTGTAATGGAACTTTTTAAAGTAAACTTGGAAATCAGATAAAAAAAGTTTTATCGAACACATCGTTATTTGTAATTTTTTTATGTTGGTTTTGGAATGGTTATCGATGATGAAATTTGGAATGGTTATCCAATGAATATTACAACAACAATAATGACAACAAATCATGAGAAAATTGTAAGCTCTAGTAGTTTTGGACTTATACTAAAATGACCCTTATAAAATAAAGCAAACCATTTGAATTCCAATACGATCAATATTGATTAGGGAGATAGCTTACAAAATTAAAGAGTGTAAAGCCAACCTTCTTATGCTAATAAAGATGGATTTGTTATTTCATTACTAATTATTTCTTTGTCGACATTCAAATGATTTGATGAGACTGAATGACAATTTTCAAAATGAATGAAAATACTTAATTTTTGTTTTTCAACTTTTAAACAAAAGAGTTGTCTGTTGATAATCATCGCCTACAGTTTTACTGTTCACCAGCTATACTCAACTATAGCACATGGGAACAAATAATAGAGAATATCAAAGCAAAATAAATATATAGATAATCAAATAATACTAAGTTGGTGGCTCTCTGATTTACTATTTTGGAAGTTACTATTTTGGAGCTCAGTAAACTTACAATTATCACCATTTCAATATATAGTAAATTATTCAACCCTCAAAACTGTTCATGTTGAACTATTTAACCGAATTAATATTGACAACAACAACTCAATAAGGAGCAGAAAATAAGAAAATTGAAATTATATAGTTCTTACAGTTAACAAAGACTCTTACATAATAAACAGACCCTTACATAATAAAGAAAACGATAATAAGCCAATACTGGCTACATATAGATAGAAAAAGATTACTAAATAAATAATTGACAACAACAACTATTGACAACGTCAACAGGGCAAGAAACCATTTGTAATATGAAGTTAGTTCAGAAAACTTTTCAATGTGACCCTTAAAAAGTTGAGCAATCATCTCAACTCCAGTATGATTAATACTTGTAAGGGAGAACTATAAGCTTAAAAATATACAATTGACCACAACAACAATACGAGAAGAATTCCTTTTTAGTTAATAGTAGATTCGGAACATTTATCAATTTGATCATTTCAATGTATTTAAAGCAATTAATTGTGCAGTAAATTCAATATTCCTTAGGGACATCAAGTCTACTATACCAATCATTAACCACATAACAACTGTTGACAACAACAACACAATATAAGTAACCATAGGTTTAGTAGTTATATCAATGTGGCGATCTCATAAATATAGCACCCCAATAATTTTTAATTGCAATATTAATTTCTAGATAGCTAGAGAGCCATAGGCGGTTCTACAGGTTCGAGTAGTTAGAAAATAATCCAATTTTAGAAGAAACTCATACCCACCAGGTAATGCTGCATATAAACGAAACTAACCTAACATTTTTTTCAGATTATTGCTTATAACTATTATGTTAATGTATTCTTTATAATTCCCTACTTCCAATGATTGAATGGTTTATGAAGCTCAAGCCATATATTTTAAAATTGTTTGGAGATTTTAGAATAAAGGAATAATTAGAATACACAAAGGAAATATGATTGTGTGCTATCTAATGTAGTTCAAATATTAAAACACATTGAATTACCTGTAATGGGACTTAGCGCAAACACAAAGGTAATATTTTAACTGCAGAGTATTTATGTTTCTTTTTTTATTCGTTCCAAGCATAACACTCCAAGTTGTTGACTGCTAAAGCTTTTTCAGTGTACTTAATTAATCTGCTTACTTTAAGTACTCCAACCTTGGTAACTGTGGGGTAATCCCGATTTGCTCCTGGCCAATATTCTCGATATACCCATTGATTTTTTTTATATGTAGACAATTCACGCTTAGATGTTATCATTTTGTCCCTGAATTTAAATGTGTCCTTTTTTGAATTCCATAAAAGTCCTAAAATGTTGAATGTCGTGGAATCAACGTTTATGTCAAGTTTCATGGTTTCTCTAAACTCCGGTAGAATTTTACTTAACATTGGTCAATTGGATTTCCATAATCGATAAATGAATTCCCTGTTTACGAGCAATTCTGAAAGTTCTTATATTACCTGTTTGGCTTTATTGATTAAATTTGCGACAAATTTTGTCACCAGATATTATTTCATGCATATGTTCCAGGATCAAATAATCATTCATGAAATCACAATATAGTTAATAGAGATATGGATAATTATCTTCTTGATCATCCAGATATGAATGATCCTAATTCTCTTGAAACTCCTTTAAAGGGTAGTCTGACGATGTACTTCTCGTACATCTTGTCAGGGTCCCAGGAATGATTTGTTACAAAATGATTCTAAAGCATTGCTTCTGCTAAATGATGCAGTAGAATAATCTTCAAACGTCCAACATATTTAGAATATTTTCCAGTAATACGATTGAGGTTATATTTTTGTTAGAATGAGAGCAGCAATGACAAAGCATCCTTTTGTTCGAATCTTGATCGAATGGTTATCTTTACTACTCCTTTTGATTTTTCATCCATCGTATCTGATATGTCTAAAACCTGGACATTGAGAAAGAAGCGAGTGATACTCAATTTTTGCACAATGCCTTTCGCTGATGATGATGGATTAAGACCCTATATCTAATAATGCTCGACCCACTTAGTAATTTTCTGCCCAATATTTGATATAATTTACTAACGCGGGTAATCCACGTCCTATGTGAATATGTAGAACGCCGTATTAACGGTGCTGACTTTAGGTTGCGTTTGATGATGACCTTGTAAATCCCCCAACGGTTTTTTGGATAGCACTATGACCAACTATACAGACGATGGTTTTGATTTTACAGAATCTAATCCCATATACAGTAGGGTGCTATACCTTGTATAGTACAGATTCGACATGAGTTCTCCAGTGGCAGCTGGTTGATCAAAGAATAGGTCAATAAGCGGATTTTATATAGGTAATTTTTTATTATATACCTGCGAAATAATTTTTCCCCTGCTTCTGTGTAGTTATAGATTCAGTAACGAGAAAATGTCGAATGATTATAATTGGTGGACCCCAAACTTAAAATTTTGAATTTGTGAACCGCTGATAGTAACATAAAAGGACAAGTCCTTCAAAATGGGGAATTACACTACCGCAGTAAATGACACATACAGTAATTGAATTATTTTGCTGTTTGGCATGTGGAACCGTTTTTTTTTGGAACCACATGTTATATTTTGCTAATCGGTAGTAGTAATAAGAGGGCTGATGTTATAATTAAGCATGGATAATTTTGTCCATGGTATAGAGTAATGACAATCCATGGATTTGTCATTACTCTACTGGATTTACATTTTTCTGATAGTCCCTGATGGTCAGTTATTTTTCAGAAAACAATCCAAATTATTCAGGTTTTTAACTCATTCAAATTCTAAAAACAAATGTTCACAAATCTGTACTTTCCGCAATGCAATAACTGAAAGGCTTAACTCAAAGGCCTTAACTCAAAGGGATTAAACTAAAACAATATTGCAGAAATTTCAGTTGTGTGAATATAACTTTATAACCATCAGCTATAATGGTTTTATATCTGCCTTTAAATCGTTTTTGTGTGTTATATGGTTAACCCGAAGTATATTTAAAGTGTTCACGCAGCCACCACTATGATAATCATCTGTTGCAAAATTTGCACCCAAAGCGCTCCTATATAGAGATATCTATCAACAATTCTTTCAAAAAATAAGTATTATGTGTATTGAGCTTTGAATCGAGTCATCTGGCATTTTAGCCTAGCAGAACTATTTGACCGTGCAGAACTATATTTTATTGAGACTTTTCGTTACCACGTGCTCAAGCATCAGATTAAATAAGGTAGCCGCGAGTGCATCCATAGACATATGAGTGCGGACAAATGGTTCTCATCCAATGATTACTTTAGTCAATAAGGAATAATTCAGGCGAGTTCAACATTGGCAAATACTTTGCGTGCAGTTATTAAGAGAGCTTTTCCACGTTAATTCTATAATTAAAGCTTAGTTGCAAATACTGCTCCGTCCAACGAGGCCTGTGGGCTTTGACATTCCCTAAGTTATTGATAGTTGCAACTACATCTTGCCCTCTAAGAGGGGTGTGGAAAAAATGTGTTTTCCACGTGGCGGCGCAATGTCTCTGATTAGAAGTATATCGTCATTCCTATATTTATTAGATTTTATAAGATGAACTGCCAAACCGAGAGAACATTCGTTTTATTTGTTTTCAGTTCACCATTCAAGTCTTTGAACTCTGATCATACGGTATTCCAAATTAACTACTGTTCATGGAGTTTATAGTTATTCGCTGGTGATCGTTCTGGATGTTTTATTGCATCGAAATTCCAGCACACGGTCTTTCTTGCTATTAAAGACTGATGACTTATATTTGAAAATAACAAACATATGTATGCTGGCCATGTCGTCACCTCTAAAAGATCGAATGTCAGTAATGCTTGTATAGACGGTCCCTTGAGAGACCTCCTTATATGACATGATCGAGTTAAGAAGGATAAGCACTAATCTTAGACCAAAAATAAAATCTAGACTAAATAATAAGATCAATAAAACGATTGAGTGACACTTCCCACCGAACCTAAGCTAAACTTATAATATTCAGCAAAGTACTAAAAATTTTAATGAAAGCTTTTCGTCTATTTTATTTTCTATAACCAAAATCTAGTCACTACATTTTATGTCTTTGTTTTATTGTTTTATATTATTTTTCTATACACATTTCCATTTTGGTTTTTCCAACTGAACTATAAACGAAATTAATACAAAACAAATATTTACATTTCTCATTCTTTAAAACGACATTCTACTTGACGGTCGTTTCGTTTAAGTATTTTATTTTGGTGCTTTTCATTATTTTTACAATTCGCAATTTCCATTCGGTTAACATCAATTTTCCACACCAACAACTTAAAAAGTAATATGTACTAACGAAAACAAAAAAGAAAAAGGAAAATTTTATAAAGTCATAACAATAACTTTAAACAATTTGATAGGCGAGCTTTTCCTTTTCATTCATGTGGTTGCATTCGAATTTTTAAGTTGTGTATAATAGACGTCGTCTTTTGTGTTAAGGTTATCTAATAATATCAAGTGCTAATAGTTTAACATTTTTTTTTTGTATTAAAAAATTTGGTGTTAAAATTAAAAATATTCTATTTTACGATTAAATCAATTATTTAATTAAAGTGAAATTAATAATTTTGGAATAACGAACGATTACAACTAATTAATTATATTGTCCGGTGTAAGTAAAATCTATATATATTATTTAATTAAATATAATAAATTGAATTTTTTAACGTATGTAAATAAAGCTTTTTCTGTGCTTTTTTTGTCGACATAATTATTTTTTGGATGTAAATAATGTGGAATGAAAAGCGCGCACCTGAGTTAATTAATTTGAATTTATATATTGATTAAAATATAAAATATAATTATTAAGTTTAATTGAGCGAAACAAATATAAATGTTTGCTTCCCAATCACAATATTGTATATAATGAATTCACTGTATATAAACATAAATCTATAAGCACAAAAAATTTATTCAGGTGGTGTTGAACTTTGAATGTCTTATTTCGTCGTTCTCTCGCACTCATATAGGATTATTATCGTAAAAATGAATAATTAATGGTAAATATGTAAATGAGCTTGGAAAGAAAGTCAATAGTTTTATGTTCTAAATATGTACTCACAAAGCTTTTTATAAAGTCTAAATATACTAATAAATTTGTTTAAATTATAACCCTGTAAAGTCGCGTTCAAAAATATTGAGATACTTGGAACTTAGGTTTGCTGTTTCAAAGAAGAGTAGAGGTGCAACTTATATCAAAGCCAACTGACATTTTTTGTAAAACCAGCTACAACTGTTAAAAAAGTAACCTTTCATTGACTAATAGACTTTATATTCTGAATTATTTGAATCGTATCAAACTCCAAACTTGCTTAAGTTATAATTATGTTATAAAAACTACTTCGAGCTCTTAGTGTTCAATATACGGTGTACATATTGAATATAAAGACCATAATTGTGAAAACTGTTTGCATGCGGATGGACGTGGCACAATATTCAACAACAATTAACAAATTACGGTGGTAGCGGACATGTTATACGCAGGAATGTTATCATCACGAGAAAGTTGCATTAAGGCAAACTTCAAAAATCGCTTTTGAATTGATTCAATATATATTTATATATATATATATATATATATATATATATATATATATATATATATATATATATATATATATATATATTGGATATATATATATATATATATATATATATATATATATATATAATATATATATATATATATATATATATATATATATATATATATATATATATATATATATATATATATAGTGCATATTCAAAACACTATTGAAACAAAGGTATTATGAAGTCCGTTTAGCCATCTTGAATAATTTAAAACTTTACATCTAGAGATTTATCGAGATTGGAGATTCGTATTGAGACTTATTTAAGTCGCACCACTCTTTTAATGCATCTATTGTCAATATTGTAAATTATTCATATCCTGATCATTTTTAAATCTATACTAAAGACTTTTATATCATTAGCATACGTCAAAAACTCACAATATTTAAAAGACAGTTTTATTTCATCTAAATTCATACAATAAATAAAAGCGGTTTAGGATGGCTCTCTTAGAGAACAAAAGACGAACTTTATATTTTTAGGTAAAATATTATTTACTAGAACTTGTTGAGTTCAGTAACGAATCATTCACACCAAACAAATTTTTTGTTCGATACAATTTTTTGTGAGTCATAAATTATATTTTAAGCTCGTTTTCTTTCTTTTTTTAGAACTTTTATCTTACTTAAACTATAAAATAAAAATAAAAACTGAAACTAATTTGATTTGAGAGCTAATTTTTTAATTTATTATCTTTTATAAAATTTGATAAAGAATTGAGTTACTAAGCACCGAATTTTATTAAACAAGCGCCAAATCGACAAAAAAGACCGCCATCTTACGGTAAAACTATAGTTATCTGCATCGCGCAATTCTATACAATTACGTCAATATATTTTATAATTAACACAGTAACCATAATTGTTTCTTTCACTTGTGACATTTTGTGACATTTATTATGACAATTTTTTTCCTTAAAATTCGTTGCTCCTAGCAACTCTGCTTTTCCTATAATATCGAGGTGTGCCCCAGCTTTAACACCAAATAAATACATAGTAAATATGTTTAATAAACTTTATTTACTTATGATTTACTTACCAACATTTAGGTTGGTAAAATAGAGTTGTTAGGAGCAACAAAATTGAAAGAAAACGGTATGTCACAATAAATGTCACAATCAAAAGAAAAAATTCAGGTTACTGTGTGAAATATAAATTATATTCATTTCAATTGATAGAATTAGCGGATGCAGATAACTTTAGTTTTACCATACTATTTTTTGAATAGTATGGTAAAAACTATTTTTTAAATTAAAAATTATATGGACAATTTGACTATTTTAAATTCGCGAGCGGAAACATAATTAATTAAAGTTACACTGCTATTGTTAGCAAACAGTAGTATACGCAATATTACGTGAGTCTTTTAATTAATAGGAATAATTGCTGCTTTAATACACTGCAAGTATAAAAGCGCTACGTCTGATATAACAATACCTAAGGAAGGTGCACATCGCATTATGCACCAAATACATTATGCTGTTGTTCACGCCACTGCTGTTCATGCACATATAACTCAAGTTTATACTGGAGACATCAACAATAGAACTTTACTGCATGCGACCATTGGATAGAAGTGCAACCATAAATCAAAATTCATTGTTCATTCAAGGTAGTTCATTACCGGTAGTTATAAAATTTGTCCCAAGCGTAACATCGAAATTAAGATTAGATTGTATATAAGATGGAAGACTTACCGAATGAGTTTCAAGATAATGAAACACATATTGTCATCATTCTTGAAAAGAGCCCTGTCTCTATACTGCTGAAATAAAACAAGAAAAATTTTAAGTTGAATTCTTTGAAATGAAAGCTAAATTGTTGGAATTATTTTGAAAGGAACAAATACCCATAGCTTAGCAGACAGCAACAAATCATTTGACAAATTGCTAGATGAGCAAAAAGCATTTTTAGAAGGGCTTCTTGATTACATATTTAAACAAGAAATCAATCATTATCAGTCATCAGAGAATGTTAAATTGTCTCGTGTGAATATTGCCAAATTTTTAGGCGAATGTGAAACTTGGCTATCGTTTTTTTTAATTGTATTCATCAGCGGTAATGACATAACCATACTATATCACAGGTCCACAATTTCCAAAGTTTTAAAAGGTTTGCTTGGGGTCTTCTAACTAAAGCTAACTGGTAAAACAAAATACGACCTATATTAAACTCGCTCATTGACCGTTTTTTTATCAGTCAGCTGCAACTGATCTTACAGATCTTACAAATCTTACCAAGCGTTACGCAATATTAGTGACACTTCCGATGAACACATCTAAGGACATTAAAGCTTTCGGTTTTCGTGCTAAAACGCGAAATCCGTGGCTGATTCGTATTTTACTACACATAGTTAATGAACCCTACAAATCAAGCGTTTCCTAAAACGAAAGAATTTTTTTTTTAAATAACTGGTGCTAGGCACCAATCGATAAACAACGACGATTAGTGGATGCTTAGCATGTTTGCGCTGTATAATTGCGTACAACATGTTTTGATATAATTTGACCAAAAACACAAACAGTTTTTGTTGTTCTACATCGCCCTTTTGAAGCTTTATAAAATTACAACCATTTTTAAATCTTTAGAATTTAGAATTGTCCTTGAAACTTTTTCTTTATAAGACTGACTTTTAAAACTGGGAAAGAGGCCTGGTTAATAATTTCATGATATAAATGTACTGTTTGTAATTTTAAAGCTTTTTGCAGCCTTAGTTCAAGCCTCTATAGCTTACTGATACGCATAGAATGATCCATTATGCCGACGGTATCAATTCGATTGCAAACAATTTAAAGAGTGGATGAAATTTTATATTGATCTCGTTCGCCTATATATTTCAGCAGTTGGTATATCTTATAAATTCCAGATCTCGTTCATGAAATAAAATGACAGCTGGCTCGATCACGTTTTACGAGCCGATTTTAAACGAATGACTCATCGATCTCTGGTAGGAGAGCCGCCATTTACCAGGTGCATGAGGGCTCCTCGGAATAGAAAACCACTTGTATCCTTCGGATTGTCTAGAACAATACGAAGAAGAAGCACGGAAGCATCAATAGCATCAAGGCTATAGAACAAGTAAAGAAAGAAATGAAAAGTTACAAAATACAAATTTTCGGAACCATTGAAGTGAGATGGTAAAAAAGAGGCGAAATTAATACAAGTGAAAGATATCCAGATATTCTCTGGATGAGAAACTGACACATGAACAAGGCGTGAACACACAGAAATGATGTAAAGATAATACAAGGAGATTTCAATGCAAAAATTGGATCAGATAATACCGACCCAACAATCATTAAGAGTAAACCATCATTCACCTGAGAGAATACAAAAATTGGTGGGGCATATCCCTCCATAACTTATAAGTATAAAGATATTGACAATGATCAATCTGGACAGAATTTCACCGACAATTAACTCGAAACTTAGGAATGAGCAAGCTGGCTTCAGAACAGAACGAAGTTGTGTGTTGAATCATATCAATTATACAACACGCACGAATGGAATTCACTATACTGTATACCTACTCTTCATGGTATTCGAGCGTGCATTTGACCCAATACATATAGGAACGCAATATGGAAGGCCCTTTGTGAAATGGGCAGATAATCGAGTTCAATATAGAAAAATAAGCAAAGGGAATCATACAACAATAACCAAGGATTAAGACATGGATGCGTACTATCTCCACGTTCCTATATAGTAGTATTATAGATAGTGTCATGAGAAAATTAGGCAGCGCGTTCCCCAACAGCATCCAATGAGAATTAACAAAGAAACTCAATGATCTGGACTACGCAGATGACATATGCTTGCTATCACACAAACACGCCGACATGCAACAAAAAGTGCAAAAGCTACCTATCAGATCTAGCGAAAGATTTTTTTTTGGATGCACACCAAGAAAAACGGATGGAACAAAGCCAGAACAACGTACAACACGCTACCTAAAGTCTGGAACTCATCTGTCTTATCCCGCAACACCAAGCTAAGAATGTTTAATTCATGTGTGAAATCAGTGTTGCTCTATGGCTGTGAAACCTAGAAGGATACGCAAAAAATCAATAACAAGCAACCGGTTGTTTGTAAACAAATATCTTATGATAATACTGAGGTACTTCCATCCCAGCAAAATTACAAATGTTGAGCTTCTAAGGCAAACAAGTTAAACCGTCCTTGAGATCGAAATTAGGAAACGCAAATGGGGATGGATTATGGCTACACGCTAAGAAAGTCACCGATTGACGTAACAAGAAGAACCCTGGAGTGAAATCCGCCAAAAAAGAGGATGACCACCAATTGGATGACCACCTATAACATAGAAAAGATTCTACCAGAAGTGAATTGGTTGGTTGTTTAAATCAATAGCAACCAACTGGGTTAAGTCCAGTAGACAGGGCGTCTATGCTCCTTAATTGGAGATATAGAAAAAATAAAAAATAAAAATGCATAATCTTCTATTGTGAATGCATACTTTGCGCATAAGGGAGACTCACGACTATTCTTTAAATTAAAATGCATTAATGGAAGTTTTTGACTTTAGAGTCAAAATGACTGGAGCGCAGAGCATTGAGCAAATTAAATAATTCTTATAAATCTGATGTGAAATTGCAGATCCATTTTGTTGCGGCATTCAGTAGAATATTTAAATAAAACTGAGAACATTTTAAAACACTTTGAACATCAAGAGAAACTAGAACTTAAAGAGTCAAAATATTCTAATACTCACTGAATTAGCCAATTTCAATTTCCGGGTAAAGAATTTCATTTTTAAAGATGATATCATTTTTAAAGATGATATGAAGTATAATAAAAAGTATAATAGCTAAGATACACAGTTAGGAATATAGTTGAGCCCGTACTGAGTTTTAAGTGAAGATAGTTAGTTTTGTTTTTAATCACCATTTCAAATTATAATCCATTATTTTGTTATAAATATTAACTTGTTCTAAACTTAAAGAGTTAAATAATTATCACCCAACAGGTAAAATTATATGGGCTCTTCCCCATGATGTGACAACTTTTCTTGTTTAAACAAAACTGGCCCTATCTAAGTCTTATTTGTGCATGCAGGAAAATTTAACTGTAAGATTTGTAGTCACTCTCAAATTAGTGAAACTATATAGACAGCTCAAAGACAACTATATAGAGAATTGAACAATTTTTAATGATACTAGTATTTAAAATAAATGAATATCTTATGATCAACAACCTTTACATAAAGTGTTAAGTAGTTCACCATTACTAAACACCCTATATAAATCGAAGTAAGATTGCCATCTATACAGGAACTAGCATATGCAAAACATTTTATTATTTATTATTTATGAACATATAGGTGAAAGTTTGTAATCACAGGATGTAAGTTGTAAATTGCTCACGACATTTGCAATAAATAAATTGTTAAATACAATGGAAAATTACAATGGAATATTTGGTTCGAGAATGTGCAGTAGCTCGACATTGAATAACAAAAACCATTTATCTTTTTGGATAATAGATATATATATATATATATATATATATATATATATATATATATATATATATATATATATATATATACATATTTATATATATATATATACATATATATATATATATATATATATATATATATATATATATATATATATATATATATATATATATATATATATATATATAT
Source organism: Tipula confusa (assembly GCA_963556175.1). Lineage (NCBI taxonomy): Eukaryota > Metazoa > Arthropoda > Insecta > Diptera > Tipulidae > Tipula > Tipula confusa. Next base: position 160,573,639 of record OY744477.1, on the reverse strand, counting down.
ATATATATATATATCGATTAAACAAACTTTGCTATTTATATAGTCGTTTATTTACAAGGGATGCACACACAAAATCCAATAAACGTATTCTCCGCCTTATTTTGTCATTTTCTCACCGCACCCGTAAAAAAGGGAAACGAACGTTTATTGGTGAAACATCCGTTAATCGACATGTCTTGTATATAACGAAATATATATCGAGATGTTGCATAAGATAAATTATATACTTAAAGTCTTAGTATTGGGCTTTACAAACTTAGGAAATGTTATGCTATATACAACAACAACCAATCAATTATTATAAACAGGCAATTTATTAAAACATTTCATTTTTATCTTGATAATTAATCAATCATGCAAAGTCTGGAAGTTGGTCGTGCGGGAACTGTGAATTAATTTTGTTTTTAACTAGATGCCATAGCCATATATAGTTAGGTGTAAACTAGAAACTAAAATATAACGAAACCTAATTTTTTTAAATATGTCAACATTTAAATTTTTTGCATGACTGATGGTTAGTGGATGACTCTTAAATTACCTTAGTTTACAGGTAAACAATGTTAAAGAGCGAATATATTTTAATACGTAAAAAAATAAGTGCGAAAATAAGAAACATAACCATCTTAAATTCTTATAGTACTACAACAGAACATTTCAACAAACGAGTTCTATAAACAACGGCAATCAACAAGACCCAGAAACGACGAAAAAATAATACAATTAGTTTTAATAGATAAAAGAAAAATTCCACACATCACTACAATATGTCAGAGCCTATGAAAAGCTTGGTGCACAGATATTCACTTAGTGATCATGAACTTGTAAAAGCGTAATATTTGCTGAAGCAACGTATAAGTTACCGCACACTGGGAAACTTCCAATGCATATATGCATTGCTAAATGGAAGAGAGATATATGAAGAGCGCGATAGGAGATTAATCGGAACGACAACAAGTGGCACCATCACAAAAACAAATCGAAAATAAATTGACCGGATACATTTTTGATTTAAAATAAAGGGGATGTATTGTTTGCTGAACTGCTAAGGAAAGTAAAAGTGGACTCAGAACTTTCTATAGTCTATGGGGATAAAAGTTATTCATATTTTCCAAACTACGAAGGTAAATCTTTTGATACAGTTGGCACTGGGAGCCAACAGACTAACATCTGTTTTCCAGTCTTAATTGGAGAAAAAAATCGAAAAGACACATGATTTTAAAGCCTTGAGACTAGAAGCATTTGTAGAAATAAAGGACATTGATTTAGTGATCACACGAGATGAAGTTCTTTAGCATATTGAATCGCTATTGGAAGAAACAAAATGTATTGCCTCTATAAAAATGCTAAAAGCTTCTTATCGAGGGATATAAATGTCACATAAACAAAGAAATAAACGAGCCTTTTAAATATTTCAGATGCTTCAAATATGGTCACCAAGCTCGCAACAACGTATAGGAGTTTGAAGGATCGGCTTAGGCTGTGTAGGAAGCATGGAGAGGAAGGTCGTATTGCAAAGGGCTACAGCAACGATCCGAAATGTATGCTTTATAGTAGAATGTTCGATATATCAGAAGGTACTGCAAATGAAACGCTGGAAATGAAACAGATCACTGTTAACCCTGCGTTACCCTTTCAAGAAAATGCTATAGAAGTGCTGAATCTATAGTTATGTTAGTTCGATAGTATTCATATCTAAACCTGCTATGCTCATCACAGTGCAACCAAGACCTGATTAGTGACGCACGCAACTAAAGCTCTTTGTTGACTGTCGGCGATTGTAATGTCTGGGCCGTTGAGAGGTACAGCTCTAGTAGAACTAAATTATTACGTTGGGAAGTAATTTATATATATATATATATATATATATATATATATATATATATATATATATATATATATATATATATAATATACAGCGATCAGCAAACCGTTTTGTGCATCTAGCCTGATGGACAATTACTATACAGATGTTTCGAAAAAAACGAAAATGTAATGGCTGGAAACATAAAATGTTTGTCAAAATGTTTTTTACTTTTAGGTTGAAATACACAGTCCAGAACTGCAGAAAATCAAGTGTATCAAACGACAGTTTGCATTACAATAGCTTATGATGCAGCAATATTACGGTCATCAATAGATAGCTGGAAGGTTCCAGGGTACTGGTGCATCAAGGATATCATCGAGTTGAAGGAAAACTCCAACGGCTGGTATTCCTACTGAAAAAAAATAAGGCTAATGCCTTTATGCCATTATCAAAATTCATCTTTATACCACCCAATCTGCTTCCTGGATATGGCTGGTCAAAATAGAGAGGATCATAAGTGAAAGACTACAGGAGGCAAATAAAGACAAAAGATGCCTATCTAGATCTTCGCGATTAAGCGTGACAGGCAGTTGCATAGGTGTCAGAAAGAAGAAATGTTACATTGGATGTTAAAAATGCCATTAGTTCCGCTAGGTGGGGATGCATTTTAAACGCTACTAGGTATAGGACATCCAATTACTTAACAAAGATGGTGGCTAACTACTTGAGAAATAGAGTTAAAAATTACGAGAGCAATTGAGGCACAAAGGAACATCATAAAACCAGAAGAGAAACACAGGGTCAGTATTTGCACCCCCGTTCTAGAATGCTATGTATTACGGTATTTCAAACCTGCGGATGCCAGAAGATGCATAGTTGTCGGCTTTGTAAACGCTGTAGCAGTTGTTGTGGTGGCAAAACGAAAACAGAAGGTGGAAAAGATTTGTACTTGGAGTGTAAGAGTTATTCAGAATTGGTTTTCATCTAAGGATTTGCAGTTGGCGGTACAGAAGACGGAAATACTTCTGATCTTTAAAAGAAAAGGATGGAAGTAGACACATATGGCTACTAAAGGGCCTGTGTCCTTTAATCAAATGCCTGGGAGTAATAACCGATGCTATATAGACTATCATTTAGAGCCCATTTAGACTCAGTGTGCCGGTTTTCTCTATGAGAGTAAAATGAGCTTTATTGGGAATAATGCCGAACGCAGAAAATGCTTGCCAATGTCGCAGATTATTACTAACTAACCTGGTTACATCTATTCTGAAGTAAATGGTGCACCAATTTGAACAAGTGCTTTGGAAAAGTGCACATATAAGCAGCAAGTGACTTCTATTTATAGGTAAAGAGCCTTTAGCTATACTATATTAGATATAAGGATGCATGCACAGCAAAAAGAAAATTATTTATCAGACCTAGCTAATGATAAAAAAATGGAAATAGAGATGGATTGGACCTACATTTAGAAAATCTCCTAGTGATATAATAAGTGAAGAACTATGCTAGCAGCAAAGTTAAACAATTTGTCAAATAAATACTTTTTAAAAATAGTACTTCTCAAAAAGAGAGTCAAACAGTTAAGCTTCAGGCCCAAAACATAGTAGTAGCAGCTATCCGTTTTGTTTATTGATAAACAGTTGCACAAAACCAGGACATTTGAAACAATCCATTTTGAAAAATTATCAACCCGGCTAAAATTTAATATATTTCCCGGCTATATATGTAACTATACTTGTACAAAAAATTATGTCAACAAACCTAAAATAAAAATTACTATAGTAATTATATAATTTCATATATATGGTTAACGAAAATTAATTAGATATTCGAAATAACTATACGTTTTGAGTACAAACCCAAATACATAGACTGTTATCGTAAACACGGAAAACTTACCTCTTAAAATAAAATAAAATATAACAACTATGTACAATATATAAACAACAACAAAAATCTCAACCGGAAATTTACTAAAATAAAAATATTTCGTTTCCGATTCAACTAAAAATTTAGTTATGACCAACTTATTAAGTTTTTAAGATAAAAAATGTATTCGAGAAACGAACGACTTGAATTCATTGATTCGATGCGGTAACAAGTAGTTTTTGAACTGTTTATCGTAAATTGCTTCAAATTAGTATATAATCGGATTGAAATAACAAGTTGTGATCAAGGGGTCAGCATTTTTAAAATATAAACAAATTAGTATTTTTCTTACCCTATAATTACATTGTTTATACAGAAATGTAGCACATAGTATACGTTTGACATTATGATTTTGACGATATAAGCTTAGCGCCAATTCTTAATCGTTTAGTTGCCTCTTTTTAGCTTTATCGTCTGATAAGACTCCCACACTCCATAAACACAAGTATACATATAGTAAATTGATGTAAAATGACCAATATCGATTCTACTTAAAAAATTGTCTCGTTTTTGTGTTTATCGCTTTGCCGTCTAATTTTCTAAATTTGTGGTGTTCCGTTTTAAATAAAAATAAAATTACAACGTTTTTCCGAGAGGGACGAAGAAAACCATAATAGTTACAAATAAAAAACATTGTATGATTTACATATTTCTACTTTTATGTGTGTGTGGTCAAACCAACAACCGAATTTGAGAACATATAAAAACCCAACATATTTAATTCTAGTTCTAACTCATAAATATTATTATGGTTGTTGTTGTTTGCATATTTACATATAGCATAATTTTTCGGTGACAGAGTTTGTAAACTATACGTTCGTGTACAATAGTATAATTTCAACGAACCATAATCAAATAGACCTTTACGTTTTTAGTAAAGTGCGACATCCATCAGTCAGTTTATTATATGATAAGAGACATAAATATTTTTCCAACGCATTTTTCAGTAAATTTGAAAAAATAGTTTAAGTGGTATGGATGCTTCAACATATGGAAGTCCGTGTTCGAAACACCACCTTTAAAAAATGAATAGCTATGTCCAATTAATACGTTGATCGATGGTTTGCCATCCGGAATCCAGATATACTTATAGATACTATTGAATCAAAATTATCAATGTATTTACCATTCTTTCAAAGTCACTAAGAGGATCGGAATTAGTTACACCACATACATTTGTGTTACAAGTTTGTGCATTTCATTACAAAAACGTTGCAATGGTAATTTTGAGGATTTTAAAGTCACACGAAAACCAAGTCCTATGTTATAGTTTAGGCAGATGCTCCATAAAATAATCGAACACCACTAATTCTTAATAATTCTATAGGAGTTAATCTATAAAATTTTAAATATGTTGCTTACAACGTATCACAACAACTTTCTTAATAACCTTTGATTATTAGCAAAAATGCAAAATTGTGTCCAAAATCTGTTTATTAAACCAACAAAGCTATAATTATGATAATAATATGAATATTAAGTATGGTTTAAAAGTGACTTTGTCTAAAACAAAGCTTGTTATCGGTGATGCAATCAAAGTTATAACATAGATCAAAGTGTTACCAAAAGCTTGATAGCTAATGATTGTAAGAAAATGATGAATAAATACCAGCTTTGGCTGCTAATAAAGGCATTGTGGCATTAATACAAAAACACTGGTCGAAAAGATAGAATACGAGTGAATACTGAACTACAGGTGAATAAATATTAACTGACGATATCGTAGAAGGTTGTTAATCAGTTTCTCAAAATTTAACTGATGACAATCACAGGCTTCTCATCTAGATCGAATCAGCCAGCCACAAAGACCATAAACGGCCGTTAACATCCAACATGCAAGTAACCATATAGGGGAAACCCACCAAGACGTGCACTTAATAGTTTGCAATACTATAAATCGTCATAAGTATCATTAGAGCATCATGAATAAGTCAAAAATGCATCTAACGGTGCTAGGCTATAGAACATCTTAAATAATTAGACTATATAAATATTTTGGTGAACGAGAAAATCATCAATCCTAAAGGAAAACATAAACATTTCAGAAGAAAATTTAGGGAATGATTTTACTAATGATAGAACTGTATTTAACATTCCTGTCGTTTATAGCTGTCATAACAGCTATAAACGACAGGAATGGTAAATTAAACAGTAAACGTAGCTAATATGTTTCAAATTATATTCTGATTTTCAAAACTGACCAAACCTAAATCTTGAAAAAAATTCAATAAACACCATCGGGAAGGGTTATTTGTTCCACATTCAAGCTTAGAGCACTAAAAAGTTAAAGAACGTTAACATAATCAGTTTTGAAGGAATCTCTTCAGAATACATAACGCAACAGAAAAAAAAATCTTGTATTTCTTGCATCTATACTTCTGAATACGATCCGAAATCGAAAGTTAATCAGATTCGTATAATACATTTCATATATTATTTTAATATATTAATGCACAAATTTTATGATATCGTATACAGGAATATGCTTCCAGTATTCTAGAAGTTCCTAAATCTGGTTATTTATGTTAAGTCAGAAAAGGAGGTCTCACATCTCAAGCAGTTATATCCAGGAAAATTATAGCTACAAAACAAAATTGTGGCCGTACAGTTTATGGTTCAGAGAGATGTGTATCCAACATATTGCCAGTTTTAATAAAAAAGTACGGTCATTGATGCGGAATATTGTAAGGAAATTATGCGTAAAATAAGAGCTTTTGTTGCCAATGATAATCATATAAAATACAATATTTGGTACTAGACTATAGATAAATAAAATAGATATTTGTAAAAATAAAATTCTAGTGAAAATTGGGCAGAAGTTTCTGATTGTGCTTATGAATACTTTAGTTCTATGAAATTAGATATGTTGAAATAAGAGCAAAGAAAAGTTACTAAAGCCATGGATTTCACTTAAACTTGCTAATCAAGTCAGAATAAAGAAAAAATTATCCAAAAAATTGGCTGAATTCAAATGACTTGGAACTCAAAAAACGGTTAAAAGAGTTAAAGAAAGCAAACAAAATGGAAGTAAATATTATGAAAGCTAACCTTATGTTTTTTTTCATCCAAATTAAAAGAAGGTATCCATATACCTGTGTTTAAAAATGGTGCCAGAAAGGATGTTAAAAATTATAAGCCGATTACCCTGCTATTAGGTTTGCAAAGATTTTTGCAAAAGTGGGTTACCACAGAGTTATGTGTTTTTTACATAGATCAAAGCTTTAGCATAATATACAGTTTGGACTTAGAAAATTTAGAAGCCCCGAAGAAGCTTTACTTGAGTTTAAAAATTTGTTGTAGAAAGGTCATGATAAGAAACAATCGATTGCATCGGTTTTGTGGGTTTAACAGTATTTTGTTGGAAAAGCTCTATCATGTGGGCTTTCGGGTTGTAATATTGCGGTGGTTTCTGTCTTATATACCTGATAGGTATCAGTTTATTAAAATTGGCGATAGACTCAATGAAGGCAAAACAATCAATATTATGGAGTTTGTCAGTGGTCAGTGTTGGCATCTTTCGTTTGTCAGTGTTGACATTTTTCAATTTATTTAAATTCCATTTTTAGTATTAATTTTACGTCTAAACTGTTAAAATTTGCAAATGATATTGCTTTTCCGTTAAATTGGATCTAAGACTACTTAAGGATTGGTGTGATACTCATTCTATGTTTCTACGGATCAAAATTAAGGAAATATTTGATAAAATGCTAAACGATTCAGTTATTGATCCAATTATTTCTTACCACAGTTTAAATGTCGTTTTTCGGACTCACTGGGGACAGTAATATATGCTGAGGAAACCGCATATTGATATTCTTTGTAAAAACATGACTGCGATAATGCGAACTTGTGATATTTTGTATTCAGTTTGTCCACTATCACTCTTGAAATGTATTTACTTTGCAATAATTGTTGATTTGAAGCTATCATATGGTTAAGTTTGCTGGGAAGGGAGAGGCATCGGCATCATTCTAGGGTTTATTCTCTTGTTATCGCGCAAAACTATATAATATATAAAGAATTATGCTCAATAGAAATAAGTTATCTCCTTCGTGGCCCCTGTTTGTTTGCTTGGAAATATTACCTTTAAAACACTTGTTCGTGTTCAAAGTTATGAAACAATATTTTGGTGTTAAAGAGGTTCATGTAAGTGTCGGCAACTACAATTTGAGAAATAAACGAATAAGCGGATTCAGAAGTCTTCAAACCTCACAATAAATTTTCATAACTCATTTTTAAATTTAGCACCGAAAACTTTTAATAACATATACCTGATTAAGCAATTGTGGTGTATAAATTATAAGACAAGACATTTATAAAATTATGTTAGGAAATTTAATGCTACAAATTGACAATATCTATCAGAATCTAAGACCATATTTATGTTTAATTCAAGTCGAAAGGAAAGGTTTCACAAACAATTTACGGGCTAATCAAGATTAACCGAGCAAGGCAAGCTTTAAATCAACTATAAAATAAAACCACTCTACGTATATGATATCATATGCTACAGATATTTTCGCTGGGCAACGTCATATAAGCTATAATAAATGTTAGATTAAAATGTTCCTGGTTTAAAGCCCGATTATACGTTGTTGAGTAAAGCTGCAACTTTACTAGCGCACATCGAAGAAAATTTCAATAAATTGTTTTAGTCATCATTTGTGTAAACCAACTAACTAAACCTGTTTTAAATTATCTGCAATATTGTCATTGCAATGTACGGAATTGTTAAACTTATTTGAATTTTAATTCTAGTTCTACTGAACAACCCATAAACAAATTAAAATTAAGCGACTCACCTACAAAAACATAAATGTATAGGTCCAAAACCACTTAAATTTACACAGTGTATCACTCTATATAAGTTCACTAATAACATTAAAATCCAATTTACGACTGACTGATCATCGAGTTTTTTTTTTTTTTTTTTGTATGTTTTAATCTATGCAATTTGTTAGATAATTTACCGTATTGATAGACAATATACTATGCAATTCTAAATATAGCTTATCTACAGATTTGTGGTCGTAAAAGGTAACAAAATTATTGTTTTTGCTCGATCGGTAAAATCTTCTGTAGCGTAGATAGGTTTGAGTCGGTCACACGATACCGTTTCTTATTAACGTCAATTTTTAAAAATTGGTTGTATTTGTCCAAAATTGCATATAAGGACAATCAAACGGCTAAAGGTGAATGTACAGCATCGTTACGAATAACAGCGTGCGAACAAGTTTTTAATTCAGGTTGAACAAAAACTTTTTCCATTCAATGATTTGAAGTTGTTTTAGGACGTAAATCGTAATTACATCTGCTATAGCTGCGGTTTAGCAAAGCTTTTACAAAATCCGACTGGTTTTCGATGTTTCTGTTTTCCACTATAAATTCTTCAGGTAGTGAAGTTGAAATACCATATACTAGTTCTGAAGAAGTTGATTTTAAATCTTTGGTATAATGAAGTAACTATATATCGACCAACTTTATACGGCTTCTCTAAGTTTCATTAAAATATACGGACGAATTTGCATCTCGAAAACGTTGCAATAAATTTCCGAAGCTGATTAAAAAAAACTGTTGTTTTTTTTTTAATTTCAAAGAATGACATGACAAAGAATCGATAATCGGACACGGTATAAATATGTTACGATCGTCGCCTTTTGGTCGAAAATCACTAATCTAATATAGTAATAGTTAGGTAAACAGTTTTTAGGAAACCATACCTCCGTATCGAAGTTTTACTTGAAGTATTTTTTATTTAGGGAGATACCTAAAGCAATGAAGCAAGCAATTGTTAGAGCTATTTTGAAAAGAGTAATTTCAGCTCGCTATCTAATTATCACTCCATACCTCTGCCATATACTTTTATTTCAAAACTCGAATTTATCATTTCTATTTATAAATTATAATTATTTTGACACCAAACAATTTTGCTGAAATTAATTTTTGGGAAGCTCTAAATACTAATCAACTTTCAGTAGCACCAGCAGTTTTTATCAATATTAGAATTCAATCCACAAAAATATTTTCATCTTGATGGGGCCATAGTGAAAAAACATTTTGGTATCTGGTATTAAACCAAAAGATCTTAATAGTAATAAAGCAGAAATGTTTGTTGCTTGAACTAAGGGGTTGGTGCGAAACTGCTCTACGATGGAATAACGTACCATTTAGTTTTTTCACTTCCAGTTAACACGGATGTTGTTAGATATCCTCAAACTAACCTTAAAACCAAGACAATTATGGCGGTATGGCTAAACTCAATGAATAGCTTTACAAATAGTTTTCCTATAGTAAATTTCCAACTGCATACCTAAATTTATTTGAACTCTTCTGGGAATGCCTCAAACATCAGAACGATTGCATAGAGATTAGTAAACAAAAAATAATAAAGTTGTGCAATTGTACAGGGGCTCTAGTTTAGTTTAAGTATAGTTTAAAATTTTCTTGTTAAAAGATAAAAGTTTGAAGGCTTAAATTAAATTCATTTTTTAATGAACTGAATAGAAATAATTTAATGTCTTAAAGAAGTTTTAGTACAGTAGATATACTCTTCAAAGCTTACTCTTAGAGTTTTTAGTTTTAGACTCTTTTGGTACATAACCTCATTTAAAAACAAAAACCCTTAATTCTAATCATTTAAAACGTTTTTAGCTATAGTAGCATGCAATTGAAATCTTATTATCGATTATAACTTGAAAAAAAAAATTAATTCTCATTCTGCGTTTTTGAACAAATTATGTTTTAATTAACGAAAATTCATCCATAAAACTAATTTGTAACAAGTTGGGGTTCAAACTCAAAATCCAACTTTAATATATCGTGGCACATGCCAAATAAACTAAAACTATACCCAAAAATTAATCATTCACTTTCGTCTTATTGAAAATTATTAGAAATTATAATATAATTATAACAATAAAAACATAATAACAATCACAAATCATATAATAATAAAAACATACATTGCAAAGCGCTTTTCTACTTACATATTTTCTACTTTGGTCGTAGACGAACTTTAAGAATGTAATTGTGTTGAAAGCAAATTGAACGGTCAGTGTACGATTATATTTTCCATCGAACAGTTTATTTGTCATTTCATTAGCAAGGTTTAATTTAAATAAATAATTACAGTGAAGTTAAAAACAGTTGAATTTTAATGTGATGTTCCCGTAACAGCAGGTTTGGTGATTTCGTAATGTAAAAAAATTAAGTGGCAAAGTGACTAATCAACAAAAAGTTTATTTCTCTAAAAATAATTAATTATAATTAGGATTTATTCTCACCATGGTAAATTATTTTAAAATATGTTATAATGAAAAATTAATTTTTTTTTTTTTTTAATATTTACTGAGAAAATTTGTTTGAAAAGCTCGCGTGCTTTAATTTACATTTTTAGTATACACAAACAAAGTTTTGCTACAAAGAAATATGTCTTTTGGTTTATATTACATATATATTTAAAAATCAATAATGAATAAAATACTAATTAAAATTATAATGAAAAATAATATATTAACTGCGTTCTATATATTGAAAAAAAAAATAACTTGCTATAAATCTTAAATTTTAATGATTTTGTATAAAAAATACTGTGTTTCTAACAATTGACAATGACGGCTACAAGTGGCAAAAAGTACAAACAGTATTTAGTTATGACTATTTTTGTCTTGGTGACGAGATATATTTGCTGAATGTGTCTGTTGCATAATTTTGTATTTCTTTGTTGACATTTTTCATGTTTCAGTTTGAAATTCTGGTTTAAGATTAATTTTATGGCTAATTTATAGAGAATATTTTTTTAGTTAAATTTCATCTTATATTTTAATTATAAATTATAATTATATTTTTTTGATTTAATATGTTAAAAATTAACACATTTAAAATTGAACATAAAAGTAACATATTAGTAAACGATGTATTTAAGGATGTGAGCGTTCCTTAACGCGTCAGAGCGTAAAAAAACGAATGTAAAATTTGCTAAATCTTTGCTTACTAAAATGTGTTCATCAGTATGTTTAGCTGCTGTGGTAGGTCAAATATCATCGAAAATTGTGTCCAAAAATGTTTGAGGCTGTATAGTAAAATTGAAACCCAATCTATTAATTTATGATGGCGGTTAAAGTTTTCGAACTCTATCATGCCATTATCTTGTCGATTGTAACTAGTTGTTCTGATGCGATAAAAGCCATAAGTAAGGCCATTCAGAAAATAAATTGTCATTCAAATTTAGTCTCTTGATCTTTAACCACAGAATCGGGATCTTTAAAGAAATCAATGAAGAGAACACAACAAATACAACAGTTGCGATTGTTTGAAAAAGTTATTTTTTTTTTGACATGCTGTGCATTTTTGGCCATAGTTTTTGAATTTTTAGAATAAACTTCTTGCCAGGATTAATTAAATTATGAAAGTTTATAAAAACTTTTTTCTGAAAATCAATTAAAAAATTCTTGGAATAGTTATTGAAGAATAAGAGCATAAGCTATGCTTTCAGCAAAAGAAATTAGATTAATAATGATAAGGTGTCTGCCACGACATTATTATTGCCTAAATATGTTGGATATCGTTATTGAATTATCTGATAAATTTAAAATCCAAATAACGAAATTGAAGTAGAGATGATTTTTCCGGTTTCTGATAAAAAGCATGTTTGGTAAACAATCCGTGAAAAAACATAACTCTCTTCCCTCAAAAAGGTATTTAAAATGTTTAGATTATGCCAAAATAAGCCGCAATCGCAATTTGGTGCTTTGCAAAGTTTTTTCTTACAATTATCGAAAGTTTCAATGGCTGCTATTGACCATCTAATAGGAGTCTTTCGGTCCTTCTTTTAACCTTATACAACAAACTTTATTTCGTATGAAACGAATATAACTTTGTTAGAATTAATGATCAAACCACTATCTGATAGTTTGGTAAGAACAATCGTTAGATGATTTATGTTTTCCTCATAAGATTTAGATGCAATTAGATATTGTCTAAGAAAACAAAGCAAAATTTAACCCCAATAAGATATAATGCATTTATCTTTGAAAAGTCTGTGCAGTATCCTGCAAGGCCATAAGTCATTATAGCAAATTCGAATAATCGACAAGACGTTAAAATAGCGGATTTTGGAATATAAAATGGCCCAATCGGTATTTGGTGTTATTGCTTGGACTAAATCTATAGTTTGAAGATGCAGAATTGAGTCATAAGGTGATCAAAATCAAGCTTTACAACTTAAATTTGTCGGGTGTCAAAAATTCTAATTTTTCTCGAAATAGGAGATCTATTTGTAACTAAATAATGTGTATTTTTTAGTGCACTATTTTGAGGATTCATAAGCAACTTATGCAATTGCGATAATGTTGAACTTTTTATGATTGATAAATAGACCGACAAAATATAATGAAATTAACAGATTGCAAACTCTCCACCTTCATAAATATACAACTAATCCGGTACTAATTAAAATTACCGCACCAATAATTGACCCAAAACATGCTAACGTGTTATGATGTCTCGAATCAAGTCATGTAAATATTTGATATTTTCCGATTTAATTCCCGAAAGTGACAATTGTTGCTCCAAAATTAGGAACCTTATACATTACAGTTTTGGTTATAAAGAGATTGTAGAGCTTTAAACGCAATAGAATTAATATTATTATCTGTTGACATCAAAGATTTTGCTGTTGTTGAAATACCAGTATCTTTACATAACGTATATTGACATCTTGGTGATCTGTAACCACATTGAGGAGTAGAATCAGAATACAAAGAAGGAATTTCGCTATTACCTGCAAATATCTCGTACGTAAACGTCAAATTTAGTAAAAAATTACCAAACAAATCAGTTGGACAGTTGGATATTTGAAGCAAGAAAAGGTTGCTCATCAGTTTGAAAAAATTGGAAACATAAATCGAGAACTATTGTTATATTGTAATTAATAAATCGTCCCTACAGGTTCATACTGGTTATAGAATTTGCCGATATAACATCAATATTTAGCAATTTTATGAATTTTAAACTCAAAATTTCTATATACACCTTGAAGCCAATTCATACCCTATATGTTTGATGTTCAGTTATTCTTTTGTCTTTCTAAAGTGTATATATCGCGGTACTTTGTTATATTAAAAAATGATTCAATTATCTTTCTGATTTGTGAAATTAATGTGACCCGATTTTGATTCGTTAGGCTAACGCACCATTTCCACTTTGATTGTTTTTGAAGTTTATTTGCTGCTTATTGAATATAACTTACCAATTACCAGGTCAGGATAGCTGAATTCCATTATTTAGTTATTTTGTACATCCTGGAAAAGGACAACACGATTGTTTATTTTTTTAAGTATCATCAGACATCAGTGATCATGTAATAAAAAACCTGGTTCCATAATCAGTGGCTGACATATAGCGAGAAACATAATGATTTGTTTTGTTCAGGTTGTGTATAGCGTTTTCTTTGACTTTGATACTTGTTCATATACGAGGAATATAAGATAGAAGACATATTTATGACTAAATCAAGGCAGACGGCTCTGCGCATGTGCCGAAGCTTATTTTTTAAGAATCAATAATGCAAATCTTAATAATTTACTTTTTAACAATTAAAAGTTTTTACACCGAGCACAAATACGAAAAAGAAGAAAATTTTTCAGAGTATTGAGTTTTAAAAGGGTAAAAGGGCAGAAGATCTTTCTTACCATTTCTTTCTAAATCTACTAAAAATTGTTCAATTTAGTAAGGAATTACTAATGCGATATGTGACGGACGATCTTGCATATGACAGATTTCTCGCTGTTGGTAGAGAGTTTTCCTTAATCGATTTGTTGCATGGCTTTTCAAACAGGACCCTGGGGAAATATTTCTGGTTCTATACCAATGTCTTAAATTTAGTTTTATGAGATACTATTGAAGTTGAAGTTGAAAGTTAGGAATCATTCTTTGGAATTTTTTCGTGAATCCTAGAATTACTGGAGCTAAACTAAAGAGTACGGAAATAGGAAAAAACTCTCAACTATTGGAGAAATACGTTGGTGATACAGCGTTGAAATAAAATGTTGGTTTATTCTTGAGAATATATAGTTAAAACACCAATAAGAATATCCGAAAAACTATACGTCTCTCTGCTAATACCTATATACAAACCTCGGGTTTAGAGATCTTAAAAGCTTTTCATATGCGGTATCACAAACATGTTCAGAACTAAAATTTAAATTTAAATACTCTAAAATAAAAATGCAATCAAGCTTTCATCAAAAAAGATTCAAGAAAAAAAAATTGTTGCCAGATGACACAGCTTGGGATACATTTGTTCGTGATGCAGCCTTTGCATGTAAGATAAAAATCTTTACCATTATTTTTGAGCCAGTTTTTTATTTTTGACAAAGTGGGGATGGAACTTCATTTTCTCTCAAATGGGCAATTGTACGCCAATTTTTCGTATAGATGTAAAATGGTCAATGGCGAGAATTGAACTCAGAATCGCGGTTTGGTAAGCAAATATCTTAACCATCGCTATATATGACCGGTTAAATTACTATACAGTACTAAAAGAGTATTTTATTGTAATTATTACCCCTTATTTTATTTAATTGGCATATAATAAACTGATTTAATTATAGAAAACAGGTTATTTTAAAATAATTCTAGCATTAAAATGTTATGACTTGTACCATATATTAATACTATTTGTGCAGCTGCAATTCATGTTGTAATTTCTAAAACCATTAATTTACTTAATATAAAACTTGAAATTAAATAATAGCCGTATAATAAATTTATTTATGTATAATTTTAAAATCTAGTCGTCTCTTAAATAATGGAATAAATTAAATCGAAATGTAGGTTATTATAGACATAAACCTAATTGAATTAAGCAAATTTATGAGTTTGTCAATTATCAATGGTCATTAAAATTGTGGTAAACGTATTGCGTTTTAATCCAGTAGCTTCAAAAAATGACCAAAACCCTTTAAACTGGAGCATTATTTGGGAATAGGAACCACATTTTGAATTGAAAAATATCTTCCAAGTCAGTATAGGATCTCTGGAGTTATATGCAATGTGCATAGAGATATTTAAAACTATAACCGTAGTCACGAGTACTCGAAAATTTTAAACCATACGAAATTCAACCAAATTTTGATGAATAATATTCGCTTTTAAAAGTACTGCGCAATAACTATATCAACTAATGCTGCTCATAATTGGAGGTTTGATTTATTTATTCAACCATAAGTATATTAAGCTAGAGTCCCGAAGATGGCAAGTCTTCACTGAACATATATTCTTTTACATATATCATAAAAATGATTTAGAAAGTTACAGTACTATACAAATCGCCGAATCGATTTGTATAGTACTGTAACTTTCTACAGATACCTAAGTATAGCCGATACTCCTAGTAACAAAATAACAAAACAATTCTATGATTTACTTAAAAAATAATAATCAATCTCTCTTTTTGTACATCAAATATTAAATCGGTTGAAAAAGTAAGACAATTGAGTGCACCAACTTAGGAAATGTTATTTGGGATATAAGATACTCAGACTGATACTCGGTCATTCGTATATATAGAATGCGACATGCGAATATTATGAAACGTAGTGTTGTTCGACCAGGTTTGACCACTGGATCATTTTATTTAACTAAAAAAATGTCCGTCCAAATCATTGGCTAGATAATGAATGAATGAAGAAAACAATTTGAGGCAAACTACTTTGTCCACATAGTTTACCCTTTAGACTTTTTTATTATCATCCTGCGTATTTTACATGAAATATATTCAAAACAAACATGAAAAAGGACAACACAATTTTCATTAGAACTCGTTTAAGTATCGGAGACAGTATTGCGACTGCATTCACGCACATATTTTTCAGGTATTCCGAGACATTGAAAAGCAAACCATAAGCTATCCCCACTGGATTGAGTCATATGCTTGTTGGAAATGCAAGAACACCTGATGTACGTCACGAGATGTTTCGTAATATTAGAAAAAATAATCCTAAGCGATAAAACTTGATCAGTGACTAACCGATTTGGACGAAATCCTCGTTGGTAGTCACCTAGAATTGTTATATAAGACAAAAATTTGTATGCTGTGCAAATAAGAGAGCTATGCGACAATTTTTTTTTTTTTTTTGTTTCTGAACTCTGCAATCTGTTCTGGGGCCGAAGCTCTCCCAACTCTTTCGCAGTTAATTTTTAACGTCCTACCTTACGCCGTCACCAGCCAAATTGAGGACGCACGAATATAGGTTCGATTTTAAATTTATCTGCACATTGCATTGCTCCAGCCAGCCTGCACTGACATGGACGATGGTTCTGCCCATGGATTCTGCACTCCAACAGGGGGTCATAGTTGTGTTCATCGTCATCACCGATCGAAATCAGGTGATGAAAAATCCCTTTTGCCACCCTCCGCCGTTGGGATTCGAACCTGTTACCTCCCGTCCCAAACACCGCAGCTTTAACCACTGTGCCAATTGCTCGGTAGCTATGCGACAATAGTTTCCGCATTTTGAGAAATCTTTTTTTAAGAATAGAGCACAACGAGGACACTTTCCATTTATCAGGTATAATTTCGCTTTGCCATACTAATCAAATAAAGGCAAAAAGATTTTTCCACAAAGTGTCCCCTCCAAATATCAAGAGCTCGGAATATATGCATCTAACCCTAAAGGAATGGTTTACCTTTTGCATGGCCAGTGTGAATTTCTCGTAGAATGGGTCCTTTATAATGCACATCTCCACAATCTGTATTTGACAACTTTCAAACACAGCATTTGACACTTGCTGAACATTGAGTAAATCAGAGAAATGCTCCTTCAAAGTGTCGAGTCGTGCATCGACACTTGGATTAACCCGTTAACACTTAGGTTTTCATCCTAGTCCCGAATGGCGATAGACCTAGGTCTAAAGGTATAGTGCAGTCGGGTGACTCCTTTAAAGAAGTAACAAGAGCTCATTTCTGAGTTTTTGTACTCTTAAGACTTCAGCCTTCTACTAGTAACGCTTTTCCTTTCTACCAATTTGCTTGGCAGTAATCATAGCACCAACCGTATTAACCTACTATACTATAAAAATACACTAGACATAGCTCTGTTAAATTAAAAAAAAGCAACTTCATTTCACCGGGTTGTAGAATCAGTCACTGGTGCAAACTGAGTCGAGGACGTCATCATCATCTATTGCACAATTCAAATGATTGAGCAACCTAAAGCCAAAACAAGAGTAACAACAACCAAATATTAAGTGACTCTGCCACCATTGGAGTTGAATACAATTTTCTACTAGCCAAACTTCTTCGAGAAGTCAAACAAGCAATCAAAATTCGACGAGCATTGCCAAATATGTGTCATTCATTGCCAAATATGTGTCAGAAATTAAGAATCTGACAGACCCACATAAATAATGACACATTAAATTCAGCAAAAACCCAGCTGACGGTGATATAGTCGACAAATAAAAGCACAGGAACTCATGAGTCACAGTCTTTGGTGGACAGGCCCACACTGGCTCGAAAAGGACAAAGACAATTGTCCAAGCGATAAATTTCAGTGTGTCAAGCAAGAAATAAAAAACAATGTAACCGCACCACAGAAGAAGTCGATAAGATATTGCTCCTTATATAAATAAAATATCAAATTTCACCAAATTGAAGAGAACCATCAGAATATTGGTCAACTTTGCCAAAAGATGTAGAAAATAGAAAACGGATAAATATAATTTAAACGAAGCAGTAAAAACCATAGTACGGCCCACATAAGGCAACTGTTCCTATGCTGAGATAACCCATAATAAATAGCACGAGCAAGTTACTGGCAAGTTAAGCCTATTCCTCGATAAAGATGGAATACTCCATCGAAAGGGTGAAAAACTTCAACAATCATTATAAAATTATGAAGAAAAACATCCGGCTATAATTCCTTCCCGCCATCAACCAAACAAAACGATAATCAACCATACGCACACAATAAAACGATACATAGAGGAATACATTTTATACTCCCTCGCACGCATTCTAAAAAAATACTTGATCATAAATAGTAAAATATCTACGAAAGCTGTCATCTTAAAATGTGTTACTGCCACAGTTTTAAAACGAATCCAAGTGACAGTCAGCTTATGGGTAACTTGGCGTCTCCAAGAGTACAGCCATCTAAAATATTCTCACACACAAGTATTTATTACGCAGGCCCTTGGCAAATTAAAACGAGCAAAGGCCGAGAAATTAAAACCTAGCCTTTATGGCGATAAACGTTTTTCTCTCAACTAAGGCACATAAAGGTTGTGGCATAGACCTCACAACAGAGGTATTTATTACTGCTTTAAAATTATTCACTTCTTGGCGAGGGGTTTGCAGCGATATATACAGTGATAACGCCACGAACTTTATTAGAGCCAGCAATAAACTAAAGGCCTTTTTTATCAACGTTGTGGTTGATCAAATGGATGTCGAAATGGCTACAGTTCAAACCTCAAATCAAAATCGGGGTGATCTCATACTTCTAATTGAAGACAATTTGTCACCGTCAAAATGGCTACGAGGTCGAATCGACACGCATTCGGGAACAGATGGCCAAGTTCGAGTCTTTTAAAGGTTTTGCCATAAAAATTTAGCTGTTATATATATGTTCCTGCATATTTCACATATAACATATCCAAACAAACATGAAAGCGACTCACATGAGGCCCTATATTCTGGAATTTCCCCTAATAATACTTAATGCAGACTCTTTACAATCAATCTCAGAAAAAGAGTAACTTTTATTATTTGCGGGTACTCTTGATTGATGTACGAGGTTTAACATCATTTGCATATACATATATCTTAGAACACCATAACGCACGTCAAGCGTAATACAATTATTGAAAGGGTAATGAACATTAAAATTTAATTCTAGCAGATGCAGCTCTCAGCACAAATATCACATAAGATCGTATCACATCAGATACGATGTATATTTAAAATTTCACTAACTACCTGTTGAGCAAAAAACCTGAAAGAGCTCTGGAAAAATATTTGAATGCGATAAGTGAGGATGTTTTACAGGCTTAGTATTTGAGTTCTCGAAGAATTATCTGTGAAATTGTTTGTTAGGCTACCCACCTCTAATGATCGCTGTTATAAAGCTGTTAATTTTTGTTAGTTATGTTAAGTGAAAGAAGTTTTATCACCTGTATAGATGGCGCTTCACCTAAAAATACAGAGGTTTGTTGTTAAACAATATTATCGGGTTTCAACTAAAACAGATAATACTTAATACGAAATTATACTTCAGAATGGGAACAGCTATTTTGGACATTATTAAATTAAATAGTTAACTTATGTTCTATTAACATTAAGATATTCCACAAAACTAGTAAATGTTTAAATTTACACTATACCTGATATACCTATACTGTCGACTTTCATACTAATAACAATAAATTTTTGAAATTCTTATTTCATGAACAACCAAAAATAAATAAATTCAAATATTAAACGCGCATGACCCAACGTTGCTTCCCCAAAAATTATTACAAAAGCCACATAGTACAAAAAATTAAAAAATGTCCTTTCACTCCTTGTACATATGTATATACTGCTATTGCTCATGACTATAAAGACCACCCACAATATTCCCACCATTTTACATAGCAAATAAAATGATATTTCAGATAAATATTAAAACCAATTTCCAGAAAATACGATACACTAATAAGCGTTAATTTTCATTGCACCACCGGAATTGTATTTATATAATAAAAACAACAACAACAAAAACACTATAATAATATTTAAATTATATCCGTAATTTGAATTTTCTTTTTATTGAAATAAAATTATAATTTACTTAAAAAATTGCATGAAGCTTTTTTTTTATTATTTAACATAAATTTACCATTTCTTATATGCATGCATTTTGTCTATAAATAATAATTTTCTTTTTTTGTACAAATATCATTTTCCATAAAAATGAAAATGAAAATGTTCACCTAATTTTAACTGTTATATGTATGTATGTATTTAACCTACATATTATATTTAAAAAATGCTTTTATACAAATTAAATATGAAAGCTCCAATTTTTTGCCATTTTGTTTTAAAGTGTTTGCCCTCCTCATTTTTTGTTCTTCTGTACACAACATAAAATCGATTTAGTTTTTTATTTCGTTTACATTTTAAAAAAGCTTTTAATTTCCCCTTTTTGTGTATACAGAAAAAGCTTTATTTTTTTTTAATATTTAACAATAAAATATAAATAATAACGTATTATGGGTCGATTTGTTGTTATTTTATTATGTTTTTTGTTTGTCTACTTTGTTTTGATTTAGGTGTCAGTTGAATCACGGACACCAAATCAACAATCAGATCTTGATGTTGCCGATGGTAAACAAGAGGTGGCAGCACAAGATGCTACGAATGGAGTAACGGATTTAAATGAAAATAGTAGAAAAGTACAAACACCAATAAATATGTCCGGTGGTGGTGAAAATAACGCAGACGCTATACAAACTGTTGGTGTTGGTTTACCTCCAAGGTCCAGTGCCGTTACGACACTCGTGTCGAGCGGATCCCAATTGAAAAATACAAGCAATAATAATAATAACAATAATAGTGCGGCAAATACTAACAATACGAGTACTAATAATAGTAATAATACAAATGGTGCTGGGAATACGAATAAACCGAACACACCTATTATTAATACCAATAATTCGAATAATAATCCCAACAACAATAGTAACGTGAATAATAGTAATACTAGTGCGATTTCGGGAGGTGTTGTTGTCGGCGGTAGTAGTGCTAGTACTGTGAATAATATTAATTCAAAATCGTTACATCTTACTGACGACGACGATTTTACAGAAGGACCTAGTCCCGCTGGAGTAACACCTCGAGGATTTTGGGGTGTTCATGATCGTCCGAATAGTCGCGGTACAAGTCCCACGATGGACAATATGAGTGAAGTGTCGTCACAAGCGCCAAATGTACCAGGTGGTGTTGGTTTGGCGAGATCAAAATCACGAACCGATATGGCCGGTGTTACACCACTAAGCAGTGGTGGTGGGGTAGGAAATCCTGGTATGGCTGGCCCGTCTGGTGTATTAACGGGCAGTAATTCAAATATTGCCTCATCCAGTGGACGTATAACAAATCAACTATCATTTTGGAAAGCACGATGCTTAACATTCTATCGAAATGGTGATCCATTTTTTACTGGGCTAGAATTTCGTTTTAAACCCGGCCGTGACATCAGCAATTTGGAACGGTTATTAGATAAAATATCGGCACGAATGGATTTGCCACGTGGTGCACGTTATATATTCGGAATGGATGGTGATAGAAAATTTGATTTAGATGAGTTAGAAGATGGTTCATCGTATGTTGTCTCGTCATATAAACAATTCAAGGTCAGTTATTTTATTTGATGTTAACCAGTGAAACTGTTTTAATTAAGTGTATTACCGCGCGCTCAAATTTTGTTTGTTTTTCATATAACCTATAAAAACTATAAGTGTAAATAAGGTCAAGTTGTTTATATATACGTTACAGTTTTATATTTTTTTGTTGTAATTTAAAAGAAAAACATAAAGATTTCCACTACAATTTTCTTTCGAAATATGAACGTGTGTGTATACGTTTAATAAAAAGTTATGATTTTCGTGTTTCATTGCGTTAGATTACAATTTTCTTCGATTTTAAATTGCTATAAACTGTATTATGTATACACGAGCTAACCTTAATTCATTTTTTTTAAATATATTACGTTCAAATTAAATGTAAAAATTTAAAAAAAAATTAAAAATTTTCTTTTCCCTTTCTCTGACTTGTAATAGTTTACACTAACGTAATATTAGCAAAAATGAATATTCATAAAATGACCACAACACAAAATTATTATTAACAGGTGGTAAATTTATGGTATTGTGTGCTCCACATAAAAATTGAATAAATTATAGAATACAATTTTATGGTGCTGTGGGTTGGCGATTTGATCGAAGCGAGACAATCACGATTCTCTCAAACAATTAAAAGAGCTTAACATTATTGATAAAAAATGGCGTTTGGTATCCAATTAATTGGCAATCATTTCAAAAGCATTATTAGTTGAAACCAAAATTAATATTGACAATAAAAGCACTGTAGAGTGATTGTAACGATGAAAACGAAATTTGTTTAGAAAATTACTTTAATATTATTTAAAATTTAAGTAGCATTTCAATAAATTCAATGGATGTTTTAGGGAAGCAACCCGTAGTATAATTATAATCTAACCTACTAAAGAAGTTCTCTAAAAATTTTCATAATTAAAAATATGATACATGTTTACACCTTAAATCTTAACCAGATGTTAACTAAAGTTTACAATGGTTTTCAAAAGCAAGGCTTAGCCATATGGAATAGTCAGTTTTAAATGTTGCCTTGTTTTTGAAGAACTTACATTTACATATACAAATATCTCTTTATCAGAATTATTATGATAAATAAAATATCAGGAGTATCACTATATATATATATATATATATATATATATATATATATATATATATATATATATATATATATATATATATATATATATATATATATATATATATATATATATATATACATATATATATATATATATATATATATATATATATATATATATATATATATATATATATATATATATATATATATTTATATATATATATATATATATATATATATATATATATATATATATATATATATATATATATATTATATTTATATATATATATATATATATATATATATATATATATATATATATATATATATATATATATATATATATACTATATTTTGCACCGATATCTCTATACTTATGGATTAACTGAAGAGCCATAGGTGCAATGGTGATTTAAAAAAAATCATACAGGAAGAAGATTTAATCAGTCGCAATAAATAGCATGCATCGACATTTGCCACAATAATTATTAATACAGGTCCCACAGCTAAATGTGCTAGATTTAGATCAGATTTGAAATTTTATATAAGTCACTATAGAAGAAATCATTCAAAGAGCTACCCAATAATGGTTCACAATTAAATATCTCTCATAATACACCAGCAGATAACGATGGGCCAGCAGAAACACTAAAACAAGTATCGACTGTGGGGATTGAAAAATCGATGAACAAAAACCACTCCTGTCATCACTTTTCTAAAAGTAGTATGCTCACCACGCCAAAATATTAATAATTCCCAACTACCTGAGCAGATGGATAATGACTTACCCTATAAACCAAAAAAGTTTAATTGGAATAAAGAAAATAATATATACTATTAAAATGTACATAGGCATATACATGTACAAATATAGTGACAAAATGGTATTCTCACGCAACAATATATAGGTCCGAAAAAAGTACCAGGTTATACATTATTTCTGGAAAAATTATAAGAAAATTACCAGATAAATACATAAAACTATAGTAAAATTCATCATCAAAGTGATCATGCGGACTAGCTGTATTCCACATAAATGGTAGAATCTCTGGTCACAGTGATACAAAAGCCTGAAAATTAAACATTTGTTTCTTCTTGTCGTCTAATAAGAAAATGCCTTTGACAAAGTTTGACACGATGAACTAATCAAAAAACTTAGAGCTCCCATCGAAGCATTTTCACTCAGTTCGGTGGGATTCTACAGAGTTTCCCTCTATATAGTTCATAAAAATTATGTAACTATACTTGATTAAACGATATAAGAATAGATGTTCCAATAGGCAGCGTTTTAGAACCAATTTTAAGCTTTATACTGTTTAATCACAAATGTTAGTGAAAAATGTTTATCAAAGTTTGCTGGTAATACTAACTTACTGGTTTCTCATAAAAATCAACAAACTGCGTCAAAGGAACTGTAAAATCGTTTGAGCAAAATTGAGGAGTGGCAAATAAAAGACTTGGCAAATAAAAGTATGAACACAAAACTCACGCCACGTTTACGCTGAACAAATGCACTTCCTCCTTGTGCAATTCAACGGTGTTAAAATTATATAACAAACTGAGTTAGCCAAGTATTACCAACCTCCATGGTATATCCGAAATAATAACATACATGATGACCTTAGCATTAAAACTGTTTAAGAAGCAACTAAAAAATTCAGTTCCAACTTAAATTGTTTATTTTAACCAATATTAGTGCTTATTACTAGTGTTTACTAGTAATAAGCACTAACATTCGTTGAGACTTAAGAAAAGTAGAAAATTAGTTTAAGATTTGAGTACATCTTGTACTCAAATCTTAAACTAATTTGAGCCATTGGCACAAATTAAATTTTATGACCATTTCTAAATTTTTAAAGTAGAGCTTTTTACAAAACATTTCAGATATATTCCAATTAAAAACAATTGCATAAATTGAGAAATTCAAATGAAATAAAAGCTTATTTTAGTTGATTAAAATAAGATTATGGAAACTTTCACTTATAGAAGTTTACAGCTTGTTTACATATTTAAACAATTACATAAAATGGTAAAGTTACGAAAAAAGGCTTCTCATTTGTTTAAAATTTTAAATAAAAGCATTAATCGAATTACATTTGTATATTTCTAGAATATACAAATAAGAATTTATTAAAGTTTTTAATAACTTGTTTGATAAGTTGTTTTAATTCTAAAAATTAATTAGAAGCTTTTAATAAGTTGTTGATTAAGTTGAGCTATTTAATTTAATCATAAGCCTATTTTAGTTGATTAAAATAGAATTTTCGAAACTTTTGCTCAAATAAGTTGATTCAAATTGAATTAAAGGTAATGAATATCTCCTAGTTTTTAAATGGAGCTTTTGACTTAAAATTTCAGGTTTTTTTCACAAAAAAATTATGAAAGCTATTAATATGTGTAAGTTGAGTTAGTCAATTGAAACAAAAGCATATTTTAGTGGGTTAAAATGAGATTCTGGAAATGTTTACTGAAATAACTTTCGATGAAAATCTTTTCATCTATACAAAAAATCCCACACGCATAAAACGGACGCAAAAACTTTGCCTGCACATGAAAAGGTATCCGGCTTTTTTGGAGCTGATTCTTCCCTTTCAGTCCATTGTTTTGACTGATTCTTCATCTCAGGTGTGAAGTTGAAAAAACTCGGCTTTTTTATGCTGTCAAACTTTGCCGAACACACGATTGAAAGACCCTCACGACGAATAATGGTTTTGTTCCCTTATTCCTTTAGCTTTATTCCTTACGCATAATTTGCTCATGTTGAAATTATCAATCAATATGCGATATATAGCACGTAATTTTAGCACTTTCTAATTGCGGTCATCTATTTGTTTGACAATTCTAATGGCAATTTCCGCAGGTGTTTACCATTAGTGGTAATTTAAAAATAACTACAAAGTAGTTATTTAAAAAATGATGACTCTTTTGACCCAAGGACCCGATAAATTTTAATAAAAAATGGTATCATCGGAAACGAACTTAAGCTCCAAATTAAAGCTCGATAGGAGAAGTAGATTGATTAGCTAACGAAATTCATTCTTCTTTTAAGCAAACAAGTGTAAACTTAAATGTAAGTTTACATTTATAGAGGAGTTAAAAAGAGTCTGAATATTTGCCAACTCATAAGTTGACTAAAAACTTATGTCTTATAGGCTTATATATTATAAGAGTACGACCCACTCTTATATGATGGCAAATTAAAGTAAGCTGTTTATAATTAAAATATAGGCTATTGGTTTTGTTCCAGTCACTTTTAGCAACTTTAAAAAAAACTATTTGAAATTTAAGCAATTGACCTACTTTTAATTGGCCTTTATACATTAGTTTGGCTTTTAAGTTAGCCAACAGTAAATGTTTACAATATAAGTCAGCTCTGGTTTTGAAATCATGAATCATCCCTATGTTCAAGGTGTTGAAGCATCTAACATTATCATGAAAAGCTTTCGTCGTGACCGTAATATGTCTGTATATATTTAGAAATAACGAATTGGAATTTCTAGTTCGTCAGAAACTCTATTCACTGTACCGTAGTTTTTCAGTTGGTCCTGAAATTTGAATAAAAGTTAAAGTTGACTAAAATCGTAGGAGTCACAATAATTTTCATATTTTGAGGTAATTATTCGTCAATTCGGTTCTGCACTTAAAATTTTTTTTCACATGTTGTATCCATTGAGGAAAAATAAATAATTCAATTCGAGATCAGTCCTTAAGAAGTCTAACACTCAAGCAGCTTTAGCTAATTTTATTCATATTGTTTATTTAGGGAATCATGCGCGAAATGGTTTGCTGGAGTTTTATTTAAAGTTATCCTAAGGTGTTTGGTTGTGTCAATCATTGCATTCTTATTGAAAAATTTAAACTACTAAATTCTATTGAACAATTTTTATGAATACTAACAGACTATTTAAGTGATCGCAGTCAGTGTACAGTTGTAACCAATATTCTAGGTGACTATCTTATTAAAATCCTACCTCAATTATATAAGCGCATGCATAATCTGGACTGATGCCCCTGATTATTTACTGTGTACTTTAGTAATTTTGCAGAACAAGATGACTTACTGGTATTCATTTTCAAAGCAATTCAACAACAAACTAAATACAATTAAAAATTTTATACAGCTATAGTGATATTGGGGTGGCCTGTCACATATCGCTTTTAACGTTAGACTACCGCTTTTAACCATTATAGTTTTTCAATAGACCGCTTTTTAGAGATTCAACAAACGGTAGACAAATCTGCCGCTTTTTATCTAAAATATATTGTCTACTGAACTTTTAACTTTATAATTAAAAATAAAAATATCTAATGTAAGAATTAAAAATATTTAATGTAGGATCCCTAAAATACTTACTGTAATTAGAAAATTAGAAGCGGATCATCTTATGACAGTTGAATTTTTTACCTTATTTAATAATTTTAGAAATTCTTTAAGACTTAAACGAAAACATTTACGGAAGCATCGCCAAACAGAAGATGGCGAACTGTAATATAATACAAGAGAAATTGACTTATTTCGTAAGTTTTAAGATGAAATTATTATCTAAATAAAATTTATGTAGTTTCAAAAATAATATTTATAGAAATTACAAATCTTTAAATTAAATGAGATCAAATTTTATGATTAAATGCTTAATTTTATTAAATTTTTATTTCATAAAATAGTTGTGAAAAATTAAGAAAAAGCGTTCAGATGAAAGAAAAATAAAGTTTTTAAGTTATCTACAGTTCTACCTTAAATTTAAAGATTTCTTAAAAGTTTTAAGTTTATATCCTAGTAAAAGAAATGACCACGATGCGATGTTTGAAAAATTTGCCCTTCTTACAACAACTTTAGGTGATCTAAATAATTAATATAAATTAAGATATGCATTTTTTTGATCCGTACAATTTATATTTAAAAATATACAAATTGGGCAAACTTATGGCACATAATTTTAGTTTTCATCAATTATTAAGTTGGTCTTTTTTTTTTTTTTGCTTAAAATTAGAAATATTTTAAATTAGAAATATTTTATTTTAATTGTAATATGGAAAATAGTAAATTTTATTTTTGCGCTGCCCAATATTCAAACGCTATGAGCGAGAGAATATTTAGTCTTATGTTTCCAGCGTGGCGCAAATATTAAAACCGACTAAATTTAAAAAATGTAGAGGGTTGAAAAAATATAACTTTATATTGTAGATCGGATTCAAATCTACCGCTTTCTTATTATCTATGGCAAACCTAAGTGATATCTATAGTCAGAATACACGTTACAATCAAAACTACTATATTACTAATATATTACAACAATTACTATATTACTAATAACTTACATAGGGACTCAAAAATATTTGTTTAGTTGGGTTAGTTCAGTTTAATAAGTTACCGATGAAAATAAACAATTAAAACGAATTGGCCAGACGTTGAAGTCGGTTAAACTTTTTCTTTTCAATAATTGGCTACTTTCAAATTGCAAGGAAATCTTAAAAGTCCTTATTCTATTCTTACTTAAAATCTCTTACCTTAATTTTTACTTAAAAATATAAATGTACTTTTCTGATTGTCATAGTTCTTAGTAACTTTTAAATAGATATAATAAAATAAATAAAAACATAGATGAATAAATCTAGAGCTCAAGAACAGAAAATAAAGGATCATAAATAAAAAATATTGCAATTTTTAGTTTCCACAATTATTTAATTCTGGTGTAACTCATTACCTAAAAATATCACCAATAATTAAAGAAATCACTAATTTAACTTTAGATTATTTTTGATGATTGACAAATTTGTAGATCATTTAATTTCTTTGTAAAAGCATTTTCATGAAGTTAAACAAGAAATTGTGCACACAAAAAATATTTCTCTCTTTTAATATAATTTTTCGGACAAACTCGTGTTCTTATGACATGTGTTTTCGGGAAAGTTAAGCTTATATTCTGATCGAAAAATACAACTATATGATAAGCAAATTATTTACCTATTTTAATTGAGCTATTATTAAATTTGGATATAACAATATTTAAATGCTATTAGACATTTTTAAAATGTTGTTTTGGAACTTCTATAATTTTTCTTGACATTATATAAGTTGCCCTATATAAGTTGACCTTTCGTTATAAATATTTATAATAAATTTATCAATATTAATTTGTGTAATATTTCAATTAAAGCTATTTAGATCACAAGTTGTTCAACTTGTAAAATGAAAATGAAAATTTAAAATGGGTATTGAAATTCTAATATATTATGCTGTTTTAAATAATTAGTATAAGTGTTAACACTATATAAAATCAATTTTGTAAAGATCTATCTATAACCATTATTAAACTTAATTATTGTGGTCAGCACGTTTTAATTATTTTATAAGTTCATTCATTATTTGAAAATAATATTTTAGAAATATTGATATTACAAAATAATTGTTTTACAAATTACGAAATATGAGTCAAAGTGTTTCCTATATATGATTAATAAAATTTATCTGCCACTAAAATTGTTCTTTTAGAGTTTAGTGCTTTTAAAGTCACTTTTTAGTTTAACTTTTGTAATTTATACTATTTTTAGGAATTCAATTTACTTGTTATTTAATTTAACCTTTAACGAATACCTAGAAATATATAATGAAACATTATTAAATTTCCAGCTTACTAGGTTTCTGCTAAAGCCAGTAATTAAGTATGACGGTATTAAGCTTAAAAAAAATCACCAAATGATTTCTCAGCTTCTCGATTATTATTTAATTTATTGTGAATTATTCTTTTATAGAAATATTAATTCTGTCATTGTTATGCAAATAGATGTTTAGGGTTAAATTTTAAAATAAAATGCGTTGGCGAACTCGAAATTTAAGTGGAGAAATCCTATATGCAAAATGTAAACATTTGATATATATATATATATATATATATATATATATATATATATATATATATATATATATTCTGAAAGATACATATAAATATTAAACTTAACTTCCAATATTTATCAAAAAACCGTATCTCGCACTCTTCTATGAACATTTAAAAATGCTCTTGCATCATTAAAACTAATGAAACTATTTATAATTTTTTTTTTTTTTTTAATATTTAAACAAAGGATTGATAATCATCGTCTACTATTTTACTAATCAATAAAAAAATGTTACAGTATTAACATTATAAAATCTTTAAATTAGGTTGAGAATAAACGTTGTACGTAGACAACTATTGCACTTAGGTGCAAATAACGTATTAAGGGATTCTAGAGATTGATATTCTCTAGAATCTCCAAATACATTATTTGCAAAAAAATATGTCATTTTTTTTTTTTTTTTTTTGAAAAAAAATTCAGTTTTTTTTATAAAATAAATTATTTTGTTTTTTTTAGATCTCACGCAAATGTATGCAAGATATCCATTTAGATCTTAAATATACCTTACATAATTACAGGTCCAATAAGACTAATGCTGGTGCCTCTTGCAAATAATTTCAACTAAATTGTAGTCTTTGCTAAATTCTTCATTTATTATCTATGAAAACTATAGGTTTTTTAATTTAGCCTGCTCGTGAAGTCGTGAACAAATTCTCAGTTATTGCGAAAAACGTATGAATAACGTTTTAAAAGCAATTAGAAATATAAACTTCATTACAAACACAATTTATCAAAAGTCTTCGCAGAGCAGCTATACTCGATAGTGTCCTATACAATTTTAAACTGAGCTGTTAAAGAAAGTAGACATCAATAACAAAAATATTTACAAACTTGCCAGTCAACTAGAACGTAGGACATATGGAATAAAACATGTGTTACTTTGGGAATTTTACAACAACAACTGCATTATTAAAATCGAAGGAGATTTATGTTAAATTCAAAGTGGGTTAGGGTAAATCCCAAAAATTTCGGCCATGCCAGTAAAAACTGGCTGGAGCAATGTTATGTGCAGATGGATATTTAAAGCGAACCTGATTTCGCGCGTTTTCGATTTGGCTAGTAATGGCGTAAATTAGGACATTAAGTTAACCGCGAAACGGTTAACCGGCATTAAGTTAAAAGACATTAAGTGAACCGAAACGACATTTAGTTAACCACGAAACAGTTAGGATACCTTCCGACCCATAATAGATGACATAACACTTAAAAAAAATAAAAAAAAAATTTTAAATTACATAGAATTAGTTATAATAAATTGTTGAACTCTGCAATCTAGTAAAATTCCACCACAATTTAGAAAGCAAAAAATATTATTAAAACGATTGCCGATAGTTTAGTGATTAAGCAGAAAGAGGATTTATGATAATTAACTTATATATTTATTTAATTAATGTACTTGTTATTTTAGCATGACATTGTAATATTAACGTCTAGTTTAACCATATACAAAAGTTATAAAATTTAATGACCTTATAATTAATAGGTCAACGTAGAAAAAATACCAAAAACGTCTATATTTAAAGCAAAACTCA
Source organism: Tipula confusa (assembly GCA_963556175.1). NCBI lineage: Eukaryota > Metazoa > Arthropoda > Insecta > Diptera > Tipulidae > Tipula > Tipula confusa. The sequence continues at coordinate 160,542,012 of OY744477.1, read as the reverse complement.
TCGCGTAACACAATCGGATATAGGGTTTCTGAAATCGAATCCTTCGGCTTTGGACTCAACGAATCTTTTCTTTAAGGTTCGGGTTCGATATTCGATGCAAGATTTACCGAAAAAATTATACAAAAATTATTAAAACCATAATCAAAAAAACAATTGAGGCACTTAGCTGAGCGCAGATACGGCGCTTTGTACACAGATTAGACTATAACTTCCACTTTTAAACAACCAAGTTAGTCATGAACTATTACAAAATTTGCAACGCAGGATTTTAGAAAGAGTAAAACCAAAATTTATTAAATTATTAAATTGCCTTAAAATTGATTTTGAACCCCAATTACTGAGCCACTGGTAAATTTTAATGATAAATATGATGCCTTGCATTTTGCTAATTTGGGGTTTCTACTTCTTATAATAATGTTAGTTAAACAGCTTCCGAATCTTCATTGGTAACTTTCTCTTGTAACCGAAATATTAAAAGAATTTCTTAATTTTGAAATGTGTAATGCATAAAATCAGAAAATAAACTATAAAAAATAAGTATATTATTTTTACAACCCTTTTGAAGCGGTACTCCCTTTTAAAAGGGGTGCCTTCGTGGTCGCACCATCTAGTTTAAAAAACATTGTGTTATTAAATTAATTTAATTCAAAATGTATGATATATATATATATATATATATATATATATATATATATATATATATATATATATATATATATATATATATACATATAAATATATATATATATATATATATATATATATATATATATATATATATATAAATATATAAATATATATATATATATCTATATATATATATATATATATATATATATATATATATATATATATATATATATATATATATATATATATATATAAATATATATATATATATATATATATATATATATATATATATATATATATATATATATATATATATACTTTTCTTCCATTTGGCTACTTTTATCTAAAATAAACTAAAAAAAATTGAGCAAATAATAGTTTTGTAATAAACATTGGCCATCTTGAATAGGTGTAAATCTTTAAAAAATTATTTAAATTATCTCGTACACCTTTAATATGGATGGCAATTAACGATTATTACAATCCTGTCATCTATTAATCAATATCCTAACTATTTTCATACGATTATTTAAAAGGTGGTAATTAATACTAATATAAGAAGGAGGAAACAAAAAATTAGTAAAATTATTTGATAATTCAAAATATAACACCTTTTCTCAAGATATAATGTGATGCTGCTTCGGATTGGTGTAAATTTCGTGTACAATTCTTAAAATGGCGGTACATATTGTCTGGATGTAAAAATCGTTATATATTTCGATAAAATGATGTAGATGGAAAAATTTAAACAATTAAATGTTCAATCTAAATGTTTTAAATTAATAAAAGTAATATTCGAACCGATTAGTGATAATAATATCTGTTTATTTTAAGGAGTTTGAACTACTTTAAATTAAGCACAACACTAAAAATATAAATAAGTTTCCAATTTCAAATAATGTGCGTAAATTGATCTAAATTAAATTATTATTTGCAGGAATATACTTATCAAACATATCAAAGAATGTAAACTATTTATATATGGCCAATAAAAATATTTTCATGCAATCCATTCTATCTTGACCAGTAGTAAATTCATGATAATCTCTAATTAATGTACACCATATAGAGATACGATCAAATCGTAGTAAATCAAACTTTTATGCCAGCACTCCCTTAAAAAATGAACATAAATATTTAACAGCACCCAACACAATTGCGTGTAAATAACCACTTATAATAAATATTTTAAAGACACAAAATCATAAAATATTTTTGGTTATAATCTTAATAATGACCAACACTTATATATACATAATATATTTTAAAATATATTTCACAGCAAACTTAAAATCAATAGCGTTACATTGATCAATATAATATAGTGAGTGACCCAATTACATATATATGAAAATATTAAAAATAATCATAAATATTTGGTGACCCAATCATAAAAATAAATTTGTTACGAATCTAAAAATAGTTATATACCATACCACCCAATCAGTTTTTTAAATTGAGCTCAAAAACAGGGTCAAATTAGATTTTTGAGCGCTATAAACTTTTTCATTTATTTTAAATTCGTTAAGATTATCGTCGTTTATTATAAGCGCACGAACCAAAACATCTTACTACTTCTTTTCGATCGTTATCAACCATATATAATCAATCACAACCATAAATATTGTGTATTCACGAGCTTTTTTCTTTAAATTTTCGTATTTTCGTGGTTGGCTTTTTATTTTAAGCAAATCATGGATTATTATTGTGTATAGTGGTTTAATGCGTGATTTTAAGTTTTTCATTTGTTTTTAATTTTCTTTTCTTTATCAAAATATATTTGCTCTAGATTAGCTTTTTAAATTTTTTTATTTTGTGAACATTCGTCCTGCGAGCTTTTCGTATATGTAAGTGCTCGAGTTATGTTTATGTTGTGATTTGCGAAAATTTTAAATTTATATTTTTCAATTTTATTCAGTAATACAAAGCTTTTTTATATCATATCTGTGCGTAAAACCAAAACATAATAAAACATGGTGACTAAGTGGAATTTATATACTGGGGTAATTACCTTTTATGAACAAGTGTAAAATTTTATTATTTTATTATTATGATGTATACATGGTAAATCCAAAAGAAAATTTGTATACGTCATTCTATAGAGTAGCGAGTTTAGTTGAAAGTGAAAATATACACATTTAAGCTACTCTTAAAAGCAAATCGCAGTTCAAGTGAAGTGTTAAAGTAAAGAAGTGTTGGGGGCATTACTATTTAAATTTAAAGATGGTGTCAGCATTTTAAAGGCACTACTATCATTAACACTATCATAGTTGTTATCGTCTATTCGTCGTCAGTATCATTGTTGTCCGTTTTATAATCAATTTGCCTCCAAAGCTTAATATTTGCAGCACTATGGTATTTATTATTTTTATACCCTCATTTTCCAACAGTTTTATCACAACGTATATTTGTCGTTAATTCTTACTTTTCTAATGTCGGCACAAGAATTTTGGTTGAATCTTCAACGACAGACTAAACTGTATCCCCTTAATGGCAATTAAATCAGTCACTTTGTGAAAAAAAGAACCTTGAGTGCATAAACTAATGAGATCACAGGAAATTATCGTCTTATATAGGATGAACGAGAATAATTTTCTAAGACGATACAGTCTGCTTTATAGTAAATAAGCGGGTCTCCTCGCATCATATCAATGATTATTCTGTTCATTTCCGTCGAATTAATATTTGCCTGACTGGAGCAATGCAATGTGCAGATGGATTTAAATCAAACCTGTATTCGTGCGTCTTCGATTTGGCTGGTGGTGGCGTATGACGTTAAAAATTAACCGCGAAAGAGTTGGGAGAGCTTTGGCCCCAGAAAAGATCGCAGAGTTCAAACACAAACAAAACAATATTTGTTGGTACCAAAATTATTTATTTCGCTAACTCCTCAACAATATTTTGCTGAATATTGTTTCCGTAAATTAATGCAATAAAGTTATCAGCTATGGTTATTATTTAAGGGATTAGAATTCTGTCGTCACCATTAAGTTCAGGAACATCTAAAAGCTAGTAGATATATCCATTCTGTCTTTTGCCTTTATTTCAATTGTTGCAAAAGGAAGCACGCTTTCATCTTTGCATCAAATGAATTCCTTTAGATTTCATCTTTTCGAAATTTGTTGAACCATCCAAAAAGAATAATATAATTTTTCTATTGTGCCGTCATCAACAGCCCCGATAATTATGCTGAATCCATCATGCTGCTTTATTGTTTTATTGAGTTGTTACTCTTTAAATGTGTTACACATAGTCGAATAACAGTTCAATTCGCTTGAAAACTTGTGGCTCTATAGAGACATGTTGCAGGTCTAGCAATACATTAAAACCGTTTTTTATCTCTTATAGACTCACCGTACACATATACGGGAGACCATTTTATTGTAACCTCGCCATTGTTTCTACCAGTTTTCTTTCACGTAAGCCTTGTAAAAAAGAATATCAACATAAATATCGTGCGCTTTGACATAATTTTTGTTGGGATAAAACATGATTCTAATTTTGTTGATCTATTTAAACCTTTTTTCCCACATTTTGCGTTTCAAAAATAATATACTGTTGATTTGGAAGATGAAGAAAAAATGTCATAAATGCATATGAGCACTGATCGTGATTAAATTTTGAATTTCATATTAAGACGAAATTCTCGTCATTTGCAGTATATATGACAGCAAAAAAATGTTTGCTAAAATTAAAACTAAACTATGGTAAAGAGCCCGTATAAACGTCAACATTCGGTCACCGGTGCTAGATTTAATAACTAAAACACTAAAACTCTATATTTAATAATATTAGTCAGCGGTAAGTATCGAACCCGGGACCCTGGCGTGCTAAGGAAGTTTCTTAACCATTATGTTATATAGATATTAGACTAAACATCTTTACAATAAAAATAAAAATCATAGAATTCTTATGCAAACCGAACCTAAAACCTTTTCCTTTAACACTTATAATTAAACTAAACATTGAAATTTGATTTGACAGACAGAATAGGGTTTTTTAATATATAAATTGAATAATAACGACTTAAAGATTTTATGATATTGAATATAATGTAATGTCTTATTCAAGATAGAAATTAGCATTCATCACTTTTAACAAAATATTACAAACGTAAATATGTTGACTTAAAATCGATGGAATAACTATAAAAAGAATTTAAATTCTTTTGAGTCAAAAATCATAAATATTTTGTTCCATAAGCTCCGTTTTAAGAATAACATAGAATGGCGAGAAATAATTTGAGACGGATTTTGAAATTTTAAGATATTTATAAAAATACTCGACAAGGTTATTTAATATTTAATTTGATGTTTAATTTGAAATACAAGAATATCAATAAAATAATTTATATATATATATATATATATATATATATATATATATATATATATATATATATATACATATAAACTACTTTAAATTTTATAGCCCTCACTTACATGTTTCCTCTATAGCATTATACAACTTAAAATAAATTGAAAGTTTATAAAACAAGAAAAAAGCTCTTAAAATTATACAGTCCGCATGAAAATGGTTCGTGTATGCTATCAGGTTATTAAATTATTTGCATTTTATTTTTCACTTGAACAAATAGTTACATATTTTCGATTGGCAATACATATATAGATGCCCAAAAATATGACGTACATCCATTTATATTTTACACCCCTATTACATCTGTTCCAATTTAATTTATTACCCTACTGACCGACATTTGACCAGTACAATAATTTTGCTATTTTTATGAAAACGTTTACCACATCAGACTCCATCTTTATCCAGATATTTATATGATCCATTACTAATTAAATACGGTTAGTATAGTGAAAGCTCACAACCTAAAAAAATGTGTAACTAAAAAGTAAAATCAAAGAATGAATAACCTGAAAAACTAAATTTCCCGTCTTCATTGATTTTCACTGCATGCGATATGGAATAAATTTTAATTTTTTTTTTTGTTTTCCACATGAAGAAGTAAAATGACTTAAAGAATAACAACGTCTGACCTGCGGCTATATACATATACACACGAATACATATATACCCACCCTTCTTGTGTCCATTTTCATTTCATTTCAATTTGTTTGTTTTGGTTTTATTTATATTACATATTCACACACAAACCGACAAAAAAAAGGAAATTTACGATTTTCCACAATTTGTATTCGTGTTATTTCCCCGTCACGAAATTTTTTTTTATCCAAGACACAAAACATGTAAAAAATGTGTATAAAATACTAAAACTTTGTGTGCTTACAGCTAGGTGGCCGAATAATAAAAAGCTTCACTGCTAAATTTTAAATTAATTTTGGTTAAGATGAATTAGGTGCGACATATAAACGCAAGCACGTATAACCTCACCACACTATATATTAAGTTATAACGTAATTGTTATGCTAATTCTAACCCATATCTAATTAGTAATATATGTTTATGGTTATTAATGTTGTTATTTTTTTATAATTTTATACAAAAATAGAAACATGTACATAAATATAGTGCAACGATATATATATAGCATGCAACAGCTTAATTTTTTATGTTCTTGCTTAGACAAAATGGCAAAAGTCAAACGATTTGTTGTTGTGTAAATTAAGTGTGCTAAAATTAGCTCAATATCTTATCGGATTGTAAAGTAATAATAACGCGGTCGGTTATTGCCTTTATTTATACTATATGTAATAGCATATACCAGAGTACATAAATCAAATAGTCATGCTGTCAACGTAAATGAATTTAGCATAAGTTAGCTGAGCAATAAGTTTTAATGGTTTTCATTAATTCAATGTAACAACAGTCCACCTGGGGTGAGGATACCGAATACAATGTGGTAATGTGGCATATATAGTTATGGGTATTTTTGCTGATTATCTCGATCAGATAGAAATTCTAGTCTGCAATAGTGAAATTCTCATGAAATTTTAGAAGCTTAACTTAACATTTATCTAGCGCTAAAAAATCATAAATGATAGATAAATAGATCTTTTGACATTTTTTTAAATATGAAACTTTTATTTTGGTCTAAAATTATTGTACCTCGTAAAGGGTATGATGAAACTTAAGCTTTTTACGTTTGATCCAAAAACCTTTGTAATAGTCACAACTTTCTAAAGCTTCAACAGTAATATTCTAACCACTTCAAGCTAAACAAAAGCTTTTATTTGGCAGTTTTATGTTTAAATAATTTTTACTCATTGGGTTAAAGATTTAGTGATAAAGTTTTATATTTATGGACAATATATTTAAGACTATATTATCATTTAAAGCTTTAATGTTTACTAAAATGTCTTAAATTATTTGCAAAAGCTCTTCACAAAATCTATTATAAAAAAACGTACTAACTAATCCCACAAGGAAATCTCTTGCTGTAATTTAGAAATTTACTGCCAGTAGTACATTTCTTCGAAATTTTGCTGATTAAACGATTGGAATAGAACGTGTATAAAACTTTTGATCATTTAAAAGCCCTTTGCTAGATGTTCATACTATTGCCTTATATTTTACAGCCAGTTATAAATCTCTTTAAAATTTTGAATTTTACTGATTCATGATTGTGATAGATGATTGTGACTTCATTGCAGAACTGGTATTTAGATCAATTAGGTTCATTGAGCTTTTTCCAATTTTTAAATACTATATAAAATGTATTTGAAATAATGTTTTTGTGGTAATCCTTACCTAAATTTTAACTTTTTGGTTCTAAAATTTGATCTTAAGAGGAAAATGTTTTTGCGACTATGTCTACATGTAGAGCTTTAAATTTTTTGAGCTTACTTAGACAATTTTAAATATTTTTAAGTCTCTTCGTACAGGCTAATCTTTAAATTACTTGACGGTTTGTATATTTATAACAAAGCTTTTAATATATCATTAAGTTGTTGCACCTCGAAAGTGAAAGTGTCATGAAACTTGTTTTTTTATAGTTAGGTTGAGAGTTTTCTAGAAGGTTACAGCTTTTTTAAATTGTTTAAATACATATATAATTTAAAACTAAGTACTTAAAAGCTTTGATTTGGCATTGTTTTTGCAAATGTTTCATCATTTTGAGCTTTAAATATAAGCAAAGAATATTTTTTCATATTAACTAAAATATTTTTTTTTTACTATTTTCGAGAGCACTTCATAAAAACCATGAAGTTTGACCATTATTTTGAAAGATCTGTGGAGATTATTCTTTTAAAAATTAATTGAATAATAAATTATTTAAAAATTTAATCAAAGGATTAAGATAGAGCATTTTTTAAATGCTTAATAGCAGAACTTGCTCTATCTAAATTAATTGAGCTTTCACAACTATTTTATCAAAAAACTGTTAATATCTTATAAAAAGTAACAATATAATAAAAATTTAACTTTTTATGGTTGATTTTATAGTTAAATTGCCAGTAATAGCTTCTTAAGCTTTTTAAATAAAAATCTTTCATTTGGAAGTTTTGTATTGCAGCTAACTAAAACTTTTCTATGTTTTTAAAATTTACAAAAAACTTAAATAATTTGACCAATTTGGTGCAGGTTAAAGCATTTTATTAAAGCTTAAAGCATTATACATTTTTATTTAAAAGCACTTACTAACACCACAAACAAGTTTTATTATTGTGTTTAGAGATCTACTCCCAGTATCAAAATACTTTAAAATTTTGTTGATTCAAGGCTCTTGAATTACTAGGTTGTTGGAGTTTTTGCCATTTTTTTAAGACAAATCTTTTAATATTTGATAAAGTTATTGAATCTTAAAAGTAGGAATGTTATGAAGCTTAAGGTGTAACTGCGTATTATTCAATAAAAGTTATACAATTTAAAGATTATTTAAAAATACTTAAACAATGTAAAGCTTAAAATAAACTTTTTGAGTCTAAAGTTTGGGGCTAAGGTGTTTATATTTTGAGCTTTACATATTAGCTAAAAATCGTTTTTAAAGCTTTTCTTAGAAATTTAAAAAGAATGACCAATTTTGTGAAGGTTTTTACAGTTGTGTTAAAGCTTTAAAAGTATTACAACTTTTTATTGAATAGAACTTACTTGTCCCACAAACAATGCTTTTATTGTGGTAAGAGATCTTCTTACCGCCAGTTAAAAAGAATTATTAAAAATCTCGTTGGTTCAAAGCACGTGAACCACTAGGCTTAATGAAATTTTTAAAAAAATTTAACAAACAACTTTTAATATTTGATTAAGTATTTAACCTTAAAAGTTATAGCAATGTTATGAAGCAAAAGGGGTTGACACTTGATTTTTGGGTTTCGGATCCAAAACTTGAGACAGATATTTGTTATATACTGCATCGCAAAATTGCTGGTTGCTTAAACCTATTCAGCTTTTGCCATAACATTTAAATAATTTTAAACCAAATAAAAGCTTGGCAGCTTTACATTTTATCAATTTTAAGTTTTAAGGCTAAAGTAATATTAATTGAAAAATATAGTAACATCAGTAGTAAGTACATCTCAAATGAATGAGTATCATGAAACTAAAGCAGTTAACAGTTTATTTAAGCTTACTTAAGTTTTAACAATAACATTTAAGTATTTTTAAACTAAGTAAAAATTTTGAGTTAGAAAAAATGTTTTTGCTGCTGTGTCTATCTTTTGAGCTTTAAATATAAACTAAAACAATTTAAAATATTTTTAAAAGCTTTTTGTTAAAAATCGAACGATTTTATTTAAATAATTTATAAAAGTTCGTATAGCTTATCCAAAATTGATCCAACTTATCTATCCAAATTATTTCAGCTTTTGCAAATTTTATAACTTGAAACTTTTAATATATCATTAAGTTGCTGCACCTCGAAAGTGAAAGTGTCATAAAACTTCGGCTTTTAACAGTTGGTTTGAGAGTTTTCTAGAAGGTAATTGCTTATTTAGGTTTTTTTTGTTAATATAAGTATAATTTAAAACTATGTACATAAAAGCTTTCATTTGGCAATTTTATGTTTTAGCAATATTTACCGAGAATTAAACGTTTTATACGAAGTTTGATATTGATAGAAATTTTTTGCTTCAGAGTTATCTATTTGAGCTTTCACTATTTTTAAATTTTCAGTATATTTGAAAGCTCTTTATAAAACCAAAAGATTTGATTTGAATTATTTGGAAGATTGATGCATGTTAATGTTTTAACTGATATTTCCTCTTTCAAAATTAATTGAGCTTTTATAGCTATTTTATCATAAAACTTTTAATGTTTTATAAAGTTAAGCTTATTACGGTTAATTTTAAAGTAACATCTTATTAAGCCTCTAAAATAATAAAAGCTTTCGTTTGGCAGTTTTATGTTGTAGCTATCTTTGCCCAGGCTTAAACGTTTTGAGGCTAAAGTTATTATGGAAAAAATGATTTTGTGACTTGGTTTATATTTTGAGCTTTACTCTTTAAGCTGGTTTTTCTGGGCGATTTATAGTTTTTACCATTTTGTTGAAGCTTTAAAGCATGACACACTTTTGTTGACTAGCATTTACTAATCTCACAAACAAATCTTATTTAAAATTATTTAAAATATTGCTGGTTAAAGGCATGTGAACTACTAAGTTGTTTGAACTTTTGCTATTTTTTCATCATATAAATTTTAGCGTTTCATAAAGTTATTGTATATTAAAAGTAGGACTGGTATGGAGTATAAGGTGCTTTGTCGATTGATTTTAGTGTTTTAGATCCATTTTTATATAATTCATCGCCGGATTGCTATTTGCACAATGTTAACTGAAAAACTTTTATAGTTAGTCAAAAATTTCTTAAGTTTTTACTATAATATTCAAATAATTTTAAATCAAATAAAAGCACGACACTTATATCTTAACAATTCTAAAAGTGGGTTAAAGTTTTAGGGCTAAAGTTGTATTCATTGAAAAATGTATTGACAACTGTGAAATTATTTCGAGCTTTAAATATTTTACTAAACAAATATTAAAATATTTGTAAAAGTTCAGCACAAAAGCTTAAAATATTCCCGATTTTATTAAAATAAAAAATTTAACGACGAGAAGTAGAACATATTTTCCAAGATTTAGTGATCCAAAGCTTTAGATGTGCCATATCTAAAACTGTTGACCTTTTTTACGAACTTAGATCTCAGATCAGTTGAGGTATCTTAACTTGAAGATGAGGTTTGTAGTCTTTAGTAAAGGATTTACCAAGTTCAACAAAATGTATGTCGTTAATTGCTCTATCTGTAAATTTAAAATGCTTTAAAACAGTGATTTACTTATCTATGACACATATGCAAAATTTTAAAAGTTGGCAGACTTTTAAAATTTTGCGTATGTGTCATATGGATAAATGTGATTGAACGTAAGCTTTAACATTTTTTTAGGTTTCAGAAAACAAAAGTTTTTGATGAGTCAGTAAACGTCAATAAAGCATGAACATAATTATTCTGTGCTTTCTCTACTCGAAGCTTTTTTCAATGATAAATAAATAATTCAAATTCATATTATAGTAGTTGATAAAGGCTACAAAGCATTAAACTCTTCAGCATGAGCCGGCAACTAATTATAACGTTACCGCAATACCTTTAAAAGAAATATGTTTTACTAGTATTTTGACACTAGTTCAGAAAAAGCTCGGTACTATAGCAGCGAGAAACTTTTTCTTTGGAATAGCATTTTCTGTTAAAATTTTATCTAAACCAGCAACAGATTTTTCTCTTCACTACAGAAGTGAAAACTTTGTTTCGCAATGAAAATCTTTCTTCTGTGTTGCTCGCGGCAAAAACCAGCTGTAAAATGTTTAGGCAGTAAAAGACTTAAATCATCATCTACTGGGATAAAAGCTTTATCTCCAAAATGAAATTTAATGGTTTGGAAAGTATGCAAAATTGTTTAAACGTTATGCAACGCGATTAGCCTTTCAGTCTTCTTAAGTTCAACAACGAAGATTCAATACCCAATATGGATACATTTATTGTTGCCTCTACTGCTAGACAGGGCTTTAAACATGAGTAGAATGCTGTAACACACAAGAACTCAACGAGATGTCATACTAATGTAGTATGACATCTCGAAAAATGTCTTGTGTTGTGCACGGAGAATATTCTTTGCCTAACCCATTTAGTTCGGTTATGTCGTATGTTACGTTCAACTTAGCTCTTTAAACTCCTGCAGATGCATCTTTGACGATTACAACTAGTCGATGATTGCATTAAATCATTCTAACTTATTTAATGGTTAAAGGTTTTTTTCGGGCGTTAAAACAAAAATGTCCATCCACGATAGCCTAATAAAAACTATACTGTCGTAAATTACTCCTAAACAGATCCACAATTATTTACTTCTAAGGAACTAAAAAACTCTAACAAATATAAGATATAGCTGATAAGTTCATGTCTCACCTTATCACCAAACAAAAGTGCGCATACCATATTGCCTAAGTAGTCTACACATTTTTCACCGGTTAAATGGTTTTAAAATTAAAATGGCCTTTGGATACAATCACAAATTTGTTTACATACCGCTAATAATGCTGTAGATCTTCCGGATTCTAAACTTACGAAAAGAGGAAAAACGGGAGATTATGTTTCTGAACTTGCTCAAACTAAAACAAAGTGAAAAGTTCGTATCAATACACAAGTGGGATTTTGTTTAGGTTACTGATTCTGTTCGTGGATGATGTAGTCATTACTAAAAAAATAATTATCATCATTGTTTAGGGTCTTGTTAGTTAGGAAATAAATTCTATTAATTTTTTCTGAACATTGCAGACCTAATTGGTAAAGCACAGATCCTGCATGAACAAACTAAAAAAAATTTAACAGGCATCGAATAAGTTTTGATCGACAAAATGAATAGTAAATCAATCTGTCACAGTTGCAATGCAACTGCATATAGTGCCTGTCGTATAGTGCATATAGTGCCTGGATAATCGTTGACTGACCAGTTGAAAAAAATGCATAAGTTGGACCTCGGTATGCTTTATTAAGAGTAGGAATAATGCGACTTTAAATCCTCTGGTTTATACAAGTTGAATTTAAAATTCGGGAAACGAGTTTTCCCTTTCGCCTCAAAAAAGTTGTTAAATATTTTAAATTCTTACTTAAAGTCCTCTTCTTTTCTGGACCAGTAAAACCTTAATAAAACAACAATAATCAAAAGGTTATAGTATTCCTTCGGAATTGTCTCACTAAAGAGAACTAAAGCTTTTGAGAAAATCATTTAAAAATAAATTCAGACCCATTGAAATGGAATTACCTTAGTCTGTTTAGTTGCAAACTGGGATAATAGTGGTTTAGATCAAGATTCGGTTGTATAGGTATATTGCTTTGATAAATTATACTTATACGTATATATAAATTATACTTATACGTATATATTTTTCCGCTTAGTGGAAAAATATCAACCGTACTACAGGCCAATATTTTTACAATTGAAGATCATAGGTGGTCAGCCCAACGAACGATTTTACATACAATTGCGGCACGGCGTTGTAGTCAGCGGCGGAGTTCAAACTCACGACCACGATATATATAGGCTAATGATTAATATATAGGTTATTTTTTGAATGAAACTCTTAATTGGGGTGACCATTAATGGGATGACTATTTAGTTGGTACAACATTTAACTCTTGACGACAACAAAATTGTACAATCGATTTACTAAAACCTATATATACATAACACAGATTCAATTAAAATTCACTTAACACACCTACTGCCATCTAGGAAAAATATAAAATATAAAAAAATATAAAAAATATATAATAATTTTCTTGTTAAAATTCACCTGCGACAAAATCGAAAGCTTTATTACAATTTAATTATTTCGAAAACGGAAATCTCGTTTTTAATTGTCGCCATATCACCAAATGCGGCTAAAATTTTGTGATAAAAAAATTCTTATTAGTAATTATGTAATTTATGTAGGTCATATATACAGTATATAATCGAATGTATAATAAGATTTTTAACCCAAAAAAAAATACAAAGACCCAAAACTAAAACAATGTCCACCACATAAAGTAAAAATTCTTTTAAGTTGCGTGTACATTAAAAATTCATAATTAATTTCCTTACGTGAAAAAGAAATGTCATTTGAATTTTCATCATAGCTAATTAGATGTTGTATTCTTTGGTATATACCTTCTACATATATGAGTATGTATTTTGTTGTAAAATGCATATTTGAATATAGTATAACATATCGAAATAATGAATATTTATATGATGTATTATGGGACTCAAATTTGAGGCCATATATACGACAAACTGCTGAACGAATTGATTGTCGTGCGATTATATTTTATGTTTACGATTTTTATATGAATGATGTCAAAACATATTACATGATTGTGTTCTACTATATATACAATATATAATATGTTGTAAATAAATTCATAAACAAGTATATATATATATATATATATATATATATATATATATATATATATATATATATATATATATATATATATATATATATATATATATATATATATATATATTTGTTTGAGACTTTACTAGATTATAATCGTACTAATGTTTTAATAAATAAAATAAATAAGCGGAAATTATTTCGAATTTGTAATTTAACAAATAAAAAAAAATATAGTTTAAGCCATATTATAGTTTTTGATTCTAACGAGGCATTCAGATTTTTTCGTCAGGTCGTCCAACAAAAAATATTATTGTCATCAAATTGGGGTGAAATAGTTTTTTTCGGGAGGCCATCGTTAAACGATTTATTCCTTTTGGTATAACCTTGGTGAATAATTATGAAATTTTTCATGTTTCAAGGATATGTCGTTACATAATAAAAATGAAAGATTACTTGCTTGGTTGTGGTGCAAGTCTGATTTTACAACGGGGTAAGAATTAAATGGCACTAAAGCAGTTTAGTAAAATAAATATGAGTTTTCTTCCGTAAAATATAATCAAATTTTCTAATAAAGGGCTTTAGCCCACCATATTGCCATAGCGTAGGCCATTAAAAGAGTTATCTTTAGGCAATATGTTAATTTCCAAGCAAATTTCCAAGCTCCAAATGGCCATACTGAATTTTCTACAAGCAATTGTAGTCGCTACAGGAATCCGCAGCCTTCTATTTGAGAGCCTCAGCAATTTTCGAATTAATTATGTCTTTTGTTGGTATCACTAAAAGTATGGCGCTGGATCACTTAAATTTATAAAGGCATGCAAGTTTACAGTCAACAATAAAGTAATCACAAACTCTTCTTTAAACGACTAAATTCGATTATAAATGCAGCCGAAAATCGAAATTATACAAACCGCCGCCTTTTCATTAGAAATCTCATCAAACTAATAATCTCTTTTTTCTTATGGATACTGGGGTTGATCTTTCTGTAATTCCAGTTAATGACACAATCATAAATACTTATGGGACCAAATTACTTTCGGTTAATATAGGGCGCACCTTTACCTTTCCTTTCGTGCTCGCTTCAGTTAACCGTCGAATTATCGGTGTTGATTTTCTTACCAAATTCGGCATACTTGTCGACTTGCGTGGAAGACAAATCATAAACATTACTCTACAAAATTTACTGTCAACACTCCCGTTAACACTCCTACACCGAAATATTTGATGGTTGAGAATGGATATGAGCAACTATTAAAAAAACTTCCGTCACTTGTAGACTATACAAATTACAATGTCCCCGTCAAACATAACGTGGTGCATCATATTATTACCAACGGCCAACTCCCGCATGTAAAACCACGTCGGCTGGATCTAACTAAACATATAAGGCACCGTATAATGAATTGATGCTTACGGACAAATTAGGCATATGCAATAAAATCTATTCAGAAATTTGACGGAATGGCTATATACTTAGCCATTAAACAATTTAGATATTTATTGGCTTCTTTTGCAAAGCAGTCAAGAGTTAGTAAATTGGAGCGAGCATTTCGGCCAGTTTTAGTATAAACCGGTGGTAGTCATACCGATAAACTGTTTATTTATCATACCGATAAACTGTTGAATTCTCTTGATTGAAGTTGGGGTTAGGAATTCCGGAATGACATTAACTCGCTCTTTAGGTGTGGGTGCGAGGAAATTGATTGAACTCGAACAAAAATTTTGAACTCTTCATGATGACTCCAAAGTCATCGAGTCGTTGGAAAAGTTGTTTCAAATGGCGTTTGTATATGTTGTTTCTCAATTTGTGCGATGTCACGAGAATAGCATCAATATATGAATGGAGTTGTGATTACCGTTTTGTGAGCGACTTCATTTGCGAAGGGAATTAAATGATATGTCTGACGAGATTTACTTTGGATAAGATTGCGCATCCATTTATACATAGAGAAGTTTTGAATGTGGGAAATCGGGTAACAATCTAGTGCTGTCACTGTATTAAGCCTTCGGTAACCACCCCAACAAGTTCTCCAATCTAGATCCTTTTTTTTAAGAGACAGAATATGGCCGCCATACTTCTAAAGTTCATCATATGTTGGAGTACGGTATACGCAACTTTATGACATTTATTGAGTAAAATCGACGTAGTTTTGATAAAGGTAAATGACCTATCGTATCAATATGATAAACCATATGGATCCTTTTACGGGTAAATTGAAGTTTGGCTTTGCTGTTAGTGAAGGATAATTAGCGTACCTTAACCGTTATCGATTGCGCAATGCATGGGAGTAGATGTATTTATTCATATATCGTTGTAACATTGACTGACACCTGAGTTACTGAGTCAATCCGTCGTTTACATTTTAGATCAACAAGGAGGACGAATTTGCTAAGGAAATCGGCATCTATATGAATTGACAATCCACATCTACTAGAATAAAAGAGTGCATGAATAGGCGTTTGAGTCAGAGATTCCCTGAGCAACTTCATAACGTAAGAATTGATAACTGTGTTATTAGCAGCAGGCAGCACCAATTGGCCGGCTCCTGTGTATTTTTAATTGTTTAATTTGTCATATATATATGAAGGAATTGAATTAGTTGGGGTTTGAAAATATGGTTTGTTTTATTTGAAATGTTTAAGTTGGGGGAAGATGAAGCAAACTTGCCGGGTGGAGTGCATTTGCAAGAGTTTTGCTAGTGAATAGATTTGGTCACTACAAGTTTTCCTTAGGAAAATTATAAATTAGTATGAGCTGGTATAATTCCCAAACATTATTGTTTAAATGATTAAGAGCTGTTTAAGGATGCTTGGAAATTCTTTAGGCTTTATTATTTCTTGACTGTCCAGGTAAAAAGAGTTATTGATAATATTATTTATATTTTACCGTATAGATCTAGCACTAAAATAGATTCGGTATTTCGGTTGCCACTATGTGTGTGCAAAGTGATTTATCAGTGATCCAAATTGCTGGAACATATTATTTGTATGCGTTCTAAAAGGTGTATGGTCAATGTTTGAAATGAAGTTGCCAAAACTTATTTTTAAATTAAAACCAAAGAATGAATTATGTTTTAAACGATCTAAATACATTGCTTAGCCTAAGGCTATATTCATGATTCTTTACCGCCCCGTTTAGATGATCAATTACATTGACCGAGTTGACAAATTAAATTAAATTTATGTATCAAAACATTTTCACCAAAATACTAACACATGACTTACATATTTTCCTTGAAATTAATTTTATTTTTCGTTCCAAATTTAATTCATTTCCTTCGTATATTTTTGATTTATTTTCTTTGTTTTTCGCGTAAAATTATAATGATTATCATTATATTATTATTTCGATAGAAATCCTTCTTCTTCTCCATCATCTAAATTTTATTTATTATTTAAGTGTTGAAATAACCATAAAATAAAAATTACATCAACTCAATTGCTATTTTGTGTGCCGTTATCCATAAGCCAAACTCAACCGCGAATACACCCAACTATATACCACACAACAAAATAATATTTTCTTTGGGAAAATCTACATAAAAATGTTGTTGTTTATTTAAATTTCACATTCAAATCGATTTTAGTTCAAGGACTTATGTACAGCATATATATTCGTCATATCTATAAACCAAGATATATACATATAATTTTGTAAAGTGGTTTAAAAATCTATATACACCGGGTTTTCCTGTTGAATATTATTATACCTATAGATCGGTCTAGTGAAATATATTCATTTTCATTTTCATTAAAATTTTCTAAACTGATTGTATTTATTGTGATTGCATCATCGCTAGAAAATGGAAAATACCGGCACGATACGCGGTTACGATACATAGACCCAGTATTTAAAATTTTTTTTTTCGTTGACTATAAAATAGTATGGTGGTGTGCGGTTCACTGAACTGATAATTATTTATTTACATTGATTATACGAAAAAGCCTATATAAAAAAAGATACAAAGTTCATTATAATTATATATCATTATCAAAATTTTAATTTCGTTTTGTTGTTGTTCACGAAAGTCATGAAACTTTAACTTGAACATTTTTTATATATATAGCAAAATTTCTGAATGATTATTACTTCCATTATATACTTGTACATAAGCCAAGGTCATGATTTTTTTATGGGCAAGTTTATTATTTAGAATGCGGTTGAACCTGAAATATACTAAAAACCAAATGTAAAAATTTAAATCAGGGCAAATACTGCCATATTTCACCAACCTAAATAATTGGGATAATATAGTCGAAAATAGTAAAATTTATTGTTTTTCTCTTCCTGCATGTAATCACATTGATTAGGTTTACTAGATTCTAATATTATGCTTATGTCGATATAAGTTACCAAAACGATCTGTAATAATTACAAAATGAAGTCCTAAATTTAAGCCCTAAATGTCTTAATAACCAGAACAACCGCTAAATTCTCAAGCTCAGAAGTTACTGAATAATTATTCTCAAAGCTTTATTAAGTTTCTTGGACATATATACTCTATAAAGCAAACTTTTAATGTGTCTTATCTTTTTAAAATAAAATTCTTTCTACACCACTGGAATTAGGATCGTTCTGGAATGGTTTGGTAAAACCAGGGTTTTTTAACAATTTGTTTTAGACATCGCACAGATTTTCAAGATTTTTTCAAGATTTATTTTTAAGCATCTATCCCTAATAATATCTCACTACTAGAAATAACATACTTAGTGTGTATTTGATTTGGATGAGAAAAGAAACAACATAATGCCTTTGTTTAGTTGAAGCAGTTGAAGCAAAAAATAACGAACACTATCCATCCAATTGACGTGGATCTAGACGTCAATTGGATGGATAGTGTTCATTATTTTTTTAACCCCTGCACATTGGAGAAAGAAAATAAAAACATTTTACGATTCAGTTCTATACAACTTGTTGATCAGGAAGAGTGAAGTTAATTTGCAAATCCTTCTTGATTGCCGTTATAGGATCAGAAAAAAGCTGACAAGAGTACGCCAATGATTACTTACAATTATTACTGAGCATCCAAAACTTTTTGGTACTGAAACATTGATTGGTGTAAATTCTATGACTCCTTACATAGCCAATGCGCACACGATAAAAAAAATGTACATACTCTTTATTCAGGAACCCTGAAGCAGTAGGCGGCTTAGCGACTTCAACAAATGTTGTCACTCGTAGTGGTGACAACCCAAAGGTTGCCTTACTCGTTTTTAATAATAACTTAGAAATTCTGAGAAGCTCACAATTCTGCGGCTCACATTGTGTATGTGTTAAAGTAAGATCTACGCTCTGGTAATTTGTATCTAATCAGTATCTACTTTCAATTCTTTGATAAACCAGTGGTTTACATCAACAAGCTTAATACAATTAAAAAAGGTATCTAAAACCTTCCTATTATCATAACTGGTGACTTCAATGCTAAGAACACGCTATATCATAATAAAGACACAAAGGAACGAGGAATCTTAATTATTGACGAGTTTGTTGCAAAAGGAGGCCTTTTTGCTATAAACAAAGAAGATCAGCCAAGCACTTTTTTTCACAATGATGAATCAAATTTTGATGGAGTGGTAGGTTGTTGAGAAAAGTTACCAATTGGGAAGTAAAAGAAGACCGAATTTCTAGTGATCATCGAGCTATCGTTATAACCTTAAAATGTCTAAGCACACATAATAGGAATGAATCATCAGGCAAAGTTTCCCAATATGTATAGTCAAACAGAGGTTTCGACTATCTGCGGGGGCCTAGTATTATAAATGAGTTAAAAAAAATTGCCTGTTCAGTAAATCTTTACGCAATCATAAATAATTATTTCTCTGAAAGATTCGCAACTATATATTGTCACTAATTATGGCACACTTCAAAAGAATTTGGTCAAAGGGTGTTGACCAAAGGGCTGTTCAGGGCTCATAACTCTGGAACATCATCTTCAATAGTAGTATGAAAGCCATTGTTCAAGAAGTAGCATTCGCGGACGAATAGTTATTGCTCTCTGCTGGATACTATAAATAAAATAACTGTTTGGTGTTGCAATTATAAGATGGAGCTTTCGTCTGCTAGAATTAAGCGAGAAATAAGATGGTCAAAACTGTAAAATAGCTTGCGATAGATTTTGACGAAAGATTTTGTGTCACGTCACACGTCAAAATGATGGCAAAAAATAGTAAAAAAATCTTCTTCATGCTGGGACGAGTAACTAACGAAATTTCGGTTGCGCTCAAGACTATATATAGAGGCCTAATGGTTGCCTTACTCAGATATGGTTTTGCTGGGTGGGCTGACAGAATAAATATTCACCGCACTGAAGAACATTAATAACCGCACAAAGGGGAATCCTGAGTATCTTAAGGGAACCTTAGGTATCACAGAAGCTTACATCAACAAACGAAGTTTCTTTGTTAGCTGGTGTAATAACAATTGATATATTGCTGCAAGAAAGAGATGCTAGGTATAAATTTAAAAAAGGCAAGTGTGACCTAAGGGAACGTGACATGCTGTACAATTAGAAACAAACCTTATTTACTCGCTAAAGAGGAAGATGCGGAAGGCAGTTTCTTTCGGAAGGCATCCATTGCAATATCGCAAAAAAGTTGATACAATTTGATGGATACACGAAGAGCTTTGAGTTGCCTTCCAAACAACGAAAAAAAAGTTGAATAAAAGGTTTGAGCTGAGTGCACTATTAACTCAGATGATGACGGGGCATGGTAAAACAGCATTCTACCTTAAGAGGCTCCAATTAAGCATAAAAGCAGCTGTGATCAGATGGTGACTAAACCGTGGACCTCATACTTACACTTTACAGCTGCTATATTGTTGAAGACCAAAGAAACCAACTAATTATGGATCTAAGTGCAAAGTGGCCAGCAAGCAGATTAAATTTAATGATGCCCAGAAACATCATAGCTTCTCTTAGGAGAAAGTAAGCGCCTCCACGTATGAAGGATGTAGTACAGTAAGAAAGGCGAAGCATGACGGCGCGAGTATGGTATAAGGACTAAACCTAAGAGGTTATATTTTCACGCATAAAAACCGTCAAATGATAGCAACAGAAATGTCTCCCTACATTACATTTGTTCCAAATGTAGAAGGGCTGCAATTTGGTAATTATTTTCATAATTTTGCTTACACCTTAAAGTAGCTGTAGTGGATTACTTACTAATAGCAGGTTTTCCTAGAATGAGGGTAAATCTATCTTTTTTTAGATTGTGAAGCAATCTATTTTTTAACTGATTACTCAAAATGAAGATCTTTCGTAAACTTATTTTGGATATTGGCCTTTTCTCAGAGCTTCCACATTTATTGTGCATTGGTTTCTACGTTATTTGATTTCATCGGTGACTACGTTATTTGATAAGTTATGGGAGCTTGTAGCAAAAAGTTTTCTGCGGGTTTCTGGGTATTGAATGGAATTGTTAATATCACTGAAAGATATTTGGAATATAATTCTTGGAGAAGAACAGTACACTAAATCAAGTATAGGTCTTGTTGCCATTCGCGAGAAACTATAATTTGGAAACTAGACTTCCTATATAAACTGAACAGCTTTGAACCTTTCTTATTGCTATTTAGACAACTGTAACGTAGTGTGTCGTGTTAAATGTGTTTTAGACAAATTAAATATGTATAAAGATTGCATAATACGATGATTAAAAACTAGACTGTTAGCAAATTTATTTGTTGTTCCAAATTGACAAGTTAAGGTATAGGGCAGTAAATCTAATGTTGGAGACTGTTTAAATGATGTTGAAAAAAAACGTAGAATTTACATTTAAACAAGTTACGGAAGGCAACTAACAAATATTGCAACCTTTGAGTGTCGAACTTCATTAATAAGTGTATCTTTTCGGCCAAATATCTAACAGCAAAATTGGTATATGGAAAACTTTTTTCAATATTGCATTATAATAGTACAAAATAATTTTAATAATTTAAGCACAATACAATATTATATGGACTGCAACAAAAATTACCTATGCAAAAAAATTTGGTAAAAGTTGGACAACGTCCAACGACGTCATGATAAAATCAATATCAAACTATACATAAATTAAATATTTATTGCATTATATAAATTAACTTATAAAAAAAATGTTATCCATCTGACAAACCAACATTCTAATTGCTTTGGAAGCAATTGATTGCGTTATTTGTTTATATATTTTTTTATGCTTCAGACAAGTCCATTATTTTACAAGCCAACAATCTATCGATAGACATAAATTATTATATATGGAACATCTACCGGTACCTCGACACCGCATAAAACACTATACAAAATGGAATATTTCAATACCGCATACAAACCATTTTGTGTCTGTCATTTTGCTGTAGTTTTACTAATATTCCTTTTTATTATATGTATTTATGATTACTATTTACTCCAATCCTAATATCCGGTTGATATCATAAAAAAAACTATATACTATATAATTATGGGTATATAATGCGAGGGGGAGGGTTTCTGAAAATTGAAGATGCGTTTTCATATCCATTTCCAATATGTAGAAAAAACTTTTAGGTTTACAGACACTCCTATTATAGGCACGAGCACATCAATTTTATGTGGTTTTGGTTTGGTTCATCGGATATGCGCAGTGAAAACTTTTTTTTTTGGTTTTCGTTATTTTCCAATATTTTTCAAGTGGAAGGACGTTTATTATAATTTTAATTTAGTTTTGTTGTTATAAGTTTAATTTTTCATTTTTTTTGTTTCTTTATAAACAAATAAATAAAAAATTTATTAAAATTTTTCATTTTTCCAACAAGAATTTCCACTCGTTTTAATCGAATATGTATAGTGTATAAATATATATACAATTTTGTGAACGCGTTTTTGTTGTTTGCTGCTTTGTTGTGAAACTTTAGCTATATACATAGTCATACTATTCTATACAACTAGGAATGTAGATTTGTGGGCGATAAGAAAGTTTTCTTTAAGGAAATTATAGCAAAGAAAGAATATATAATGTATATGTGTAGTATAAACAATAAGGGTCATTATTTTCGTAAATTGTGTGCCGCAAGTAACTAAAGCATATATACGTTTCGGTGACCTATATATTTCATTGTGATTCTTGAATGAATTTTAATTTTCAAATTAATAAAAAAGAAACATGTGGGTAGCTATAGTTATGTAGTACGACCTTGACGATATGATTTTAATCGGAATATTTTAATTGTATTTCGATGATATGGTAAAAATCTTAATTAACTTAGACATAGTATATGTCGGCCGATTAGGAATTGTAACGAAAAAACCTTGCCACACAATTTCATTTAATTATTACCTATAAAATTTATTTATCAAGGAAATTTAGATTTTAATAGCAATATTACATGTTGATTGGGCTGAACGGTCACACCCAAATGCATTTATAGAAAAATATTATTCGAATAGCGAAATAATTGTTAGTTCATATATATGTATCAATTCATTAAGTCTCCTTGACCGAAACAAACATTTAGAATATAAATATTTCATAATTTACCGACTTTCCGAATATTTATTGAAAGCTTCACTTATTTTTAAAAGGTTTAGTCCAATTTCATAAAACGTTTCGAAACATTAAAATTTATATTTTCAAAAGATTTATATATCAATTTAAAAAAAGAGATAAAAGCTCTAAGGCACTATGACCAATATTGTCATATTAGAGGTGCCAAGCACCTTTTCTAAAGCAATAGTAGCTAGATTAGTTGAAAGCTAAATAAATATATACACATTTTTCACACTTTTCAGTAAAATTAATTGAAAGAACTTTGATCTACTTTAGAAATCTGTCAATTATATTTAAATTGATCCATTTAAGCTTATTAGAAAGCTTAAAATACAAACTCATTTGTAAATAGATTATGAGATAGGAATTTTCAGGATTTTAATGCCATATTCATTAACCTACCACTATATCATAGTCTACAAAGCTTTACCATATAACATTACCAATATAAGCTTTTTCATATAATATTAAACATCACAAGCTGACAAGTTTAAAGGTTAGATAATTTACAGACTTAAAAGTTAAAAACATATATATTTCAAATGTTGGTTAATTACGAAGTCAGTTAACTATAAAGTTTACCATTATAAATTTTAATATAACGATTTGCCTTCAAAAGTACTATGACAGATTTTTAACCATTAAATTGTTTTAAGTTTATTTAAAAATATAGCGTGTTACATACAGAAAACAGTTACAAAATTTAAAATGAACGATTTGTTAGCCAGGTCAACAAATTAACTTTTAAAAACGAATATGCTTTTGACCTAAGATAATTATTTTAAGTCATTTATGCGAGAATCGTACAATTAAATTTAAAAATTAAAATTGTTCCCAATAGACTTTGGTTTATAATTATGGACATTTCAAGGAATAATAATAACGATGTGCTGTAAACTTTTTACTACACCGTGAATTTACAAAAACACTTTGTTTTTACAAAAAAAAATTCTTCTATTTTGGATATAAAAATATGTTGCAAGCTTTTGCAAAAATAAAAATAATTAGAGATTAACTGTTTCAGGCTTTTAAAAAGAATTAATGTTTTAAAACTGTTTAATATTATAGTCTATTCACAAAGCTAATTAAACAAATACCATTAAAAGGACGAAAGCTAATAAAAGAACTATCTCCGTTCCTAGTATACTTTTTGAGTAGCTTTTCTACTGCTTACGAACGTATACACTTTTATAATTAAATTTTAAAAAAAATAAAGAACTTACTTATCATAACAAACTTTCAAGCTTTTAAAGAATTTTTAAATATTTTTGTCAAGAAATTACTCTTGTTTGTTTTTATTAAAAGTTTAAAGCTTTGTTAAATGAATCATACTTTTTATTTGTAAATGTATGTTTAAGTGTCTTCATAACACTAATTTACAAACACAATTGGAAGGCTGTTAGGTTTTTGATAGGATTTACGCAATATGCTTAAAAACCACTTTTATTTTAAAAGCTCTATGTGAAATATACGATTTGTTATATGATTAGTAAAGCTTTAGCAAATAGTATATCGACATCTCTATAAAACTAACTAAAGTAAGTTATTGGCTACCATAATAAAAATGTCCAAGCTTTTAATAGAATTCAATAAAAGAGGTATTTCCGTATCACTTTCATACTGTCGAGCTTATTATAGAATTTCATAAACGGGTTTTACTTAATCGAAAAAACATTTGCTGTATTTGTTAATCATTTTCAGTAATTCAGGATACAACTGTGACCTAAAAGCTTTTACAATTTACCAAGTCAATATTTTGGTTTCACTTTAACTAAAAGCTCTACATTATATATATATATATATATATATATATATATATATATATATATATATATATATATATATATATATTTATATATATATATATATATATATATATATATATATATATATATATATATATATATAAAAATGTATATATATATATATATATATATATATATATATATATATATATATATATATATATATTTATGTAAATTCTTTTTTTATTATTTAAAAATGGAAAAGCTCTATATCACATACTTTAATTTATCTGCTGGACACAAACTGCATTGGATTAGTTCAAACTTTAAGAATTAAGTAGGTTTAAATTGGTTCATTTGTTTTATAATTACTTTGACTGCCGAATTGTGCTAGCTGAATTTTATCAATAGAATTTCTAATCGCTCATCAGTTCACATCTCTAAACTTTAAAAATGATGCAGTGAAAGAGCTTTATTTTTTTATTTAATATAGAAGACTTTATTTAGGAAAGAAATTATTTCCAGTAAATCAGGAAATGATTGTTCTTTGTCAATCAACAAATAATAAGCACACTCAAAGGAATCTTTAAGTGTGCTTATTATTTGTTTGTTACTATAGCAGCTTAACTTGTATAAATGGCAGAGAGGTATTGTAAAATAGGATTTAGTAAAAGGCACTTTTAAACTTAGTTTACTTTAACCTAATTTAAAAATACAATACGAAAAGTTATAAGCTTTCATTTATTAAAAGGAGCTGGATTAATGTAAAGTAGCTCCAATTTCGTTTAAAAAAACATTCACTGAATTGGGGATATAATTGTATATTTAAAGCAAACCCAAACGGTGTTGTCCGTACAAAAATAACTTTTCATAATAAATGTTGACTATAGTAAAGCTTTTTTAAATGAAAGTTCAATAGACTTTTTTATTATAGTGGCCCTATTCGGGTTAACGTAACGTAAACGAAAGTGTAAGATGCTCATTTTAGATTTATATGTGATTTTAATACAATTCGACATGTTAAAGAGGTTGTATTAGACTAAATATTTGTTAGAATGTCTCAAGTATATATGTATATATATATATATATATATATATATATATATATATATATATATATATATATATATATATATATATATATATATATATATATTCTGTTTTACATTTTTAAGACTTTGCGAATAGAAAAGAATAATTTTTTTACGGTTTGGTTATTCCCAAAATTTACTTTGCTCAGAGCAGATACTTAACTCAGTTGGTTTTAGAAATTTATTATTAACTTTAATTATTAATTAAACTTTAATTAACTTAATTCAGATTTATAAAAATATTTTTCCATTAAATAAATGGGCGAATTTCATTCTGGCTTGAACAAATTTTTCGGTTTCACTGGAATGAAAAACGTCATAAGTAAAAAATTATAATTTATTCGTAATATTTTATAGTATTAGAATTTAATTTGTGAACATTAAGTAACAAACAAACAGTACAAACAGTACTACCCGGCCATTTTTAAATATTTTTTTAATTTTCTTATTTTATACAAAACGTCAAAATAAATTTACAATAACATTAATTCACGCCACACAATAAAATGAAAAGTCTTTGAAAAGTAACCTCGTAAATTGACTTTTCAACTATTGCCTATGAGACAGTAGCAGCAGCTTCGAGTTTGAAAAGTTTAGTTCGAAAAGGCTGCTGAGGCACACAGCATTAGAATACATTTTAAAGTTAAATTGATTCAAGTTCGAAAAATTAATACTGATCATGAACATAGACAGACACGGTTCAGATAGCCCAGTATTCTTAAAGAAGCTTACAATTGTTCAGTTAAAATTTAGGATTAATATATATATATATATATATATATATATATATATATATATATATATATATATATATATATATATATATATATAAAATTAAAATTTAGAACAGAATTTTTTAAACAGTATATACTTTTAGTGATACACTCAAGGTTCAAATACCCTTGAACACCCTCAAAATAACCCTTATTAATATTTATAATAATCAAACTTATATAACTATATGCATCTAGACCTCGTAAAATAAAACTTGAATGAATAATCAACATAAAATATTAATTATTTAATTAATGTATTATGAATTTATATGTGTTTATAAATATATTTTCTATTATTAGGCCAACATAATGTATACATAAAAACTATTACAACTACAAACGAAAGGAACCAATTAAGGTAAATTTTATACGGCAAAGTAGATTTTTTCATATATTCACTACCACGTATTTAAAAAATCCTAACCGAAGATAGTTAAACATATACTTATTGTACACTAACCTTAATTATATATATATATATATATATATATATATATATATATATATATATATATATATATATATATATATATATATATAACCGTGCAATAAAATCTGGAAAGACTAAAATTTTCGAATAAGCAATGAATGCAGGACGTAAGGAAACAGGAGATGAAAACCTTCCAACTTGCATAATCCACCAGTATCCAGTTTTGTACATTAAGATTACTTATCTTAGCAGGAACCAACTAGATAAACTTTGTTAGCTATGTAGATGTTTTCGGACGAAATTATGTGCGGAGTATAGTATTTATCGGGATTGTTCTTTTACAATAAATTATGTACAAATTTTTATTTGAATTAAGTTCCGTCTCTTATTTTACACTTATATTTGTAGTTGCGGCAAAATCGTCCCATTTTCATGATATACAGTACTGTGTTCTATGTACAGTACTGTATATTCTAATTAAATCCATGTTACCAAGAAAAACTGTCTCCGCCATCAACTTAAACTCAATATTTTCTTAAATCAAAGTAATGTTTAGATATTAGATTAGAATATTCTCATTCATGAATAAAACAACACAATACATAATCTATTGACCTAAATAACATAAACATAAAAACATAAAATGTATATGCATGCACAAAAAAATGGAATATCGAGTCAGACAAACAAATCAAACCAAAATGTAATTCTTAAATATCATTGACATAGTCACACAGGTACCATAACCACCCTCTTAACAACACATATAAGTGTAAAACTTTTTCGTCGCAACATTTTTAAAATACAAAACAAACGAAAAAAGCTTCTTTCGCGTTTCAAACCCGAAAACTTTTAAGATGTATTCGTGTTCTAATAAAATTATAATATTTTCGATATTTGCGTTGTTAGTATTATAATAGAAAGTGAAATGGTATCACACATATTTTTTTTTTTTTTTCGTTTATACACTTAAGACGTTTAAAAAAAATTGAAAAGCTTTTCTAATAATTTCACTGTCGGTATTCTTGTCAGTCTAAAGTGAGCGATCTAAGAAATAACATTATTTATTTATTAAATATTAAATAAATAAGAAAGTAATATTTAATTTTATTTTTTTTAATAATATTACGTGAATATTTATAAAACTATTAACTATAATGTGAAATAAATAAATTAAAATTTAAAATAAAACTTTGCAAAGACAAATTTTAGTATAGTTAACGATATACTCGTATGCGGATAAAGCTTTTTTGTACTTGTTAAAAAAATATTATGATATAATATAATAATACTTTAAGTGTGTTCTGAATTTTGTTTTATTTACGTGGAACATTTTACGTGAACTATAAATTAACTGTATCTATAGTGCCTGATGTACGACAGTGACGAAGAAGCTCCATTTGTGGTGTTAACATCACCAGCCGTCGTTAATATGCAGGTTCGATTCTGGAATTAGGCTTATTATTTTATTTTATATTATAATATTATGTACATTAAATAGGGTCAAGGTAAATCAAAGTGATTTTAAGAAGTGAAATTTAATAGCTTATATATATATATATATATATATATATATATATATATATATATATATATATATATATATATATTTATATATATATATATATACATATATATATAATATATAAATATCGTGCAATTACGTTACTGTTTATATATTTATGCTTAAGTGTATATGTGTTTGTAGTATAAAAAAGCAACTTTTTTTCTGTTCTACTTTTTCGCGTTAATAATCGCGACATATTAATTTATAACAAGGCTATGTACATATTTTTTATTTGTTATAAATATATTTTCTTGAAGGATATGTAATTGTTAATAATAATACAAAATGTACAGGATATTATTATTCATATTGAATTTCGATTGAGACGTGAATGATTTAACATAATGTTTAGTTTTTATTATGATGGAGCTTTTCTACCGATCGAACATATTAAACAAAAATATTTCATGAAACGTGAAATACTCAGTTATATTGTTAATAAAAAATATATATTATGATTTATTTATAAATTAATTGGTTAATGTTTTTAATTAATTTTTTTTGTTTATATATAATTTTAGCCCGCTAGTTATGGTAAAAAAAACGGAATGTGGTACGCATCGCCAGGTAATCAAGGTTGGGGAGGATCAAATAAAAATCTTGCACGTAAAGCATCGATCGTTGAAGCCGATGTTTCACAGCCAGCTGGAGCGGGTGTTAAACCCAGTGCCGGCCGTGTTATACGCATAATTAATAATATGGACCATAGTGTTCAAGTGAGTATAGAAATCAATTTAATCACCATCAATCATTTATGTAATTATTTTTTTATGGCACGCATATCCCTTTGGTGTCGCAACATATATCCGTGAAATTAAAATTGCTAAAAATATTTAATTTTTTTTGTTATATGATGTGACAAGTGTGTGTATATCGAATTAATTTTGTGGCCCATATAATACGAATAATTATGACTGTACATTTTTTTTTAAATTTACATAATGTAACAATCAAATTATTAGCCTACTAAGGTAGTACACTCCTGGGTCAAATTCAAAAAATATTACCACATAACAATGTTTTCCAATGCTCATTGTTTTTATTTATGCTTAAAAATGAGGATAAATTTTACTAATTGGATTACTAATTGGAGTGTTTACACAAGGCATTTTATTCCGGATTTTTCAGCAACATATTCCCTCATCGTTTAGTCAACAAAAAAAGCAGCATTTCTTGATGAAATGTGATCCAAATCAGATCACGCATTACATAGAAAGCAAAGACGCAAATTGAACCAAATTCGTTTTTGGATCACAAATGGTGAACCGATAATTTCATAACGAGATGAATGCTTTTGAATTTTTGTGTCGTTTCATGAGACATGATCTGATCTTGATCAGATCAAACGTCAAGAAATGAGGCTTTAAAAAAAATTTAAAATTAAAACTGACAAGAAAAACAAAATATGAAAAAATGAGTCATTGAGAATTTTTTTTTATTCATTTTTGTTTGGGTGAGTGAGAAAAATCCCTAGAAACCAACAATAATTTGGTGCAAAAAAAATCCCAAAATTATCGTAAAACGAAACCGGGTTTGTATGGAAAAAGAAAAAAATCTGAGAATCAAATGCCTCCAGTAAACACACGGAATCGAATTAAAAATTCACTTACTTATGATATAATCCTTAACCATAACAAACACGGTGAAATATTTATGACAGTAAATTTAAATTTGCTGTGCGAATGAAATAGTTAAAATTTTGTTTACAAACTGAATCGCGTCGAAAAAAATACAAGCCAACTATGATTTTAATTTTATTATTTTATAACTAACTATACAGTGATTTTATCAAATATTAGGTTACGATTTTTTAAAATCACTTGTCAATATTATATTTTTATTAATTTTTGTAGAGACAAAAAAAATATTTACCTGTCAAAATTTTTATTTTTAACATGTTCTTAACACATTCTAAAAGACACAAATCAATTAAAAAAATAGGCAATGCAATATCTTTTGCCAAAAATTAAAGCCTAATAACAAAAAATAAATCTAAATATAGTTTTAAAATTTTAATCACCTTCATTTCTGGGCGAAGTTTCAAAGCCTACTTTGAGCTTCGTTTTATTTGGATATCGCTCAAGCTCTAAATGTCAATCGTAAAATATTTATATGGTAATAACTAATAATGCTACATGCAATGGTACACCTACTTTTTGTGTTGATAGAACATTCGATAAAAATATAATACTTTCATTTTATTCCTCGTGAGTTATGCATTGCTGCCTCCAGTAAGACAAATTACGACCACGGAAGTAGTTAATATTATTTAACACTATTATTTCATTATAGTCAAATTAACTGATTTTTTGGAAATAATGTTTCACAATAATATAAATTATAAAATTGCACAGGGGTTCCCTATAGTTATTTTAAATTCTAATCATTCGAAGAATTATAGAAAAAAAAGACAACTGATATGTAGCCTAAATAAGGTTGGGGCAATAAATCAAACCATAATACATAGGCTACGAGCTGAATTAACCTCTAAATTATAGTTATATATTAATTGACTTCTAGAGTAGTTTAAAAACCGTTGAGATCGTACCTATATATACATAAGGCAATAACTTTGTAAACAATCACTCCAAAATAACAGAATATGGCCAGTATGAATATAGGAGCATACGTCAAATATTATATTCATTAGGAGAAAACTCCATCTTTAAGGTCTTGAATCGATTGTGGAGCATTGGCATAGACCTTATCTTTTACGTAGCCCCAAAGAAATAATCAAATACCGAACTCATTTAAACCTTTCATTCAAAAAGTCTAAAGGTGTTAAATCACAAGATCTCGATAGCCAATTGTGATCACCTCTTCCAAATAACACGGTCAGGAAATTTTTCTTGCAAAATTGCGATTGTTTCGTTGCTTGTGTAAAAATAAACGTCGTCCACATCTTTATCTTCCAATTCCGGCCATAAAAAATCATTAATCATAGCTCGGTAGCGCAATCCATTCACCGTAACAGTTGCACTAGCCTCATTTGACGTGAATTTTAACAATTTCAATGCGTTGTTGAAGCGTGTATCGTACAATTTCTAGTAATGGCGTAGTATTTTACTTGTCAAATGTTGACAGCTTCAAAATTGACAGCTGCCCAAATAGCAGGCTATTCAAAATGAAACATCTTATTGGGTAACTCTATATAAACGGAAGCTATTATAAAGAATGTTTTACAGCCAATAGCCGCATTAGCGAGCTATCGGAATATTTTTAGATGTGCTTGATTTAATAATTCTTCTGATACGGAGGAATATCTGTAATCATCACTAATTCTGTTCTGGAAATTTTGGATAAAATGGTTTACAAAACAAAGTGTTATATAGGATACTGCACAGATACAAATTCATATTTTGAAGTATTGAGAGGGTCTAACAATATGTATGTTAAAGATTAAGATATGTTGTGATGTGCACATTATTCATCATGTGACCATTGTGATCATTGTGATCAGTGTGGCGTTATGTGAAATTTCGTTTAATACTTTGCGTTAGCAAAACAAGATGTCTGGAGCTAATGCCATCAACTTAAAAGATTTTACAATTATTTCAAAAATTAAGTCGTCGTTTTTCTCGTGCATGAAAAAGGGTAATATCCCTCGTAACTTTTTCAGATGAGAAGTCCAAGTTTTTGCGCTTTTGTTTTTACATAATCAAGTTCTGTATTCCATAAAGCTATGGGATATGTTGACGTATTGAAAATGACTGCGATGGAAATGTCAGAAGAACTGCATGATGCGACTGTGAAGTATCAGATAAAAATCAATAAAAAATTCGTTTTTCCAATGGTGAGTTTAATGCTATCAAGTCTTGTCCACAATGGAGCTATAACGCGAGAATGGTTTTTAGCCATGTCCTAAATTTTTACTCCAATTTTCAAGATTTTCAAAAAATTTCAAGACTGTAAAACCATTTATTTGATGGGTTACCTGAAACAATATGGAAACACTGAAAAATTGACCGAAAAATGAACCAGATGTTTTAACATTGCGTTCGAAAATAAGCAAAAGTTTCTGGAACTGTGTTTATATGCCTTTTCGGGACAAACGCAGCGACTTAAGGAATTTTTTTCAATATATAGTAAATGTCACTTAGAAATCAACACTTAAAAAGTAATCGTTATTACAAGGCGCAATACTGCGTTTTTTAATAGCTTGCAGCAATGTCAACCTAAACTTTAAAAAACTTAAATTGATTTAAAAACTTATATCTTTTTTTAAATTCTACCTCCGGTCCTGATTTATTTATACACAACGACAGCATCTTAACACATTTTAATCGTATGTGACCAGTTTTGAACCTCTTAAATAGAATTTTTGGAGCAATTTTGCACTGAGCATTTTCATGTTATATGTACTGAATTGTTGTCAGAGGGGATATACTAATATTTTACAAATTAACACAGTCATGTCACGAATTATCTCATGTAAATTATTATCCAGTAAAATTGGTTGTGTTTCTACTACGTATATAGGAGTCGTAGGGGAAGTTACTGTTATTTCAATGCACTTTTCGGGCAGCATTGACTTTAAACTTTTCATTGTGTACAAGAATAGTGTGACAAGAAGGCAGTGTTTACTTAAAATAATAGCTTACTTAAAAGCTATTGTAAACAATTTAACAGCAAGATCAATATAAAGTGAACATTGTAAGAAATTAAAGGTAAAGTTTATTTTACTAAATATTGGTACTACTATCCTAAAAAATGTTTGTTTCAATTAACTAAGTAACTTATAAACCATAACAAAAAAAACCGACAATGCGTGATACAGACCCTTGCAATAACGTCATTTCAATCATTATACTGATGCAACGAAATCCCCTGCTTTCACAAGAAATTGATGAAAATACTAATTTTTATCTAAGGGGCCAGTAAAATAGTAAAACCTAAAGAAATTTTAAATATAACAGAGGCAATTAAAAATTCCAAGCTGCCAGGCAAATATGGATAACCAATATCCTATACTCAAACAACTTCATCGAAAAGCTGTAATAAACCTAACACATGTATAAAGTTTAAAACACGATATTTTTCAAATTCATGTTGCGCTTTCCATATCTAAAGCATAAATAAAGGTAAATCTAGATTGGAAAATTATAGGCCTACTTAATGGATTAAGCAAACTTCCGCTCAGAAATGTTCTTAAACTATAATTTTATTATACATGAAGATCAATTTGGGTTTCGTTCTTTGCATTCTGCAAATCATCAATTTTAACGGACTAGTAAGTTTGCGAAAAATCAGCTCAATTTTGATAACTTTTGACATAACAAAGGCATTTAATAAAGTCTGGAATGATGGATTGATCTAAAGTTCAGAATAATTAATTTAAGCTTTCTCTATAATTATTCGCAATAATAAAACCGTTTATCGAAGACCATTTTTTTTAAGTAAAAATTAATAATCGCAAGCATCTAAATTTATAGCAATACTTTCTGGTTTCTATTGTTCTTCTTCTGGCACTGCATTGTAGAAGTTTTTAAATGCAATGTACACCGTAACATTGTTTCTTTACATAGTTCTTTTGCTCCTCGTGCTATTTTTTCCAATTTTTCTACTTTTACAAATATTGTCTTGAAAACTAGATTTTAATACATAAGGTATCGGAGAACTTAGTATATAATATATATATATATATATATATATATATATATATATATATATATATATATATATATATATATATATATATATATATATATATATATATATATATATATTTATTTATTTATATATATATATATATATATATATATATATATATATATATATATATATATATATATATATATATATATATAAATTAATAACGCTCAAATAAAATTAAGGTCAACATAATTACGAATTTTTTCGAATTGATCATAAAATTAATACAGAATTTCATATATTCGAATTACAAACTTGAATTTGCGTTTGTCGTGGAAATTACTAAATGTAGATGAAATTTATTTATAGCCCTTCTAAATAACAAACAAAATTTACAATTACCCTTTTTTGTGTATTTGTGGTTAAATCTTATTTTCTTTTTTGTTAGTGTTGCGGGAGGTTTGGTTGTATTATACACCATTTCCTTAAATTATCGCGTTTGTTACTCGAAAATGTTTAATTCAATTTTATTTTAATTTATGTTATTGTGATAAGATCGCTCTATATTGTTTTTTTTCGTTTTAATTATAATTTGAAAGTAGTCACATGTTAAACATTTGGTGCGGGTTAGTCAATATTTTGAAACTACAAACCTTAAATATGAAGTTAATCGGAGAAAGTACACCAAAAAATTACATCAAACATGTAGATTTTTAGTATCCAAACAAAGCGTTGGTAAGTTAAGGCTAGACTAAGTTAAGGCTAAACGAAGTTCCCCGATAAATTTAAAATATCGGTATAATTTTAAAAGCTTTAATCGACTTGGACCATCATGTATTTCTGCAAGTATGTACGTCAAATGGCCATTAAAGCTGGTAACTTTTCTTAAATGTAGATCAAAATAGATAAACTCTACCATTTTACTATATGTTCAATTTACCAGCAATAAATCAACCAAACAATTATATTTACCTTATTACGGTTC
This sequence comes from Tipula confusa, assembly GCA_963556175.1. Taxonomy (NCBI): domain Eukaryota; kingdom Metazoa; phylum Arthropoda; class Insecta; order Diptera; family Tipulidae; genus Tipula; species Tipula confusa. The sequence continues at coordinate 160,506,385 of OY744477.1, read as the reverse complement.
AAAGTGTTGCCCCATTAATCATCAGATGAAAATTTTAGATTACATGTCAACAAAATTAATCACTAAAAACTACACATTTAACGAGTGAATAACTACATAGTAATACCCATTGAAAGCGAACACGAACTAAGTCAATTTAAACTTGATGGAATTGAATAAAAAAAAAATTTGAAAAAGCTTTCAAAATGAACATCGACACTAAATTAAACTTTCAACAACATTTCATACTGCAATGACATCAAACCGTATTTTGTCATTTTCAATTCAGTTTTTCTGCACAAAAAAATAAATTTTCCGTTAATTTATTTTCTTGTCCTTGAATATGATTTTTCTTTTAGTCCCCCCTTACCTTCTTTTCCATAATATAAAGAGTATAATATAAAAAAAATAAATTTTATATCGATTAAAAAAGGACGAGCAAACGAAAAATATGTATTATATTGTTAAACGGCGACAAAATGAATAAAAACTAACAAGTAAATCAAAAAAACCGTTAAAAAAATGGTTTTCCCCATATATGTACTACATACAGTATATAACGTGTAGTTGAATGTAGTTATATATCTCTCATGCTAATTTCACGACTAGAACTTCCGTCATTTTATTATATATCCATTTATTTTCTATAAAATATAGGGTGATTCATGTTGGCTGCTTAAAAATGCATGCAAAAAACTAAAAAAAAATTTTTTTTTTTTTTCAGTGTCGCGTACTTTTAAATTTAAGAACATCTCAGCCATTTGAAGAAGTATTAGATGATTTGGGGCAAGTTTTAAAAATGACCGGAACAAAAAAAATGTATACAGCTAGTGGACACGAAGTAAGTCTAATATAATTATTATTATCTGTTTTATTGACAGGTCAATGAACGATTTTACTTCTTTTATATAATCCAAATGAAATTGATTTTGGTGTTATGGTTTTTGGAAATATTCTTGATTTTAATTAATTCTTATGGCAGCAAAGTCTTCTTTTAGTTTGTAAATATTTATTTTTTTTGGTATTCAGACGTTCGTAAGTAAATTCAAAAAATTTCATGAGATTGGTTAAAAATTCACACATAAAATTTCAGATGTACATTCAGAATGAAGGCACTCATTTCAATGTAATATATTAGATTGAATCAATTTGGTAACACATTTGCACCTATACCAATTTTAATTCAGCAAAGTGTGTCACAATTATGTAATTCCTTAGATTTTAGAAGCGTTCATGGCGAATTTTTTGCGAATTTTCTAGACTAAATTTTTTATTTGGTGTCTTCTAAATATGATTTGATAGTATTCTTAAAAACCTTTGTCATTTGGAGCTTTAACGACCGTTTAAAAACTTTAATACTTATATTTCAATCGCTTAGCCAAATTGGCTGAAATTGTTAAGATTCTAAAAGCTTTCATTAAATGAAATTTAAATTTAATAAAGCTTGGAATCTTCAAATTTACTGTAAATGATGTAAAATGGGAAACAAGCAGAAAACTAGATAAAATTGGATGTGCGTTTAACCCATTGCTGGGACAGCAGATTCGTTTGCCATAAATAGTAAAAAAAAATTAGAATAATTAAATTATTTTGTCACAAAATGTCTCACAAGTATTTTATAAAAAAGCTCAATTAGTACAATATTTAAAAAAAAGCTCAGTTATTAAAAATAAGCATCTACCACCATATAAATTATCTAAGTAATTTAAAACTTTATAAACATCTTAAACTTTTAAACAAACTTCAAAAATGTAACAAAACATATTCAATAAGCTCAAAGCTTTCAATTCATTTTTTTTAAATAACAGCTTTTATAAAAACCGTAAAATTCAAATTGATGAAAGCTTTTGCTAAACAGAAACCTTCCAAAGGTTTAATTTATTCTTTAAGTTGTTAATTTTCTAAATAAAAATTTCACTATAATTTTAACTTTAATTACTATAAAATCAAATATACAATTTTAAAAGTCTAATTTATGCTTTAAATTTCATTTAACTGCAATAATAACTTTGAATTTAAAAGCATTTATTTATAAATTGTTCTATACCTGAGTGTAAAGTTCGATTACAAATTCACTTTAAAAGTTAAACTTTGTACTACTTTATCTTCAAAATGTAAAAGCTCATATATATGTGACTTACTTCTTATAGAAGGAAATAATTTTCAAATGATGATGACCCTTATAAAAGTATAATTTTTTTTTAAGATTTTTTACGGTTAAAGTATTATTTGTTTTTTAAGCTTTTACTTAACATATAAACTTAGAAATATTTAGTCTAATATAAAATAATTGTAAAGTCTTAGTTATGAACTTAAGTTTACTATAATACTTGATAATTCGTGATAGCCAAGTTGGTTAAACTAACAAAAGCTTTCAGTTTATCTATGATAAAAAAATGTTTAGTTAAATTTAGGCTGAAACTTTTGTACACGTATATATTTTGATCCAAAAAGGTTTAAGACTACAGTTAATTAGTAAATCTACCTATTATGCTACTTTAAACTTTTCAATAATCATGTTTAAGTTTTCATTGTGTTTAGAAAAAGATAGAGAAAGCTTTCACTAAATTAAAATTGAAACTACAGCAGTGATGTTATATCGAACGTTAAAAAATGCTACGTAACGCTCAATTAGATTTAACCCTAAAACAGTTAACAGAAAAACTAACGATCCTATGGAAATTAAATGTTAAAAGTCTTGCAAATTTCTATCTTAAAAGCTCAGTTAGTAAAAAAAACTAATAAAGCTCATTATATGATATTAGCAGATTATACTATATAATTTATGTTAAAATTGAAATCTTCATTAACATTCAAAAGTTTCAAACAAATTGCGAAAATTAGCTTTAATAAGCTTTTAATTCAATTGAGTTTTGTATAAATGAAAAGTTTATATTTACCTCCATATCGTATTTATTCAGATTTTTTCCAAACCCGATAATTTTATTAAAGCCTTTATAATAAATACGAAATTGTTACGAAAAACTTATGTGTTCAAAGCTCTATTTGCTTTTCAGAAATTTTAAATTTTATTTCTTTAAAATTACTTTTCTTATGAACTTTTGATAGTGCCTCTTTCGGGTTTGGCGTACTTTTTAATTAAAGTCGTAACTATAGAATTATTTAAAACGGGAAGCTTTCAATTAAATTAAATTAATTTAATAGTTATAGAGATATTTAAACCAGTGGAATCGATTTTGGGACCACTATAAACTTAAAAAACACTGTATATATAAGCAAACTTTGTAGCTTTGAATCATTCATGTAGCTATAGTTTTAAAAAACTTTGTTTAGAATAATCCATTTGCATCGGTAGGTAAGTTATATCATATCGCTCTTCTAGATCAATCTAAGCGTTCATTAAACTATATTCTCGTAATTAGAACTATTCTCCATAATATTGTTCTCTCGATAATTTATTAAAATCACTCATTATGCGCATGGCACAATTTTACTAAATAATTTAAAATTATTATTTTAACAGATACGAAGTTTCTCTCAACTCCGTAACGAGTTTGCAGATGTAGACACATTTTATCTCGGACCCGGTACAGTTGGACCAGGTATGGCTGGACCTGGTTCACCAGTACGTCGATCTAGATCACGTGCTGGTGCACCAATTGTTCCAGAAGAAATACCTGTTACAAAACAAACTGTTGTAGCGCGACAAGCACGAGCACGAAGTAAAAGTCGTCCCCGAGTTTTGTATGCACCTGAAAGTGAAATTGTGCGAGCGGCTGATTATTCGATGATCGATATGTTAAAAGAAGAACCAAGCCGCGTTACAATTAAAGGATTGCGTAGAACGTTTTATCCGCCCGTACATCATCCACCACTCGATAATTCACCGCCAGATAAAAAATTATTATTGCATTGGGTACATGGGTATCGTGGCATTGATGCGAGACGTAATTTATGGGTTCTACCAACCGGTGAACTATTATACTATGTTGCTGCCGTTGCTGTACTTTTTGATCGGGATGAAGAATCACAAAGACATTATACGGGCCACACCGAAGATATTATGTGCATGGACGTGCATCCATCACGAGAGCTAGTGGCGTCAGGACAAAAAGCTGGTCGTGATCGAAAATCACAAGCGCACGTACGAATTTGGAGTACAGAATCACTTCAAACGCTATATGTTTTTGGAATGAGTGAACTCGATGGTGGTGTTACAGCAGTAGCATTTTCACAACTGGTATGTAATTTTCTATCATTTTTGTTTTAATTTCCTGTAATTAACAAATTTTAAATTTCTTAAATTAAAATTCGGGGTGTGCCGATAAACTTCCTTAGAATACAAAAATATGTATAATGTAAGGCAACATAATATTTTAATCTATTATCTGTATAATTATTTAAATAGAATGGCGGAAGTTATATTCTTGCTGTTGATTCAGGGCGTGAAAGTATTTTATCGGTATGGCAATGGCAATGGGGTCATTTATTAGGAAAAGTTGCGGTATGTAGATAATTATTTGTTAATTATTCCACCAATATTATTTATTTAATATTTTATTGATGTTTAGACATTGCAAGAAGGTCTATCCGGAGCAACATTCCATCCACTAGACGATAATCTGCTAATAACACATGGTCGTGGACATTTAGCATTTTGGCATAGACGAAAAGATGGATTTTTCGAACGAACCGACATTATTAAACCGGTGAGTCCCCCGAATAACATTAAACAATGTCCAGTCTATATATACAAATTTAAATTATATTTTCAGCCTTCACGAACCCATGTCACAAGTGTACAATTTGAACCAGACGGCGATGTTGTCACAGCGGATAGTGATGGTTTCATAACAGTGTATAGCGTAGATTCAGATGGTGCCTATTTTGTTCGAATGGAATTTGAAGCCCACAACAAGGGTATTAGTTGTTTAGTTATGTTGTCCGAGGGTACATTACTTTCGGGTGGCGAAAAAGATAGAAAAATTGCAGCATGGGATTCATTACAAAACTACAAACGTATTACGGATACAAAACTACCAGAATCGTCTGGCGGTGTACGAACTATATATCCACAACGACCTGGCCGCAATGATGGTAATATTTATGTGGGCACAACACGGAATAATATTTTAGAAGGTTCACTACAACGTCGATTCAATCAAGTTGTTTTTGGACATGGCCGCCAATTATGGGGTTTGGCCGCTCATCCCGAAGAAGAACTATTTGCAACAGCGGGGCATGATAAAAATATATGCTTGTGGAAAAAACAAAAACTACTGTGGACAACACAAGTTGGTTATGAATGTATTTCCCTGTGTTATCATCCCTTTGGGGCAGCTCTTACTGCTGGTAGTACCGAAGGTCATCTTCTTGTTTTAAATGCGGATAGTGGTTCTGTTATGCTAACACTAAGAATTTGTGGATCACCATTAAATTGTCTTGGTTTTAATCAAGTTGGGGATATGGTTGCGATTGGGTCGCAAAATGGCAGTATATATTTGTTTAGAGTATCGCGTGATGGTTTTTCCTATAAAAAAGTTAATAAAATTCGAGGATCTCAGCCACTTGGTCACATCGATTGGAGTATCGACGGAAACTTTTTACAAACCGTCACTACTGACTATGATTTACTATTCTGGGACGTACGATCGCTTTCACCTGAAAAGAGTCCAGTTGCTATGAAAGATATTAAATGGTTAACACATAATTGTACTGTTGGCTTCTTAGTTGCAGGTAAATATTTTTATTGAAATTTTGTTGGTTGACATATGGTTTTACTAAACTCGAACTATTTAGGTATCTGGAATAATAGATACTATTCAACAACTGGTGCCTTAATGACTACATCTAATAGATCAACTGGACAAGATATGTTATGTGCAGGTGATGCCGATGGTTATCTAAGACTGTTCAGGTAATGATCACATAGTTATTAAATATTGAATAGATGTATATATCATACATTTCTATATATTAGGTACCCATGTATCAGTTCAAGAGCTGAATATGCTGAAGCAAAAACCTATTCGAATTCGGTAGCATGTGCAAGATTCTTATTTGGTGATCGTTATATTGTTACCGTTGGTGGTACTGATGCTACACTCATGATATGGGAATTAGTAGAAGAATAGCCCCTGTGGCCATCGTGGCGTACAAATGCTGCGACCTCGGAATCACCACGTTCACCAAGATCACAAACTCATATATCACCAAGGCAGCCACAACCCACAAAAACATCATTTTCACCACGAGAACAACGGCCCAGTATCATATCATCAGTAGCCGATAGTGAAACCACAACAACAGGTGAGAAATGGGTAAGTGGATGTAAAAGACATAACCAAACGGCATTTGAAAATGTCTGGGATGGGGTATTTAGTTAGTACATATATGTATTATATATAGGTATTTGTAGATATCTATTTTGACAGTATATACATTGTTTGAAACTCACAATAAACAGTACACAGGTTATGTCGATCAGTACACTAAATACACATAAATATATAAAATAAAATTACCTTAAGTCAAACAACATTTTTCACAAATACCGGCATCTTCAAATTCTTTATGCAATTTCAAATCGTATTGGCATCTTTGATCTTTTGAGGTTTACTCAGATACCTATAACGAAAAAGATATACATTCCAGATTAAGATGGTGCTTACAAAGTTTAAAGCTCTAAATAATATCAAAAATAAAACAAGTTAAGCAGGCCATTGCAGGATTTTACAGGCCATTACTAATCGATTTTGATCCTGAGCTGCTTCGTATTGTACATTTCCGCTTTTGCGTATACAAATTCTCATAGTAATTCTCCTATAGCAAGAACCGATTTGTTATTCCGTACAATTGTAAAACGTATTCGCACTTCTTTTTAGGCTAGATTCTGTTGCTTGACAGCAACACGACACACCTCATCAAATGATTTATTTTTAGGTTCAATATTATTCCATAACTAGAATAAGCTGGGTGGCACAGACAACCTAAGTTTTCAATACCTCCCATAGAGCTATCACATCATTAGAATGGAGGTTGGTTTCCATAAAATTTTCAGCTTCGTTTATCAGACCAATTTGTGACCGTTACCTTTGAATTTGGTCACAGCCCACCGATATGATCTCACATCTTGGACGACCCAAGATTGTCTCTTAGAAATTAGCACATGATAAATTTGAGTTTGGGACATCTTACGCGGGGGTGTCCATATTTCTAAGTGAATGTTTTATGAAAAAAGAATGTGCTAATCATAATGAGATCAGTCTAAGACTAAGATAAAAGCTAGATCGCTAGGCTTACTGCTTGAATCATTATAAAATAATTATTGCAAAAACTTAACAAAGAAAAACTAAAAGTTTACAAATATACAGTTTAAGACTGGAACGTGCATTCGCGCGACCCGACGTTTCATGGCACTATATCAGCATTGAAAGAGTATCATTCAAAAAACTTGATGGCCGAAAAGTAGAGACAATGTGACCCAAAGCTATGCGTTGCTTTAAGTGGTGACGACCACGACAATCTTGACGTTGGATTTCTTCTTGGATTTCGCGTAAAAATCTTCTTTTAGAATGTCAAAGTTCTCAATAACCGTATGTTTAACTACGTATTCCGAATATTGAATGGTGATTTTAGCTATAGAGCTGGCAAATGGCAATAGGGATGAATAATATTATATGCGGAAGATCCCACAGAATCTTTTAAAGCAAATAACATAGACTACAATTTCTTTACATTTTAAGCTTCAATTTATAATTATTTATATAATTATTTTAAAACCATTTTTTGAACTTAATCATAAATAAAATATTAACATTTATTATCTTCATAAACATTATTCTTTAAAGGGTCGAACGTCGGAAGATGGGTCAGACGACACTGATGATAAGGAAAATGCACAAGTTGAATATGCAGTTTTACTTCCAGACTCGTTTGCTGTTCTCGACTCCTAATATTAACTTTTTTTTCATTTTACCATAAACTAAAAAACTTTTTTAACAATTGGATATTTAAAAATTAACATAAAAATTTCGAATTCTTTATTAAAAAAAAAATTAATTAAAATTTAAAATATTTCTCACAAAAAATTAATTTGTGATTTAAAAATACTTTGCACTATTTACTAAGTAAAAATTTGTATAATTTAACAAATAAACCATAAATGTACGTACACATATCAGACAGAAACCAGAACCCAGAAATAAATAAATAATCATCCCATCATATAAATAGAATAAAATAATAGAATATATTTTTTACTGAAAATTTTAAATCAAACTAAATAAATAAAATAATTTTTAGTAATATATCAAATTTTTAAAAATATTTTCAATCGTTGTAACGAAATACATTTGCTGTTTTAAAATTGTATAGAATGATCGGAAGAATTTGTTAGTCATAGCATAATTTAATGGCCGGGGATGGATATTCATTGGGTCGTTTTTTTAGTTGCGATTTTTATTTTTATTTTACTACAAAAATTAAAAATAATTCGAAAAACGTCTTACACATATATATCACAATAGAAACGGATCAATTAAATTAATTAATATACAATCGTTTAATTTATAAATAACGAGTCTTCCATTTAATTTTTCCATTAAAACATTTTTTTGGAACGAATCCAAAGGATATCCCTTCGATGGCGACTATATAATATAGGATATGGCAGATCGTTCAATTTTGACAAAAACCAGATAAAATTCGTTTAAATGATTTATAAGCGCAGGTCGCTCTACTATATAATAAAAAAAATTTGTAAAACAAATAACAATTAATAAAATTTAGATTTTCAAATTAAAAAATAAAAGTAAAAACACAAACTGCCAATAGGTTTAGTAAACGATATAATTATTTGAAAATTAATTTGTTATGTAGTCAAATTTAAACAATTTAATAAATTTTATATTATTAATAAATTTAAATTGTGTAAACGGATCGTTTATATACAGCAAAATATTTTAAGAGATCCAACCAAAACCCAAAACAACCCAGCCCAAATCATTGAATTTTCTATATTACAAAAAATAGAACAAATATAAATAAATCATATACCATTAAAATTAAAATTAATTAATTAAATATGTAATTTTTATATAACTAAAACCCTAAAAACAACAACATATTAACTGAAAAATAAAATTAAAGTTTTTAATTAAACAATAATATAATATCAAAATTTAATTTAAATACTTGGAAATAACATTTTCAAATTTAACTGCACTTGGCAAATTAAATTATATTTATTATGAAAATATAAAATATTTGCTTGCGAACAATTAGTTTTCAATTAATTTAATTAGTACAATTCGGTATAATTTATTGTTACCGAATGGTCACTATTAATTTGTTCTAACATTCATTTTTATTTAAGTTAATTATTTATTTTAACTTTGCAAGCAAAATCAAAAATAATTAAAAACAATCCATTATATATATATATATATATATATATATATATATATATATATATATATATATATATATATATATATATATATATATATGTATATATATATATATATATATATATATATATATATATATATATATATATATATATATATATATATATACCAAACATTATAATTATATATTAATCTAATTAAATATAATAAACATATATGTAATATGCAAATTAGAAAAAAAATTTGAGAAGAAAACCTTTTGAAAATTATTTAAATACATAAAATAGAAGAAAATACATAAGAAATCACCAAAGATACAAAATAAAATATTCAAAACCAATGTAAATAATTTTAAAAATTTCAAAACAAAAAATTTATTAAAGTTATGTCGTAAGTAAATTTTGTGTTTCTATTTTAAAGTTTTAGGTCCTTGCTTTTAAGAGGATCACCAACTTAAACACTTGAATTCTTCAACAACTTGAATTAACTTCTTCACCAAATCACTGCCATTTTACGTCGTGAACCACGATTCACTCGAAATATCTAACATAACAAATTAAAGATCCAGAAGGCTAAACATAACATCAAAATTCTTACCTTTTTCATGAAACTGTCAAAATCCAACTATTGATATTTATTTCAGTTCTTAATCGGGATATTAATGTTCTTATTACGATAGCTTCCTCTAATTTGCCTTTGAGAAATCAACAAGTATGTTAGCTACCTAAAATACAAAATGGTAAATTTTGTGCTAAATCGTTCAGTAAAAATGTTTCAGGGCTGTCGCATTCTATAAACATATATTCTGTATCAATTGTTTTTTTGCAACAGCGATGGAGTACACGATGTGACTACACAGAAAATAAACCTAACATTGAAAAGAATCTATCGAACCAGATGGTCCTCTTGATTCTCTTTTCCATTGTCGTAATGTTGAGCCTTATGATTATTTTACAAGTATATTTTCATGGACATTGTCCTTTGGCACTTTATAAATGTATGTCTGGTTCAAATCTGGAAATTTAATTTGCCAGGATCAATAAATTTAAAACTTCTTTTGTTCGGAGTGAGCGAATGTGGAATGAACTGCGAATGATGAGACGCTCCCCTTGGTATACAATTTTCAGAGATTCAAACTTAATATCAAAAGTTAAAAACTCAAACACTGACAACCTTTATTCCTTTTAATCCTTTCTTAAATTATTCCCTCCTAATCCGTCCTTTATCTTTTAGTAGTGACGTGTGTTTGATATGTTAGAACATTCATATTAAGGATATATTATTATCCTAAGCGCTATGGACAAAACAAAAACGTGGCCCTTTGCAATTCATAGAAGATTTGTTTATGTTATTATTTTGACTTTTAAATCTTGTCAAGATACAGATTTTATATTTTAACTATCAATTTTGTTAACTATAGTTATGATTTTATCAATAGTCTAAGGTCTAAAGGAATATTAGTTCAGTAAGCGGTTCTTCAACCAACGGTAGCTTCAATCAAGTTCAATCACCTATGGCTGTTTTAATTCCTAATGATGATACTGCTATTTTATATTTGCAGTGATTAGTAGATGATCACAGCCATGCTACAGTACCGACCATTTCAAATAAAATCAATTGTTGTAAAATGAGTCTTCACATTTTGGTTCACTATCTTCCTAGGGCATGTGAACAAAAAATTGTTGGCAAGTTAAACTGTAGCGACCACTAATTGTAAATACAAATTTTTGGTCACACATGGAATAACAATTTCATGCAACGTCATCTGCAAACGGACACAAGCAACAGTTGTGTCTAGACTACTATACAGTCTCGCGATCGTACCCCCAATGTACCATAGTTGAACGACGATAAGGTAATATATCGTCACCACGATGATAACGTATAATACGTTACTAACGAATGTAACATCCGACCGACAAAGAGACGAATAGACGACTACGAAAAACATGAAGTGGTATAGGTGGAAAACAAATTAAAAGCAGAATTGTTTTGGATGTCATCAAGAGGTGATGACTAAAATTTAAATATATTAAATTTAGAATCTTAAAAAAACAATTGTAAAGTTAATTGTATTTAATAAAATTTATAATTAAATTGTGGAATTAAGTAATACATCTATTATTCGAAATTAAATAGCCTAAGGGGCTATAAAACCTTATCACATGCATAGCTTATACACATACGATCATCTACGTTCAAACCGAAAATGGCCTGGCACCGTCAAAAACTCAGCTCTTAGATTGCTTAAGGGGACGTCACTTCGAAATAACTTCATTTTAAGATCCAAAATTTACAAATAAAGACTGACAAAAGGATTAATTACTATGCGGCATTTAACACGGCTGTGTATAATAGACTTAAAATAAACTGAACATCTGAAGGTGCTTGCATTTATTGTGGTGCTGTAATTTTAACCTCATTCGATTGCTTAGGGAAAGTAAAGTTATAATAGATCATAATACAAGGAGTTGCTACGTTACACTTTTTAGAAGATTATGGCACTTACACGGAGAACTCCTTGTTACGAAATAAGGAATTTGATGAAAATATCTAAAGTTGTTCACTTAGTAAAATGATAGCCATTACAATGGCTATGTCTTGTTCAAAGTGATGGTCCAACATAAATGATGCAGCGCTATTAGAGCAGTCTATTCATCATTACACGAAATAGTGGTTTTAAAACCCCATTAGAGTCCGATTGTTGATAAGATACAGTAATGGTCGACCAACGCAGACATACTATTAACTATTTAAAACCATTAAGCTTTGAGATGTACAAGTAAAAGTGTAAATGTTGGTTTTGGAAAGGCCAAAATTGTATAGGAATAGGTATAACTGCAATTCTTGCTGCAGGCAACCGTACTTTGTCTATTTCTAAAGTCTAGAAATCATGCAAATGCCGACAAGCTGAAGTTGTTCAAAAAGGTGATTAGATCCATTGTCATGCAAGAGTGTGCATAATCGACAAGTATGAGGCTAAGTACATTTGAGAGATTATGTGCGGAAGATTATGGGAGAGTTTATGTACATGATATGCTACCCCAAATACGATAATAATGGAAATTCATAAGCTTTCTTTAATTATGAGATCATCTGAGAGAAGATCTAAAATTTCAAGGGCGCTGAGGTTACTGCCGGCGACAATGGTTGTCTGAAAGCTGGTTCGGGATCGAATTCGATTGTTGGTACATTACGGGCCTGCAGGAATTTGCTCTATTTCGTATCCCCTAAGTTAGTCACTGATAGTTTTTATACTATGTGATGATGAATTTATGTTCAATTTTATTTATGAGATAAAAAATGTTGCTAAGAATTACATTCATCATTAATTAGCACATATGTAATAATTATCACACTCTTATGGTTTGAGTAAATTATCAAATACTGCAAATTTCAGTTGAAATACTCTGAAACAGGTTAGAATGGGCGGTTACGTAGCGACGGTTAATTTGTACGTTCTAGCCCATAACGCCTGCAATAATTACTAACTAAAATAGATTTGACCGATGTGACATTTGAGAATTGTTGCAATTTTTTTCTTTAAAGATGTATTTTTATCCCAAACGTTTTTTTCAACGAACGATGTACTACAAATTATTTCGTCATCTCATAACCTAATCCGATCAAGAACCATTATGCAAATAAAAACTATGATAACATTCAACTGTTCGTATATTTCTAATATTCAAAATATAAATATAAATAAGCCGCTAAGTTTATAATATCAACACATTGGAGATAAAATACTGAATTAGATAAAAAATTTAAACATCAGCTTTTGTGATATATCATAGATAAGTACGATAATTAATTCGAAAATAAAAAATGTAAATAAAACATTTGGCCAAACAACATGAATCAAATGAAGTAAACAATTAGGCTTCTCCAACTAAGGCACACAATGCACGTTTGTAGTCTCCAGACGTTTCGCTGCGGATGGCACTTAGTAGCGTACGATTATAAATTCGTTCAAATTCATCTTTAATGTTGCCCAAATCAATTTCAGAACGCGAAATAATAATACGAATTAGTGTTTGATCATCGGTCCCAGCACCGTCCATTGCTTTAAATAAACGATTAGCGAAAAATGCACCAGGTGATTGAACACATTCGATAATAGCCATCATTGCTTCGCATAATTCACCCGACATTTCATGTTTTACGGCTTGTTCGATTGTCATGCCAGAAAGATTTTTATATTCTTCGAATACTAATCGCAATTGAGCGAAGCTATCGTGCGCCAGAGTACGATTAAATACCTCTTCGTCAGTACCAAGCTTACCTTCACCTGCATCATAAAGTGCTGCGGCTTCCTCGGCCGCCCTGCCTGGATCAACCGTACCAATTGGATCACGAACTCCACATATGATTAGAGTAAGTAGACGTCTAAAATGTCCCGATGTTTCACTGCACATATGCTCAGCGAGAGGACGACCATACACTGTAAAAATAATGCATGCAAATTTTCGTTTTAAATCAAATATAAAGTTACTCACTGTTCTCATAAACTCCAGTCAATCGTTGAACTTCTTCGTTGCTTTTAGTGCAAAGAATTTCAACAAGAGTGCTTTCTTCAGTTCCAATGCCATCCATAGCTTTGTGCAATTGTTTGCATAAATATTCTTCAGGTAACAGCATTAAACCAACTATAACATCTTCAAATTTACCTCCTAATTCACTTTTTAAATCTTCGATAAGATCCTAATAAAATTAAAATCATTAATTTAATAATTCGGGAACCATGCAATCTTTTTGCTTACTCTGCCATATTCATGCGAAAATGCTTGTTTAATTTGCTGTCTCTGTGAATTACAGCGCGCTGTTAAAATATCAATAATAGCTTGTTCATCTGTTCCAAATCCTTTCATAGCCGCTCGTAATGCGGCTGCATCGTCGACGGCAGCAAATCCAGCGGCCGGGAAAACACTTGGAACGGGCTAAAATAACAAAAAATAAACTGTCAAACTTAATACGTCAATCTTGTGACGTAGCACAAAAGTGCTACACCAAAATGTATAACTTAAAACAATCAAAATCAACGTTTCCAATATATAAAATAATACTTACAATATAATCCATCTTAATCTTCGCACAAATGTATTATATTTAAAGCTGAAAGTTGCTTAAAACAGAAAATATAGCACCGCAAAAATTATAAACAAAACACAAAAAGCTTTCACGTTCGTCAGGTGCGAGTGGTACTATGCTTATGAATGAAAGCTGATTGATATGTCATTGAGAAAACATATACTAGCGCCATAATTTCAAACTAAAAACTATTTTACTAGCGTAATTGTCTTAGAAGAATTGTGATTCATCGAATTAGTTAATCATACGGTTTTAAACGAATGATTAATTTCAATTGCAAGATAAATGGTAACATCTTTATTATCGTTTGTAATTAGTAATTACAGATCATTCGTAGAACATTCATCCTTAATGACATCTATATTTAAAGTTCACATAGATTTAGGGGTTTACAAATGTACACTGGCCAAACAGTTCAAATCAAAAACACTGCCAAATATTTAATACTTCCAACCTGTATTTATTTATGCCTTATAACAATATTGAATAGGGAATGTTTTATATCCGAATTGATTAGAAAAAATATTATATAACCTTTGTGATTTATATTATGTATAATGTAAAACTAAACTAATTAAGAAACCGGATCGACATTTTTTGATCGACTTCGGTACGCTCCAATGCCTTACAGAAATCTTCGAATGATATTTTTCCAGTTCCCTTTATATCTGCCTCCAATATTGTACGCTCGGCAATACTAATCAATTGGTCTTGGCTAATATTGGAACCAACCATCATGTGCAATATATTCAATAGTTCATCTCGTGAAATTGAATCATCATCGTCCAAATCGTACATTTTGAAGGCAACTAGAAATTAATAAATATAAATATGATGGAATGAGATTCATTTGTCGATTTGCTTTGTTCTTACATTTTAATTTTTCTTCACGTGAATTCAATTTGGTCGGTTTGCTACGACTTATTGGCCTGAAGTGTGCTAAAGTATTCATGAACTGTCTAAAATTGACGCGATCATCTTCGCTCTCGGCCAAAAAGGCTTGAATTATTCGGTCACACAGTGGATTTATAGCCAGCTCTGGTATACGTTGGAAATCGTCCCGCGACAATGTTCCACAATCGCTTCTATCCAAAGCAGTAAATCGTGAATAGAGTCGTTCAATTTGATTTGGAGTAACTAAAAATAAAAAACAGGTATATTCACATTTCAATTGGCAACTAAAAACCAAGATAAATAAATTATAAATAAATAATAATTAATTTTATCTTATTGGAGCAATAATATTTACACTTTGTACTAATTTTAAAAGATAAGAAAAATATTGGCTGTAAGGAATGAATTGCTGAACAAGTTTACTTACATCCTGTTTCGTTCTGGATCTGTGCAATTTCTTCTTGTGTCAATAACAATGAAGATTTGTTACCCATTTTGTTAATTAATTTGTTTGAATATAACTTTTTAATGAGTAAATTTTTTTTTTTTTATCACGGACAACCTATATCGACTAAATTTGTTAATTAATCGAATGACAATTATGACATTGACAGTTAAATCATCTGACAAAGATTCACTGAACTGTAAAAAATTCCACTCTACATTGCGGTTCGCCTCCCGTTTTGTATACAAAACAAATTTTTTGACAGTGCATTACAATTGCATTGCAATGGAGCCATTAAACACAGCTTTATTGGCCGTTCGTACATTACGCTCAAATGTTCGACAAGTATTCGAAGTGCTAGGTAATGGCCTGCGTGCCGATCATGGTGAAGAAGGAAAAGAAACAAAATTTTTACTAGAACTTCAAGAACTTCTTAATTTTGTGACAGTAAATTTAAGGTTAGAATGTTTTCCTTTAATTATGCAATTTTTTGTTAATTTTTTACCTTTTATATATATTTATAGGGAAGTAGAATCATCAGTGAATAGTTTAATAGCACCACCTGCACCATTTAGTTTAGGAAATACTGCATACTTAGCGCAAGAAACCACTCAAGAAAAGCAGGCGCTATACTCCCAACTTATCAACAGCTACAAGTGGATCGATCAAATTCATGAGTATAGTAATCATACTGCAGCTCTTCTAGTTTCAAATGCTTTAAAACGATCTAACTATGCCAATACAAATAAAAGAAGGCGTCCAGTTTCATCGGGACATAATGTACAGCCGCAGTATGTATATAAAAATAAATAAGCTTGCTAGACCTAACCATTTAATTTTGCAGGATTGTTGATAATGTACTGGGAAGCATTGAACGTAATTTAAATGACATGACATTAAAAATATGGCGTCCGTTTGCCTCGAACGCTATTCTTCTAATAACACTCGGCCGAGTATTTAAAGCTGCTATCGTGTTCAAAGGTTTAATGATCGAATGGATCACGGTTAAAGGATTAGAAGAACCACTGGAAGAAATAGACGATCTATGGACAGAATCACGACATCAAGTATTTCGTAAAGTGCAAGAAAATACTCATGCGGCTATGTTGCATTTTTATTCGGCCACGCTGCCCGAACTAGCGGTTCGTAGCTTTAAAACGTGGATTCATAGCTATATCACTTTATTTTCGGATCCATGTCGAAAATGTGGAAACCGACTAAACAACGCTCTGCCACCAACGTGGCGGGATTTTCGCACGCTCGAAACATTTCATGAAGAATGTAAATATTGAAATAAAACAATTTATTTAAATTTTAATATATATGTAATAATAAAAGGAGATCTTCATTATAATATAATCGTTTTAAAACCCTTACCTAATACACTAACAAACAATAGAAGCTACCTGTATTCAATCAACCTCTAGTTTTCGAAAACTTCCTTGTAATCCATAAATTCCGGTGTCCTGACTGTTTGAACTGGCGCAAGAAAGATTCTGTTTTAGTGCACTGACTGCACCTTCTCGAGCCTCTTCCGAATACAATTCCAATTTCACAGTCATGTCATCATTCTTTATTATGGTGCTTTTGGCCGATTCTAATTCTTTTTTCCATAGCTCAATCATATCAGCCATTGGCATATCACCTCCGTATTCCTTTGGTAAAAGCGATAAATCGATATTTGTACTGTTCAACGATGTATGAAAATGTATACGATTTCGCATTTTCTCCGAAACAATCGATAGGCCAAAATCGACAGCATATTTAAGTGACGGATTTATATTTATAACGTCGATGGATTTATGCCTCATAGGTAGAGTTTTCTACAATAAAAATTTATAATGTAAATAAATCGACTTCAAATTAACGCAGTCGTGGCCGAGTGGTTAAGGCGTCTGACTCGAAATCAGATTCCCTCTGGGAGCGTAGGTTCGAATCCTACCGGCTGCGAATTTTTTTTATTTATTTACCTCAGCATTTTTAACTATCCTATAGGCTTCCTTTGGTGTAAATAGTGTTAAGTGAGGAAATCCCACCCCGGCTCCATCAACAATATGAACAAATCCTCGTATTTGATTCTCTTCATCCTCCATAAGAGTTTCATATGTTATGCCGTGGATACGAAGCATATCATAATTTGGATATTTCGTTGGATTAAACATTCCTGGGCGAGTGCAGATGATGCGTCGGCCAAGGTTATCACGTTTTGGTACGACAAAGATGTATCTACGAATAAAATGAGTTATATTAATTAGATAATGTACAAAATACTACCGCAGTTGGTAGGATTCGAACCTACGCTCCCAGAGGGAATCTGATTTCTAGTCAGACGCCTTAACCGCTCGGCCACAACTGCAGGTATGGCCGAATGAATTCAACTAAATTGTATCATAAACCTTACCGGTATGTAACCGTAAATAGAACGTCCTAATCGTATAATGTCTACATACCCCAAATCAATTAACTCCATCATCGATGGATCTGTATAGTTCATATTCTTAAACAGCAGACCATGATAATATTCTCGCAATAACAAGTAACGTTCAACACATTCCTGTGTCATTGGTATACTGAACTTCTTGGATCGCAGGAACCGCAACAAAAAACTTGAATCTGGAAATACAAAATTAAAAATTTAAAAATAAGGATAAAAAACGAGCGCCCCCGGGTGGACTCGAACCACCAACCTTTCGGTTAACAGCCGAACGCGCTAACCAATTGCGCCACGGAGGCTATGTTTTTCCTAAAATTCTTATCTTATTTATACTATACAAGATTTTCTTTAAATTTTTTTATATTTTGGGCCCACACAACACATAAACCACTAATTTAACGAATTTTATATTTCCTTATCACCAGAACTAAATACTTAACGATTTATAATAACATTCTTACTAACTTACCCAATCTTATTTTGACAATCCTTTCATTCTGTTCGATCCAATCTCGTAACGATTTTAAAGCATGTTTCACAGATGCCTCAGTTTCACGTAACTCAGTTTTAGCAATTCGTTTTAAATCATCTGATAAGTTATGTTCATAATTATCGACGGGTGTTATGCCTTTTTTACTCATTCTTTAGTTTGTGTGTAAATGAAAATGAAAATGTGTGAAAATGACAATATATATGTTAGTAAGTAAGTAGGTATAAGTTCAAGAAAATAATGGACTTGTACTTAATAAATAATTACATAATGTAATTTGTAAAAAGAAATTGAAAATATACGTTTCGATTTTATTATGCCATAATTCATGCAAACATTTCTGCATAGACTGATTTTTCACTTATGCAACGATGTTAAAATATACTGCGATCGTACATAATATTACATAACTTTATTTTTGTATGTACTTTAAATATTGAAAGAGTCTCTTTGAAATCTTAAGTGTTTAATTATTTCCTTAGTTAGACAGTTCTTGTGCAATATTTTAAATTCGATTTCAGTTGTATAATTAATTCGTGCAATGTACACTGGTAGTAAAGTACTATCACTTTAGTGGGCTCGTTCTAGTTCTTTGCCAAAAAATCATCATGAACTTATAAAAATTTTCAATGTTATTCAGTAGGATGCAGATTCTCGAGTAAAAGTTGAATCGAAAGCATATAGGCAATAATTGATCGTAAATAAACCAGTATCTTATTCGTGTCTGCTGTGCTGCTTTCAATGCTAATATAAGTTTATATAAGCATCTTTCTCTGATCTTCTAAACGGTTGCTAATAACTATAATCTATCGACAATTTGACCCAATTTCGAACCTACTTTTAAAACTATTTTATAATCGTCACCGATAAGGACTCCATAAGCTACCAAATCTCCGAGATCACACGCACTGTTTGTGATTTAGACTAATGGTTTAAAACGCAATAGAGACACATTTCTATTTATAAGAAATGCTGATGAGTATAAAGTTATTTCAAAACCCATACTCCATTTGTGCAAAAATTAATTCTATATAGAAAGCGTTTATCGGAACTAATTATTTTAAGTATATAATTCAAAATAAGAAATTGCGATATTTCAAATCAAAAGATATGTTTTGCTAACTACGCTTGTCCTCAACAAACTTTAACTTCCACAATTGCCCTAAACGGAATTTCCAAGTATAATTATTATAATATTTTAATTTACGATTTCGTTTTACGTTTGCGACAGCAATAATGTAAAATAATATCCGCTTTTATTTAGGTTTCCCGCTTATCGTTAATTTAATTTAATTCCATATGGAAAAAATATTTCGGGTAGCTCATTCAGTAGAACATAGAAATATACCTGTTGTAAGTAACCGTTTGTAGACGCTTTAACTTTATTCACTCACTATATACTTTAGAATTTAGAACTATTTTTATTTAAGAGTTATGTAGTTATTTCACAAAGTTCAATCATAAACTAAGTGTCTTCAAAGTACAACTTGTCTTTTATATTTTAAAATTTATTTAGTTTTTCACATCTCTTTTCTTAATATTCGGTAACGTTTTGCTAATTTCTTTCTTATGTAGGTACAAGACAATTAAATGTATAGTAGGAATTAAATGCCCCTGTGGCTGGGGGGCACTATCATGTTTCGTAAAGAATATATGATGTATTTTGTGGCTATAGCATGCTCTTTGTTCATCCAAGAAGTAGGATCATATATCAGTCGAAGGCTATATTCTTTAAGCAATAATAACAATTGGGCACTGCAAAGTTGAAATATGACATCGGCTGGTTCTCGACTCTAATACAATAATAGTGCGTATATAATTACTGAATCATTTTATATAAACCCACATATTTCTCAGAGTGTCAGATATACCCAGAAATCGCAAAGCATAACATAAACTAACCCGATGAATTGTACTGAAAATCCAAGAACACCTGATAACGTCAATAAATGTCAAGTAATATTTAGTAAAAATCATTCTCAACTTGATCAATGAGTCAATGACTGACCAATTTGGACAAGATTCTCTTTGGTAGTCACCTATAATTTCATCTTCATTCCATTAATCGGGCATAACTTTGCTTTGCCATAATAATCGAATAAGGTCGAAGAGATTCCCTCCGAATACCAAGAGCTAGAATGATTACGTGAACAGCCTTCCACTTTTCACGCTTTTTATGTCTACCTGGGCTATTATGGTCTGGGCTGGGGGTGGCGTCCAATAACTAAAATTTTGATAACTAAAATTTTCAATACCACCCATTGAGCGTTCACATAATCACATTGGTTTCTACAATGCTATATAGCCTTCATTGCAGACCTTCACAGTTGAATCGTAAGTTCGTTTTCCTGTGATCCCTGGCCTGTTCGAAAACTACCATCGTAGATTTTCAGTGTCCAATTGATGAAGCTACCTACGAATTTTGTAGCTGACTTATATGATCCAACTTCCTGGATAACCTGAGACCGTCCCTTAGCAATTACCACATAGTCAATTTGACTTCAGGACGTCTGGCATAATCTTAAAAAATCAATTCTCCTGGAGTTGATTGCATTAACTCAGAGATCTTAATATTCGGTAGTAATACATTTTGTGAAGTTATATATGCCCTTGATTTGATGAAAATGTGTCGATCAAAATGTGAAAACTATCGCGGCAATGCTCTCCTTAACAAATTACTACTACTATATTTAATGAGGAGTAGAAGTTGTACAACGTGTAGATCAGACTAAAAGTGTCGAATTTAGTTGTGCGATTTGGAACCTATTGTATGAGTTTGAGATGATGCTTATTGAGAAAAAAGCTATGCGAATGGTTTATGTTCCGAAATATGATGATAACAGCAATCACGAGTACTTTTCAATCATGAAATTGAGAGCTGCTATTTTGTAGGCGCTGATTTTATTGATGTTGCGAGCCATGGGCCCGAAGTAGCAACGCGACTGTGTTTTATCTGATTTTCTAGAACAAAACAAAGAGCAAGCTCGTCATCGGTAATTTGTTATAAATTACTCGCGACGATGATGGTATGAGTACGTTGAATCGGTCACGTCCTGTGTTCTGATCCTTTACAGAGGTACCTCTCGACGACAATAATCAAATCTAATGGAGCCGTATTATTGATTCGGTACGAGCCAACAATGGCCTGTATACATCGATAATAATTATTATATGCTATCGGAATGTATTACTTCACATCTTATTTTTGATGCAAGATCTGTACGTAATCAATATGATTGGATACACCCCATGTATAGTATATATCAAAGACTTTTTTATAAAAATATATGCTGATCTTGATTTTTTATTTAGAAATTTTCTTAAACATAATTACATAACTAAATATAATATTGATGAATGTAAATAATTTATGCAATTTCCGTTTCCTTGGAACTGAAAATATATAAATGTAACTATGCACAAACATATAGATATAATTATGATAAACTTACTTGCACTTACTGCACAAATATTGTATAGTTTTTGGGCCCTTATAAGCAGATCGTGAAGGTAAAATTGTCATAACCATCTTGGTATATTGACATATTTTACATATTCGACTGACCGTATTAGTTTTCACTTTATTTATGGGAGTTTTAAGCATTTTGTTCATTTCTTCGTCGACATCTTTTGGTGGCCCAAATAAACTTGATTTCGAATAAATTGTATACAACGATTTGTTTTGAGAAAACCATGTACCATCAAATTTTTTATTACAACGTTTACATTGATAATCATTCGAACCTAGAATTACTCCAAATTGGAATAAATCTCCACAAGCTGGACAAAAATACAATGATGACATTGTTTTAATCACTTTAAACTAATGTTTATAGAAGTCTTTACCGTTTGGCTTACGATTGTGAAATGAAACAACATTCGTTTGGGGCTTCAAGTAATAAATAACGGTTACCTAATTTATATTCAGCTGTTGAAAACGTTACTTTTATTGGTTTGACAGTTGAAAAATTCAAATTTTTTGTCACGTATAATTAAAAGCATAACTTCAGGGGTAATATATTTATTTCAAAATCTTTTGATTAGTTTACATATTAAATTTGCAAATCAAATCTAAATAACTTAAGAATTCTCCGTTTCCTTGTACCTAAAATTAAATTTCATTTGCATTAATATAATAGTAAGTGAGTAAGACAATTGTTTAACCTACTTGCATCGTATGCACGTATAGAAAACGGTTTGGCCTTCGTCCGCCGATCGTAGTTGTAGAGTAGCATATGACATCTTGAGATAACCACAACGGGAACATGTTCTCTGCAATACAGGACCATCTGCTTCTTCCTTCTTTAGTTCCATTTTAACTGAATCTTTAGGCTTTTCATACGTATTAAAGTGTATAGTGTATTCCGTTTTCATATCACCATATAATTTGACATCAAATTCTTTTTTGCAACTGTAACAATTTATATTACCCGACATTTGTAGCTGGGGCAATATTGATCCACAATCTGGACAAAATCCACACGTTTTATATAAATTCATGGTATATTTTTAATTTAATTTATAAACACAATCAACCACATCAAAATCTTTGTTTACCGTTTTGAACCATGCGAACAGACTGTCAAAATTCCTGAAATTCACCTAGTGTTCAACATTTTTACTAGTCAAAGTGACAGTGACATTAGTTTACCATGCTTGTTTCATGTTGATTGTGTACATACAAAACTAATTTCTAAAAATTGTTTTTTATCAAATAAAATGGATTCAGAAAATATAACTAACGAAGTACAAGATGAAGAGGTTGCTAGTGATCCTAAGTTCCGTTCGAAAAAAGAAATATACAAACGAAAACAGAAGCGTGCAGTAACAAATTTAAAAGGTTTCGGTCGGAAAGGTATATTTGGCCGAGGGATCGAACTAGATCCGGAGCAAGGAAGTTATTTCTTGAAAATATGCGATTTGGTGCGCGAAGAATTCAATTCAACGGAAGATAAAGTTATATTGGCCGATAATACGTTGGAAACGTGCAGCGGGAATGAAGTTAAATACGCATCAAATCAAATTGGGTGTCGAGTAATTGAAAATTTAATTGGATACTCGAGCGAAACCGTCTTCGATACATTTTTGAATGAGTTCAATAGTAATTTTCGACCTATATGCAGTGATCGATTTGCATCGCATGTTTTCCAAAAGTTAGTTGAAATATCGTTTTTGCGAGCGGTCGCTGAAATCCAGGACACCGGCGATGGTTTGGTGAACAAAAAGCGACAACGGATTAGTGTACTCAACGATATTGACTATAATTTGGAAACAGAATATTCCAAAGATCATCGAGTTAAGTGTGGTGAATTCGTCATTAAAGCTAGTAATTTCTTATTAAATAATTTAGAGGATTTCGTTTGGGATCAATATGCTAATCATCTCATTCGCTCGTGTCTACAAAATTTAACGGGAGTTTGTGCCCAAAAAGATAACGCATATGCGAACAATAATCGCTTTAATGAATCGGAGGAACGAGTGTTTGTTGTACCTGAAGAATGGAATGAAATCGTAATCGAATATGCTGATCGATTGTTACTTTGGCCGCAACTTCCTGACTTTCCGTACGATGAATATTCGTCTGGTATATTACAGTGTTTATTGGTTGCTCTTAAGAAATGTGATAAGACCAAACTTAAATCATTCGGTAAAAAATTAATAGAAACAGCGCTGTGCATGAATAGTGAAGACAGTGATTTACCAAAAGTGTTTACAACAGAAGCATCGGTTAGATTACTTGAGGCCATGTTAAAAGTAGCTGGAAACAAGTTGTTAAACAAAATTACGGCGTCTTTATTTGTAAATCGGCTTGTGGCATTAAGTGAAATGAAATCGTGTAATTTTGCGGTTCAGAAACTCTTGGATAATATAAAAGATGTTACAACGTTTGAAGTTGTGTTCGATGAGCTATCACCTAGTATCGAAAACTTCCTAAAGATTGGCCACACAGGTGTCGTATTGGCAATGGGAAAAGCGTGTGTCCGTCTAAAGGCTAAACAAGCTCCGTTCATCAAAGCCCTTCAGACAGCGTTGCATTGTGTCGATGGAAAAGATAAATTAGAACTGTTTCCACTGTTAGTTCTTAAATTAAAGCCGTATCACGTATATGTAGATGATAAATCAAATTTTGTACATCTCCACGGTTCTCTAATATTGCAATCGATATTAAATTTTAATAAGCCGATCAATATTGTTATGAATTTGTTGAACACGAAAAATGAAATTCTTGCCAATATATTTTCGACGCCGGCCGGATCCCGAGTGGTGGACGCGTTTGTCGAAAGCAAAACCATTGGTGATAAATCGCGTGAAAAGTTAATTCGACATATGCAAGGCACGTATTTCGATATGGTGATGTCACGAAATGGTTCACGAGCATTCGAGGCACTGTTTAATGCGGCGGCCGACAAACAAAAGGAATATTTGATGACTGAGCTAGCTAAAAAATCAGGACTGCTATCCGGATCACAATCGGGCAAAATTATTTCGATGAAATATAATTTGCACACATTTTCGACAAATCCAAATCGATGGCGGTCAGATCTGAACTCGAAGCATAAAGTTGAAAAAGCATTTAAAGATATTTTAAATTGATATACAAGTATATTAATAAATATATGGTTTTATTATAAAGTTTAAAAGAATTTTACACCCTCAATCTCGTCCGAAATTATTAGTTCACATTTGTTTTTCGCTTCGAGTGTTCGAAGTGCAGCAATCAGCACCGTATTATCGAGCCCATAAAATTCTTGATCAACTGTATTATCACCCTGGGTCAATTCGAATAAGGTGCACACCGTATTTGTTAGCCCACTATCGTTAGCAAATCGATAAATCATTTCACCCAACTCTTCAAGCGGGAACCAATACACTTGCCATTGCGATTTTTTCTTATCAACGGGTGCGGCATAACCTTTTCGTTCTAATTCGTCAAACACTATTATACGACCGTCGACAGGTAGTTTACGATTTATTTCACTATTCTTAAACAATTCACTGTCTTCGTGGACAAAATTTGTGCACGATTTATTGTGCTTATGATAGTTTATGACTAAATTTGTCCATGTTGATAGTTGATGTTCCAGAGTTTTGGCGTGCGGTTGAATTCTGTAACGAAATTTTGAGTTTACATATACGGCATAATGTTGCTAATTATTAATGTAAATTACGTGAAAAATGGTGGAAATTTATATTCCCAAGGCCACTCAAAATCACTCATATTTTAGTATCTATATTTTAAAAATTAAAAAAATTTATACGAGATTTATTTTCAAAAATTATTCTGAATTGTCAACATGACATTTTTGAAGTGTCATTGTTCCTTCAATAAAATATTTCGTTTAATTTGAATAGTTTTGCTATTTGTTGATAGATGTCTCTAATAAGTGTATATTGCGATTATTTCATTGTTTATACAAAATGCACCGAATTACAGCTCATTTTACAATAAAAATCACGTTATTTGTTAGTTTTGTTTGATTAAACAAGTATTTAATCTAATTAATTCAAAAAATATATATGTATATAGTCGCTACATTGTTTCGTTAAATTTTTGCTAAATTATATAATTCAACGTTTCACACTACCTTTATAAAATCATTCAAGTTTTCGTTTAGTGCAAGTGCAGTTATTACATATGGCGGACATAGTAAAATAATAGAAACAAACTAGACAAATTTTAAAATTCAATTATCTAGTCGATTTGTGTATATAAAATATATTAAAAGTAAAACAATTAACTTATTTTAATTAGAACAATTGTTGTCTTTAATTATGTGTGATTTGTTGTAATAATTTTATACGCAATATTGTTATAAGAAGATAAAAAAAAAAGAAAGCTACGAGACTCATAATTCTTTCACTTGAGATACAAAAATAATGGAAGCGTCAAAACAAGGTAACAAGATTTAATTTTTTGCATTCTTGTATTATTTATAAATTCCTTTATTACATCTTCATTGTTTTGTAGTTAATGCGACTTTGTCGAATCGTATAATACAAAAAAAAAATATTTAAGAAAATTTCGATTTCTTAATTGATACGAGATTGCGTTCGCAATTCTTTCATAATTTCACTAATAATCATAAGAAATGGAATAAATTAAACGTTTTACGATTAAAATTTGTTGCATGCAACTTAAATTCATGTGCAAAATAATAAAATTGAGTAATGTTTGGAAAATTGCGTGTGCCAAAAGGCAGGTGTCCGTTTATGAATACCAAGTTATTGTTTTCCTTATCTTTTAGGGTTCTTTAGAAAATATATAACAAGATGGTCTCTTATGACGCGACGAAATCCTAATATATTATTATTGATTATTTTAGTGATGATATTCATTGTAAAAGACGATTAACTAAAGGTGATCGTTTTCCCGCCATCTAATGTTTTTCTAATCTATAAATACAATTTTAGCCCCTGTGGTCGGGGGCACCTGCATGTTAGTGCTCTTTACTTGTCGTAGGATATGATAACGATTGTTGGATCGATGGGTTGATTACTCGTAAAAAAGGCAAATTTGATGGACTATATAAACCATTGAGTATCGTTTGGAACTCGTTGCACTCCAAGAAACTCGATGGCCAAAAAGTGGATACCTTGTGTCCAAAGGTTATACGTTGCTGTACAGTGAAGATAATCTCGGCAATCTAGATCTTGGCATTCTTTTCAGTTATAAGTCAATACTTCCGACAAGATCTACCGGCCGATAATGGAGAAAGAGTGATGTATTTTACGATCGTGCACAATCTTATTGTGGCTAGCACATTCTAAGCTCATAAAAATGTCGTAAGACGTCCCGAAGTTAAATTAATTGACTGTGTGTTAATTTCTAGGGGAAGGTCACGAGTCATTTATGATGTTGGATCTTATCGTTTATGGTGGGAGGCTGAAGCCCATGTCACGTAACTTCTCTAAAGCATTCTCCGGGGAATGCACCATACTTTGGCATGGATGGAAAAGATTTATTAAATATTAACAATAGTGCCCAAATGCTTAAAAGTTGTCAAATATGTTGAGAACAAGCTATCAGGAATTTTTGCAGTTAGCTCTGATTTATGGCAAGGAAATGCTCTGTCCCCGGTTCTCTGTTGGTATATGTATTGATCACACATCGAGGACGATGGCTCTTCGAGTTAGAGAACGACTTGTTTTCTTAGGTTTGTCTAATAGCAAGCTCGGGGACGGCACCGTCCGTATTGTTGATATGGTACGGGCCAGCAATGGCCTGTAAAAACCGATTATTATTATTAATAGAATTTGTTAATCAACATTTTTTTTATTTTATTTTACAGATACTGGAGTGAACTTATTTTAATGGTTACAAAACAATAACATAATGGCAAGTTATTCACCTAATAACTTGCCCTCCGTGAAGCTATCCACCAACATACCACAGTTAAATTTAATGGAAATATCATTCGCAAACAATTCGGGTGACAGCAGCTACAACACTACAAACCATCACATAACCCATGACTTTAATCAAAAGCTTCTCGGTTCTGTGCTTCAAAAAATTGACGAGGATATCGAAAATAATGCAATGAATATATCACCATTATCATCACCAATGGCTACACCAACAACGGCCAGTATCAAAAGAATGAATGCACTTAATTTATCAAGCCCTAAAATTGAAACTATCTCATTGCTTCGTGTGCCCCAAAAGCGGAGTGCAACCAAAACGCAACCCGATAATTTACAGTATACACCAAAAAAATCAAAAATTCCTGGTGGCAATGAAAATGTACACAATTGTGGTATTCTTACACCCGTTCGTACATTTGGTGGAGACGTTAGTAACACGAACATAATGTACGATGATAAAATTAAATCAACCGGCTTGAATTTGATCTCATCTAATATTGTAACAAATGTGCTAAAAGAAAAATCAATAAATCGGATGCCACTACCGCGCAGTCTAAGTACAAGTACACCAAAATTTTCACCTAATATTCGTGTGGTCGATTTTAATCAAAAAAATATTCCAAAATCAGCATCACCGTGCAAAAAGAAACGAATTCTTAAAAAATTTCAAAGTTTTAGTCCGATCAGTTATTTAAAATATTCGAACGATCAAGTTGTGGTCACGCCAAACAATGAAATCGAAATGGTTAAGAAACGGTTAAGTTTTGTTCCCGATCGTGGTGAAACAATAATGAATCGGAAACGACCAAAATTAACACGACAAAAGTGTACTAATTTAGATGAATCGAAATTGGTCCCGGACAATGAGACAGTCAGTAGTGTTATTAAAAAACCCCGAATAGTTGATTCATTAAAAGTTATAACCGAAGAGGGTGATACATCATTGTCGATTGATTTACCACGAAACGTGACTCTAGAAAACGATACATGGCGAGATTATTCTTTTAATAATACTCTAGATCTAGAAAATGGTAAATTTTCTAATCTAATAAACGCACCAATACTAAATATAACCAACAAACCAGAGATTAAAATTCAACTTGATGGAGATCAACATCATTACAGCAACTCACAATTATCATCGATTGAAGCAGCTGATTCGTTATTTAGTAATTTCATAGAACATAACTCGTGTGAAGAAATAAGTGTGCCTTCGATACATTCCTATTTTGATGCTTTAAAAAGTACATCATCGTCTTTAAACCAAAGTGATATTAAAGAAAAAGGTCAATTAAGTACAATCGATTCTCTCGATCTGCCCAGCATAACTAAGCATACAATTGAACCGGAAGATATATTAAGATCGCCGAAACGTCGTAATTCAATATCGTTAATCGAATCGTTTATAACACCAAAAAAACATAACGACTTTAATAGTTTGGAATATGAAAAAAATTTGATACTACATCCTAAACTACCTAAAACTCCACCGAAAAATAAAACTAAAACTCTGAAACGGTTAAATTCCACAAAATTTTCGTTGTCCGAGCGTAAAAAAATCGCCCGTACATCATACGAAGGAATTGATCGTCTTAATATTTTAGTTCACTTGGAGAATATAAAACCGGCGCTCGATATAATTTTTGATAATTTGTCTGGTGAAGATTTGGTTCGTGTTTCGATGGTTTCGAAAAAATGGATGCACATAGTCGACAATAATAATAGAGCACGTGAAAAGAAAATGGAATATTTAAAGACGGCACAACCGATTAAGGAGAATATAAAAAAACATACGTTTTATAAAACGGTTATTGGGAAACCATTACGGCCACCGTTTACACTAAATAATTATTCGTTAAAGAATCGATCGAGAACTCAAGTGTCACCACCGAGAAGTCCGTCCAAATTCAATGAAAATCAAAGTGTAAGTTTTAATTATATTTTTTTTATACATTTAAATCTAAAACGATGATCTGGATGACCTTTTAAAATAAAAAATTTTTTTTTTGTATCTCCTTCAGTTGGTGAAAAATTTACGCAAAGATTCCAGATTATCACGATGTCCTCGTTGTAATAGTTTTTGTGAAATTGTCTCACCACAAGTTCCTACATCACCAATAACATGTCGTAAACCATATCAATCGCCACGAAAATGTTTATTTACGCTACAGG
Organism: Tipula confusa; assembly: GCA_963556175.1. Lineage (NCBI taxonomy): Eukaryota > Metazoa > Arthropoda > Insecta > Diptera > Tipulidae > Tipula > Tipula confusa. Next base: position 160,476,146 of record OY744477.1, on the reverse strand, counting down.
ATTCGACGCCGAAGAATGTTAAACGCGCATCATCATTTTCTGTAATGGAAAAACGCAATGAATTTGCAAAACAAGATGTGACGCGTTCAAATTCGTGGTGTCCTACCAATAAAGATTGTAGCGCTAAAGGGAATAAAAGTTTTTTTAATATATCCGCGTTAACGTCAAGCAACTCGTCTGGTTCCATGTCACTATTCGATTCACATTCGATCATATTTCCTATTCTAACCGAACACTCGTTAAACGAAAGTATATTGGTTAATTCGAATACGGCCATATGTCATAAATGTGGTTATATTTTTTGTAATCGATGTTCAAATGAAAATCATCCGAATAAAAATTGTTCGGAAATTGGAAGTTATTCACCGGAACGGGACGATGAAAATAGGCCAATAAAACAATCGGTGATCGGTTCGAAGCAGAGTAAACGTAATTTAAAAAGACTTTGTGACTGATGCGCGTGTGAATTCGTATGAATCTTCTAAATATTAATCGATCAATATAAGGATCTCAGGGTATATGAACGCATTAAATTATGTCGCTTATATGTTTTTTTTTATAGTTTTTAGTTTTTTAAATGAAGAACAACTACTTTTATATTTTTAATTTTTAAACTTTAAGTTTTGCTATTATGATTTGTAAGGTTTTCGTTTTTTAATTTAATTATCACAATTTTTCCAGTGTGAGCTCGTAATCAAGCTTTTATTTTTTTTATAATTCTAATTTATTTTCTGTATATTATATTATTATGATTGTTTTTCATTTTAATTTGTAATTTAAAATATTTTTTCCTTTTTTTTATTATTTCTCAAATAAAAATGAAAACGAATTTCGAATTACTAAGTAGTAAATATTGAATAGCTATTTTTTATATTAATAAGGCGGATGATTGTTGATTTTAAGTCGTACATTTAAGAACTTTTTGTTTTACTGATAATTTTTCGAGAAATATAAAAAGAAAATATGTTGAAAGAAAAACGTCGAGATCAGCTTTTGTATTATTATATAGGTTTTTCCTGAAGTCGCCCGACACTCCCAAGCCACGTAAGCGACGAGTATGAATTCCACTACAGCATCATTGATTTTTCGTATGGGGCGACAAATTCAAATATTGGATCGCTGAGCATCCTTTAAAAACTAGATGATAAACAAACTATGGATACCGCCAAAATTTAACAAAAATGCCGTTGAAGGCGTGAATCATGTTAGGCAGCATAAAACTTCGAGCAGGAATTTTCAATGTTCCGAAGTATTTTTTTTTTTGGAACGTCAACGTTTATCTTTTTAGTATAGGCTCAAAGCTGTATTCTGTAAGTTCACAGAGTCTCACCTATGAGTCAATATATTTTCCTGTATTTGCTGTTTCGCTATTTTTCGTTTTGACGTGTATTTTCCGTTTTAATTTGGCATCTTGAGTCATCCCTAGATATTTTGCAGTATTTTCATAAGGAACTTGTTTTGAGTTGATTACGTTGGCAATCTGGCAGTATTAACATGTACAAATTTGATTTCGTTACGCTATTCTCCATTTCTTCATCCAGTTACTAACCTGTATTATTCGATGTATTTCGATGTTTTTTGTAGCTTGCGCTAAATTATCAGGAAATGTAGCTATGGATGTTTCTTTCATAGTTTTTATGGAAATATGCAAAATTGATAAGGTAATTGGGTGCGGCTATGGTAATAACATAGGATGGTTAGTATAGAAGTTGAGTGCTGAATATTTAAGTTACATGAAATTAAAGGGTCGTAAACTGATTGGTTTTTTGGCCTTGAACGATACTGCTCGTTGCAGCTTACATATTGTATCGTTTTTACTATTAAGATTAGACCATTTTGAAGATCTGCTTGTTTGATAACAATACATATTCAATCGCTACTTTGCCTTACAAGTGCGTTGTAAATTAAGCGATGGATACACGTCATAATCCTTTGCAGAGAAAGAAAGTCTCGTCACTGGAATTTCTGGTAGAATATCAACTGTATCTTTGTTCTTTATGACAGGAGAACGACATCTTTCTTTTACGACGTTCAGGCATGCTGAATGCAGAGATCGCTGTCGACGACGATGGCTCCTCGGTAAAGAACGATTGTTCTCGTGGTTGTCTAAAAGTATACAAAGAACCCTCTCAGGATCGAAACCAATGGAACCAGAGATTGTTGAAACGTTAGGGGCGAGCAATGTCATGTAAAACCGTTTAATATTATGTTAAAGTGTAGAACTTAATTCTTTTCTTTTAATATATGGTAAAGGGACTTCGATTTTGGAATCTTAAAAAAAGCCAACATTTTAATTTCTAATTTATTGTTTGTTATATTTTCACAAAAAATAATAAAATATAAAAAAAAATCAGTTGAAACCTAAGTACATATACGATAAATTTACGATAACTACTAAAAAAAACTATTGCGAATTAATTACATTTGGCAGTGATATTGTTACAATTTTAGTTGCTGTTACATTCGTTATCCGGTCATCTTTTTTAATTTTTCAATCATTATGTTATTAAAATTTAAATAATTATTTTTTATACTGCTAGTTTAGTTAAATTAATGTTAATTAAGTTGTTAATTATTTAAGGCAGTTTGTTCATTTAAAACATATCGGCCCAACTTGGAATCCAAACGCTTGATTCGGTTGGCCGTAATCTATAGGGAAAAAGTCTATTATCGGTAGATATGATGTCTTTTTTGTTCGCATCTCGAATATGGTTTCACTGCGACTACCGCCCGACTAGAAAATCGAAATAAAAATTTTAATTTTTAAATACCATTTCATTAAAATTTTTATTTTCAACTTACCCGACATCCATCGGACATTATTGTCGGCGACAGTGATGGATTATTGTAGCTGATTTCTTCTTCATTTTCACCCAGTAATTTAATGGCAGATTTATAATTTTTCGAATGGCCATTGAACCAGGCCACGCTGTTTATACACGTATATGTAAAATTTTGATGTCCCTCTTGTGATAATAACCGTAAAAATGTCATTTGAACAGTGCCAATTGTTTCGTATGTTACCCTAAATCCCCCACGTAAATTCGAATACCAATCGTTTTTATTATTTTCCTTACGCCATGGTATATTTGGCATTTGCGAACTATGAATATCGGGATGGACACACGTCTCACCGCCGGCCGTTAAATTACAATATACATAAACAGCATCGTCTGGCATACCTAAATTAGGATCGATCCAATACCATCCATCTTTAAATTGAGAATGAGCATAATGCAAATCTTTACATGTTCGTGCGGGATTTTCTCGAGTACCAACCGGTTTTCGTATCCGATCTAATTCTTGCCGCATTGAATAAATTGAACTGTACATATCAAGGAATTTAGCACCTAATTCATCTTTTTTATATTTTTTACTCTCACTATCTTCGGTTTCATCATCCATTGTATCTTCTAATTCATCGATTGCGTCTAAATCACGTTTCATACGGTCTTCTCCCTTGGTCATCGAAAATTCGCTTAATTGGAACAGTAATTCTGGTGGTAAAAGTGGTGCTTCTGCTGGAGCACCAGGTGGACCAGATGGCCCAGGTGATCCAGTTTCCCCTTTATTTCCAGCCACTCCTGTAGCACCTTTAGGCCCGATCAATCCCACCGGGCCGGTCGGTCCAACGGGTCCATCATTGCCCTTAGGCCCAAGTGGTCCAATTGGTCCGATTTCACCTTTGATACCTTCTGGGCCTTGAATACCTCTATTACCTTTCTCACCCTTTTCACCTAATTCACCTTTAATTCCTACCAAACCAAGTTCACCTCTATGTCCTTTTGGTCCGCGTCTACCTCGATCACCTTTGGGGCCTCGTGGACCAGTTTCTCCTACTACTCCTGGAAGACCAGTTGTGCCGATTTTTCCAGGTAGGCCATTTAAACCCTTTAAAATAAATTTACGTCAGCTAATCTAAAATATATATTAAGTAATTTATATATCTTACAGCAGGCCCAACTGAACCGCGGCTTCCTTGTGCACCTTGTGGCCCAGGAAGACCTTGTGGTCCCGTAGCACCTGTTAGACCTATTGGACCTAGAGATCCTTTATCGCCCTTTTCGCCTGGAGGTCCTGTACTACCTTGTAACCCAGCTGAACCTTCTGGACCTTGTTTACCTGGTTGACCAGACTCTCCAGGTCTTCCAGTAGGACCAGATATACCTTGTGGTCCTGGTTCTCCTGCTTTTCCTTCTTCACCTTCTGGACCAATTTCACCTTTGGGACCTTGTAAACCAGGTTCTCCAGGGCTCCCGGGAAAACCAGGTGCTCCAGCGACACCTTTTGGTCCTTCGGGTCCAGCTACTCCGGGCTTACCTGGTGGTCCTGATTCACCAGGTTTACCTTCTTCTCCTTTAGGCCCTGGTAAACCTTTCTCTCCCTAAAATTAAAAAGAATGATAAATGTTGCTAAATAAATTTTAAGGTTGTGGTGTTATACCTCTTTACCATCGGGACCCAATGGTCCTGGTGGACCAACCGGTCCTGTTTCACCAATTGGTCCTTGATGACCAGCTGGTCCAGGTGCTCCTTGGGCACCTTCTGATCCTCGTGGGCCTCGCCGTCCTGGTTCTCCTGGGGGTCCTGCGGAACCGGGTGGTCCCGGTGGACCATCATCACCACGTTCTCCTTTGATGCCAGATGGTCCTGGTAGTCCTTGCTTTCCTGGTGATCCATGTGGACCTCTTAATCCTACTGGACCATCTTCACCTTTTCCACCTTGTCGACCGATTTCTCCTGGAGGACCTTTTTCACCTGGTGAGCCTGGTGGGCCAGGTTCACCTCTTACACCTTGTGGTCCTTGAGGTCCTGGTGGACCGTGATCACCTTGGTTTCCCTTAAAACCTTTTTCACCTGGTGCTCCAATATCTCCTTTATCGCCATCCTCTCCGGGGGCACCAACTGGTCCTGGTGGGCCTTGTAATCCTCTTAGTCCCTGTACTCCATCTCTACCAACTGCTCCAATGGGACCAATCTCACCGCGTTCTCCTTTTTGTCCAGGTGGTCCTAACGATCCAGGAGGGCCTGGCCGACCTTCAGGGCCGGTTGGTCCTTCTTTTCCTGTTTCACCTTGTTGGCCTTTATCTCCTCTTGGTCCCATTACACCAGGTAGGCCTGTATCTCCTTTGGAACCTGGTTGACCTGGTTGTCCGGTATGTCCTCTTTCACCTGGAAATCCAGGTAATCCAATTGCTCCTACTGGACCAGATTTACCCGGAGGTCCAGTTGGGCCCACTGGTCCTTCTTTTCCAGCTTCTCCATGTGCACCTGGTTCTCCTGGTTGACCTGGTGCTCCTGGTGCACCGGATGATCCCGTTGGTCCCGGTTCTCCTAATGGACCCGGAGGACCAACAACACCTGGAGCACCAATTGGTCCTGGATTACCTGTGGCACCCTATAATAAAAATTGTTTATTACACGAAAAAGTAAATCAAAAATGTCATGGTTTACTTACAACTTGACCACGTTCACCAGATGCCCCAGGTGGGCCATCTTTTCCATTTACTCCTGTCGGACCCGGCATTCCAATAAATCCCCGTGGGCCTTCCATACCCACAGGTCCAATTTCTCCTGGTGGTCCCGGAGGCCCTGGCTGACCTGTATCACCTTTTGGTCCAGGTACGCCATCACTACCTCTGCGCCCTCTTGACCCTCTATATCCCTAATTGAGCCATGATTATATTCAAGTTGTTTGGTTTGATTATGAATTTATTAAGTTTAATTATGTACTCACTCTTGGTCCAACTTCCCCTCTTTCACCTGGATTCCCTGCATTACCCTAATAGAGTAATTAGTTTGTATCATTGCATACTCTTACAGAAAATTGTTTAAATCTACTTACTCTTTCTCCTTTATGGCCAGCGCTGCCGATTAGACCAACAGCTCCTTTATCTCCCTTTTCACCAGATGCTCCTGGATATCCTGGGAAACCTTGAACACCTTGTTTTCCTTTTTCCCCAGGTAGTCCAATTACACCTGCTTCACCTCTTGGACCTTCAATACCCTATAGAAAAATTAATTGTGTATCACATTTAGAAAAAAATAAAAATGTTACCTTTGGTCCTTCTGGTCCTTCTAAGCCTGTGGGTCCAACGGGACCTTGTGTGCCTTTATCACCCGGTGGACCTAATTCTCCTTTTTCTCCATCGAGTCCTCTATCGCCTTTGTTTCCTTTGTCACCTGCAGCACCTCGCGGACCATCGTCACCTTTGGAACCACGACTTCCGGGAAATCCAATTGGACCTTGTGACCCTTGCTGTCCCATGTCACCTTTATGGCCAGGTGTTCCTGGATTTCCTTCCCGTCCTGGTGTGCCATCGGCTCCAGGTAAGCCTGGTAATCCTGGTTTTCCAAAAGGGCCCGCTATTCCAGGTGGCCCCAAATTACCTTGTGGTCCTGGTGCTCCTATCGGACCAAGAGGTCCAGTCTGTCCTGGGGCTCCTGGTTGACCTTGAGGTCCTAGATTTCCTTTTTGTCCTGGTGGTCCCTCAGTTCCCGGAATTCCTGGATTACCCATGGGACCAGGAAAACCTCTTGGCCCTACAAATCCACGTGGTCCTAATTCTCCTGGCATACCAGGCATTCCAGGAGGACCATCTTCACCTGGTATCCCTTCTCTACCCATACTGCCCTTTTCACCAGTCGCACCAGATCTACCTCTATCTCCTTTTTCGCCAGGCAATCCTGGAAGTCCAATAGGACCTGGTTCTCCTTTTACTCCAATCGCACCGACAGCACCTCTTTCGCCATCCCTGCCAGATCGGCCTCGTCGACCTTCACGACCAGGGAGTCCAATTTGACCTCGAGATCCACGAGGACCCTAAAATTGAATCGTTAAAATCGAAATAATGTTATAATAAATGTTTACTGATTACTTACAGGTTCTCCCGCATCGCCTGGTTCTCCTTTTGGACCTTCCACACCTGGAGGTCCTACAGCACCAGGTGTACCAGTTAAGCCCATTGGCCCTGTCGCCCCTTGCATAGCCATCTTAAAAATTATTGGTCATTTAGTAATTCAATTAGTTAATAATAGTGTTAAGGCTGACTTACCATATGTTGGGCTAAGACTTGTCGAAACATATCTGCTTGAGTGTCTGGTCCTTTTTCATTCCCTGCTTGACTTAAAGGTACTACAAAAACATGTCCAGGAGCACCAGGAGATCCAGATTGACCTGATAATCCATCACGTCCGGGATCACCTTTTGGACCACGATCACCCGATGGTCCTCTTGGCCCAGTATAACCTCTTGGGCCAGTAGGACCATGTGCTACGATTACAGTACTCGTTGATGGATAAATATAGCTTGGGGTTTCTGTGGTGGATTCTGTGGGAGTTTCAGAAGTAGTATTTGGTAATGTACCACCAGGCCTCCTACCTCCTGTTGGTGATGAGTCAACTCCAAAACTGTCATCAGTAGTTGTTTTAGAAGGGACTTTAGTTGGTCTTTTTCTACCAGTAGAAGTAGCATTTGATCTTCCTCGACCTCTGACATTTACATCGGTGACAGTTTCGCCATCGCCGCCTTGATTCAAGTTTTCTTCAAAATAATCATAATAATCAATACCGCTTCCAATTAAATCACCTTCTACTTTTAAAACACCGCCACTGTCAGAACCTTGATTTACAAGGCCAAGCCCACCATTTAGTATACCTTGTCCACCTATTGATCCATGTCCGTCGGTCGAGCCCTGTCCTATAAATGCTCCTTGTCCTATAGATCCAACCTGACCTAGAGATCCACCTTGTCCATACGATCCACTCTGTCCTAAGGATCCACCCTGTTCAAAAGTTGCACCCTGTCCATATGATCCACTACCATGACCAAATGAAGCACCACCACCACCACCAGGAACATTTAATCCTCCTCCTCCTCCTGATAAAGAATGCCCGCCGGATGACGATGTGTGGTGTGTAATAAAACCGGTTTGTCCATCTGACGTCGATGAAGTTTGCCATGTCGAGTGACCTTGTCCACCACCCAAATCAAAATTAGTATTTTCGTTTTGGTTAAACCCACCTAATACACCAGTTGTAAATGATGAAGTAGCGGTTGTACTTTGTATACCACCTAATTGGCCAAAGCCAGAAAAGTGCGCTTCACTTTCAAAATTATTTGGCACTCGATCATTAAAATCTGGACCGAAATCGAATTGGTTGCCCGTATTTGAAATTATAAAATTTTCTTCAATTGTTTGAATGGCTCCGATACAATTAGGCGAATAATAAGAACATATTGAGTACGCCTCATCAGGAGTGTTGGCAATTTGAAATAGTTGAATATCTCCCTAGGGTAATAATATTTTTGGTAAGTGCATTTTTTTAATTAAAGAGATCATGATTTTTCTTACCGTGAAAAATGATGCTTCTTCGAGTAGTTGAAGACCAATCAATATTAAACCATCTGTTGCGAGTCTCGATGTTATTCCACGTTCTAATTTTTTGGTAAATATTTGTTCACAATCAAGTATTAAAGTAACTGAATCACCTTTTACACTAAACCCTAGTCGATGCCATTTATTATCATCAATATCGACATCAAATGTTATGTAGTTATCATCGACCGGATTAAAATCGGTATCCTGATAGAACATAACCACTTGAGATCCCACCTCGAGCGATAATACTTCTTCACGTTCGGACGAATATATTGTGAATAGGGGAACGCGTCCAATTGCTGGATTTGGTTTAAGTGTAAGTAAAATCGAAAAATCAGTTGGAAATCCTTCTGGAAATAGTTGAGCAGTTCCGGCCGTTAACATTGTATCTTTGCTAATGGTAAATGCGGCCGATGGATAATCTGGATTTGTGGAATTTATTTCGCCGCACATTCCTCGCGATGCTTTAATTCCGGCGGGAAATGTGTTGATGTTCATTTGTTGTAGAACATCTACATCTGTAATAAGAAGAAAATTTGATGAATTATTCAAATGTTTCAAAAGTCTTGACGTTGCTGATGTTCTATCTGCTACATATATTTCTAATTGCATATTTTACTTTATTTCTATTTAATTAAGGCATTAATTAAACTTTCATTTCTATTATTACAAATAGTTAGGTTATGACGGAATAGTTTAAAATGAAACAAATTGAGTTTAGAATCTAGATCATGTATATATTTGATTGGATGACGTAAATTACTATTTGATTGAAAATCATGTTATATTTAAATACATAAATCACAGTTAAACACATAGTCATATCTGGCGCTTCTTTATTTGTAATAAAAAACGATGGCGTTTTCAGTAATTTAAATGGCTGAGTTCATCAACCTTATATATACTAAACGATTACTGATTCTGTGTCATTGCCTTAATTGAGGACGTTTTAATTTAAATGATAGTTTCTATGCGGATATGATATGAAATCAACACACTGCTATACTAAACCTGCCAATGTTGCTAATAAAGCTTCCTTAATAAACGATTTACAAATTGTCCCTATAAAGGAACATTGAATATACCAAGCTTGGCGGGGATATCTAAAAACAACAGATATTTATTTACTTGACGTGATGGCTCTGCAAGAGCTAATGTGGTCAGGGTGTGACATCCAAGACACTAGCAATGGTTACATCGCTGCATGAACCAACATTTCATTGACTTCTGCCCAATCATTTTGCGAATTTACACAAATTGAATTTGCAGCAATAAATTCATCATTACGATCGTCAACATTCATGCTTCAAAGAAGACAAAATACTCCGTTGGATTTGATCACAAGAGCAATATCTTCTATATATAATTTTTCGATGTCCGTCACGCTTAAAAGCTTGACAATATATTTCAACTTACATCGTTATTTTTGTATAGTTCAGTAGCCTGTAAATACAACGCTGGAAATTTGCAAGTTTGGTTCTTACCAACTGCTTGTCATTTTTCATTCTGTCATACATTTATTTCATGGCAACGCTTGACTCAAAAATTAAAAATTTTGTTTGTATTATTTGTAAACCACATTTAGGCTCCCATAGACAAAAGTATGATGGTAATGAGAGTTACGCTCCAAGATATATGATTTTTAAAACTACACAGGGATCATTGTTTCGAATATAGTGAAATATATCCATAATTCGATCCACTTCATGGTATTTTACTATTTTCCATAGGTGTTTCAGGTTACCATTCATTTGTAATGAATGGTAACCTGTTACCATTCATTACAAATGAATGATAACCTTAAAAAACTTTACAGACGGTTGGGTTATTATCGTAACCCAACCGTCTGTAATGTTTTTTAAGAGAACTTTATGCATATCGACTAATGTATGGAAATGCCAAAGAAATTTTACATTGCTCACTTTTTGCTCAATAAGAAGTCTGTTTCAAGATTCTATGTCTTTCGTTAGGAAACTTGGTAAACTATCTTTCTTCAAAAAAATTACAGGAAATCCAAACTTGGATGAAATTAAAAATAAACTATTCTCTGGCCAATTTCCAAGTTTTTCATATTCAAAAGGTTTTCCGTTTTCAGAATTGTAGAATATTATTGCAGAATTTTAATTTGCATGGTCTTTGGGTTACTGAAACTTCCAGTTCGTGGTTTCTGCAGAAAGAAAAATGTTCGAAAGGTTTTGCACAAAATTTCCAAGATTTCCAAGCGTTGACCAATAATGGGTTTACTTTATACAGAAGACTAAAAAATGTGGTTAGTTACAAAAAACGTATAAATGAATATGGATATGATAGTCATTAGGTAGTTCGATTTGTCCAAACATTTGTCCAGAAAATTTAACGGACATTTAAATGTCGAAATTTGTTCGTCAGTGTGCTATTTAGTATCTGTATAAATATATATGTTAATAAAGGCAGGTACCGTACCTTAGCTGAGGTAAAAAGTAAAATTCAACATTTTATAGATGCCCGTTAGGAATATTTCCGAAATTATGAAACTCATATTCAATTACAAAAATTAAATACGGCATCCACTTTGACCATGTGGTTTAAGAAACAGTGAGGAAGTTGATTTTCACCAATTTACATATTTAGACATTGCATACTTCATTACGTTTGGAACAACAAGAATTGTAAGAAAATTAATTGATATTTCAGAACTTCTACTGAATTCCATTAAAATTTACGGCCAGAATTTGCACCAAATGACCGTTGAATAGCTTGCGAAAAGTTTGTTTCTTGCACTTACCAATAAGGAAACAATTTCTAACTATTCCAGTATGTCATGATGACCAACAAGTCCCAAGGCAAAACATTCGAATGTGGTCGTATTTACCTATAAATGCAATAAATAATTCACACAAAATATCGAATACTGGAAAATCTTTCAAAAAGTCCGCATGTTATATTAAGAGGATTTCCTATTCCGGTATTTGTCTTATGACTATAAAGTGCAAAACAACAGATAAAAGGCTACGAAGTATGTAAAGACATCCCGTGTTTGATCGGTATCAATCGGCATATATTCCCTATTATATAGTGCTAATACACCAGTAGTGAATGTGGTTGATAACACCAGACGCAGTTCAGATAAAAACAAGCATTAATATTAGTACTGCTTGATTTTTCAAAGGCATTTGAGCGAGTTGAGCGAGGTAGCAAGGACTGGTTTACTTTCTTGTGAGATAGTAAAATTCATTCGCGTTTCTCTACAGACGATATTTTATTGTTCGAAAATAAGACGGCATTCGTCAACAAGTCGCCTAGATGGCTCTGACAACTTAAATTAATAATACCCTTATACCTAAGCTAACCATACCTCCCATAGAGCGTTAACATCAACAGGATGGTGACCGGTTTCCACAATGCAACTGCCAACAAGATTTTGATGCTGTATTTTCTGTTTTTCGTTTATTAGAACTTCACAGTTTCAACTTTTTAACTATTTTTCTGCGATCCTTGACTTGTACGAAAACAGGTAACATATAGCTTTGCTCTGCTTAATTTATGATCACTATCTGTGAATTTGGCAGACGACCGATTTGATTACATCTTGATATGATTTAGCCTTGGTAAGATTGTGTGTGATTGCAAATTACATCATCCTATCGATCATCAATCACCATTATCGATCAATAGTTTGTGTTGGGAGGACGAACGTATATTTCTACATAAATCAATCTATTTTATGCCAGCTCTCGCGTTAAAATCACTAATCTCTACCCAAATTATTTAAAAGTTGTCTAATCACTTGCGTAAAAAGTGGTGAGTAAAAAGATTGGAAATCTATGGCCTCAGAATAAATTCAATACCAAGATTGCTGAATGCACGTGCTAATCGTAAATACTAAGGATTGATATTGGTTCAAAGTATACTTTTTAAGAAATTCGTGTGTCCCAGTCCACAGTGGTTACATAAATATGGGGTAGAGTAATTGATATACTTTTTAATTTAACTTGAGTTATATTTGAATAAAATTTGAAAAAGGTTTTTGTTCTATAAACCTGTTAACATATGATTTGTTGTTGATTTGGCAAATGTTCTATCATAACTGAAAGTGACAGATTTTACATTGGTTATTTAAGCAAACGCCACATAGCGTCTGGTCCCTGGGTCACATACATGGCATTGATAAATTTTTTTGGTTCATTGTGTCTAAGTTGACTGATTCCACTAGCCATGATCGTCATAATTGCACAGTCAAATAATTTGTAAATCAATTTGTAAATATATTTAAGCTTTAATTTTTGAAAATCTGACTACTAAATTTGAACTTTCTGCGATGTGTGTTCGCCCGGTTACAAATTATCCTCGATCTCTTGCCATTTTGAATTTACTGTTAATGTAATGAACAGTTTAGGAGAACCGTTTTTATAAATTAGTGATTGCTTCCACGCATAGGTCTTTGACATTTTGCGGTGAAATTTCAAACGAAGACGGTAGAATTACGAGAACTCCAGCGTTTAGTGCCGCATTTTATATGTGGTTGGTAAATCCTGGTTAACCTTCACACTACCATCGAGGCTGATAACCAGCTTGACTATATAAATTCAATTAGAGATACGACATTGGCTCCAAATTTGGGCTTTGACAATTTGCATTATCTGCATCTTGAGCGTTTTGCATTGCTTCAGCTTCTGTTTAATGAAGTATTAACGAGTCAATAAACTTTCGATCCAAGTGATGATCGACTGCAAAATTTGTTGGTGCACAGAATTTGCAAACACCATTCAACCCACAGCAACTATATTCATTCACTTGAATTTCTTTAAAATTGAATATGTCCTGACGAAAAATTTCAATTAGAGGTTCTAGATTTGCCTGACGTCTAGAATTGTTCACAAGTTAGCCCTATATAGTTAATACATCTCCTTTTCGTTGCCAACGAATGCTTGTATTTGAACTATAGCGTTGTCTGTTGTTGCCAATTGACGTGCCATAAGCACTCCTTTTACGAATTGCATTCAAATTTTCTTGGCTTGGGTGAGCTTGTCACGTCTATTTTATTTGTCTCTCAGCTCTTCGTATTTCTGCTGCAGAATTTTCGTGTGCCATGATAGTATGCTTATACATTTTTTTCTAAAATAATTATTGAGCCTTGCCAATAATCTGTGGTGGGGCCCAAAATTTAAAGTTACGCCACTGCACCCACAGTATGGGCAAAAGAAAATTTAAACGTTACGACATTAAACCAAATTTACAATTTAAACCAACCAAGCTAAATGTACCTTAGATCATACATTAATATTACAATAATGACAGTAAGGAGATGTGGGTGGCTAAGTGAATAAATGATATTTCATTTCAAATCAATTCACAAAATAATTAAATCAAATTTTAAATTTATGTAGCTGTAATCCTATTGGGCTTAATCAAATCATTTTTTTCTATTCTGAAGTAATGAGTTTAAAGTAATTCCTCTAGACACAATACTGTATACGTAGAGATATATAGTTACATGTATTGTAAATTGGATTTAGCCAAATCCCCGTGGCAAAACAATTTTTTCCTTTTTATATTTTACAAAAATTAATCATTTTAATAAGATAAAAAGATCAACAACATGACTAAACTATAATACTATTGTACCAAAGCAATAATACATTTTGAAAATAGTTTAGAAAAGTATAGACATTTTGTTGTTCTGTTTTATATTGAACTGACAACATATTTTCCGAAAAATTTCATTATTTAAATTGTTGGAAATAAATAATATTCTGGCATTGATTTTTAAGGATATATATAATTGTTTAATTAAATTTTTTTGTTGATTTTGACAAGTAAATTAAAAACTATTTACGAAAATAATTTATTAGAAATCAAAAAATTTGGTAAAATCTAATCTGTAAACTATCTGCCAACTATGTTGGTTCAATTTATAATTTCGAAATTGATGATATGAGGGCTATATATATATATATATATATATATATAGATATCGTAGATTTATATTATATTCGTAAACCATATTAGAAAGGATTTTTTTCTCGTCTTGTTCAGTATAGGAAGCACACCTTTCTGTGTTTATTTTTCCGAATTTATTTCAAAAGCTATTCGAAAAAATCAAGATTTGGCTGTTGCTCATTAATTGTAGCCATTCGAAAATTTGTTACAAAAGTTTAGAAGAAAATATTGCTGCATAAGTCGGCTAGTGATAATGAGAGGCCAAAAATATTAATTCGTCATCGGGTACAGCAATTACACAAACCACGTTATTCAGAATTGTGCACCCAAATCTTCATTTAAAGACATACAAGATTCAGGTTAATAAAAAATTAAAGACATTTATCTTCTAATTACGTCATCAATTGTGCCCAATTAGGGAATATTTGACAAAAGAAGTTTTCAACTGGGTCGATTTGTACACAAACAAAATTGTTGAATCGGGGGTAAACAATTTATGCATCCTCAGAAAATGATATGGGCTTGGCCTGATGAATTGGACCCTCTTTTTTTTAAAAACGAAGCTGAAATTGTTGTTACTATAAATAAACGTCGTCAGCATTATGCTGATAACAGCAAAAATGATTCCAATGTCTGGGTTATTTGCGAATAAACCTTTTTGGTTCCTACATAATTCCACCCTTTTGGTCCTATACATTGAGGTACTTCTAGTAGTAAAACATAATCTCAACTTTAATATATCCAAATGTATTCTATCTCTAATTCGATCTCTAGCCCTGTGTCTAATACTTATATGCAATTTATCGTGGTCCAAATCTATCACATCCAGAGACTAATATTATTAGACTATTAGAGTAATATTAGACTAATTTGATTACTAAGTCTAATAAATCATGGGTTGGTCTCAGAGAGCTTTCCTATTACGCCATCTAATGTGGAGCTTATTACACCTAGACTTATATGCCATTTCAAATATGTAGCGACTATCGCTACAGACACAATTAAAATTATTCAGATATTTCGTGAAAATCTATATAATTCGCTAACGCTACATGTACACTGTTTACAAATATATATAGAGCGTAAAATAGCATTTTCACATAGCACTAGGTCGCCATGGCCTGACAATTAATTTTTAACGAAATTATTACGATTTCTTTGCCAATACATTTTTTCAATGAATACAACTTTAGCCCTAAAACTTTAAGCCACTTTTAGAATTGTTAAAATATAAAAGTGTCGTGCTTTTATTTGATTTAAAATTATTAGAATATTACAGTAAAAACTTAAGAGATTTTTAACTGACAATAAAAGGTTTTCAGTTAACATTGTGCAAATTGCAAGTATATAAAAATGAATCTAAAACACTAAAATCAATCGGCAACCCACCTTATACTCCATACCAGTCCTACTTTTAATATACAATAACTTTATGAAACACTGAAATTGATATGATGAAAAAATAGCAAAAGCTCAAAAACTTAGAAGTTCACATGCCTTTAACCAGCAAAATCTTAAATAATTTTAAATAAAATTTGTTTGTGGGATTAGTAAAGGCTAGCCAACAAAAGTGTGTCATGCTTTAAAGCTTTAACAAAATGGTAAAAACTATAAATCGCCAAGAAAAATCACCAAATTTCAAAAAATTGAAGAGCTTTCAAAAGCATAAAAAAAGTTTCAACTAGTAAAAAGAGTAAAGCTCAAAATATAAACAAAGTCACAAAATCCTTTTTTCCTTCATAACTTTAGCCTCAAAACGTTTAAGCCGGGGCAAAGATATATATCTACAACATTAAACTGTCAAACGAAAGCTTTTATTATTTTAGAGGCTTAATAAGATGTTACTTTAAAATTAACCGTAATAAGCTTAACTTTATAAAATATTAAAAGTTTTATGATAAAATAGCTGTAAAAGCTCAATTAATCTAGAAAGAGCAAATATCAGTTAAAACATTAACGTACATCAATCTTCCAAATAATTTAAATCAAATTTTTTGGTTTTACAAAGAGCTTTCAAATATACTGAAAATTGAAAAAAATAATGAAAGCTCAAATAGATGACTCTGAAGCAAAAAATTTCTATCAATATCAAACTTTGTATAAAACGTTTAATTCTCGGTAAATATTGCTAAAACATAAAATTGCCAAATGAAAGCTTTTAAGCCCATAGTTTTAAATTATACTTATATTAACAAAAAAACTTAAATAAGCAATTACCTTCTAGAAAACTCTCAAACCGAAGTTAAAAGCTGAAGTTTTATGACACTTTCACTTTCGAGGTGCAGCAACTTAATGAAACATTAAAAGTTTTAAGTTATAAAATTTGCAAAAGCTGAAATAATTTGGTTGGATAAGTTGGATCAATTTTGGATAAGCTACACAAACTTTTATAAATTATTTAAATAAAATCATTCGATTTTTAATAAAGAGCTTTTAAAAATATTTTAAATTGTTTTAGTTTATATTTAAAGCTCAAAAGATAGGCACAGCCACTAAGACGTTTTTTCTAAATCAAAGTTTTTACTTAGTCTAAAAATATTAAACTAATATTTAAACTTAAATTAAAATGTTAAAACTTAAGTAAGTTTAAATAAACTGTTAACTGCTTTAGTTTCATGTAATTCATTCATTTAAGATGTACTTACTACTGATGTTACTATATTTTTCAATTAATATTACTTTCGCCTTAAAACTTAAAATTGATAAAATGTAAAGCTGCCAAGCTTTTATTTGGTTTAAAATTATTTAAATGTTATGGCAAAAGCTGAATAGGTCTAGGCAACTAGCAATTTTGCGATGCAGTATATAACAAATATCTGTCTCAAGTTTTGGATCCGAAACACAAAAATCAAGTGTCAACCCCTTTTGCTTCATAACATTCCTATAAATTTTAAGGTTAAATACTTAATCAAATATTAAAAGTTGTTTGTTAAAAAAATTTTAAAATTTCATTAAGCCTAGTGGTTCACGTTCCTTTGAACCATCGATATTTTTAATAATTATTTTTAACTGGCGGTAAGAAGATCTCTTACCACAATAAAAGCATTGTTTGTGGGACTAATAAGTTCTATTCAATAAAAAGTTGTGATACTTTTAAAGCTTTAACACAACTGTAAAAATCTGCACAAAATTTGTCATTCTTTTTAAATTTTTAAGAAAAGCTTTAAAAACGTTTTTTAGCTAATATGTAAAGCTCAAAATATAAACACTTTAGCCCCAAACTTTAAACTCTAAAAGTTTGAGTTTGCAGTTACTCAAACACTAAAACCAACCGTCAACACCTTAATCTTCATAACATTCCTACTTTTAAGATTCAATAACTTTATGAAATATTAAAAGATTTTTCTTAAAAAAATGGCAAAAGCTCCAACAACCTAGTAATTCAGGAGCCTTGAATCAACAAAATTTTAAAGTATTTTAGTTACTGGGAGTAGATCTCTAATCATAATAATAAAACTTGTTTGTGGTGCTAGTAAGTGCTTTAAAAAAAATGTATAATGCTTTAAGCTTAAATAAAATGCTTTAACCTGCACCAAATTTGTCAAATTATATAAGTTTTTTATAAATTTTAAAAACATAAAAAAAAGTTTTAGTTAGCTGCAATACAAAACTTTCAAATGAAAGATTTTTATTTAAAAAGCTTAAGAAGCTATTACTGGCAATACAACTATAAAATCAACTATAAAAAGTTAAATTTTTATCATAATGTTACTTTTGCAAAAATTTTATAAGATATTAACAGTTTTTTGATAAAATAATTGTGAAAGCTCAATTAATTTAGATAAAGCAAATATCGCAGTTCTGCTATTAAGCATTTGAAAAAAAAATTATCTATCTTAATCCTTTGATTAAATTTTAAAATAATTTAATATTTAATTAATTTTTAAAAGATTAATCTACACAAATCTTTCAAAATATTTTAGTTTTTATAAAGTGCCTTCCAAAATAGTAAAAAAAATATCGAAATCAAAAGCTTTTAAGAACTTAGTTTTAAATTATATATGTATCTAAACAACTTAAAAAAGCTGTAACCTTTTAGAAAACTCTTAACCTTATTATAAAAAGCACAAGTTTCATGACACTTTCACTTTCGAGGTGCAACAAATTAATGATATATTAAAAGCTTTGTAATAAATATTCAAACCGTCAATTAATTTAAAGATTAGCCTGTACGAAGAGACTTAAAAATATTTAAAATTGTCTAAGTAAGCTCAAAAAATTTAAAGCTCTAAATAGCTGCTAAATAGCAGTTCTGCAATGAAGTGTTTCATCTATCACAATCATGAATCAGTAAAATTCAAAATTTTAAAGAGATCTATAACTGGCTGTAAAATATAAGGCAATAGAATGAACATCTAGCTTTTAAATGGTCAAAAGTTTGAGACACGTCCTATTTCAATCGTTGAATCAGCAAAATTTCGAAGAAATGTACTACTGGCAGTAAATCTCTAAATTACAACAAGAGATTTCCTTGAGGGATTAGTTAGTACGTTTTTTTATATTAGATTTGGTGAAGAGCTTTTGCAAATAATTTAAGACATTTTAGTCATCAAAGCTTTAAATGATAACATAGTCTTAAATATATTATTCCATAAATTTAAAACTTTATCACTAAATCTTTAACCAAATTATAATTATATAATCGACCATCGTTCTAAATATAAAGATTGGCAATGTCTCTGTCTCAATGGTTGTCACTCTTGTTTTGATTGGCAGCGTAACCCGCTATTTTTGGGACAAAATGTGTCAATAACTCTTTAAATGAAAATTTTAAATTTATATTATCCCAAAATAAAGCTAATACAATCATATCCTAGTCTAAATTGAGTCATGAACATAAAATTCGTCACCATAATGAAATTCATTAGATTCTAAATTAAATAACCAATCCTCCTGATCCCCGCAAGCCTATACACTATATTATTTCATCATCAATGCCAAAAATGTAACCTAAGTAATGCAACTAGGTCAAATGGTATGGCATAAATTGCCCTAAAAAATTGTTACTTGTCGCTATCAATACTTTTTAGCAAGCTGTTCAAAATGTTAATAAAGTCTAGCAATTTTTCTAATAGAATACGATCGATGAAGAGAGTATGCCATCTATTGCATCTGATTTTTAGTATTATTGGACTCGCGTGAGATTAATGCTGGTATAACTATAGGTTTAGTCTAGTCGCCTATTTTATTTTTGATGACTTGTACATACTCATGATATTTTTTTATTGGCATTATGTAAAATTCACTTTTCTAATAATGTTACAGCAGTGCCTGCTTCTATTGAGTTTAACATGATTCACACCTATAGGGCTGCGCCTACAGTGTGTGCAATGTGTGTAACAATTCAACATAATTATGAAAGTAATATAATTTTAATCAAAAAAAAAATCAAATCAAGTTAACAATTTTGATTTTCCGACATCTGAATATCGAAGAGAATTTTCAAAAAATTATTACTTTCGGTAAATGCCAAATGCAGAAAAAGTACTCCATCAATCGAGTTTTTTAGCTAAATACGACTGGCGAAGGCTTAAGTCAATTTAATATTGAAAAACTCTCAGAACTTAATTTTAATTTTTGAACATGCGCGTGGCCAGGGGGAATCGCTTAGAACTGGACATTTTAAAACTGGATATTTCAAAATAGGATTTGACAAAACGAGATAAGGTACAAAACGAGATATGGTACAAAACTGGATATTTCAAAACAGGATATTTCAACATGTGATTTAAACTTAAAATGAGTTTTTAGGAAAGTTCCGGAATTTGCCAAATTAGGAAGGAACTCGGCGAGTTCTTAACCGATTATGATAAAATTCTATTTGTAGGATGGGAATGTGATTTTAAAATATAGAATTTCATCATAATCGGTTAAGAACTCGCCGAGTTCCTTCCTAATTGGTCTTATTCCAGAACTTTTCCAAAAAATCATTTTAAGTTTTAATCATATGTTGAAATATCCTGTTTTAAAATATCCAGTTTTGTACCTTATCTCGTTTTAAAATATCCAGTTTTGAATTATCCTGTTTCGTCAAATCCAATTGTAAAATAACCAGTTTCGACCGGTACCCGGCCAGGGGTTTGATAATAGTGCGACATGCGAGGAAATCACCATAATTTGCAACTCCACTACTATATCACAAGAGACAGCAAATTTTGGTTACTTAGTACAAGAAATATACGTGTTTCCTTCTGGCAGGTCGAAATTTGTTCGACAACTAAGCAATCCTAATCCGTAAAAATGGTTGCAACCGTTTGTCATCTCTATAATGATTAAGTCAAGGTTTGCTCCGTCAAATAGTTTTACAGTCTACTATTTGCATCCTTTTTGTGAACCAGAAAAATAAACAAACGATTCCATAGCAAGAGCAAGTCGTCGAGTTTAACGATCTTTATGCTTTATTTCGTCAGTCAAGTGGCGATTAATTTCAATTCGCCTTTAAAGTGCCGCGGGAGGCGCTACGTACTATGGTGGTCAGCAATTGTTTATATGTCATAATGCATATTCAACAAGAACTAGGCAACTTTGATTAGCAAATAACTATTACTACTTGACCACCTTTGCCGTAGTTTTGAAAAAAATCGCTAGGAGTCAGCCACTTTGCGTTAAAAGGCGAATAGGATCGATATGAGTCGATAAGCAAATGTCTATAACATCTGCTAAACAATAATTTGTGTAAATGTTCTATATATCAAAGGAACGATGGCACTTTTGGTTAAAAGGCTGGGAAAGTAGAAGAACGCATACAAAATGTTGGTAAACAATTATAGTTTTATTAAAGTTACAATAATTATAACTTATATCTAGAAATTATTATAAGCCTTATTTTACCGTGCGCTATCGCAGAAATACTTTTTCTTGGTACCCCTGTATAATTATACTTTTTGTTATTCCAGTTTTGCCTTATTTTTAATTTATTTTATAGAAACCGTTAGAAATACTTGTTTTGCAAAAATAAAACAAAATACTGTGCCATATATTTCATATAAACTTCAGTTTTGTGATGGTGTGTGGTTGAGTTTGACCGTGTAGTTTTTGTTTTGGCAATTTACGATACCAAATTAATTTAATTTACGTGCTTAAAGTTCATATATTTAAGCAATTTTATTTAGTTTACAAGTTAAGTGTACAAGTTTTTGTAAGATTTTTTAGTTTGTGTAAAGTTATATAAGTTTTTAAAGAAACCATAACCAGTTCCTTTCGTGTCTCTTACGAATCCATTTTGTGTTTTTTTATTTTTCTAAATACGTAGTGGCTTTTTTAAAGCTTTTTTTTAAATTTATACTTATGTGGTACGTGTAATATTTTTAACAACTTTGAATGTGAATTTATTGAACTTGGAAATTATGAGCCTAGGTTGGGTTGGAAAATACCACCTTAAATTGTGATTTCATATAAATCGGAAAAGAATTAAGGTTAGTAAAATGTTTATGTTAATATATTTCTATGTGTTGCGGGAGCTAAACTATTTGACGTATTGCGTACTTGTTCTGGTGTTGTGTATAAAATATAAAAGGAACATCGATTATGTCGTCATTATTAGGTTCTAATGAAGAGTATAGTCAAATGTTTAATGTTGAATAAAATTATGTAACAATTAAAGGAAAATTATTTGTGTGTCATATTTCGAAGTGTTAACTTTGGAAAATTTTAATGAAAAATAATTTAATGTAAATTATAATCGTCACGATTACGCAATATTTTCGGAGTGTAAGTTATTGTTTTATGTAAAAATCATCTGGTTCACAAAGAACAGTAGATCTCGGTATTATTTTTTATTTCGATGCCAGGTGTTTTATCAGGATTTTGTGTAATTAAAATAATTAAAGGATTAAAATAATTATCTCCTTTAGTTAAGTAATTTGCCAGTGCTTTTGTTGCAATGCTTTTGTCCCAAGTAGGTTGGGCTAAATTAAAGGCCATAGTATGCTCTATACATTATTAGGAAATTTACTCTGGTTTGAAAAAACCAGGGTAAATTTCCTAATAATGTAAAAATGACATGATAAAGTACAACCAAGAGTTACAAACAAAGTTACAACCAAGAGCCATTATTTATAAGGGTTACGCAGTGTATTTTCTTCACAGATAAAATCATCATGCTGAAAAAAGATTATTGAGGGTGCACAATAATTATAATGGATAATTGTCAAGTGATAATCGTCAAGTGATATTCCCCATCTGGAAGTAGGGCATGAATGTTTGTCTAATTAATAGTAAGTGATTTTCATGAGTCGTAATGTGTGTAGTTTCATTCAGCAATGCTTACAGTTTTTCGATTTCAGAGGATGATATATGAAATCCTGTTTGGATTGATAAGTGTGCATAAGAATAAGGTTTTGCATTGTTTGACAGAGCTAGTCGATAACCTTGTGGCTGGTCGGTGTATGTGGAAAATTATAATCAACGACGGTTTCACCGGGTATTTTGATTGGTTGCCCTTAGAGATATTTTCAGCTGGTGATTACTTCATATCGTTTTTATATATTACTAGGATAATAAGTAGTACTATTATAGCACTTCTCGAGCCATAACAATAGATTTTAGCTGTCGATAGAAGCATTCGACCATGCCATTTGTGTAATATTTTTTGACCTATAGTTTATCGTTAAAGTATATAGGTGATTGTTCCGCAAGTTGATGTTTGCCAGATTATTTTGAGTCCATAGGTAGTTAAATAAGCTCTAATTCTTTATGTGATGTCTGAAACCAAAAATAAATTCTAAATTGAGTCTGCTTTATATACTTTATGGAGATGTTCTATATATATTCGAAAATAATATCGGCTGTGGCCATTTCCCTTGTTGGGTTAGATTGTTCTTTAGTTGGGTTATGCAGAGTAATAACAACTGCTTCCTTCTAATCTTTAGCAATGACGGGGATACTGAGGAGGAGAAATGTAGAGATTGCAGTATAAATATAAAGTATATTTATATACTATATAATTGTGCTTTAACTACAGGACTCCTCCTAAGTGATGTACCATTCTGTGATGGTTTCTGCAGCAAAGCGGACAGTTTTTTGAAGTCAGAGGCCTTATATTTGATCAGCAAAACAGAGTATGTATACCATACTTATATGCTGATTTAAGTCGATCGATTACGATGTTGCGATTTTTATCCTTAATCAATAGGACGAATTGCACAGAACCGATATATGTCTTCATTTATATAGTTTTTCGTAGAGAGGTGATACTCCTGTGCGTATAGCTGCTAAAAGTATTTGGCATGAAAATTTTACCCCGTTTGGATTGGCGAGTGTATGTAGGAACAAAGATTCGAATCATTTTACAGAGTAAGTTAATATCGGTGTTGCTACAGTCTGAAAACTACACCGGGTAGTTTGATTGTTTGTCAGTGAATTTTTTTAGCTGGTTATTACTTCACATATTCTTTCACTATAGAGCTCTGATTGATTGTGTGAATTGATCATTTCCAAGGTTAGCCAAGGAATTTCGTTAGCTCGGTAAATAGTTTGAACTAAAATTGCGTTCCCCGATCAGTTGTGATCGTTACTGGGACGCCGCATCATGTTACTTGGTTGTTTTTATAGAATGCTTTTTGATCAGATTGTAAAGATATCGATGTAAGTTGATGTTATAAAAAAATATTGATTAATAATAAATTTACGACTATCATGAGTTCCAGTATGTGAAATAATGCGTAAAGTATAGAATATTTTTCAATGTGGTTTATCTGCAATATACGGGCAATTATTATCATTTGTTGTTTCACAGAAAATTTTGAGGCAGCAGGTTATTTAAATACCTCTAGTCTTATGGTGGAACTATAGTGTGACATTCGGAACAAGCAAAGGCATCACATCTAAGCCTGAATTTAGTGCGTTGGTGCACTAAATTTCAGGTTGACGGTTCAGTTGAAATAAGTATCGACTGTCACTATTTCCATTGTTGGATTGACAGTTTCCTTAAATAGGGGTTCTTTCAGTGTAAGTAAAGCGCGGCAGCGTGTCAATTTCTTGGTTTTCTTGTAGACGGTGTAAATGGTGAAATCACAAACTTAAACAACTTGAACAAATTATCAGAAATATATTTCACTGCCTAATATATTGAGAGTAATTCATTAACGAATACTTATAGTATTTATTTTTGACAATCGAACATTTCTCGGAGAAGTATTCCAGTGGCTCCTAACAAATATTGGTACAATTTGATGCTGAGCAGATATTCGCTGAATGGGTGTGTTCAGGGCCTTACTATGGCTAATTTAAATTTTAACCCTTCAAGCCAAGAAACGTTCTTCGATGTCTTAGACTTTTTGTTTAAAATCACAAAGTGATTATGAACTTCAGTGATTCGTGGGCCTCGGTATGAAACGGTGGTAAAATAGTTTACAATGTCGTTAAAGCGTTTTATCATTGATTTTATATAGAGCTGGGTAATCTCTATAACGGCGTTTATCCGGTCTTCCGATGGAAGAATATCACTTAGTTGTAATATTGTGACTAAGGAAGTTGAGAAAAGTTAATCCAAATATTCATTGTCATTCTTTCAAAATCATTCTTTATTGTCAAAAATAAAGTCTAAGATCTTTAACGAATGCATTCGTAAATCGCTAAAGTTTTTGTGTGGCGTTGCACAGACCAAATGATATCTGTGCGAATTGGAAAAGGCACACGATAATGTATTCGTGTGAATCTAATTATGTCGTTATTCCTCTTCTGTGAACGTCTTCAGATGCGACGGATATGAGATGATATGAGCTCTGACGAGATTAATTTTAGTGAATATTTTGCAACCATTCAAGTGGATGGAGAAATTTTGGTTATCCGTTTGGAAGGCACGTGATACACAGATATGGTGAAACTTGTTATTTATTGGTTTTTCTGATTTTAGGCATCATTTTCTTGTTCACTTTTAGTTAACCACCTTTAATCGATTACCACTTTAACCATTTTCGTATCAAAGTGATACTGCATCAATTAATCGAATTTAAACTCTATAAAAGTATAATATAAGATAATGTTTTCTTCTTGCAAGTAATTTTAAATGACATAATATATTGTAGTCTTTAACTATTTGATTTATTAAAAATTCACTTCCTACATGAACATTTTTTACTCTGTAAAAACTTTTTTTTATATGGATTGTAACAATATTAAACGCCAACAATTATGTTTCAGAGAATACAATAAAAGCAAGTATATGAGCATAAAATATAAGTATAAATTCATACAAGCTTATCACTCAAAAACATGATCCATGAAAATCGTTTTTAGATAATTTTCTTTTCTTCGTGTTTCTAGAATATGCATATACGTACAGTAGCAAATTCAAGATGAATTTAAATTCGATTATTAGCGTAATTCTTCAGTGGTTATCAAAAACCCACATAATCGAATAATATAGAATTCAAAACCAATCGATCTTAAAAATTTCAGATCCTTTTACGAAACTCTATAGTAACATGGACACAACATATATAGACATTTTATCTCGACGAGAATAAAAATGTAAAATTTGAAAAATCAAATGTGATAAAATGAACATATCGTACGTAATAATAATAAACTTTGACCGAAACCCGATATGCATATATTCTACTATACACGGACACACATATATACGTATGTATATATATATTTTTATTTTACTATTTGTTGATAAAAGTCAATGAACTAGAAACATATATACGGTCTAGTAATTTTACGTAATGGGTTATTACAATGATAAATCGTCCAATGAATTTTCCACATTCATCCTATATTTTCTTCTTATACATGTGTGTATATGTAGAGGAATATGAAAAACGTATATAAGTTCGATTCAAGAGTGAAAATATAATTTATGTTTGCAAGGAGCATAAGTTAAGGTTAAGAAAATATAAAACCAAAAGGATAACTTTTATTTGATTAATTCATTTGTTTTTGAACCAAAACAAAAAAAAAATTGATTAGATAAGATTAATAGTTTTATGAGTTTTTCTTCAGTATTCAGTATAATCTTAGATACATGCAATTAAATCGGATTAGATATGCGTACGTAAATAAATGGCCAAACTATAGGGCAAATCATTGTTATTTAACCTAAACGCACATTCAATCAGTTTTTGATAAATTTTTTATCACCATCAATTTATTTTAATTTAGTATTTCAGCAATCTTTATGTGCTTAGATAAGATTCACTGATAGAAAAATGAGAAAAATTTTATAAAAAAACCGATCACATGATTTTATCAATTTGATGTGATGCTGCTATTTAATGAACTCTATGTTTATTGATAAGGTCGATATATATATATATATATATATATATATATATATATATATATATATATATATATATAGATTATAGTTGTAATTCAAAATTTAATTTAAATTGAGTAAATTACGAATTGATTTTTGGACAATAACAAAACTATTGCTAGGTTTGCACTTCTATTGTGTGTGGTCTGCCATTATAAGCAGCTACAGTATTATATTTCAACATCGAACAATTTTGTCTGCAGAGCACTTGGTTAAATGTGTGCATAAAAATATTCGTAAAATTATATTTACATTCGGAAACACATCTTCTAATTTTTTTCTAAATATTAATTTTCCTTTTCCTGCCACGTTTTCTTCCAAACTCTTTCGCTAAAGATATTTCCTTGGCTTTTGTTTCATAATATTTGTATAAATATGAAATTGAGTTAACAAATTCAATTAATGATTTGTATTGCTCCACAACAATCGACAAATCAATCTCGACGGAATGTAATTTCAAATTTGTGGCATTAAATCGTTTCAAAATCGATTTCCAAAAGACCATCATAAAAGCGGATTCGAGACAATTTATTTGATTGCTGATATTTTGAGCTTGGCTTCTAACTTAAGATGATACAGTATAGCATCGTCTGAAATTTATTGTAATGCTATGAATAGTTCCGCCCTGTTTTCGTACAAAGCTGTACATGCATCATAACGGCAAGACCATCTAGTGTCTGATAGATTTTAAATAGTTCGTCCTTTTAAAGCGGTAGAAAGCACTAGCCAACGACTAGTTGAGTAAGCAAAAAAGTTGAACAGTTCTTGCAAGAAATTAAAAAATGTTGCTGCTTCCCGGCAACATTCTGCTGCAAATTATCTAACCATGTGCTGCACACGGTACAAAATGTGGCAGTTCGTTAAGTTTTTTAATTAGAAGTGAAGTCCAGAATCAATCTCGGACATATTTCTAGCATTATCATAGGATTGGCCTCTCATATTTTTTTTATTTCAATTTTATTTTCAGTTA
>OY744477.1:160441112-160443612 GCA_963556175.1 Tipula confusa | reverse complement strand
TTATATATTTATATATTTATAATATTTATATATTTATATATTTATATATTTATATATTTATATATTTATATATTTATATATTTATATATTTATATATTTATATATTTATATATTTTATATATTTATATATTTATATATTTATATTTTATATATTTATATATTTATATATTTATATATTTATATATTTATATATTTATATATTTATATATTTATATATTTATATATTTATATATTTATATATTTATATATTTATATATTTATATATTTATATATTTATATATTTATATATTTATATATTTATATATTTATATATTTATATATTTATATATTTATATATTATATATTTATATATTTATATATTTATATATTTATATATTTATATATTATATATTTATATATTTATATATTTATATATTTATATATTTATATATTATATATTTATATATTTATATATTTATATATTTATATATTTATATATTTATATATTTATATATTTATATATTTATATATTTATATATTTATATATTTATATATTTATATATTTATATATTTATATATTTATATATTTATATATTTATATATTTATATATTTATATATTTATATATTTATATATTTATATATTTATATATTTATATATTTATATATTTATATATTTATATATTTATATATTTATATATTTATATATTTATATATTTATATATTTATATATTTATATATTATATATTTATATATTTATATATTTATATATTTATATATTTATATATTTATATATTTATATATTTATATATTTATATATTTATATATTTATATATTTATATATTTATATATTTATATATTTATATATTTATATATTTATATATTTATATATTTATATATTTATATATTTATATATTTATATATTTATATATTTATATATTTATATATTTATATATTTATATATTTATATATTTATATTTATATATTTATATATTTATATATTTATATATTTATATATTTATATATTTATATATTTATATATTTATATATTTATATATTTATATATTTATATATTTATATATTTATATATTTATATATTTATATATTTATATATTTATATATTTATATATTTATATATTTATATATTTATATATTATATATTATATATTTATATATTTATATATTTATATA
Source organism: Tipula confusa (assembly GCA_963556175.1). Classification (NCBI taxonomy): domain Eukaryota; kingdom Metazoa; phylum Arthropoda; class Insecta; order Diptera; family Tipulidae; genus Tipula; species Tipula confusa. The sequence continues at coordinate 160,442,444 of OY744477.1, read as the reverse complement.
TTTATATATTTATATATTTATATATTTATATATTTATATATTTATATATTTATATATTTATATATTTATATATTTATATATTTATATATTTATATATTTATATATTTATATATTTATATATTTATATATTTATATATTTATATATTTATATATTTATATATTTATATATTTATATATTTATATATTTATATATTTATATATTTATATATTTATATATTTATATATTATATATTTATATATTTATATATTTATATATTATATATTATATTTATATATTTATATATTTATATATTTATATATTTATATATTTATATATTTATATATTTATATATTTATATATTTATATATTTATATATTTATATATTTATATATTTATATTTATATATTTATATATTTATATATTTATATATTTATATATTTATATATTTATATATTTATATATTTATATATTTATATATTTATATATTTATATATTTATATATTTATATATTTATATTTATATATTTATATATTTATATATTTATATATTTATATATTTATATATTTATATATTTATATATTTATATATTTATATATTTATATATTTATATATTTATATATTTATATATTTATATATTTATATATTTATATATTTATATATTTATATATTTATATATTTATATATTTATATATTTATATATTTATATATTTATATATTTATATATTTATATATTTATATATTTATATATTTATATATTTATATATTTATATATTTATATATTTATATATTTATATATTTATATATTTATATATTTATATATTTATATATTTATATATTTATATATTTATATATTTATATATTTATATATTTATATATTTATATATTTATATATTTATATATTTATATATTTATATATTTATATATTTATATATTTATATATTTATATATTTATATATTTATATATTTATATATTTATATATTTATATATTTATATATTTATATATTTATATATTTATATATTTATATATTTATATATTTATATATTTATATATTTATATATTTATATATTTATATATTTATATATTTATATATTTATATATTTATATATTTATATATTTATATATTTATATATTTATATATTTATATATTTATATATTTATATATTTATATATTTATATATTTATATATTTATATATTTATATATTTATATATTATTTATATATTTATATATTTATATATTTATATATTATATATTTATATATTTATATATTATATATTTATATATTTATATATTTATATATTTATATATTTATATATTTATATATTTATATATTTATATATTTATATATTTA
>OY744477.1:160380912-160440912 GCA_963556175.1 Tipula confusa | reverse complement strand
CATAGGAAATGAATTAATGTAAAAAATTGCGGTTACAAAGTAAACTCTGTTGGATTAGGCTTAATGTTTGTCTATTGGTCATCAATCATATAACAATCCTTAAATATTTTATTGACCATTTTGAAAATAGGTGTAAATATTAATCATGTAGGTAAGTTTAATAACAAATTAGGAAGTAACAAATTGGTCGAATTATATATAACCTTATTGGATATTATTTTGAAAATATTTATTATATTATTATAATAATATATATTATTATTATTATTATTTCTTCTGTGGGGAAACGATTTAATAGTAATTCTTACATTAAACAATTGTGGTAATATATTGAACTCTATTTGGTTAAGCTGAGCTTGCTTTCTTTTGGTTGTTATAATTTCTTTGATAGTTAAATTATAATTAAATTTGTGTAACGGTTTGATAATGGTATGGAAAGTACCAAATTTTGAAGATCTAAAGGTTGTTATATATATATATATATATATATATATATATATATATATATATATATATATATATATATATATATATATATATATATTATATATATTATATATATATATATATATATATATATATATATATATATATATATAAATATATATATATATATATATATATATATATATATATATAAAAATATATATAATATATATATATATATATATATATATATATATATATATATATATATATATATATATATATATATATATATATATATATATATATATATATCTATTAGTTGGAAAAAATAAATTTGACCCGCACCAAATGGCACCGTCAAGATCTGTGATTTGTCTTCTTGCTTTTTTCGCGTATTATCCGGTGAACTTTAAGGCAGTCATATGAGGCAGTGCATTCTTTTCATTAATGACTTGAAAATGTTTGCTAATATTGTGAGTGCATCTAATTGCCTGTTATTATACAAAAAGATTTGAATAATTTATGTCACTGGGCGACTATATAATAATATAGGATTTTTGTGAATGTGAGTAAATGCAAATTTTTTTCATTTTACTGCATTATTGTTTTCCCAATATCACCATTGATAGAACTGCGAGTATTTAACTGATCTTGGCGTAACTTTCCACTTGCCCTCACATATACCCCAAACACATTAATTATATCCATCTCTAGGGCTTATACCATGTTAAGCTTCATTAAACGTTTAACAGATTTAAACGGATTTGCATCCACCCGAAGATTTGGCCACATTCCCAGTTTTACGCAATCCTCAATCTGATACTATAAATGTTTGAGCATTTAGTTAACGACGATGGAGATTTTTTATTTGATATCTACTTCTTTACTTTATCATTTTAATATTTTTTTTAAAAGTATTAATTTTCTTTACTTTATTTTTAAATAATTGAGAATGAAACACACCAGATAACTTAGAATACATAATTATTAACTAAAGAATGATTGTCAATTATTTTGCGCAAGTAAACAAAAATAAAAGACGAAAAAAAGGCTACTCGACTTTAAAAAAAATATCAATGTAAAAACACTAGTATCTAATGTAAAAACACTAGTATCTAATAATGGAATACGCAATGTTTACTTACATTTAAAACAATTTATTTAATATATCAATACGTTTCATTAAATTCCTATTTGATTCTTCTCTCAAATATTATATTGGAGGTTATTTGGCGGCACATCTTCAAAGTTGTCGTCAAATTGAAAAACTGAAAACGGGTTGCCACACACGAATTTATAGCCACTCTATTAATTTTTTTTGAGTTGCACTTGCTGTTGATATTGGGATGTTTCTATTAAAATACAAACATGCTAGTATTTTAAGCCATTTTGCAAACACATAATTAAAAATGTTTGAAAATAATTAAACCAAAAAATTAGTTAATTGAAAACTTAAACGGTTGCTTGACATAGTTTATGTATAGAATTTAAACTTAAATTTTAACTATAATTAAAGTGTATTACACAGTTAAGTGGCGTGCTAATTCTAGCCGTATTTCTTTCGAACGGTTACAGAAATTTATTTGATAACATTACACATGCACATTTCATCGTATGTACACAATCAAATTACATAACATACGAGTACTTAATTTCAAACGTGAATTAATGCCAAAGCGTATACGTATACATTTACAAATTTATGTGTTGCTATAAAGTCATTATAATGCCAACATTTTTATATTTATGATTATTATATTATGCTTTTTATACGAGTATGTTATGCTACATACGATATATATTTTGCTCTAACATATCATAAAATATATGTGTATAACACGAAAACATATGTAGAATCACACATTCGTATATTGGTGACGCTTCACATAGAACATATATTTTATATTATGTACAAGGTTTTTATACGTATATATATATATATATATATATATATATATATATATATATATATATATATATATATATATATATATATATATATATATATATATATATATATATAATGTTCAGTTAAATAAACAAAAAAACAAGAATATAAAATGAAAAACCAAATGAAAATTGTTGAAAAACCATTGAAAAAATATTTTTACTGTTTATACATCGGAACGAGGGATGATGATGATGATGGTTGTTCATGTATCCACAAGCAAAAACCATTATGAAAATATTACACTCGAGAATTATTTAAAAAAAAAATCATTTGTCCCCCCAATCAATTCACTTTAAGTTTAGATAAAGAAAACTACCCACAAACTGCTGTATCTATGGTATCACAGTTTAATCAATATGATTTCCCAAAATTAATTAATTTGTGTATTTTGCCTTTTTATTTTATTACAGTTTTGTTGTTGTTTTTTCGTATATTTTTTTTATATATGCGGTACTCAATTTTATGATGATCAAAAACATATCTCATGGGTCTGATAATATATGTATATACGAAAAAGATAAGACCGAAAATATTTTTTTAAGGTATGTACACATCTTTTTATTGTTTTGGTTCGAGAGTGGTATGATTTTCGTAGAAATCAGCTTAAAAGTATCCATCTTGTATATATATTTCTCTGTATGTTGAAGGGAATTTTTGGAATGTAAGCTTACATATTAAGTCTGAAAATAAGAACACATAAGAGAACCATAATTTTTACCATTTTAGCAGGTAACAAGTTATCAAGAAGTTTAATGAAATATTGAATTGGGCCAAGCCCTTGTGAGTCAAGTTTCCATTCAAATTTAATATCCTAGAATACCTCAAAGCTAATTAGATATGGAAATATTAAGTTCGTTTAAATTTTAATTTTCTGCGCTGCCCAGGCCACATTATTTAGAGTTTTTAATATTCGAAAGCATACCTTTCAGTTTTGAATGCCATTTCGTAATGTCATTCTGTAGTACGGAATTTTCAAACTAATACTAAATTTTGCATGTTTGTGGTAATTGTTTAAGAACAAGTGGAATTTTTGTTTGTGGGATGTACTAGTATATCTCCCGGAATTCTTAAATTTTGCCGATATACACGAGTTCTGCTGTGGTAAACCACCGAGATCCACTTTGATTGCTGGTCGAATATATAATAAATATAACTTTAGTTCATTACTCCAGTCCAAAGTATTACCATTAGCTTTTAACGATGCTTTAAGTTGCCTATGGAACCTTTCAACTAATCCATTTGCTTGAAGATCATATGAGGTTGTACGCATTTTGTACGAACCTAATAGTTTAGACAACTCTTGGAAAAGTTTCGATTCAAATTAACTACTTTAATCTGCAGTTATTTCCAGTGGTAACCGAAATGTGAGACATCCGTGTATTTTGTTACTAGTATAGCTTCCAGTCATCTAGTAAAATGGTCTACTGTTAAAGTGAACTTATTTGATGGTGGAAGCGGACCAACTAAATTTATATGATTATAGTTGAATCTACCTGAAAGTATTTCAAAACTTGCTTAATATTCAGAGCGAATTTGTCACACAACTTTCGTTTTTTGACAAGCTACTCAATTTTTGGCCTAAAAACCTAAATCCACATTCAAAGCAGGCCAAAAATACTTGTTAGAAACAAGTTTTCAGATCAAACACAGTCTGACGTAGATCTTGTTGGATTTAATAGGCCCACTGATGCTGTCTATGGTTATACTTAAACAAGTAACCATAAAAGCATAGCTTATACGCTTACAACCTAAACGACGAAATAGAGGTGTACAAAAAATCAAAAACCCTTTATCTAAGTTTTAAAGATCTATATTAATTTTTCTACGTCGTGTCTCATAAGATGAACAGCATAATTTTCAGTAGATCGCGATAAGATATCTGCTACTACATTTTTTGATCCTTTTTTGCTTGATGAGGCTTTCTTTCGGTTGTTGATGCTAAATTGCTGTAATCAATGGCTTATGATCAGTAAAATTTACAAATTCTCGTCCTTCAATAAAGTTACGAAAGTGTTTTACTGCTAGAAATATGGCCAAAAGCTTCAGATCAAACGGCAAATATTTACGTTTAGTTGGACTGAGTTTGTTAATAGAACCTCAGTGGTTCCCATTTACTATTGTAGTTATGCTCCATAAATGCACCTATACAGTTGCATTATTTTTAATAACACAGTTAACATTGTCTTTAGGGAATGCCATGAATGTTCTATTAATTAATGCGTTTTTGACATTATTTAGGGCCGTTTCACATTTTGAAATCCTGTAAAATATAATTTTGTTTTTTTTTATCCAATACATTTAGAAATTTGTGAAGTGGAGCAATTAATTCAGCTAAATGTGGTATAAATCGATGATAATAATTTATTATATCTACAAATTGTTGCTCTTGTTGGTGCGTGATGTTGGAAAATCTCGAATATGAACAGTTCTCCCTTCTTATAGACGAATTCCATCTTTTGGGATATTGTGACTCAGAAAATGTAATGAAAGTACTCCAAAAATGCAGGCAACTGCAAGGTTGCCAATCAAATAGCTCCTTCTTTGGTGCTAAATGTAATGAAGAAGAAACAGAAAAGGATGGGGACGACATATTATAACGGTTTGCGATTTATACTGAAATTAATTTCTAGAATTATTATATTTAAATCTATCTAATCTTCGTGGCCTAGAAAACAGAAGTTGACCTATAGTGTGACTATTTATGTTCCCGAAGGCATTTCCGACGAGACCCGAGGTCTCGAAATATCGTCTCCTGTATCATCTAATTTAGGTGTCGGTACATTTAACAAATATATGGCGAGTATATTTATTTCACTTATTTCACTTATAGAAGATACAAGTTTATCTACAAGATGAGCTTAAATTTGGTGTGGATGGTTTAATTTGATTCTTTGAACTACAGAATGGGTTTGTTGATGGAGTCCTCAAAAGTTATCGGCTGAATCAAGGATTTTATTTATATCATCAGTACCACCAGTCTTAAGTATATATTTTAGGGCGTTGCAGAATCCGAATGGCATAGGCGTCCTTTCAATCAAGACTATAGTAGTGAATTTCGTCTTTTCGAAACGCTACAGCAATCCATCGATAGTATAGGCAAAGCATAACAAGCCTTCATTGCCATTCGATTTGGGCACTTGGTAATCGGTAAACATCATGAACTAACCTCACTTTTATCACCTCTAATGATAATATGCGATGTATCTCTTAATACACCATCTTGGTAATGTTGTTGTTTGACAGGTTTATAGCGTTTTAAATAACAATTGTATGTTTCAAAAATGTCGTTTGGTCTAGCCCTAGTAAAGTGAAAGAAGCAAATCGCATAATGGTTTGTTTTAAGATGGATTTTTGGTCTTTATTTAGTAAATGTTGAGCAGAAATATTATCATCTAATTTCTTTACCAAGCTTAGTTCTTAGCAGGATTCAATTAATTGATTTAGAAATTCAGTTTTTAAAGAGATTTTAAAGAAGGCATTTTAAGGTGAAATATTCACAAAAAATCGATGCCTAAATACAAACGCTGTATTAAATGAGGTGCTAAGTGTAGCGTAACTACATATTTTTTTCCTGCACAATTAACAGGTACCTTTATATAACCAATATTCCTTTCAGTTTGACTACTTTAATGTTCGGGTAACTGTCTAAAATATTCTCACATTTTTTTTCCTAATATAGTGATGTTTGCATCACTACCCAGCAACCCAGAAAAGGTGCGTTCATTCATTTGTACGTTCGCGTAAGGCCGACCATGAAAACCTTCAGATAATATTTTTTAGTTCCCAATATTTATTTATTCGAACCTTCTGACGATTGATGTGGTTGGTTGGTATTGTTGGCTGGTTTAATTGTTAGGACATTTTTTTTATTTCATGACTTATTGCTGATTGTTCATCCGCCGAAGAATTTGTACAAAATCTGTGTTGCAAACTGAATCTATCAGTATTTTATTCATTTTGGGAAGCATGGTAGTTCGAAGTTTGAACACCCGTATATGAGTTTCGCGATTTTTGATGACAATTCGGACATTCAGGTTCTGGTGGTACCGGATTCACTTGACTAAAATGTGTTCAACATTCGCATTTGGCATATAAATACCTACTCGTACTCCTTTCTAACTCTCTTTAGATTCGGTATAAAGTTGTTGGTGTTGCAAATATCGCTGGTGGATTTTGACAAACATATAGTTTTGGCGAAAGTTTTTTTCGATTCCTTATTATAACCCTCCATGTATATTTAGACAGATAAAAATGTTGCTACGTAAAATTGCAGACCGACATTAACCATACCTTAAATTATCTAATTTATAGAACATGTATCATCCTGCTCTTTTTCCAGTTATCTATTTTTTTCACCCTTTTAAATTTGTTTGAGGACCTTCAGGAGTTTTAATTTGGTTGGTTATCATTTTAGTCAAAAACAATTTTTTTTTATGAAAATCTTAAGCTCTCTCAATGTCCAACACGTCATCATTTTAACATGCCGTTTAATATTTGTATAAAAATATTTAACCTAAACATATATTATTCCATAATGTGTAGCTACATTGGATTCTTATCCCGTTTAGAAACGGCCACCCTATGCCACTCATCCAAACTTTGTTGAATAGATGCAGCGAATTATGTTTTACTAAGCTACTCAACAACTGAAATTAGTTCAAATAACTGAATCTAGAATATTGACAACTCATTTTTTCTAAATTAATTCTCAAGCACCCTTTCTTAAGGCTTGCTTATAGAAGTTATATTTCAAAGCTTAACATTATTAGAGTGTCTACAAAAAATAAGATGATCTAATTTACGTTTCGAATCAGCAAAATTCAATAAAATTTTCGCATACAATTTCCGCTCACCGGTACGCAGCTCAACGTGAAAAATAATGGAAAATATGGTTTGTCGGCTTGTATAATAGATGTCGCTAATATGAAGTTTTCAATATTTTCGCGTCGATTTATCTGCACGGTAAATGCATTTCATTTAAATGAATGCGAAATTTTGACATTTCATATAAGGTTCTTGTTTTACGCGTGCATGAAGTGTATTGCTTGTTATTGTAAATTGAAAAAAAATACCAAGTACACTTTTGTGTTTTGCTGAAATACAATAATATATTTGATTTAAAATGGAGTATGTCGAAATTGATGATTTCGATAATGTACATGATTTTGGCTTAAGCTTAGTAGGTTTCACGCGAAATTTTCATATGATTTTACCAAAATGAAATTAGAAATGAAAATTTTCGTTTCTGTTGTCAAGTAGTACTGAGCGATATCACTTAGGCGATCCAAATGACTTCAAATGTCCGGGTTATTCGCGTATTGACTATTTAATTCCACATCGAGGGGTGATTCTTTTTGTAAGGGATGATCTTGACTTTAATGTACCCAAATTTATTTTGCCTAGTTTCAATTCTGCATTTAATACTTTGTGGATTGAAATTAAATTCCAATCTCGCTCTATTTTTATTTGTTCTCTCTACTGTACTCCAAATCTGCCACATGCAGAGACATATGTCATGAGTTTGATATAATTTCAAATTCAATTGATATGATTTACCAGATCTCTCCAATGTCTGAAGTGGTTGTCTTGGGAGATTTTAATATTCCTAATGACACTTGATTAGGATTTTCTCAATCAAGAGATCAAACAGGTGAATATGTTGAATTATGTTTCATATGTTTGACAAATATTCTATTGATGTTAATGCTCCTCTAAGTCTTTCTGATCATGTATTGGTCTCAGCAAAATTTCCGATTGCCCCACCTACTTCGGAGCTCATTACATGCACACCTAGACTAATCTGGAATTTCAATGATGCTGATTGGCAAAGTCTCAATCTATTTTTCTCTTCTTTTGATTGGTCTGTGTGTTTTAAAAGTAATAATGCTGATACAGTATCCAAGCATATAACTTCGGTAAAAAGAATGAAGTTATTCATAGCTCTTATAAAAGGAATCGGCCCCACAATAGATATGAGATTTTTAATTATCTCAGTAATTCTTCTAATGAAAATCTCATTAAATTTAGAATAGCCCGTAATAAATCGAATTCTATCATAATCAGGTCTAAATTAAACCATGACCTCAAAATTAGTAATCAAAACCGAAATGTATTAGATTCTAAATCAAACAACCGAACTTTTTGGTCAAAAGGAATTTTAGCGGTAAGACATCTTCTATCCCCTTATTGTTTTATAATAATAACTATTATAAAACCACCATTCAAAACGCTAGTTTATTAGCGTCTCACTTTGCTTCCGCATTGCTTCTCCTTTTTCTTTCTAACCAATCCCCACCAGCATGCACTACTGTTTCTTCAACTATGCCCACAATTTATTTTCGTTCTCGAGTTGTTTCTAAAGTTCTTAGAAATCTGAGTCCATACAAAGCAACTGGGCCTGATGGACTACCATCAATTGCTCTAAAATGCTGTCATTTTCTCCAAGCTAAACCTCTGCCAAACTGTTTAAATTATCAGTAAACTCTGGCATTTTCCCCTCTATTTGGAAAACAGCAAATATTCAACCGGTTCCTAAGAAAGATGACAAAACTTCTCCTTCCAATTACCGCCCAATTACTTTGTTGTCGACCTTATCTAAAGTAATGGAATCTATTGTGAATTTTCTCACAATGAACTATTTCGAAAGGTATGCGCTTTTATCAGATTTTCAATATGGGTTTTGTAAGAAACGCTCTTCAGGTGATCTTATTGCTTATTTAACTCATTTGTGGGGAAAAAGTATTGAAAAATAAGGTGAGTCAAGTGTCGTATCTCTAGATATTTCAAAAGCATTTGATAAAGTATGGCATCAATGTCTATTCATTAAAATTTGGTCACTGAATCTTGATAGTTCTCTAATTAAATGGATAGATAGTTATTTAATGGGACGATCGATCAAGGTATAGTATTAGACGGCATTTCATCCGACTTGTATGAAATCAATGCTGGTGTACCGCATGGTTCATCTTTGTCGCATATCTTATTTTTGATCTATATCAATGATATTTTTAAGTTGGCATCATGTAATATCCATTCTTTTGCTGAAGATACTACAGTGTCTGCTTCTATTGAGTTTAATAACCGCGAAAGGACTACAATTTCCATTTAACTTGCTTTCGTCAAATTATGAATAGTTCACTTCTGACTTGCATTGACAAGATCATTGAATGGGGCAAATCTAATAGGGTAGAATTTAATCCACAAAAACTCCAAACGTGTCTTTTTTTACAAAAAAAAATTCAAAATTATATTCCACCCATAATAAACGGCATTCAAATTAATAGGTCCTCTTCTCTTAGAATATTGGGCTTAGACATTTCGAGTGATTTTTCTTGGAAAGAACATATATATTCTATTGCAAAAAAGCTAGTCAGTATCTGGGTTTCATTAGATGGTGTAACTTTTATTTTACTCCTATATAGAAGTTCTTAAATTATACAAGGCTTATGTTAGGCCCATTATGGAATTTAATTTATTTGTCTGAGGTGGTGCTCCAAAATCAAATCTCAAATGTCTTGGTAGAATTCAGAATAGAGTTATTCACATGATTAACGATAAAAATATTGCTTTATCAATTGATTCATTAGAGCACATACGCAAAGTAGGTGCTTTATCGCTTTTTTACAAATATTATTTTGGTTACTATTCTTCCGAAACTAAATTTTTAATACCAGCGGCGTTTGTATGCAGGCCTCCCACTCGTTTTGGTTCAAAGCAACATAGCTTCGCCTTAGATATAACCAGATGTAGAACTAACCATTTTAAATCTTCATTTTTCCCTAGAGTGACCTCTCTGTGGAATCAAATAAATTCGTCGGTCTTTCCTCTTGAACTCCTGTAAATTAAATATACAATATTTAATTTACAGGAGTTCAAGAGGAACCTACACGTCTACTTAAAGAAACAAGCAACCCGAGAAGATTAAATACGGTTTTATACAGGGTGGCTGAGACCAAGTGTTACCAAATGAAAACGCTGTAATTTTTTTAATTTTGATTATTTTTTATTGAAATTTTGTGGAATATATTGAAAACATATTACGTTTTATGAAAAACATGTTACTGCTCGATATGACCTCCTTTGGCTCTGATTATTTGATTCAGTCTTCCATAGAAAGCATTGCATGCTGACCGAACGTGGGCTTGCGCAATTTTATCCCATTCTCGAACAAGAGCTGACTTCAATGCATCAACACTTTCGTATTTTTTAGTGGACACCTTACTCTCCAAAATGGACCATATGGAGAAATCCATGGGATTCAAGTCTGGTGAATATGGTGGCCATTCTTTCGGCAAAATCAGCCACGGAACGCAATTTTGTAAAAATTGCTGTATCGCTCGAGCTTTGTGTGACGGTGCCGAGTCCTGTTGGAATGTCCAACGGTTCGTACCAAAGTGTTTACGTGCCTAAGGCAGCAAAACATCGTTTAGGATCTTTTGGCGGTACACCTCTTGCTTTATCTTGACTCCATGTTCGATGAAAATTAGAGGAGTGCGTCCATCTGCAGTAACTGCAGCCCAAACCATAACATACGCTGGTGATTGCTTGCGCATGGCAACTCTTGTGTCCAAACTATCGTTGGACTTGTGCTCTAACCAAACACGATCGTTTTGTTTATTCACAAACTGTTGAATGGTGAAAATTTTCTCATCAGAAAAGACAATTTTTGGAATCTCATCACGTTCGGCCAAAGCCTTTAATGCTCGTGTTCTTTCAAGCCTAACTTTTTTTTGTGCCTCCGTAAGATCTTGAACTTTTTGTATCTTGTAGGGCTTCAAGTGTAGTTCATTTTTTTATATGGTTTGAATGCTTATCGTGAAACATGTAGACGTGCGGCTAATTGATTGGCACTTTGACGAGGATTTCGTTGGATTCGTTTCTTCACCTTTCGTATCATTTCTTTTGATGTTGCTGTCTTTTTAGGACCGCCTCTGTTGCGTTTAGCGATGCTACCAGTTTCGTTGTATCGAGTTATGGTTCGATACACAAACATTTTATTCACATACAAATGCTGGAGCTGACGAACTATTGCTGTTTGTGAATTTCCACCCAAATACAGTGCAATTACACTATTACGTTTAAATTCCATTACGATTTTTTTTATTAAGATATTAATTTAGAACAATTATTTGTTGACCACATATAAACAATTAACCAAACTTCAATCTGTCAAAAAATTGACACCCGAAAATGACAACTACACAGCAGAGTGAAGTCAGTAACATTTGGTCTCAGCCACCCTGTATTTACTTGTAATATTTTCTCGGTCAGGGTTTTATGTAGTTTTCCCTGACCATAATGCATTGATAAAATTGGTTTTAATGTGTCGGTCGTTGTATTTTCGTGAACGTTATTAACCTTAAAATCAAAATCAATGCATTACAGAAATCTGAGAAAATACATTGAAACCGGCTACATACGTGATGGATGTAATGTTTATTGTAAATTACATTCATTCAGTCTTTAAATTAATTTTAATAAAGGGTTTCAGCCCACCATGTTGCCGTGGCGTAAGCCATTAAGGGAATTATCCCTAGGCTCGAAAATGGCGCAGCGCGTAAAGCTCCCCAAACCAATTTCACGCGAAAATAATGTTATGAAGATTCTTTTTGCGTTAAATTTTGACATTTTAACTGTTTAACTGTCCAAATATGGACAAATAATCAAATAATTTTTTTTATGTGACATTATAGACAGTATATTTTTTCCCGCTTCGAAAAAAAACAAACATTAGCTAGTGAAAAAAATATATTTTCCAAAAATTATTTCGTTTCTATTTCACTGGAAAAGAAGTGTAATTTTGAAGGCCACGTAAAATTTTCGTTTTGGTTTGATCTGAGTACTAAGCTTTACTATATCAAAGTAAAGAAGATACTAAGGCTAAAACTCTTAAAAAGCACTAAAATCTAAACTAAAATCTAAAAAATTGGAAAACAAAAGACACGAAATAAAATAAACTAGACAATTCATAATTTATCTCTATACATTTTTTGTAGCGCGATATTTGACTGCGTTAAAATTTAGCTTAGCTGGAGCTCCTTAGCTAGCTTAAGAACATTACATTAAGAATTCAAATGAATTTACTACACTTAAGATACGTGTAGTTTTGATTTCTGGACATTTCGAAATGTTAACCATAAGTAAATATATTTCATGTCACTTAGTTAACAGCACAGCAATGTAGATATTTAATTGAAATCGAAAAAAAATCCAATATCTATGAATAGTTTGCTAAATAAATTAAATCAAAATTTAAATTTATTTAAATATTTTGTTATAGAATAAAATTTTTGATAGATTTTTTTTTAGTAATAGTTGATCTTTCTGAACTTTGATAAATGCCTATGAGTTGAATTGCTCAACATAATAAATATATTCATATAGTTGCTGTATACGATTTCATTGTTTTACAAATGTGATATCAGCTTCACAAAACAAAGTTTTGACTGACGTCATTGATTGTTAAACTGAATAATATTTAATTTAATTATTTTATCTGCTATATAAAATTGTTCTATTTAAAAATCCATTAATTTTGGTTCAATATAGCTAACGTTCTATACTCATGGTATACAGATGAACCTGTGCATAGTTTAAGAAAAATTTTCTAATAAATTTTTACAAAAGACATTTTCGCTTTACTTCTTTATAGATGTATATATATATGTTTATATACGTAAATGACTTAAAGTATTATTTTTCAATAAAAATTTAATAAATTTATTAAAAACTAACAAAAAATAAAATATTAATATTATTTTTATTATATAACAACGAGAAGGAATCCATTCAACATCCTGATATATATACATATAAAGAGAGAAGACGACTCAATTCTTACAAATTTATGTTCTTCGGGTTGTTTATTGACTTCCAGGACTGAAGAACAAAGAAAATATTTTCGATTATTCATGTCTTCCGATAGAAACTATTTTAGTAGATGCAAATAAAGAAAATCGTTCACATTTAAGTGAATTTCTGTGTACCGAAACTTAATAAATTATTATCGATTCAAATTTGTCTAGTATTATTATTTGTAGAAATATTGTGGGATTACAACCACTTCTTAAAACCACTTTTTAATTTAATGATAATTGTGGAAGGGGAGGTTTTGACAACAAGTATAGCATTGTTTTGTGCAATTCATACTAATGAGAAAGCATTGTACTTGAACAGGATTAATTAACAGTTTGCGAATATTGCCTAACGAACAATTTATATTACAAGTCATAAAATAAGTTAATTAGCTATACCATAAATTATTATTTTTTTAAATTGGGCCTAGTAGATTATCAAATATAGTTCATTGAATTTGACTATAATTGATGCCATAGTATAAAAGTAAGAAGTAATGAAAATCAAGACCTTTTAAAAGAATTAATCATTGACTACATCATATAGAGTGTCCGACAATAATTTTTTTATTAGATATATAACAGAACCAAAATACCAATCTAAAATTTATTAAAATTTAAATTAAATATAAAATGCCGTCAGTCCCTTAATATATTTGGTATTGAATGACATCATCAGAGTTGAACACTGAACCTAACTAGACATTAAACCCATATCAATCGATAGTTTTAACCTAAAATAAACTTTACCAAGAGCATCGACGTAACCTAGTTTACGGAATTTGGTTCATGATTTTCCCAGTTTATATTTAATCTGGTTAGTCAACAAGCTGTTTATTTACAACTTATAAATGAAATAATCAACATGATGCCTCCAGATGTAACATTTATCAAACACCGTAAATAATATCTTTTAAACTTCTTGGAAGTTAGTACTATTTAGAGTTAAGAGCAAACAATTTAACTAAATATGCTTCACTATGGCAATAAGTAATCCAAGTCAAATACGAAATTAAGGTGCGAAAGTAAAGAATTTAAGTGATTTTAAGAAGTACTTTGATTAAATGAGAGAACTCAACCTAATCCAAGGCTCCGATATATTGATTTTGAATGATGTAGGACTAACTAGAATTGTCTTTGTGGGCGATCATTACATGACTAAAATTATGATAAATAATTGTGTTTTGTATAACTCCAGTAAATAATATTTTATTTTTCAAATTACAACGATCTTAATAGGGAGGGAGAATAAATTCACTTACCCGAAAAGTTGGTAGACAACATTGATAGAAACCTCTGACAAGCGTACTCTTAAATGGTTCGAACAAAGGATACATACAAAAATTTTAGAGTGAGCATGTCACAAAAGCCTTTACATTCTTTAATTAAAGAATAAAGAAGAATATTATACCTCAGTCAGATGTGAGTTCATCTCTATCAACATTCGTGCTATAAAGAAAATATTGCTGACCCAAAGGTGATTAAAAAAAAAAAAAGGCTCACAGCACAGTGCTTAATTAGGACAGACTTAAGTTAAAACCATCATGACCCGCTCCCTTATTAGTTTCATCTTGAGATAAAACATCGAAAACTTCTGTTTCTGTAAAATTAAAATAAATAAATTCATTTTTAAAATGAGAAACTTTAGAGTGAGATATAAGATGTAGCAGATGGTAAAAAAGGTCCATAAACAGAAATTTAGCAGAAGATCGCTGAAATATCATAGGTGTGGGACACCTTGCCTCTTTCCTTTTACCGTTTATGAAATTCCAGAATCTTTTTGGGCTTAAACTTAATACATCTGCAAAATATAATTATTATATAAAAATCAATTTTAAAGTTTTAAACTCCTTTCGAGCTTTAAAACAAAACTAGAATACAAATCCGCAGTTTATTGAAAATTGAAATAGTTTCGCTTAGATTATTAGTTCTTCTTCCGAGAAAACTCCAATCAGAATTAACAAGAAATTCATTTAAAAATAATTCACCTTTACCACGAATACTGGTACTGGAAGCATTGGGGTAGTAAATGGAAGTAATAGCTTGATACGGAATTTGTAGACAGGCCTTTCCCAACTTTGTATAAACACCAATTAGCCAAGTTTTTTGTATTTAAAGCCTTTACAAGAAGTTGATCATTTATACCCAATTTAAATCAAATCTTTTCAAGATCTTAAGGAGTTTAAGTTTTATGTTTTAAATTTTCCAAAATTTGATGGATTGGGTTGATCATTTTGCAAACTGATATCATCTGCTTTAGGTAACACGGGTTGGGCATATTCAAGTCCTGATGTAAAACCGAATGCTGTCGAAGCATCAATAGATCATAAACCAGCATCGGATAAACTCGAATGTATAATAGTATTATACTCACAGGACAAACTACTACATTTTGTATATTTACTTGAGTATCCACTTGTCTCACTTTGCTAATTTTTTTAGATACAAACTATTTGTGGAAATGTATAAATTTTTTACAGCAGTATTTTTACTGATGACTAGAGCTTTTGATTAAGATATCATTCATCCCAATCAGGCCACATTCACTTGTTTTATTGACATTTGGCCCGATTTCTAAAAATTGAACAATTATATAAAATAAATAAAAATTTGACAATTTTATAAAATTCTGAATTTTTTTTTTATTAATTTCAATTACTCATCGTTTAAGCATCGTTCCGCTTTAATACTGTAGTACCATGTATTCTAAAAAACTCGTAAATAGTTTTTTACTCACTTATAGCGGCATTTATCAATCAAGCTCCGTGCATTCATAAGGACGTTGAAATTCGCTCTACTTGGTCTCAAATTTGGTGCACTGTAGAAGCATATGTTCAATATCCTCTACAATCATACAATTATCACAAACATTTACTTCGCTCAAATGATGTCTATGCAGACATTCTTTCCAATTCCCATGATTTAGTCTCCAATCTTCAAATCATTGTACTGCCCTCTTTGATTTTCTTATAAAAAGGATTTTCAAAAGGACACTACACTACTCAAAGTACATCTTGCCTTTTATTTGGTTTTTTACTTTTCAACAAATTCATTCTCCTTTTTCTCCACAGATTCACCTGAAATATATACGAAGTACATTTCTAGCATCCATATCAAATCATATTCATTTACCTCCTTAATCAGGCAAGTTCTTTTTGCAATGATATCAGTGCTTTCATTAAAGTTCATATAATTGGGAGGTGAATCACCCATCTCACACCATAGAGTGTGTATTGCGGTTAAATTAATCGTCTCCACTCTAGTACAATACTACTCTAGCACATACATTCTCAATTTTCATTAACGCGCTAAGCTCAACCTTAGATACATCACATCATAATGTCAGTTATACCAGGAGGAGCTCTCCATTTCGGTTTATTCATCCTTTTGATAACATTTAGTCTGCTTTTAGAATTATCAGTTAATTTCTCCATGTGCGGTTTAAAATTTAAACGTTTATCGGTCCAGATTTCCAAATACCTAGTAGCCCTAGTTACACATTTAATATTATCATTATATAGATTTGCACATCAGTTCTATGCAGTCGAAAAGCCATACAGCAACATTTTTGAATACACGCATATTTAGATCAGTCAAACAGTTAATTACCTGAACCACGCACTACTGAGTCTGATCAAATGCCGGTTCTATGTTTGGACCCTTATGATAAAGACTTCTGCAAATTGCAAGAAGAGATTTTCAGATTGAAGAGAATAGGTGAAATTTTACTTCCTTGCGTAAGTCCAATGTTCACCTGTCCCTCCAACATGTAATCTCTTCCACTCACAAATAATTTATGCGTCATAAAATCGGAGGTATGATTTTATTCGCAAATGTTTCGTGGGAAACCCATGTTTGAAAGTACCTAATATAATGTCCCTGGAATAATAAAATCATACAATCTTTCAATGTCTAAAAATACCGCCATAATTATCTTACTTTCCTTTTGCACTTCCCACACAAATTTTTCCACAACTTCGTTGGCAGAGTGGTTTCGGCGGAACCCAAAAGTAGTTTCTGGCAATAAATTACTTGCATTCAATAATTTTTCAATTCTTTCATCATACGATTTACTAATTTTATAAACACATTCCATATACATATTCTTCTCAAAGTAATCTTTGCTTCAAAATCCGAATTTAAAATCATTCTATAAGTCACTCGATTAGCTCCTGGAGACGTAGAATTTGAGGTATTTAAAACCCTCAGGAATTCATCCAATAAAGTCAAACTGGCGCAATGTTACCCGTTTCCTTTCATATCAATAATGGATCTCTCTGGTACACCTCCCATTCACTTTTATTTCCATTGCGTCTGTAAACATCATTTGTTTCATTTTTTTGTGGCACACATTCATTAATCTTACCCATTTCTTACCATTCATGATAACCTTTGCTATATGTTATCAAAATGTACCCCACCAATATATGCTTCGATCATATATTGATCACCTCCCAAATTTTAATCAGTTATAATCGAAAAGACTTTCTCCAGTACTCTAGACATTAGAGCAATATCTATCGCACTGACTCTGACCCTAATATTACATTCGTGTTGGCTTTTCATCATTCAGGAACCAGGATTATAAGATCCCAAACACAAAACGAGATCAGCCCAGTTCTTCGAATGTGCATATCTACAATCACATCACTTTTACCACTTACCCAATCAAACAGTATTTTATAGTCCGGGATTTTTCTCTGTTATTCACACATTTTACTTGAGTTATACGTACATACTAACAATAACCAAGTTTCTATATCCTGATTGCGAATTCTGGCAGCGTTTAACTTAAAATATTGAAACCGGGAAACCACAACCGGTGTTAATACCAGGTGCTTTTACGCTATAACTGCAACACCATCGAAGCCATTGGAGCTTGTGTTGGATAGAAAATTGTATCCTTTCACCCTAACCATCTGGTTTTCTTTCTTCTATGTGTCACTTGCAAGTATCACATTAATGCAATTTTTGGCCAAATAATTCAGTAACATAAGACATTAGACATTTATCTGACCAATACTCAAATATTTAGATCTTACACTCTTTCACTTCCATTTACTCCATAGCTTGATCCAATTGGATCGCTATTTGCAGTTTGCAAATTTACAAGCTTTTTGCAGATATTTGTTGTTGGCATCGCTTCAGTTGCTGTTTTGTGTAACATCGTGGTTCTCACATTTCCATTTTGCCGGAAAGATATACCCCTTTGTTTTTATCATAAGTTGTATGTTCTAAATCGGAACAATTGGCACATCTGATTTAATCACATTCCGTGTCCTCATGTCTGTTTGGCATTTTGGACATATCAGCGTTCTTTCGCATTTTCATCTGCGATGGCTCGTTTATGCTATATACATGTGTATATATATCGTTATATGGTCGTTCGGCAAACGTTTTTTAAATAATTGGCAACGAAACATCTCGATTTTTTTCGATTTATTTGTAATCACTTTTAACCCGCAAGACAAATATGTATTTTTGACTGTCAAGGTTTTATTGCCATAGTAAATGAGCGCAATATAAAAAAAACGGATGATGCGTTTTATTCCGATTTTTATATTGCCCAAACGCAAAGATATATGAATGTGTATACTAAATTTGATGAGTCACCCACGGTTTGACTTTCATTTGTCTGCCGAACCAAATATGAAATTATGTTTTGTTGTTTTATAAGAAGTGGGGTCACAAAATATAAATTATTTGAATATAGGTGACAGGGTAGTCAATAAGATTCAATGATTTTGTTGCATAGCACAATTGCCATAATGTTGAAGTTGTTGTTAGGATTTATGGTGACCTGTCTATAGTTTCTCTTTAAGAAATTTAGTTAAAAATTTACTTTTGTGGATTGGAGCGTTATTTTGCTGCAACAAGAAGTCTGTTCTTATATCAATTTACACCCAGAAACCATTGCATATTCATTAAGGGCCTCCAAATATGTGCTTAAAGTAATTGTTCCCGGCTACATTGTGATATCTCCTCTTCCATTATACCTAAAACACCCCCAAACCATACTTCGCCTCCTCCGCTGTTTCGAGTTGGCATTGTTATGTTACGAAACTCTCTTTATTGTGGTGTTAAATAAAAATATTTCTTTCCGTATCATCCATCTAAAGAGAAGCAAGATTCGTTGTTTCATAACATCATCCGACTGAACTTGATAGGTTTCGCTAAAGAGGTACACCGGTTTGGCTAAAAATGGTTTCTTTTGTAGTGTGTATAGTTTTGATACTAGTTTTTATTTCTCTTACACTTTTATCTCACTTAGAACAAATTTTCCTGTATACTGAGAGGGTCTCTTTTCATAAGCGTAGTCATACTTAATTCAATCAACGCCAGACGCGGTCTATCTGAATGTGCTACTTCTGTAATATTTTTACCATACAAAACCAAAAGTTTTATAATAATTGAATATGATTTTGTATGTTTGTCTCTGTGTCTCATATTAGTCAGCTGATTTTATTAATTCAAAATAAAATAACGGACACATTTTTTTGTATTTTTTTTTTATAATATCGAGAGTTTCAAGTTCAAGTTCAACAGTCATATCATTTTTACGAATTGGTTTAATGCTGATTTTCGATTCAGTCGAAGGAAATTTGTATTTTTTTTTAAATATTTGTGATAAACATAAATGTATCTGTATAAGTGTATATGTGCAGTAGAAGGCCCTACTTTGCTAGTTAAAAATTTGCCATATACAAATAAATCATTAACGGGAATAAATTTTATTGCATTTTGATTTTGTGAAAACAAGTTTTGAACCATACATTTACACTGTAAATGTTGTAGTACATTTTTATTATAAACTTGAACAAGATTAGTTCCAATGTGTATTTTGAAATCGACAGTAATGCGTAGTATATTTTGTTATTTAAATTAAATAAAAGTTGAACATGTTTTTTTGTAATGGATGCCATTTTGAATGGTGATTTTGTCGAATTTGTAAACAGTTAGTAATGTAAAACAATTAGTCACGGAGCGAAAAATTTGCGTTTACTGTACTTGTATTAAGCAAAAAAGCTATCGGAATCGGTTTTATTCTAAATTTGCATAAATTTAGTATATTATGCTTAATTCGTTTAAAATAAAATATAAATTTTCCAAACTTAAATTTAGAAACTAATTGCTTGCAAACAGTAAATAATAAATCGAATTCTAGTTTTTCTCTGTTAATTTGAAGAAATGAAAAACTTAAACTTAAAATTAAGAATACTTAAATCGAGTAATATTTACAGTGAATACTAGGAAATCTTTTGACAAGGATTAAGCATAACAAACGTAATCTCAGCATTTAGTGCTTAATGAAACTGAAATATTAAATCCCAATTGAGCATTAATTTCTTATGTTTAACTTATATTTGCGCAATGTAGGTCTTATTTGCTGGTTTTATTAAGCAATGCAAGCTTGTTTTAAGAAAAAAAAAATTATGGAAAAAAACAAAGTTCGATGATAAATTTAAAAAATTAAATTATTTTTAAAAAAACGTAGAAATAGAACGTAAACTGTTTATATTTAAAACTAACCAGTTGTGCACCTTGAGCGTGAGTATATTTCGACCAGGCCTCCAAAATTTTGTTTAAGTGATGCCCTGCAGTTTTAATTTGAATAAACCTTGCGCTGGTAGTATCTGCCCACTTAGATAAAACTGTCTCCCACGGTTCTGACTACACGTTTAGCCAGGTTTGGTTTTCCTCGCGACACTCTAATTCCGTAACTTGATCCGTGGGATTGGGTTTCTGTTTTTTTGTAGTTTCTCTCGAGGAAACAATCCGGCAAAAATTACGCAGTTTGGCAACACAATTTCTATAGGTAGTATAAAGTCGACCCGATCTGTAGGTTGCTTTGTTTGAAAAATCAAAATACGAATCTTCTTTTGTAAAATTATTTAAAATTTGATTCGTAACGTTGGTAAATTCGGTATCATGCATAAATATTTTATTACTGATGTAATGCTGAACTATACCCATAATCAATCATTCTCTGAACGATGATGATAAATTTTCTGAGTTTTTGTCAAAAGCTTCCTGAATGTCTTTACTTTTTGTTAATAAATACGAATCTAATTCCTAAATTTAAAGCAAACGTTTAAATCACTTTATTACAGTTAACAATAATCAAACTTACAAATAAATTGTTCCAGTTTTATGTTATAGTCGCCGAAGATGATGGTGATGGTGAAGGTAAGGGAGATAATTCAGAGCAATTTGATAATGTTGAAGACATACTATTTGTTGATAAATGGAACTCCCCGAATTTCGTTATCCAATTTGATATATTTTTTTAAATAATCAGTTTCACCAACCATAGATTTAATAATACCCTAAAATGTAAAAAAATATATACATAAAATGTATAGGCAAAAGAAAAATTTATTTGTACAGGATGGCATCTTGAAAAACTTTAATGATTCACCTTGTACATTGAAAAAAATTAAGAAATAATCATCTGATCTTACGTTTTGGTTTTACCATTCCTTAAGTTTGGCTCGAAATTTGAGCATATCACCAAACTGTTGTGGAGAAAACCACGCAACTAAATTATATATATATATATATATATATATATATATATATATATATATATATATATATATATATATATATATATATATATATATATATATATATATATATATATATATATATATATATATATATATATATATATATATATATATATAATATATATATATATATATATATATATATATATATATATATATATATATATATATATATATATATATATATATATATATAATACACTAAAAATTCAAATATACGCAACAAAAGTGTATAGCAACAACAAAATTGAAAATTCCCTACATTTTGACTACACAAAACCAAATTTTCTAGAACATTCATCCCAAACAAATTCCACTTACTTCACCGCACAAATTACGCAAATTTGCTACACAACCACAAAATACAATAACCGATCACGTGACGGAATTTTTATATACAAACACAAACCACTTAATTTAACCAAAACACTATCTAAAATTTCAATCAATTTTCACAACTATCTTTCGGTTATTGAATTAATTGAAAAAAAAAAATTACACTATGCAATTATTGTTGTGAATTTAGAAGAAAATTACCAAAGGAACACCATAATTATAATTAATGTAAAATAATGTAACTTACCAATAAATTGTTGAAAAAGAAATCCTAAATCTCAAACACTCAATAAATGCTTTAATTCTTCTTGTTGCTGCGTGGTTTGCATATAGTAATATGCAGCAGGTTCTGGCTCCATTGTAATTTTAAAAACAATTTCAACACTATACAAAAATTAACAAACAACTTCCTTTAGAATAATGAAAACAAATCGTTGTAGGGAAAAGGGGAAAAATGGAAAAATACGGTAGTTGGTATTTTTTCCTTTTCCCTTTTTTTTTTAACCAAATAAAATTCAAATTTAAGTTATAAATAATAAATACTACATTTGAAATCTAAAATTAAGCTTATATGAAAATAAATTATTTTTCCATACTTAATTTTGCCTAATATTTGCTAATTTTAAACATTAAATTTATTTTTTATTTTTATTTTTTTGATTTTGTTTAAAAGATATAACTGTAGAAATTATATGAACTGATTCTCTTCTCTTTCTCTATAGAATATAAAGTTGAACTAAAACCCTCTATTTGTCTTATTACAAACAGAATCAAATATGTGTACTTCACCAACGAGACCATACGATTTATGGAGTTCGTCAAAACCAACTTGTATATACAAGCCATGAAGCTTGGCTTAAGAAAACATATTATGACTACTAATTGGCTATGTGTTAGTGAATTTGACTACAGTAAAAATCGGAACAAAAAATTATATTTCGCACAACCATACTGCTCTAAATTTGTAGGCTTTATTAAGTATAACATTAAGGTCCCGTTAAAATTCAATTAAAAAGGCATCTTAAGATTAAATAAGATTTTATGCATGTATAGTATCCAATTGACTAATTAGTCACTAATTGACAAATATTTAGCGAAAATGAGGATCGAATTGCTTAAAGTTATATATGTATATACTATCGCCCATAATTTTAATTTTGTTTACTTACATTAAGCAATGATTGTTTATTTTTAGCTTCAAATTAATGAGAATTGAGAATTAAAATATTTAAATTAATATCTGTATACTAGACCATAATATTTAAAAGATATTTTCTTGTTCTAAAAGATATGTTCTTAAAACATGCTGCTTAAATTAGGCATTAAAATAAACAAACTTAGTTCAGGTGAGTTATACTTAAAATAAGAACTTTTTTCTCATTTTGTGAAAATCAAACAAAATCTGAGATAATATAATTGAATGCTAATTTTGAATATTAAATATTCAAATTAAATCTAAATTGCTTACACTAAGCAAATACTGCTAGATTTTCTTATTTGCTTAGAACTAGCAAACTAATTGCTACACTTAATACTATGCTTTTTTCTCAGTGTTAATGGCTAAAATTGGCGTAGCCGCCATGCTAAAGATATATATTTTTTAATGTCACATGCAGATGATGCATCATAAATAAATAATTTTACTGTTGTTATTTTTACTATAATAAAATTATTTCTATTTATTTTTAGGATAAAGACGATAGAAAAGAATCGTAAGTTGTTGATTTAATTTTTTGTTATTTTTATTGATTTCTATTATTTATTTACGTTATTAAAATTTAATCTTTAAAATTTTTTTGTTAAGTTCATAATCAGGCAGACGAAATATAGTTTTGTTGTACTCCATTTTGAAATCATTAAAAATCCTTATCTATAGTTTAGTAGACAATTTTTTGGTTTGAGTCTTTACTTTTTTTACATTTTCGTTGCGTCGTAATGTTATAAAGTTTAAAATTTTCTATAAAATGAAAAATTTGGTGTTGTATAGTGTAGCAATTTCTAATGCGAGAAATAAGACAAAGCCCGCGGTTACCTAGAAATCTGCTAAATTTGGAGGAGCTATCCAACAGAGGTTTAATGTGTGCGATATGTCCTTTTAGCTCAACTTAGAAATGAAAATACAACTCAAAATGAAAAATAAGACTAATACGAAAAATTCTTAAGACTGTTTTTAATTTAAGAGCTTTCGATTAAGGTATCAGTAATAAAAATCGGGCCACTATTACATGTGTTATTGACTTTTATTAATTTTCGTAAAGTTGTGAAAGTTTATTCCTTTCAAGCTTAGGAATGATTTGTGAAAATGGATGAATACATAATAGCAATAGTAATACTGGTATCGAGAGCTTTCGATTAAGATATCGATATAATGGATAAATATTTTACAGTAGTATTTATACTGATGACTAGAGCTTTTGATTAAGGTATCATTCATCAAAATCGGGCCATACTTTTACGTGTTTTATTGATTTTTTTTCAATTTTCGCAAATTTGTAAAGGCTAACCTCTGCTATTTTTTTAAATTCTACCAAGTGTTAAAAGTAAAATTAAAATTATTCTTGGCTTTTACTTTGGGTAACATTTAACATTTACCAAATTAAGACACCTGTTATCTGTTAATATATTATTTTAGGATTTGAACTTCTTCCAAACTAAATATGCCGGTATTGGTTATTGTTGCGCTACCTTTAAAAGTATAGTAATTAGGTGCAAAACTCATTTTATTATTTCAAAAGCCATGAATCAGAATTCTCTACTATAAATCCTCTTATAGAATTATTTATAATATTTCACGGTATACAAAGTAAACATAATTTTTAAATTTTCTGTATCACACTTGAAAAATTTTAGGATTTAATTAAAAATATTCGCAATAATAGCAACAATAAATTTGTTCAATTATCATGTGAATAAAACGAACAGAAATTATAACACTTCCTCTTGTTTTATTTAATTTAAATAAAACTAAATAAAATTAATTTTTTAAAAATTTAAATTGTCTATGCAGATTTTAAATATTTTAACAACATTTTCGATAATTAAATTTATATATATATATATATATATATATATATATATATATATATATATATATATATATATATATATATATATATATATATATATACAGGGTGTCCCTAAAGTGGCTGACACGAATAGTACCGTTGGATTCCTTGATCAAAGCGAATATGACTTTACTTCTACCACTTTGCACTGTGAAGCCCCCCTATCAAGTTATAGACGTTTGAAAAGGAGCCTTCCAACGTCGTACCTTGTATTAAAGATAACTCAATATCTAAAGAAAGAACCATTTGTTTTTCCTAATGTTTATATCGTGAAAAAGCTGATTAAATTTTCTTTCAAATAAGGTATAATAAGTATGAATATTTACGTAAAAAGTATTTCAAATTAAAACAAAACTTTTAGAATTAAAATTTTTTTAAGAAATTTTTTTGTTTTTTTACCATTTATCTTTTAACAATTACTCTACGACCATAAATATTTTTTGATTAAAACATAGTTCAGACTCTTAACTTACAGAAAAGTTAACTATTTGTCATATTTGCAATAATATGTTATCTAAAAAAATTAAAAGATTACAATAAAAATTTTGCATTTTCTTTATTAGACGCAAGTATTGAGGTAGAAATAAGTACTGGTATTAGGTAATAATATTTCGCAATATTTACAACAAATTCTCAAAATGATGACCATTATCCGTTACGCATTCCAAACACCTATTCACAAATGAATTGCGAACTTTTACGAAAACCTTTCTATCCCGTTTGATTTCGTTAGAAGCTTCATATATTTCTAGAAATTAACGTTGCTTTATCTGGGACAGACGAAGAGTAAACTTTAGTTTTTAAATGGCCTGAAAGGTAAAAACCTAACGGATTTAGATCCGATGATCTTGCTGGCCAAGGTATAGGTCCTCCGCTGCCAATCCACTGCCTTGGAAACAAAGTGTTTAAGTGTGATCGTACATTTCTTGCAAAATGTGGTGGAGCACCATCATGCATAAACCACATACATCGTAAATTAAACAATGGAACTTCTTCCAATAGTTCTTAAAATAGGTTTTTTTAAAATTTTAAATATTTTACACCATCTAATCTATCTGGAAGTATGATCAGCCCTGGTAATTCGTCTCCAAAAATACCACACCATACATTTACTGTGAATCTATGTTGGTAAAAAATAAAAATTGTAATTATTTACAATTTTTAAATGAGGATTATTTGATGACCAGGAATGCATGTTGTATAAATTTATACATCCGTCCCGAGTAAATGCAGCTTCATCTGTGAAAATTATCTTCTTCGGAAACCAAAAATCTCATGTTTGTTGCTCAATTACCCATTCACAAAAAATTCTTATTTATTCAACATGTAAAATTTTTATTGTAACCTTTTAACTTTTTTAGATAACATATTATTGCAAATATGACAAATAGTTAACTTTTCTGTAAGTTAAGAGTCTGAACTATGTTTTAATCAAAAAATATTTATTGTCGTAGAGTAATTGTTAAGAGATAAAAGGATAAGAAACAAAATTTTTTCTTAAAAAAATTTTAATTCTATAAGTTTTGTTTCAATTTGAAATACTTTTTACGTAACAATTCATACTTATTATACCTTATTTGAAAGAAAATTTAATCAGCTGTTTAACGATGTAAACATTGGAAAAAACAAATGGTTTTTTCTGTAGATATTGAGTTATCTTTAATACAAGGTACAACGTTGGAAGGCTCCTTTTCAAACATCTATAACTTGATAGGGGGGCTTCACAGTGCAAAGTGGTAGAAGTAAAGTCATATTCGCTTTGATCAAAAAATCCAACGGTACTATTCGTGTCAGTCAGTTTAGGGACACCCTATATATATATATATATATATATATATATATATATATATATATATATATATATATATATATATATATATATATATATATATATATATATATATATATATATATATATATATATATATATATATATATATATATATATATATATATATATAATATTTATGAATATTTTTGTTGAAAACTAACATATGATCTGACAAGTGATAATTAGATTTGTCGTCCAAACTACCATACCCTAATATTCAAATCCACAAAAAAATTTATTTAGATTTTTGCAACTATGTCATTAAAAATATCAACGTGAGGTTAAAATTTGTTTGTGGTGTACACAGTTTTTATCGTTGACCTATTAAAAGCAATACCATATAGCAAAATATAGTGGTAACAGTTAACGACACGGCTATAGTATAGCGACATTAATTTTTAAAATAGTTGTCAGTGACAAGGTTAATTCTAATAAATAACCCCAGTATGTTTTAGTTATATTTATGATTTTTGTATGCAATGCTCGTATATAAGCATAATAGTTGTGTTGCAATATGAAATTTTGCAAAGTTAATTTTTATTTCAATTTAACCAAATTTTCTAAAATAGAAATTGCATATTTGTATAATATATGGTATTAATTTGTAATGCAATGCAATGCATATGGTTATGGTATAAATGCAATTTATATATTGATATATATATATATAGTATATATATATATATATATATATATTATATATATATATATATAATAATATATATTATATATAATATATATATATATATATATAATATATAGTAAAATGTATGTGTATATATGCGGTTGTGGTGTAGAAGGAGCAGCGACGCCGACGAGACAAAATAAAGGGAAATTAAAAAGTAATAAATTTTTTCAATTAAATTTTTTATGCCATAATATCTGTGCATTCTACGAGTATAGTATGTAAAAACTACATTATTTGTACTATTATTTGCAATGGTTTTTAATATTTTTTGTTTTATTATTCATATGTGTTTAATATTCGTTTTTGTTTTATTTTCTAAATAAAAATTCTAGAGTTTAACTAATTAACGTCATTGAAAAATTAAATCGATATATAAGGAAAAATGGGCATTCATTCCATAAATATAAAACAACCATCAATTAAACAAACGTTTTGCTTATTATTATAGTTATCGGTATCGTTCATTTCATTTATTTTCATTGTTTTAATAAGTGATTTTTTGTTTTGATTGAGGTACAAATATTACAATCTATAAAGTGATAATTGATTTATTACCTTCATTTTAATTTAATTGTTTAAGGAATTACTATCATATACTTATTGTAAATAATTTATGGTTCCTTCCTGCATCTGAAGATAAAATACGTACTTTCCAATGTTTAACAATGTATTATGAAGATCATAGATAAATATTAGCATATATTTTATTTATTCATTATAAATATATATATATATATATATATATATATATATATATATATATATATATATATATATATATATATATATATATATATATATATATAATATTGTTATTAATGCAGTTAAAGTAGTTTTATACGTACCATTAACCATGTCATCTATATTTGTGATCACGTTATTGCCACGTGTTAAGAATAAAGCTATTAAAAATTTAATGATCATTTGAGGATTCTTTGCACAATCCATCGTTTCACCGTTGTGTGTGAGTTTGCATCAATGTGACCTTAATAGTCTCCAAATCATATTTGACTATGGTTTTGACTCTCACTCAACAAATGCTGTTTGGACGATCAATTCCTTCATGAAACCATCATTAATATCGTTGGTTATGCCTCCAATTCTCAATTCAGCAAGAATGTTAGTTAACATTGTTTCAAATTACTGTTTTGTTTTGCCAGCCATTGTCGATGATTTATCTGCCATTTTAAAATTTTAAATTATTTATCGCTATTTATTTCTTTGAATTGTTTTCGGTTGATGTGTATTCACAATTGAGTATATTCACTTTTTTGTGCGCTTTAAAAATTATAAAATGGAAATTAAAAGACTTATTTTGGTTTATTCATGTTATTTAAAATATATATATAAATTAGTTCGATTGTGCGATCTTCAAAGAAGAACGAAAACGACATGAGTATGGACTTGTGAAATATTTACGGA
Source organism: Tipula confusa (assembly GCA_963556175.1). Lineage (NCBI taxonomy): Eukaryota > Metazoa > Arthropoda > Insecta > Diptera > Tipulidae > Tipula > Tipula confusa. The sequence continues at coordinate 160,411,767 of OY744477.1, read as the reverse complement.
GAAAGAACGCGAACTGCACGGCTTCTTCTCTAAACTGTTTCTAAAAATTAAGGAAAAAGATCCGGAGCAATTTAGAAAAGCCACTAGAATGGGCCAATTCGAGATATTATGTGATTTGCTAAAAAATAAATTAAAAAAACAAAATTATATTTGAACTCCAATCGATCCCGAATTTAGATTGGTTTTGACACTAGATGTAAGCATACTACAAAACTATTTTGAATAAAATTAATGTGATACATATTATACTAATTTATTTAATTGTAAATTTTAGATATTTAGCCCATGATCCAGCATTGCAAATATTGTCATGGTCTTTTCGCATCGGAGTATCTACCGTGCGTGAAATAATATTAGAGGTGTGCCAAATAATTAGGGATGAATTAAGTGGCATCTACTTGTCTCCACCGACTGAGGCAACTACGATAAAATTATCACTGACTTTTATATGAATACGGGAATGCCAAATGTCTCAGGTGCAATCGATGGGAAGCACATACGAATAAAATGTTCACCGCACATTCTGGTTTGCAATAACTACAAAAAATATCACAGCGTTGTTTTGCTGATAGCAATTTTTTTTTTTCGGCCGTAGATGTTGGTGCATATGTCAAATAAAGTGTATTATATTATTTTTATAATTTTTATAATTTCATATTTTTATAAATGTAATAAATTAATTAATTGTAAATTTCAGGCAAAAATTAATCCAATTTATTACAGCCTGCAGCTTGCAGAAATAATATATTATTATATTATGAATTAATTAATTAATAGTTTCAGAGTAATTAGTAATTTTCGGGCAAAAACTTACATAATTTATTACAGCATATGGCTTGTAGGAATCATATTATTGTATAATTATGTTATTATATTAAGAATTAATGAATTTGTAATTTCAGATTAAAAATTAATTCAATTTATTACAGTCTACGGCTAAGAGCAATTAGTTTTTAATAGACTCTGTTTTCAGGGAAACTGCTGGCAAACGTTTTCAAATTATGAAATAATTTTGTGTGTTTGCACTCGTTGGTTTATGGTGACTGTTGTATTTTTTGGTAACGTAGTCCACATTGACGAGATTTAACACTCTGTTTGGAGTCGTGAAGTTCACCACAAATAACACAAACTTTATTTAAGGTGCAGTTTGATTTCGTGTGTCCGTATTCTTGGTACTTTATGTATTGAACTGGTCCAGACCACTTCTTGGGTTCTTCAATTACTATTTTGTGATGAAGCTAATAGTTTAGATTGTAAATCTTGTGAACTCCTTTTAACTTTTTTTGCTCTGGCTTTAGTTCCAGACGGAACATTGGTTGAGGTTCCTGTTAATGGTTTACTATATTACCAATAGATTTGGCGTGGAAACTTTCCGCATCAAGTGCAGTTTGTATATGTCGCTAAAATCTACGCAGCTTTCACTTCCTTTTAGAAGGAATCCTCCTTTTGTTTTTTACAGTACGACCTAAAAAAGTTGTCCTTATATGTTAACACCCAAAACAAGCCCCACGTCACCCAAAACAAGCCTCATGAATAGATCGAAAAATTGACTCGATTAAATGTGGCATGGGACTATATAAAGAAACCAATTGAATTTTGGAGGAACATATTATGTACAGATGGATTTAGTTTTTCGTTGGATGGGTTATGCGGGAGAACATTTTATTATTCCACCTTTAAAGAGAAAACAAGCCACTCGGGTAATAGATAAAAGAATTGCTTTATATATATATATATATATATATATATATATATATATATATATATATATATATATATATATATATATATATATATATATATATATATATATATATATATATATATATATATATATATCTGAATGATGATTTTTCATCCTCCCCGAGCAGAGAAATGTTGGACCCATTGACAATTTATTTAATGAAATGGTTAATTTTAGGAAAGAAATAAGGGTCAAAAGACAATAGATGAAATGGCAATAGATGAAATTAAAAGCTTGCGAGAACAAAATATTATTTTGGCATCGAAAGTTTCGTCGTTGGAAACTGAAGTAGAACGCTACAAACAGTTGTTTAAGGACTATAAATTAAGATCTACGATCGATATTATAGAAATACCAGAAACTACCAGTGATGCGGATCTGATAGAAACGGTTGTCAACATCGCCAATAAAGGTCTTGGCATTAATATAACAGAATCAGATATTGATTGTTGTTACCGCAAAGTGTTCAAGAAACAAGTGGATTCCGATGCCCAAAAAATTAATGAGGTCACACACGTACGATTGGTTAGCCATTTAACCAAGCAACGAATAATGAATGTAAAACATAAATTTCGTTAAAGCAGTTAAATTGTATGGTTACACGACAGACAAATTAATTTTTATAAATGAAAGCCTCAGTTATGCTAAGCGTCAACTTTACAACCAGGCAAGAGACCAAAAATTTAAGCTGAAATTTAAATATCTTTGGGCTCGAAACGGCACATTAATAATGAAGAAGGATGTTGGAAACAGAATTTTTGTTATTAAAAACCATAAGGGGACCTTAAGTCAATCGTAGCTAGTTAAAATATAATAATATTATACATTTTTTATTATGTCATTGCTAGATAATAGTCATTCTGATTTCGATAAAGTTTATTCACATTTTGCAACCTATAATATTCCACCCGATTTAATTTTTCTTATCAGACGTTTGGATAACTACTTATGAGCTAAAGTCCAGCAATCGCTTTCATATTCAAGATTTTCAAACCGCAGACTGTTGTAACAATAACTACCGGTCTGGAGGTATCATTGTATATGTTGAAGATTATATTCAGTTCATCTCTATAGTGTTCTTAATGTGGATGTAGCTAACATTGTAAAAATAAATTGCTCCATAAATTCCAACAAAAGTTGCGTTCTATGTATTTACCATCATTTTCAAACATAAATAATTTTATTGAATATTTCTTTAGATATTTGCACAAAATTCATTTTAAAAATTTAGTATTGGTGATATAAATATTGATATATCCAAACATGGAGATGCTGAAGTTGATAGTTATCTGGTAATGATGGCTTCTTTTGGATTAAGTTCATTAGTGAGCATGCACACAAGGATAACAAATAATTCTGCAACAACAATTGCCCATATTTTCGTGCGCTCTAGGCGTAACTCGTGTTTTGATTTTTCACCGGAAGTTATGGTTGCTACAATTATTTTCAAAGGTATCATGTTATGATTGGGTTCTTGATTGCTGCAATCATGTAAATAACCATATTATAATTATCGCAGTCAAGAGATTGATTGGGAAGAACATTTTATGATATTTACCGTCATGTTTTTTGGAAGAGCTTTAGCTACGGAGATCATTGTATAATTTAGTTACAATCATAATAATAGTTGCCGAAAAAAATGTTAAGTTTGCCAGAATTATGTTTTACTAAGCCAATATTTTTTCAGGGATCATTTTATGTTGGTTGATATCAGGAATATATTTGGAGAGGAATGTCAAACGATTGTCAGAATCATTTTAATTATTCCGCTTCTGATTGTGGAGATCATTACATAATAGTTACAATCGTATTTAATTGTTCCCGAGAAAATTGTATGTTTGCTAATATTTTTTTCAATTGAGGAATCATTGTTTGGGTACTGTTTGGTATTGTTCTGTTTTAGTGAGCCACTAGAGAATTTTTAATGTTGACTGTGGTGAATGATGAAGTTAGAGGTAAGCTTGATGATGACTATCGTAATGATATTAAGAATGCTTATTACTGCAAAACGAAAATTGACAAATTAAATATACACAAAAATTCATTAAATAAGTTGTTTTATAATCTCTTATAAAATTATGCATAGTTTTTTAAAAATTAGCTTTATACATATTATATACATAAATACAAATTAAACGTAGTAGCCTTTGCCTCGCTTTTGAAAATTGAAATTGTTGCGGAAGATCGTCTTTTGTTAAGCTGTAATGAGGGTGAAAAAAATAATGGTACCAAAACTAAATTACCGATTTTGTAATGCATTTGGAGATCCAACACTGGATATTCCACCATTACACGCTTGCGATTAAAACTAACACTATAAAAACCAAAGCCAACATGTCCGTTCTTGTCGAAAAATCAAATTGTTTTGTTTTTTCATTGCTTATAAAATTGCTAATTTTTTAAAATTTAAACACTTTAATTTTACAATTATAATTAAATACTTAATAATAGTATTTAATTATAATTAATTATAAACACACAATATTTTTTATCAATGAAATAACTCAGATGCAATATTAACTTTAAAAAAATTGTTTAAAATGAATTTACTTGCGCTTAAACCAAGTTTCACGAACTCAATTCTCTTATGTTTCGAGACGATCTGCAAAAAAATCACGCTTATCAGGCACAGTAAGATAACGATTAGCATATTATAATTGCAGCAATTATAGCACAATTGCTACAATCATTAACATGATTGTTAAAATTATAAATATAATTGGGTTATTCCTTTTTGACGGAATATCATTAGTGCAATCATAACATAACTGTCACAATTTAACCATACTTGAGACAAACATAGCATATTTGTTACAACAATAAAACTATTTTACAATTTATTCTAGAACTATCGATTGTGCTATAATTTGATAAATAAAATTAATATAATAAATGTTATGTATATATTATGTATCGTTATGTAATAAGTTTACAATGTAAAACTATTGTAACCGACGTTTATTACCTCATTGGCAACATTATTTCGTTTTCTAATAGCCTTATTTTGTTTAAATCAGTGGTCCCTTGGAAAATTCTTTTGTAATAAGTGCTACTCATCAAAATCGGACCTCTGTTAAATCGTGTTTTATTGGTTAGTATTTATGAACATTCATTTTTTGTGGGCTCACTCCTTGCCTTATTGTTACTTTATAAAATATTTAAACCAGATGTTATGCTGATATTTGTAGAGCTTTTGATTAATGTATTACTCACTGATTACGTGATTAATTGCACAATTAAATTAAACCCTAAAACCTATATAATTTTTCTTTTAATCTTTCTGCCAAAGCCTTCGATTTCTTAAAACGATATTTTTAGGGTTTTTTCTATAATAAATCAAACATTTCTACTTAAATCAGTTACTTTTATATCGAAATACCCACTTTGGTTCGCTCAAAACTTTCGGGTATGACTTGCGTTAGGATTTAAGTAAAACTCTGAAAACTTTTAGTATAGGTCAATCTTATCCGAAACCTTTTTCTTCCTCCAAAGGTCTCCTGGAGTCCTGGCGCTCTTTATAGAGTCGTCGGCAATTGCAACTAATGAGATTTGTAAGTCCAATTTTGTGTATATTTTGTTACTCTAATTTGAATTCTGATAGAAATCTCTAATTTGAATTCTGATAGACATAACAAAACACAATCCTTAAATTAAAAATTTCGAAATGTTCAAAGGTCGTTGGTAAATATACTTTTGAAATAAAATAGTAATATTGTGAAACAGTTTCCATCTACCATATTAGTTATTGGTTGTGCTTTTACATTTTTAATTTTCTGTTCTTGTTAAGTTTGTATATTTATTTGTCGTCCTCCTTCCTTAGATATAACCTCTCAAAATTTACTTGCATTTCAATTGATTTGTTGACCTTAGTCTCAAAAAACTATAGGATACTCATGTCATTATTATTATATATATATATATATATATATATATATATATATATATATATATATATATATATATATATATATATATATAGGAATACAAATGTTCTGTGAAAATTGATTTTAGTAAACAACTTCACCTGTATCTTTCTTGTGTATAAGATACTATAAATATACCCTTCTATACTCACCTCATCTTTATTGGATACCTGAAATGAAATTATTGCAACATCATTCTGTTTATTTTCATCTAACTTTGTAGTACGATATATATATATATATATATATATATATATATATATATATATATATATATATATATATATATATATATATATATATATATATATATATATATATATATATATATATATATATAATCATCCTAACGAATCTGATAATAATCATTTTGAAAATTAATATTTACAGTCATTTATTTTTATTTTAATTAAAATTGTCTGTTTCTGTTAATGGAAACGATATGGCAATAATTCCAAAAGCCATAGAACACAAATCCATATATACATAATAAAAATACAAGTAATGTAAGTGAATGGGTGGGTATATAAATACGTATATGGTGTATGTGGGCTACAATTATTTCTTTCATCTTATACTGAAAGGGTGTCCCAATACGTTGTAAATATGATCTAATTTTGAGGTTATTTGTAAATTAACTGGACAAATAATTGTCCTTTATAGTGTGCTATTTTGTGTGATAAGTTGTGGTTCGAACAAATAATCGAGTCAATTTGAAAAGTATCAGCTCATTTTTTTTTATCAATGCATAAATAACTTTGAAGTCCACACAACCTGAAATTGACAAAACAAGTATTTCAAACAATAATTAAGAAATATGTGTAAATGCCTAAAATAATCCACTGACCTCTATTTCACTAAAGTTAAACTAAAGTCAATTTAAAACGTTTTGAATGAATGGATTTGTTAGTATAGCTCTTAGAAACTTTGAAAACGCTTTTTAAATACCAGCTATAATATTTTTTTTTTATTTTTTAGGTCAGCAACTAAAATTTGGCAGACGATATACTTTGGTAAGTAAAAATTACACATTTTCCATAAATAAGCTTCGCCCTCTTGTAAACAAAGTAAAATTTCAACTGGTAACTAGTTAAAAATCTGTATTACCAACTCAAATATTACCATTGTTTGACAGTATATAAAAAATGCATTGAAAGTTTTTTTCAATAAATTTATTTAACAATAAATTTCTTTGGAGTCCTGAAAAATTTCAAAGTTAATTCAAATTTAGTATTTTTAATTGTATTTTGATGTAACTTCGTTTTACACCAACGCTCCATTAAAATTCGAACCCTAGTACATCCCGATATATATACAAGTACGCTGTAGCATGAACCACTTTGCTAATTCCTTGGTGAGCTTTTATCGTTTTAATTTTTTAGAAGATTCTCATAATTTTCATTTCCATGATTAGAATTTAAGGAGTTAGTATATGAGCATATTCAGACTGAACTGGTTGTCCTTAATTTATTTGTTTTCTTTATAAGTGGACTGTATAGTTTTATGCACGTCACAAATCATTATACAACTATACACCTTGGATTAATTTAAATGGTTTTACAATATACATTTGTCGATTTTGATCTATGACCTTTATTCTTAATTTCTGGATAATAATTTATATGCCTTTTGAATAAGCTATAAATCAACCATATTTTGTTGAGCGATTTCGCTATATACGGTGTAATCATATTATTGGCCCAAATAATTTGAATGTAATTTGAAAATTACCAATGGTAGTTTGAATTGTAGTTAATACTCGACTCCTTTGAACATCACATTATGGTTACTGTACCTCTATATACTTTACAATAGGTGGCAATCCTATACAATAAATTGTGAACTTTACATTTAAATGTAATCTCGATATCTGCACTATAGTGGGCATTCGATTATAAAGTGCCCTGATGTAAGTGCATCTACTTGGTTTTTTGACAGAAGACATAATGGCCTGGAATTTAGTAACGCTTCTATTTGTAAGACTATGGTACTTTGCTCGTCATACGTAAATACCAGTTTTCCACAGCCCTCTTGAGATGATATTTAATGGATTTTACAGTGGCCTCCCATAGTCTACCAAATGATGGTGCTGTGCTATAGGAATAAAATGCCAACTTATGCTTTCTGCAGCGAGAATAGAAAATATTTGGTTAGAATTAGCTTTTAAAAATTCGTTAATCTCAATCAAAACATTATTGGGGCCCACGAAGTTGGACCCATTATCAGAATAGAGATCGGTGCACAATCCTCTGCGTGAAATAAAACGTTGAAGTGATGAGATAAAATTGCTTGCTGTTAGATTAGATACAACTTGATGAAAATTCATCAAGTTGAATCCATTTGATGATTGAACAACGGCTTAGGTGTATTTCATCAATGGTAAATAATTTCTCCCGACATTGAGATTTGTTTCCTGGTTTTATTTGATAAACATATCTATATGTACCCATGCAAGAACTCAAACAATTTTTTTAAACGATGAAATTCTAGTTACAAGATTATTTGAATTTCTGATGTAATTGCGGATAATACTGAGGGCTTTTTTACTTCCATTAATGTATCTTCAAATTTAAATTTATATTGATGGAAACATGCGATTGCATTCTGGCTCAATCATGGAAATTCATCCCACCATAAATTGAAATTTACTAGCTTTGAGGGCATCATACCTTGCGATGCAGAATCCGCTGGGTTTGACGGTAAATCAACATATCTCCAATGCTGCCGAGAATATGAAGATAGTATGTTTGATGCGCGGTTTGCTATAAAGGTTGTCAATTTCCTGGGCGGAGACGACAGCCAACTCAAGACGATTTTAGAATCTGTCCACATAGTAACCTTGATATCTGGTAACTTCATTGTATCCCTGACCAGTTTTATTAGTTTCGTTAGAAGATTTGCAGCGATGGTGTTGAGATGGTGTTTACTGGCGCTACCTTGATTTTAGAGGCTGCTTAACGGTCCTTTATCTCGCCATTTTTGTCAATTCACCTATACAATATATGATAGCAGTATAAGCTATTTCAGAGGCATCACTGAATCTATTCAATTCATAATCTGTTTCTTTCGTCATATGCCAACGCGGGATTCTAATTCTTTCCAACTCTGGAAGTTCATTTTTCACGTTATGCCACATAGTTTTGGTGGTAGTTCGTCATCCCAATCCAAATGCAACAACAATAAACTGTGGAACAATATTTTGATAAATATACTATGGCGGGTGCCAACCACTATTGGATTGGATTGCCAACCACTAGGATCTTATTACCGACTACTTCGATTACTTGAAGAGTTTTTGTAGCTAAATGCTGATGCTGTGCCGTAGGTAACTATTTTGAGGCGATAATGCTCAGGTTCTTTAGCTGGATCAGATCGCCATACTATTCTGGGGTGGTCTCCATCATCAGGATGTAGAATTATTTGACGGATCATCTTTTCGATATCCGCTGTAAAAAACATATTTCTACATGCTGAATCTTATTAACACAGAGGTAATTGGTTCGTAGATAGTAGGTCCCAGCATAAGTGTATCATTTAATGAAACGCCGTCTTGTGATTTGAATGAAGCGTCAAAAACTACTCTCAATTTCGTTGTTGAACTAGACTCACGTACTACTCCATGATGTGGAACGATGTATTTCTGCGGGTGGTATTAATTCCATATGATTCAGGTTTAAATACTCTTCCATAAACGATTGGTATGCGATTTTAAATTCAGATTATCGTCACATTTCCTTTCCACTGCTTGTAACCTTTGGTATGCTCCGTTAAGAGTGTTTCTTTTTAAAGGTTTGTTCAATTTAAAAGGTAGTTTTACTATAAACTGACCCTTATCAGAACGAAGAGTATGTTTGTCGAAATGTTCTTCACATGATATCATTTCTTCCGTATAATTTGCTATAGTGGATTGGATGATGTAATTTCTTCCAGCTCCTAAAAACGTCTTAGTGTGTTATCGATATCAACTTCGCAATGGAAACCCAATGTGGTGATTGCTGGTCTTTGATCGCATATAGTTGGACCAGCAACAATCAAACCAAACATGGTGTTTTGTATTACCAGCCCTGACCGCTCTCCTATAATCCTTCATGTGGTCAATAAATAGAAAAAGTGATTGCTTCCTATCAATAGATCAATTTGACTTGGTTGATTAAAATGAGGATCGGCTAATGGTAGATGTTCAATATGGTGTCCAAGATTTGGGTCGATAAATGACACTGGTTGAAATGATGTTAATTTTGGTACAATTATAAACATCCTATATTTAGAGTGGTGTCGTTTAAACTAGATGATATCAGGATATGAGCCTTTCCTCTAGATGATTTCACCTTGGTTTGGCCTATTCCGGAAATAGTGATACGATTACTCGTTCAAAGAAGATGTAGACGTTGGATCAAGTTTTCGGTCGCAAAGAAAGCTTTAGATCCTGAATCAATCAACGCACAATGGCTATTCACCTGTAATATCCGTTACCTTAATCACAGCGGTTGGTAATAAGGTACAGTATGATGGATTACGATTTTGGTTAACTCTCATACTGCGGTTTGTATTTTGGATAGCTTCTGGTGAAAAATTCGTTTGCGTGGATGGTTCACATGGTAGTTCCATGTTGTTTGAAAAATATGCAGTGCTGTTGACGGTTCATTAGATGGTTGTTAGTGTGTATGGTGCTTACAAATGTGACAGCGTCCCATTTGTAAGCACCATACGGCCTCTATGTCAAGGGTATATAAACCTCGTGTTGCTTCGTCGGATGTATCGAGAGCTTCTCGAATATTTAGAACATTGGCTTGATGCATTTTTGGTTGATCTAAAAACAGCTTAATGAACTCATTAGCCGTAACACCTTTACGAGCATATCACTTGCAGAGCTTTTGGTACACTTTAATATAATTGGCTTCATGAGTGATTGCCAAATATTTGACCACAAGCCTTTCAAATACTGTAATTTTTGTGCAACTGAAATTGACGGTAGTCTCAAATTCACGATAATCCCCAGACAAATTAGGAATTTTAAGCTTCGGAAATTTTATGTCACTATTAATTGAACATTGGTTTTTGTTTGTTATTTGTTTGTGAAATTTCGTTATTTGAAATGGATTGCATTCTTAACCACGTGTTTAGTTTAGCGATTACACCAAATAGTATTGTTCCTCAATTTCATTAGCGTCAGATGCTTGATCATCATTTATGTAAAACATTGCATTATCTGTACTAGTAAAGGAGTCCAACAGTTCTTTGGTACGTTTTATACACTCATTAACCTCTACTTCCGAGTTATTAACCCTCTTAACAATACTACGGCGTTTGATTAATGCTTTCATTCTTATGGGAATATGCGAATTACACTCTTAGTGCTAAAACTATTGCACTAACCGTATTTGGAGGATAACTATACAATTTTTACCCATACTTATTATATCGATACTGATGCGTAGTTCCGGCTCGAATGACTTTATGTTTCCTTTATAACTGTATAGTGTAACGGATTGAAGTGTGAGTCCCATTCGTGTCATCACAAATGACACAAGTAGGTACCACACTCCGATGGCGGTTCACAGAATTTCTCCCAGCAGAGGCCTTGCTGCGGTATAGCAGCTGGTTAGAGCTCAGGAGTTGATGGGGGTCGGGTTTAAGGGAATACCATTTGGGCCGAAACCGTTGTTAAACTGACTGATAGATTTGATAATTATATCATATATTTGGTTTTAGTTTCTTTGTTGTCGGGTTTCGGGATATCGTGATACAAGAATGAAAAAAGATGTGGAGCTAGAATTGAACCTTGTGTTGTGATTGATTTGGCACTCGCACAGTGTTTGTTTAATGACACGAAAAATTTCCTATTTGATAGGTATGATTTGATTAGTTTATTGAGATATACTAAGGAATATTACATTGAATTAATTTTTAGACTAAGCCTTTATGCCAGACAGTGTTAAAAGCTTTTTATATGACCAGAAAGGATGCGATTGTTGAACGATCAAATCGCATGGCATTTTTAATAGAGTTAAGAAGCATTTTTAATAGAGCCTGTTAAGAATAACTATTTCCATCACTTTACTTATTTCATTTAGGAGTGATGCTCTATACTATTAGAGGTTTTTCCTGGATTTAGGAATAGGGATTACTTGGCCGTTTTCATTAATCAGAAAAGTAGCTTGACTTTAAGATATCGTTAAGAATATTGGTAAGTTGTGATATTGCTTTATCTGGAAGATTTCTAAGTACTGAGTTATAGCTATGTTATTGTCTCTCGGAGTTTTTCTTTTATTAAGATAATGAATAATGTTGGCAACTTCTACTTTTTAGACCATCTCAATTAAGGTTGTATTAAGAGGAGGAGAATGTTGACACAGTTATTGACTAACTGTTCGAAACTGGGATCTTTTAGAGAACAGTTTTGTATGTGAACTTTTTCATAGTTAGGCGCGATTTTCTCTGCAATTGTTTTATGATATATGATTGGACTAGGATCTTTAGCTATTAAAGTAATCTCATTTTGTTTTTTACCATTAAGCTTTCGAATTTCATTGGAAATTTCCTAAGAATTATCGGGAATTTTAGGCATTCTGTTTATGAATACAGAATTTCTTAGTTCGCTGCAACCAACAGCAATTTATTTTTTGGGAATAAAAAATAACGTCAGATTTCAAGATATACTGTAGCGATCGATTATATATTTAATTGATTTTACTTGAATAAATATTAATCGCGCTCCAATTTAAAGTGATATTATTGGATGCGTTCTACTGTATGTAGTATATAAACAATTATATGGTTTTGATCATTTGGTTGTCTACTCCACTAATGGTTGGGTGGAGTGAAACCCGACTATGGTTTATATATACATAATCTCTTTATATTGCGCTGTCTCCATCTATTATCAGTAGGAAACTTCTGATCATTAGTATACTTTATATATACTGATATACATAATGTTTGGTTATATTTGTCTGGTATGACACAAACGTTTATTATTGTAGTTTAATACGTGCATATATTTGATTGGTCAAAATATGCATGTGATTGGTTTGTTTATGGTACTTTGTAGGTACATGTATAAAATCTTGTCATCTCTTGCCACCGTATGTTTATTGAATTGAATATAGATGGTGCGCCTCTTCTTTCCTCTGCTTTCCTCTTCTTTCCTTTTTTATCGAGCTAAACAAAAAAGAACGTAACCAAGATAAAGAAATTGGTCGAGCAGATGATTCTCGAGTGTTGACCGAGAAAGTTACTTGTGTGGTAAAACAAAATAAAATAGCACTTTATAAAATTAAAATTTAATGAATAGAGTATTTTAATAAAATTTTTTTTGTTTAAATTTGAAAAGTGAATTTGTTTTTTTTTTGTTGAAAATTGATTGGTAAAAAGACCAACAATACCCAAGGTATTTATAATTGAGCTTGAGTAATGCGCTGAACCATTTTCCGTCTATTTAAGTTAGACATTTTTAAATGTGTAATGTTCACCTCCGGGTCTATACGTTTATAGGACGTTCGATCAGGAAATGGGAAAGCGTCAGTGAGTCAACATCGGTGTCGTTGATGATACACAGCAATAGTAAAATAAGATCGTGATTTTGGATGCAATATCATAGCATGCTTGGTAAAATAGGACACCATGCTATTGTGGAATCGTCCTCTAACTCGAATGGGTCCAATGATCGAAGAGTGCTTGATCTTTTAGCCTCTTTTTTACGCTGCAGGGTAGTTTCAACGAAGAAATATTCCTTGTGGTGTAGGCTTTGTTTGTAGGGACAGATGATATTTCTGGCTTTCAAAAGTTTTTCCCGACGAGGAACGGTACCGATTATTTGAACTGGGTATATGCAGCACTATTGATGTCAAATCACAATGATGAATAATTTGCTAACATTTGATTGAACCGCACTCATTCGAATGTGAGCCGATCGAAGTGAAGGTAAATAATTTATTTGATACTTCTTCTGCATTCTCCTAATTTAGTTTTTGAGGTGGCCATGTATCGATGAATTGCAGCAACCAAATAGGAGCATGCCACCAGAGAAAATGCGATTGAAGTTCTTTGAGAGATTGAGGAGCTCAATCTGGTAGGTTATATGCCGAGTAAACGTGACTCCAGTTTCCACGAGATGTCGTTGATACAATTTCTGTTGTTTTATTACCCACAAACGTATACTCCATCGTCGTGGGTGAGTTGCTAGCCAGTCGAGTACAATCTTGGAATCGGTCGAGGCGTAAGTTTGTTCGTTAACAAATCGTGACTATCATTTGATGTCTTTGACGATATTCGGTATATAGGCGGTTTGTTGTCTAATAGATGCTATTAAAGTAATCTCATAGAGTAGTTCTATGAGTAGTTCTCGTAAAGTATTTCCTCTATAGTGGCGAATTTTTGGAGACTCGACTATGGATTGTACTTCAGAAAACTTCTGTCAATGCTTTCCATCGTATTTTTTTATCTCGGTGAACTTAGTATTGATATTATTTCGGGTGACTTTTTACTATTAGCTTGTCCAGAAACAATCCACCCAAATAGGGTACTCTGTATTATTGGTTTAGTAGGACCTTATCTAATCTGTTCACTTTGAAGGAATGATTTTAATCGAGCTGGCTTGTAATTTTTGATATTAACTGACATTTTTGAGCTGACTTGTCCTATTCCACTAAAAGAACCTCACGCATTTCTTTTCTCAAATTGAAGGCGTTGCGAACAGGATTCACTTATGAAATATGTTTGCGATCCGAAATCTAACCAAACCATTGTCTGTTAGTTGTTCGTTATTTTCCAGCAATAATATGTTGATTTAATCCATATCCATAGAATCGATTACTTATAATTATAAATCTGTATAAGTACCCTGAAGAGTGAATTTTTGTTGTTTTTTAATTGCTCGTCTAATAAAAGCGACGCAGAACAGAATTTTGAATTTTCTCCAGATTTCTTTCACAGTTAAAGATGAGTAAATATAAAAATAAAGATGAGTATAAATTCAAAAACCAGAAATTAGAATTTAGCTTTAATTAGTAAAATAATTTCTGAATCTTGAGGCTGAATGAGAGATATTGCCAAGCCCTTGATGCGTTAATACACGTCGATACCAAATTAAATTAAATTCTGTCTAGGCATAGTTCTCAACCGTTGAGTTTTTTTTGATTTACTATGTACTTATGGTTTGACATATGCCAGTCCAACTGGCTCGTCGCCGGTATAGTTAACTTTAATTTGGGCACCATATAAGTTTTCTCCTTCTTTATCAATTATGCTTTTTCAGCTAATAACTTCGCGTTGTGTAGGGAAAATAATTTTTTGAAATTTTTAGGATAAAAATGAAGATTTATTTATTTTCAAATTGGCGCCATATAGCCACAGGCCTTTGTACAAACAAGTTGTATAAATAACTCAAAATTAGAGATGCCAAGCTTCATACCGCATAAATCAAAACCGTATCGCATATCTAATTCCATCGCTTTCAGATTCGACCAAATATGCCACGAATATCTTGTCTTCTTTTCTGACGTACACCGCAGCAAGTTGTTTATAGTAGAGTTTTTCAATTGTTTGTTGTGGTGTGGTTCTTTCGAAGTGACCAAGCCATCTATTTCAGTTAGATCACCATGGTCCGGGACTCGTTCTCATCAAATTTTATGGGATTGTAGATCGATCATTTGACCTTCTTCTTCTTTGCCTGTAAGTCGTTCTCCTGTAATACAAGTTGAGGCAAAAGTTAAATCGTAATGACAGCCGTTTTGTTAGAAATAAAAAATTGTGCTCGGTTTTAACGAAAACTTTATTTGAGGATTAAAATTATTGACATTAAGCCAAAAAAATGATATCGTTTAAATGACCTCCCCTGAGTTAATGTTACGGTATTTTTGAAATGTTCCTCGCATCGGTGATTTCTTCTTCAATTTTTACTTTCAAACCCTGTGAGGTTTATGGTTTTATATCCCCAATTTAACAACTTGCGTTAAAAAAACTATTTTTCAAAACAAAAGGGCCAATTACTTGTGCACTGCATAAATGCCGCACCAACCACTCACTTTGATAGGATGCAAAGGTGTGCATTTCATGAGGATTCTCCTTGACTCAGAAATGCAATTTTTTCACACAACCGCTTAGTTAAAAATGGACTTCGAAAATGCTTATTTTTAATACAAAATCATCCTCTTATTGCACTAGGTTTAACATCGATTTCTTGTCGGTGCTTATGGCACCTCTTAGACGTCCTCGGCTACAACAGCGATATTCTCGGTTGAACGAACAATAAGAGGCCGGCCATTTCTTGCGACATCTTTAATAGACCCAGTTGGCACGTGACACTGTGCCATATGTTTAATTTTTTGCGCACATGGTGCAGAATAACGAAAAAATGACGAGGGAATTTATGTTACCTTCTTCAGGTATTTATCTAATTCTCCATCTGTCTACAGCAAGAATATTAAATTACATTGACATTTGCGCCATTTGCAAAAATTATGTCACATACACAGTATAACGGTTCTTTTTCCCCACCTTGGATATATAATGATGGGTTTTGATTGTAGCCTCTGATGGCGATGGATCTATAGGATGAAAATCTTTATTGGGATTGCTTGTAGCGCATGGTTTTTGATGTTTTCAGCTCGATGTTTTCAGATTGATTGATGGCTTCAGAGAGTCAAAACATACAAAGAAAATTCAGCGTCCCAGACATTGGTAAAGCTGTACCACTCGTTTAGCGAGGTTCCAAGTTCAAACTGAGAAGTGTTTCGAGCAAAAAAAATTATAGCAGAGAAAATTATCAGACAAATTTCACAATATACAACCGTATTGGCACTCCCTTTATTGGAACATCATTAAAACGAATTTTATTTTAATAGCAAAACCTATTGGTTCCCGACCATTAATTTTAATGGCTCCAAAAGTATAATTCTTCTATTGTTTTGTCACTTTATAATAATTTTTAATTTCGATCCTTATGTGCTTAAATGTTGACGGTGTATATACAGTGTTTATGGTGAATTAACAAGTATATCTTTATATGTAAGGATAACAAACGTTAAATATTTAATGTTTTGATATTGGGCGAGCTTATTTATATTTTAAGTGCATTAAGATGATTATGATATTATCAAGAAAAGTTTTAGACGATGACAAAATCAAATATCCATATAAGTATGTATACATAAGGGTATATGTGTATAGGGAATGTGTACACAAAACCAAAATGTCGAAATGTAATAAAAATAGAATCAAATAAGGAACAAAAACAAATTAGAAATAAGAAATAAAATAAGACATCGTAAAACGGATAATGTTATTGCCAAAAGCTTTTTTTTTTTGCTTTTTTTGTTATTAAAGTACATGTAATATAGGGAAACGACTAATGTAACGTATCAGATGAAAGAAGATAGTATAGCAAGAAAATCTATAATATTATGTCTGTGTTTATTCTGTATACCAAATAATGTCATCTTTGTTCTGTGTCATATAATTTACAAAATAACTGTAAAATCTGTCTGTTTCGACCGTTTAATACATGTTTTAGTTTGCTGATTACACATAAAATGGTATAGCAATTATAAAATTAAAAAGATAAAGAAATTTAATTATGGCTTTACAATTTGAAACAGATTTGTGAATTAGTCCTTTTTATGTGTACTCGTTATAATGAATCAAAAGTTTGTTGAAGTATATAAATTGTACCAGTTGTTGTCCCCATACACTTTAGTCTTTTCTTTTAAGGTTTCTCGTTAAATTCCTGATTTAGTATTTGGAGATTGGATATAGTAATTGGTATAGTAATTTTATTAACTTTTCTACTGTATAATTCCCGCTTGTCATAAACAGTATTAAATTTCAATTCTTGCAGTTCTACTGGGACCAAATTGTATCCAATTTTTACTTAAATTCAAGCGGTTTCATAATCAGAAAAACGAAAATGTGTAATAGTGGTCTGTTTGGGCTCAATGATACCTCTAAGAAAAGGTTTTGGTGAGTACATCCAAATTTTTAAATTTAATTAAAATCGTTCAATTGTTACTTGGCTTCGACGTTTAAATTTACGATTTTTGTTTGTGTTTTAATGACTGTAATCCATTAATAATGTGGTTTGGGTTAATTTTTTAGGTTTCGTAGTTTAGCATTGACGATTCTATAGGCCAACTACTGAAAAAAAATTCGTGATTTGTTCGAATGAAATCCTAAATTATACAGTCTTTAGTCTTGTAAATTTAGCTAATTTCGAGTTTTTTATATTTTTTTTATTAATAATTTTTAGATAAATTATTTTAATACATTTAAATTATCTTATAACATAGGTAGTCGACAGTTGCTCGAACCAATGAATGGTTATAGCGCAACTTCATATTATTTACTCTGTAATTTTATATGATATTATTATTTAATATTTACAATATTTTAAAAATAAAATAAAATTTAAATTTATACATTTCATTCGGTAAAATTTTTACAAAAAGTTCTATTTATAATCTAATTCAATAGGTTATTTTAACTATAATTAATCAAATTATTTAACTAAAAAATGAATTAATTCTTATAATAAAGGGTGTCCGCCGGGAAGGTATTCTACTTTGTTTGTTAATAGTTTTTGATTAAATGAAAGAGAATGGATCTTATATTGATAAATATTTTATTTAATGTCGGCAATTGTGTATGGAATTCAATATCAGATAAATGTCCGCCTCTGTTAGCCTCACAAATGCGAGCCCTTTTGAGCACCTTTTCCATTACATTCTCACACATTTCACGCGGTATTTCATTAATTTCATCACGAATATTTTGTTTGAGTTGCTCAAGCGTTTCTGGTTTGTTTGCATAAGCCTTGCTTTTTAGATATCCCCACAGAAAGAAGTCCGGAGCAGACAAATCAGGCGACCGTGGAGGCCAATCAACATTACCATTTTTTGAAATAACTTGTTGTGGAAAGAGGTCTCGCAGTAATTCCATTGTAATCCTGGCTGTATGCGATGTGGCACCGTCTTGTTGATACCACATGTTAATCAAGCCCAAAGCATGCAGTTGTGGCGTTAAAAAGTTTTCAATCATGTCACGATATCGCTCCCCATTCACAGTTACCGTTACGCCGTTTTGATTTTTAAAGAAGTAAGGTCCAAAATTGTGTAAAATTGTGGCCAAACTTGTTCTTTGAAGACCAAGCTCCTGAGCAATGCGTCGAATTGAGGTTGATGGATTGTTTTGAACACTTTCTTGAGCAGCAGTAATGTTTTCAGCAGATCTTGCAGTACGTTGTGGCCCATGCTTGGGCCTATCACTTACAGACCCTCTTTCTTCGAAATCATTCACTACACTATAAATATTGCGTTTTGTTGGCACGTTGTTTCTCCCAAAAATTTCACGTAACTTTCTCATCGTCACAGTAATCGATGATTGATTTTGATAAAATGTTTTAACGATTAAAACACGTTGGTTTATCGAATATTTTTCCATAATAAATTTGCCACGTGTCTACTTCACGACTGACCATTAAAACACGTTGGTTTATCGAATATTTTTCCATAATAAATTTGCCACGTGTCTACTTCACGACTGCCAAATATGAACTGTCAATACTAATGGCCAAATCAAAATTATATTTCATATGATCATTAATTATTTTATTTATAAGAACTAAAAGTTATCTTTCTATTAAAAATCGTAGAGATTGAAATTCTTCAAAGAGTTTCTTCGACGGATATCGAACTGGAGCGTGTATTATGTATTTTAATACTCGTTTCTGTAGAATCTCAAGCTCATCTATTTTATACTTGACGCAACCACTCCAGATCGGGTTTAAATAAATTAAACGAGATTGGATGTATGCGAAGTACAAAAGCAGGAGTGATGATTTTGAAAGGATGTGGTTTGTCTGATTAATAGCAAAAATGTATAGCAATATAGATTTGTTAATTTTATCGATGTGATTCGACCAACACAGCTTACTATCAATCTCTAAGCCCAAATACGTAAAATTATTAACTCTTTCAATTGTGAAAGAAGTTATAAATAATTGAGCTAGAATTTAAAACCGATCCTTCAAAACTTCTGTTCTCGAATATAATATACTTGGTTTTCTCGTGGTTTAATAGAAGATGTTTCATTTTCAGACCAGGCTTTGAGCATCTGTCGATCATGTTGAATTTGAGAAAATAATACATCCAGCGATTCCGTAGCATACATAATTACACCGTCATCTGCATATAATTGCGCAAACTTTCCTGTATCTTATTTAAAAATACTAAATCATTAATATATATGTTGAACAACTGGGGCCCTCCAGAATTTATCCTTGTGGCACCCCTAAACTTAGTATTTTTTTCTGAACTCGAGGTTTGATTTATTTTGACTTTTTGTTTTCTAATTGAAAGATAGCTTTTTTTTAAAAGTATAGTATGATTTACAGTATCGAAAGCCTTCCCAATGTCTATAAATAAACAAGCACAATAATGTCTTTTGTCAAAATATGTATTTAAAAAATTGTGAGGTTGAGACAGACAAGCAGCCGTAGTATTTGATTTTCCAGTAAAACCAAACTGACTTGTGCTAATTAGCCTATTGGATACTCCAAATTCGTTTAGCCTATTTAATATAACTCTTTCATAAATTATAGAAATTGCTGGTAAAATTGTTATTGGGCGATAATTATTTAAAACGGTTTCGTTCCCTGATTTATGAATTGGAATAACTCTGCCTATTTTGCAGCATTCTGGAAATACACTTGTGAAAAATGCGTTATTTATATATTTAACAAGCAATGATAAAATATAGTTTATAATATATTTTAAAAATTTAACAGATATAATATCAACTTCCGACGTCGCACCAGTATTTAGACCTAAAATTAGTTTTTGTGAACTTCATTTTTATCTGTTAGTGATAGTTGGAATAAAATAAGTGATATTATATTTATAGAGAAATTTTTTTTTCATCTTCCTTATTAAATATAACTTGTTTAAAAAATCTCCATAATTCCTTCGGTTTTCCTATATTTCTATTAACAAAATTAAAATTTGCCTCACGCTTTAGTTTTTTTATCTTGGTGGCTATTAGCATGCTGAGAGATTTGTGTTTCTCGCTAAGATAATTTCTCGAGCAACATAATTTCTGGTGAAAGCGATGGATAGTTATTTCTATTTACCACTATACGAGAACAGTTAGTAATAAGGATTAATAAGTGTTTTTGAAATTCAGTTACATTAGCTGAGTTTAACACACTAACACAAACTGGATCAAAAAACACTTTATTATAATTGATAACTGAGAAACTCATACTGGCAATTGTTCTGGGAATCGATAACTTTGACACGTGTAGAAGCATTTGCCTATGATCTGATAATTCCGTGTCGGATATGTTAAGACAATAATTATAAAACATATCGGTTAAAATATGATCAATTAAAGTATCAACTCTATTACTACTCCTCGTAGCATAGTCTTTTGTAAGTTTGTTGATAAATAAGTGTCCATAGCTATTCATCAATTGGATAAAATTTACGACCTGAGGATCATACGTATCTAATAGATTAATATTCACCAATCACCAAACCGCTTGAATTTAAGCAAAAACTGAATACAAATAGGCCTCAGCAGCTAAGAAATAATTGCACGATTTAAATTAATTTTGGACCAGATAATATACTGAAAAAAACCTTAATCACCAATTAAGTAGTTATTACGGCACTTTTTTTTTTTTCAAACAATAATTTCCTTTATTCGTAACATTTTTTAAAAATACATAAATTTGGCTTCTTCGATTTACAATAAATAAGTGGATGTTGGAAATAAACTAAAATGACATCCAAAAATTATATAAAATAAAAAATTGAACCCCTGTTCCTATAAAAAATGGAATCTCAGGTTCATTGCTTCTTACAAATTTTTAACATTATTATAAAAAATAGAATTTACATATGTAAAGTTATAAAAAAAAAATGTTAATTTATAAAATCGCCGAAAATGGGTAAAAAATTAATGACATAAAAAAATGTTACAAAATCTATGTCAATATCTTCTCAAAATTGAGCTTAAAAATAAAAATAAATAAGAAAATTCATACACACAAACATACCTATATACAAAACCATACACACACACATACATACAATTTAAAATAAAACGTAAATGTTATAACATTAAAAAATATGGCAATGAAAAATGTTCCCCAAAAATGGCTCAATTTTTATAAAATTTCTTGTGTAAAAATCTACTGTAAAAATTATACAATACAAAAATCGTAATTAAAAAATAAAGGAAATTATTCTCATATAAAAATACAAATGTTATTGCTGCGGTTGCTGCTGCTGGTCATCGTTGTTGTTGTTGTCGTTGTTGTCATCATTTGTGTTATCGGCCATATCGGAAAGCCACCAATACGCCTCGCATCTTTTTGTATATTCGTCATTCTTAATTTTGATCGTGGTTTCAAATCGTATATGTTCCGTTGGGTTGTTGAATTTATATGGATCGAACCATTTTTCATTTGGCCGTCGAACTACATGATATATTAGAGGTACTCCATTTCTATCTTGAATGTAGCCCAATCTGTCGAGGAAAACGAATAAATTCGGTCCCGGTAGAGTTTCGTTCGTCGTGTACAATTTTGCAAGATGGTCGGTACGGTCCATAGATTAACGAATTTTCAGTATTGTTACATGCGCGTCGTATGTGATTGCGCGTCAAATTTAGAATGTGTACGTTAATACGGTCCGAGTCGTATTTTTCGTATTGTATTCGGTTCGATACATAGTGTGTAAAGTCTGTCTCTGCTTTTCTGTACAGTCCGTTACAATGTCTTAAGCATTTCCATTCAAAAATTCTGTATTTTTCTATGTATCGCGGTACTTGGTTGAACCATACCTGGCAACCGTATGTCAGTATGGGTCTTATCAAAACCAACACAAATGTATATACAAGCCATGAAGTTGCGATACTCATGCCAAAAAGTGACTACTATACCTAAGTATTAGTGTTGTGACGTAGTATAATTTGTATATACTTTTATTATATACTTTGATGTAAATAAAAAATGAATACGAATGATGGAACAACAGTATTTTGCGCTCTTTAAGACAAAGCAAAAAACAAATTTATTATTTAACGAGAGAGAGAAGTATTGTTATTATTATTTACTTCATTATATACTATACTATATACTAATAATTTAGAGCAGAGTGGACAGTCGCAAAATATAATTTTTGTTTCGTTTTTTTTGTAGAAATGTTATGTACTTTGAATTTAGAGGAGTATGGACAGTGCGAAATATAATTTTTGTTTCGATTTTTACTGTAGTCAAATTCACTAACACATACACCCAATAGTAGTCATAATATGTTTTACTTAGCCAAGCTTCATGGCTTGTATAATATACAATAGTGTTGGTTTTGGTCTTATCAAAGCTTTGTATGCGGTCAGTTTTACACGTTTGTCAATATGTTTGTTGTAAAAAAGTTGCCGCGCGCCCATAAATGCTCGTCTCGCCTTCTCTAGTTGCAATTTCGTATGTTGGGACATATAGTACAAATTATCTAGGTATACGCCCAGGTATTTAATTTGTTCCCGTAAGGTAATTGGTTGTTGTGAGATTTTAAGAGAAAGTTTCCGCCAATTTCTTTTAAGATCTCTCGTCGCATGTTTTAGCGGTCTCCGAAAAAGGATAGCCTCACACTTAGTTGAATTTATTTCGATATGCCAAATATTAAAATAATTTTGTATATAGTCCAAAGATGTTTGCAGGTTTTTTTGAATTTCTCCAACACGGTACGCCGAACTGTAAACAATCATGTCATCTGCATATGCACATGATTGCGTAATTTTAGAATTTAGTTTTTCGTGCCCAATTAAATCTGCCGTGTATAGATTGAATAGAATGGGCGCAGTAATCGATCCTTGCTGAACACCGTTGTAAATTTTGAAGGTAGTTGAAGAATTTTGATTGCCGCCAGTTGTTGTAATGAATTTTCGGTCGTATAAGAGTTCGAATAACATTTTGATAAGATCGGAAGGGAATTTCATTTTAATTAATTTTGAAAGTAAACCATCGAGCCAAATAGATTCAAAAGCTTTTTGATGTCGATAAGAACGGCGCCAGTAGGATTGTTGAATTTTAGATTATGTGCCACATCCGATACAACTTTAGTTATAGCGTGTACAGTGTTGTGTCCTTGACGGAAACCAAATTGATTATCAGGCATTAATTTGTGATCAGCTATGTAGTCATTGATTTTTTCATAAAGGATAATTTCGAATAATTTACCAAAGTTGAAGAGCAGCGAGATGGGCCGATAATTTTCGGGATCCGAGGGAGTTTTTTCTTTTTTCAGTATGGGGAACACACGAGCAGTTTTCCACGATACAGGAAACGTTTTGTTATTCAGTAAGTTATTGAATAAAATAAAGATTTCAACGATAATTGTTTGAGGCAGGTGTTTAAATACGCAATTTGGAAGCAAATCAGGACCGAACGATTTTTTATTATTGGCCAGAGCTAGAATATTGGTTAGTTGGTCAACCGTGACATAGTAAATTTGATCATTTAGCGGTTGTTTTGGTGCGAATGCCGGATTTGTGACCGAAAATTGAGATTTGGTAATGTTTCCAATTTTATCTCGTTTGTGTTGTTCAATGATGGGCACGATTAAATTTTGAATTTCGCGCTCATGTTCTTGATGTTGTGTCGATGAGTAAAGGTTGGAATTTTGAATAGTGTTCGCCTGAATATGGTGTCCGAGAATGTTAAGATTTGTACTTGTATCGAATATTTTATACGAGTCGTTTGCTGAATTTTTTTGAATTTCGCTCCAATCAATGTCCATATTGTTATAACGATAGATATCGGCTGTTTTGATTTCCAAAGACTTAATTTTGATTGAATTTTGCTTGTTTTTATGATTTTTTGTAAATTTTTTAATTTCGGCCCACATTTTGACTCCCGGTCGAATGCCTTGCATCACCGCAGTCCAATATTTCTCAATTTGAATTTTGATGTTTTGTCTTATTAATTGCACCGTTCTTTTAATTTCGACCTTCCATTCCAAAATTTTTGAATTGATATTCGCGATGATTTGACTTTGAGTTAGGCCCGAAAAGTTTGAATTTTGATGATTTACGTTGCCCAAATTGCGTTTTAGCGTTTTAATTTTGGTGATGAGGAAAGATTTATGCCGATATAATTTTTCTATAATATGATTTGTGTAACAAACCATATTATTTATTCGGCGCTTCTTCGGTATGTTTTGCTTGATATTGTCCAATATTAGTTGAGTGAGTTGTTCGATGTACACGTTGCATTCGTCGTCCGACAGATTTCGGTCCGCTGGTATTAAATTTTGAAGAGGAGTGTCGATTTCGAGTAAAAGTTGTTGTTGTTGTTGTACTGCCCAACGGTGAGCTTTTTCCAACTTTTGCTGCCAATCATTCCAATCCATGCCCACAAAATTGTATCTAGTCGTTGAATTTAGATTGTCGTCGTCGTCGATGAAACTAATGCCACGTTCGAGGTCTCCCATATCATGAACCTCAATCTCGATCCCTCTGTGGTCACTGTCATAATGAAGAGTGGGTATTTCGTGCTTCAAATTTTGTTTAATTTTGATGCGTAGGTCCACTATGGCCAAATCGAGGTAATTTCCTGAACGGATCATTGTCGGTTTGTCGCTGTGTATTAATTTAGATCGGTAATTCATTGCATAGTCGTCCATCCAGATTTTTAGTCGGTTGCCTCGAGTATTATTTCCAGCGTTACCCCAGCTAGTGTGTCTGGCATTTAGATCGCCCGCAATAATATAATAATTTTGTGGATCCGCTAAATTTAGTTTTACAAAAATGTTGTTCCATTCCTTGATGAATTGGTCGTCCGTGATGTGTGAATGGTTGCCCGTACAATAAATTGAGATGAGGTAAATTTTGTTGGCCGAAAATTTAAAGTTTATTTGAATTATTGCAATTTCGATTCCTTCACATTTGCTTACCAGTTGTGAATCAATTTGTTTAAACTTGACATTATTTTTAACAAGTATGGCCGTACCACCCCCTTGTTTCGCATTTATGCGGTCGCTCCGTATAATTTGGTAATTTTTGAATTCTAAATTGTGGCGTTCATTTAATTTGGTTTCGTTGACCAAGAGACAGTCTGGATTTTGTGCTTTTAAAAATTCCAAAAGATTTAATCTTCGTTGAACGCTGACAGTTATTACGACATTGTTGTAGATACGTGTTCAGCGTACGAACAGAATTGCTTAAAGTATTTTTTTGAGACCGATATATTGAGATGATATTAATAAACTTTTTCAATAAGTTTAACTCCTAATACTTGACAGAAGTCATCGTCTGTTGTAAATATTTTAGATGCCTTAATATTCGATTTAACAAAAATAGCAGTACCACCATACCCGCCAGATCTATTTGAAAAGAAACTATTGTAAATAGTGAAATTAAAAAAATTGTTTTCGGCCTCTGTTATCCATATTTCTGTAAAGACTAATATTACGATGCTACACTGTATATTATTTATCAACACATCAATATCATATAATTTGTTGCGAATGCTTTGTGTATTTAAGTATAAAATTCGTGTAAATTTTTAGTATTCGTTTCCTTTCTAATTACTTATAAATCTATTAGCGATGGGGTTTGGATTGAATTTTGTTTTTTATAGAGGATAGCTTAAATGATTTTAGTTGGGCCAAGTTCCATATTCAAAGTTAGTGCTTTATTTGGTTAAAATCAAGCCTTGTTTCATACAGATTTTTTTTTGAAAACATGATTTATTTATATGGAAGTTAGGCAAACTATACAAAATTTTCTCAATATACAAAAAAAATACGTGACAAACTTTTTCAATGACAAACGTAGCCAATCACTTTAGTGGACCGTATCATTGTTAAGCCAATATTCAATACTTTTCAAAGTTTATATAGATAATTTCATTAAATATAAAAGCAATTTTTGTATTAAAAATAAAAATTTAATCCAATTATAGTTTATTAAATAAGTTTATTTTTTAAATGGAATATAGCTTTTCAATCTTTTAATTCCATTATGGGTATGAATATTTTCACTTGACTTAACGATTATTCAGTTTTTCATTTTCTTTACAAATAATTATCTCGTACTTTCAGTAAATATTACTACATTTAATAAAAAAATGTTCTATATTTGTTAGTAACGTAAAAAAAAATTATAAATTTTGATAGACAGACAGCCTCAATAATGTTATAAAAAAATATTTTGGTTGAATTTTGAAGCTTTAAGATTTTTGTTTGAGCTTCAGAAAACGTCAGAAAAATAATGTGGTTAGACCAAAATCATCAGGATCATTGTCTTATATTTTTTTTTATTTGATTACAGGTACTCTCCATGTTTTTTAGTAACGATTTATTGGTTTGGAATGTAAATTATGGTGGTAAATTGTATAGTACATTTAAGCCGAATGAACCCAATTATTTTATAATCCAAAAGGAAGGGTTAAAAGTTGAAGTTCAAGATTAAAAGATGGATGCATCACAACAAGCATAGTTAAAGCTATTAGTAAAATAGTTGTTTGAGATTAACGAGGGAAAAATATACAAGTTCTATACACCACCATGGTATTAAAGATCCCTTTTTTTCCTGAATTCTTAATGTAAGTTTTTTTTTATATATAAAAACTACATATATTTTGGATATTCCTTGTGAAACCTGTATATCATATAAGCGTAACCATTCTTTCCAATATTGTCAGCCATCACTTATTTATTGTCTCACATTTTTTTTTATTAAGAGTAATAATAAATCGATGGTATCGAAAACAAATTAATCGGGTATTATTTTCATATGTTAAAGCCTGTTTGATTGAGGTATACACGTGCCTAATTTCAATAAAGTATCATAATTTTTGGAGTGAATTTTTTAAGCAAAAAATGGTTTAAAACAATACCTGTTTGGGTAAAATATTATGCTTAGAAAGCAAAACCAGCACAACAGTATTTCAATTTTGTTACTTTTAGTAAAATCTCTGTATATAAGCATTAATATCGGTTCAAAATATTCGTATAATTTCAAAAGCTATTTTCATGTACAGTATTCAGGACAGAGATTAGCCCACAAAATTATGAATGTGCGTAAATTTTGCAATATAACACGCAATGTTGGTCCGATTTAGATGAGCAATAATCTTATTAAAAAATCTCGGCAGCAGTATAAACACTGCCTTAAAATATTCATGCTATTGTCTTTATCTTATTTTTGTAAATTCACAAAGGGGTACCACTGTCCGATTTTTCATGATAACAATTATTTAAAATTTATAAATATTTTAAAGTAGTTCATATACTGATGTCAAGAGCTTTCAATAAACGTATCAGTGATCACAATCGGACCACTATTACGAGTGCTACTGGCTTTTCTTATTTTCGTGTATTTACCAAGAGGTACCAATGTCCGATTTTTCATGCATGTAAGAATTTATGAACATTTATGAATATTTAAAAGCAGTTCATATACTGATGTCGAGAGCTTTCAATAAAGGTATCAGTCATCATAATCAGACTACTATTATGTGTGCTTTTGACACAAAAATCAGGACAGGGGAAATTAAGAATTTGTATAATTTGTGAAATTAAATATGAAATAGTGGTCCAATTTCGATGAGCAATATTTTAATATAAAGCTCTTGATATCAAAATATCATAATTTTGTGTTCTAACTTTTGTCCTTCAATACTTTAATTAAAATATAGCTCATCCAGCCCTGCTTTTTTAAATTAAATTTTCATGGTTAAAATGGCTGTTTCATTTATTATGGTTCAAATGACTGATCCATAATTCCATTCTTCTGCATGTGCGCGGTTCATGTTCTAGAAAATCGCGTACTTTTAACTCTAACGGATCTGCAATCAATATAATTTGACTAAGAGACACATAATACAAGAATTATATAATCCTTTGTGCTATTAAAAAAATTGCAGCCACAGTACATTTCCAACAAAATAGATTTGATTGGTTTGTTTCTATCGAAAAATGCATTTTTATGAAAAGCTTCAACACACCACGTCCTCAATACAATATATACAATATAAAGCTTACTGTTTTGAAATAGAATTAAATGATTTCTCTGTTCAATATAACCAGGAGCTTTATATACACTTTTCGAAACAAAAACATTTCCTCATGAATGCGGAACAAACAATTAAATAGTAAAAATTTGGTTTTTGTGTACGGAGGTCGGGCGCTTTGACTCCACCACAGAAATATTTTTTTTGTTGTATAATAATTCAATTTAAGTAATTAACATACAACTATATCGTAGTTTTAGTGAAGTATTTGAAAGGAGTGGTATATAAATCAACTTTAACGATCTTAATCCATCAACTGTGTCGTTTGTTGTTGTTCTACTAAGAACAAAACCAGCAAGAGTTATACCAACTCTTAAAAAAAGCTGTTTCATATCATCATCATCATCATCATAATAATAACTCAACTAAATAAATTTAATTTATTTAATTGAAGTGATAAAATCTTTGGACATAAATTTTAATTCATAAATTTTCAAATAAATAAAAAATGTTGAAGAATTTATGTATGTATGTATGAACGTACGTACGTATATATATACACAATGGATAAAAAGCTTTATAATATCTTTTCTTGTAGAATTAACAACATGTAACTTATAATGTTCATATCTTAATATTTTAATGTTACCAAATAGGGAAGATCTTTGTATTAGTAAGTGATTTTTCAAAACAGAAAGACAATACAGATTTAGAAATCTTTTTGAAAAGTTTTCTTTAGAAAGCTTTCTAATATTAAAATTTAATATTTACTGTCGGTTGGTTAAATTGGTTTATATATATATATATATATATATATATATATATATATATATATATATATATATATATTATATATATTTATTTATTTTGGCTTATCGGGCTCCGTCGGTATCGATCCTCTCATATTTCATTAGCTGGTTACATTAAAACGTAATATTAATACACAGAAAGAAAACTCGTATTAAAATGAGTTTATTGGTGTTCGAGCCATTCTTCGCCGAATTTTAAGATTCTGTAACTTTTTTAATTTTAAACATTGTTGACAATTTTAATATTTTTAACTAATAACCACTTTTCTTTCCAGGATTCATATTCACCGTTATAATATCATCTGCAGTAACAGATAAGAGGGTGGTCAGAGCCGTGAGTCGATAGGAGTACTTCCATTTTACCTGAAAATATTAGGATACTTTGAAATGAAATAACAACGCTAAAAGCTTAGTAAAACAGCTCACTTTGTTAACAAAAATGTAAGAATATGAGAATCATCTAAATAATAATACACAGTTTTTACAGGCCCTTGCTGGCTGGCCCCGACCTATTGTTCTAGACAAACAAAAGAAGATTGAAATTGTTGATATTGAGTTGGGTGATTCATGATTTTCACAATGAATTGAAGTTTTAATTTGAAAAGGTAAGTTATTTTTGTGATCGTAACTCTATGATGAAGCCCTTTTGACTTATCAAATGTCTGTAACCATACTGTTTATACTACATTACATAGTATTTACGAATAATTCAGGCAGTTACCGTGCGCACTGCTACTATAAATTCATGTGCATTAACTTTACTTGCACCCTATGTAATTCACTAACAATTGATAAAATAGTTTTCACTGTTTTATTGATTTTAAAAGTTCAATTTATTTTAAATTCACCTTTTAGAATGTAAATTTACTTTATGTAAACACTTTACGACCACGACCATTTACACCACACCAATTAAACGCTTTTTACTTTTGAAAAAACTTTTTTATTTTAACTGTCAAAATACTTTAATGTTTTAAAATTATCACGACTGTAATAAATTGTTTTATTTCATAAAAATATTTGAAAAAAGTTACAAATAGAAAGCTTTAGTTTAATTTTAAATCATCATCTTCAAATAAGTGAATGGCTGAGTGGTTAGAGATGGTAGGTGGCAAAATAGTGGTAATGTTGCGAGTTCGAAATGGACTTCAGGCAACCATTGTCTTTTTCAATACTTTTAATGATCATATAAATATAGCCCTCCAAAAAAAAATAAAGTACGCGGATATATCGCGAAATTTCGCGATATCTATTCGCGGATCTACCATTATTTATTTATTGAACTAGATGACTCCAAATCCATTGTCAAATGTTGGTTTTGACGTGTTCTTAAATTGTATAATTTATTCGCAGATGTTTAACTACGTC
>OY744477.1:160316024-160380712 GCA_963556175.1 Tipula confusa | reverse complement strand
AAAATGTATCAGTTAAAGCCCGTTTTTATACCATTCGCATATAAATTGTTATGATTATGGTTTTCTATCAGCGCATGAAAATTGTTTTTACCGGTATTGTAGCAAAGAGCATAATAATTTTAATTTTTACAAGTTGCCACAAAATCTATGATAAATATACCAACTTATATACTTCGTCTAGTAACTAAAAATATGTACAGAGACACCCTATACACATTGATGGTGATGGACTTTGTTGTATAGAAATTAAATTGATATTTTTGCAGAAACCGGAAAAAACAAAATCCCTTGCATAATACAACGTAATTGTAATTAAATAATAATCATAAAAACTGGAGGGAAATAATTTGACCAGTATCGAAACGGTTATAATTACAATAATTAGTTGAGCAAAATCACATGATGATTATTGCTCGTTGGGTTTTTATTTCCTTTTATTTGCCAATGATATGTTACACAACCATTAGAAAATCTTTTGTCCACAAGTTATTTGCAATGTTGTGTTAATGATGGAGTAGGATTGGCAAATGTGCACATAACATTTATGGGTTAATTTATTTTATTGGTAAATAATGTTTGAAATATCATAATTGTGGCAAATGGTAATGTATACAACAGACTATTATTTTAGTTTTGCTTAAGTATGACCTGTAAAGTATGACCTGTAAGGTAACATATTTAGCAGAAGTATTTATGCTAATATCGATAACTTTAAAATGAACTATCGGTTCATATAAATTGGATCACTGTTGCGTTTTTTATCGATATTTAGAATTTTATCGGACCCATTGCCCCGTTTTCTATGCATGAAAATGATTTATAAAAACTACCTTGCATATTGCAACAGTATATTTAAATGGTAATATATTTTCAGCAAATTAAAGCCAGTTTATAAATTTGTGTCTTAAGTAAAAAAACTTTAGTAAAAAAATGTAAAACACTTTACAGCGTAAATTGACTTGAATGCTTACTATATAGGAATGCACCTTACTTTAAATTTATAAAACGCCTAAAAAAAACAGCATACATTTTAAGTTAAATCCACATTATAAATTTACATTAATGTATATGTATACTTATACACATTTTTAAAATATTACGGGAAAAGGCTGATTTCACAAAAACAAACTATTCTAATAAAACACGTGGTACAGGTCTGATTAAGTTGGTTCACGCCTCAATCGCAAGCTATAAAAATCTTTGGTTAATATGTTACCATAATTTAATAATTTCTTTACAATTTAGATAAGTGTACGCACCTGGAATTTAGAATGAAAATGATATTTAAGAAAACTTAAATATCATTTTATTTTACAGATTGTATTTTCCACTAAAGATGGGTTTCATTTACTATCCATTCGGATATTAGATTCCCATTAGCTCAAAATCAAACTACTGAAGCTTTGACAATTTCACCTCTTTAAAAATAAAAGTTCAGCCAGTGTTTTTGTTGTTGTTAATTCAGTCATTTATGAAAAGAGCAACAACACAGACTTGGGTTGCCGTTTAGATTCCTATCCCACATCCAAAGTCTATATAAATTTCCAAACAAACCGAGCAAACAAAACCTGTACACGTCATTTACGCAATTATTTATTTGCAATCATAACTTAACCAAACTTCTATCCATATGTATTCCAAAAGCTACCAGATATTTCTAAAGAAAACCTTCAAAAGG
Source organism: Tipula confusa (assembly GCA_963556175.1). Classification (NCBI taxonomy): domain Eukaryota; kingdom Metazoa; phylum Arthropoda; class Insecta; order Diptera; family Tipulidae; genus Tipula; species Tipula confusa. Next base: position 160,379,034 of record OY744477.1, on the reverse strand, counting down.
ATTAATTCGATATCTTTTGTTAAGTGTATGAGCTTCTTAAAAATTATTTAGTCCAACAAATTATTTTTCGAAGGGTATTTTGACCTTTGCTTATAATAGGTGCTTTAAGTTCAATTTAACCGACGATTAACTACTTTTAAAAAAGGTCAACAGTAACAATTTTATTCACTTTACTATAGTCAAGAAATTCTGCGAGGACATGCAGAATCATATTGCAGTAATTTCACTAGATTCATCAAGGGCCTATAATTTCACATAATGAGAAGCTGCAAGAGAGCAACCACCAAGATTACAACCAAATATGTAAATTATCCTCATACTGTAAATTTCAATAGTAACACTAGATTGCGAGATCAAACCAGTAATAACAATTAACTGACCACTTATCACGATTGCAAACTAGAAAAAGTGGGTCTCAACGATCTTATGAAATGTCAACAATGGCCCTCAACACAAATAACTAAGCTGATGTTTACAAAAACTTGGCTTGACGTAAAAAACAACTTCACATCACCCTGCTACAATCTACATATAGGTAGAACATTTATTAACAAAAATACTAATATCATTTAAATTTAAATTATTAACAGATATTGAATTTGTTAAAGCTAATAACATTCTTTTAAACTATTTTTCCGATGTCTACAAGTACTCAAGATGCAAAGAAAAAACCGGCATCCCAAGGATGGGATATTAAATAAATTGTGAAAGAATTCAAAGGACTTCGGTATTATATCAGCATGAAACGTCGAAATTACTACCTACTAAACCACTGATGTTGCCAAACACTAATTCAGAAATATATTCATTCAACGACAATTACTGTCATCAATCATCATGAATCCATCAAATATTTTACACCTTAACAATCTTAATCTAGGTAAATTCCCTATTTAAAAATAAATCAAAAATATGTTAGAAAATAATTTAAAATCCATTTTCCATAATTTTCATATCGCGTGAAAAAAAAATGGAAAATATATTATTTTTATCTGTACAACATTAAAATATTTCAAAAAATATAATTCCGTTGTAGCAGCGAAAAAAACTAAATATCATTCTGTATATTTTACCAACGTTTAAATCAAATTAGTGGCAATTAAATTGGTGAAACGATAAATGAAAATATAGATAGTTCCTGCAGTACATCAGCTACTATCTAAACTCGAGTTTATTGAAGTATAGGACATCAAAAAGAAAAAGAAAGTGTACAACCAGACGATTAGTTTAGGAAATCGTTTTTGCAGGATTGCTATAGAAGACTAGAACTACTTTATTATGCAGTGGATCGCAATGCCCGTAAAACAATCTTTTTGTAGAGCTATCAATACACATTTTTCAATCTTCATATTTTTCAATCTTCATTTATAATTATGTGATGTATTGTACTGTTGAGGTTATTAACTGCAAAGGTATTCAGCATTTCTATCGGACACTGGCGTCAGAAGATCAAAGAGTATTTATAAATTTGTGATGAATTAAATTTTACATTTTATGAGTTGCAAGTTTGTGAAACAAAAGTCGCAAAAGATCAGTAGCCACACACACATGAACTCTATCGGCACCGTCTTGCGACTGTCGTGGCATGTACTATTCGTACCATTGTCAATTCCAAACGCACAAGTGGACACAATGTCACACAATCGGGCACAAATGTTTCTGTAAGTTTTCTAAGAAACCGCCATTGTCGAAAGGAAAACCTAGAGGACAATTTATGACAAACGTGAAAGCAAGAAAGTCATCTCACCGTCGCTAGACTTTGTCCCCATTGTCACTGAATTTGACTGCGAAATGTGGATACCAACTATTGGGCAAGTATTATTTGGCAAATGATATATGTGACTAGCTTAAATGCTCAATATAACAGTGACACCTCGGATTATGCAAAGTCGTTAAAGCTCATAGTCACATATAAAAGCCTAATATACATCCGTTTTACCGTCAGAAAAGACATGTATCATTCGGTGCACTTGAAAGCGTAGAACGCGATTTGGAAAGCGTATTTGCAGCACCCATAGTAGCAATCAAACGGCCTAACTAATGCATACGACTATGCGCCGACTAATTCACAGGTCTCAACCCCAGCATCGAATCAAACGCACACTAACTGGTAACTCCAGAATAAATATTTTCCCAGCTCGCAGGCAGTACAATTTTCAGTAAGATAGATTTGCAATTTCCAGTAGATAAATACGCATAAGTGTTTGTTCACGTTCAATCGACTCTCACAAGGTATCAAACGTGCGCCTGGTAGTTTCCAAAAGATAATAGATGCCATGATCACGGGTCCTTAAGGTCGCAAAGGACGAGAACGCGCATAAAGAAATTATCAAACGTCTTCGTTTGAAAGAATACAGGTTTTATGTAAAACTCGAGAAATGCGACCTATATTAACGCTCAAGAAATGCGACCTATTAACGCGCACCAAGTCAAATATCTGGACATGATTGTTAATGCCAATGGTATCACAACAAACCCATCGGCAATTTCTGCAGTAACCTTGATGCTGTCCCTCAGAAGATAAAAGAACTCCTTATATTTTTTGGACCAATATAAATTTATATGTAAAATTTGTAAAGCTGATGCACAGCCTACGTGCACCTTGGATCGTCTCTTGAAGCAGATATTGAGAGGGAATGGTCTTCAGAATACCAACAAGCATTTCAAAAATTCAGAAACATTCTCATCTCCGAATTGCTCTTTACACATTATGATCCAGCTTTATCAGTAAAATTATACGCCGATTCGAGTAATTCTGGGGTTAGCTCTTATTTACGCGGTAAAGAAATTTCACCGCTACGTGTATATGATAGACATGTAAGGCTCGTCACAGAGAATAAACCTCTTCTAAGAATCTTCGGCAATAAGAGCGGTATCTCCGTGTACACCACCAATCGGCTACAGCGTTGGGCTCTTACTCTTCTGTCATTTGATTTCAGCGTTCAATTCAAATCAACAAATGAATTTGGCAATGCAGACCGCATCACCGCAACAGATGTTGAAGATAAAGAAATTATGCGCCTGGAAGAAGAGATTGAAGGCAGATTTAAAGAAGCCATTTCGGCCTTACAATTCAAACGACACATGATCTCGAGCACAACATTCTGCGGCAAAATTCTTCGAATGGTTGTTCCATACATCCAGCAGGGATGGCCGGAATCGCGGAACACGTTGCCTGCTGACAGCGAGGAATTAGTACAGTTTTATAATCGTCGGGATACATTGTCATACAACCAGTGGTGTATCATGTTTGGTAGTCGAAACGTGGTGCCATACAAATTCAGTAAACTCATACTGAATTTAAAGAGGGAAGGATCAAACATGGAAAATTTAACCAAATTCCTCCATATCTACCGTTCAACGCCTAATCGACGAGCTTAACAATCCATGTCACCGGCAAAACTGTTTTTAGGACGAAGAATCCATACCGAGTTAGATCTACTAAAACCAGTCCCGAAACGCAACACAGATAGAGATACAGTACAACAAAGATAAAAATATAGTGATGATGGTTTTTTTTTAAAATTACATTATATCAATCATCCTGTATATTATTTACCTTGGCATATACAAAGTAATTTGTAATCTCATTAATTATGCTTATTTAAAAATATACGATAACTTTTTTTCTAACCGTAGCAACTTCTTGTAAACTAGAAGTTAGTTAAAATACAATTTTATATTTTTTATCCAGAATGTAGGCCAAAACTTAGTTTAAAGGATATAAGTTTTGAAACTTTTTAAACTGAAATCATATTATTCTCAAAACCAACTATAGCTACTCTGAGTTTTCAATAAAACACAATAAACAATAAAAACTAGAAACTATCATATTTAGTTGGTGTAGTGAAAAAGTTGCCCCTCGCGGCATCCACAGTTAACTAAAATAAATCTTTTGGAACTTTTATATAATTCCATTTTTCCTATGTTTTTCTTTTAACTTTGACTTCCTTCAAACGGTATATTGATTATATTATTACACTAACCCACCTACTTATGCGAAAGATGCGTTACCAGAGACAGTAAAGGCTTTTAGTATTTTTCTGTTATTTAAAAAAAAAAGTTCTGTTTCGTACATGACAGTTAATAACAAGCGTTTTAATATACAATTCGTTAATTAACAATTTGAGATTGGTGAACAAGTAATGCTGATGGTCATATACAAATGGACATATTACGCCTTATTTCTGGCAAAAGACACTGTATACTCCCAATGGAAACCAACAAAAGTGATCAAGAGACCAACTCTTAATATTATTATAGAATAATAATTCTCATATAATTCGATAAGAATTATTAGAAAATATGAGAACGGAAATTAGGCTCATTGTAAAAATTATTATGCTATAGTTTTAATTCTAATTCAATCAGATATCAATAGATTTTTATGGTAGACATACTTATTTCACTTTTACGCGAACATTCCCGAGTTTTCACCACCAATGCCACAATCACCACTAACTCAGTATATACCCCATTCAGATCTCCTTTCATCCATTCCTTTTATCCATTCCCTGCTACTCCTTTTATCCATTCCCTGCTATACAAACTAATGAACTACACTATTATTTTGCTCACCTTATTCGTTCTTATCAATGAAATCCACGCTCGTTTATTACTTCAATTTTTTTGTGACTGTAAACCCTCCATCGTCCAGTCCTATTTTCTTTTAATGAGTATATCGATTGTCGCCAGTCTGAATTTTTTGAATTATGTTCCTTGTATATTTTTTGGTCCATTTAAAGATTCTCAGTTCGGTTTTTTGTTCGAATTGAGCTTTACCCATAGCTCACAGGTGAGTTCCTCTTTACCGAGGGATACCGTATGAAATCGTGCTCTGCAATGGAAAACATATAAAAAATATAATAATAAAAAATACTTTACAAGGTAGCGTTACGGTGGTTAATTATTTTAGTACCGTTTACTTGTGATATATGGTAAGTAAATAAAACAAATGAAAACCCTGACATTGTTCTTAATGTCACTTACTAACCACTTTGCCGTGATTAACTAAATCCCGTTTTTAAGCGTTTTCTAGCTCGACAAACGAAAATAAAACAAAAAAAGTTGAAATCGCGTTAAGAACTTCGTATGTGTCAGTAAAAATCGCGTTAGACATCGGCTACGTGTAAATATAAAGTACAAAATAAATAAAAAATACGAAACCAAACGGAAAATAGTAATAATAATAAGAAAATAAACTTATGATGATAGTAAATATAAATTATTTTATTTGTCTAGTAGAGAAATAGTAGAAAAATAATTCCGGAAAATACTATAATATAAAAATGAAACAAATTCGGTAAATAAATTTAATTTTAAAGTTGTTATTTTAAGTTTTTTGTTGTTGTTGGGAAATGGTAAAGCTGCTGATAAAATATGAGCTTTTTTTCGAAATGTTATTGTGTTTAGTTTTTTCGGAATGGATACGGTTTTATTTGTTTATTATCTAGGCTATATATGAATATATATACTTTATACTGTAGTGATTTGCAAGAGTTTTTGAAAATAGTAAATCTTGTTCAACTAAATAGTAATTTTACTTATATAAATTTGTTTAATTTTGTTTATGGTATGAAAAGTATAGTTTTCTCAGTAATTTCAAAGTTAAGTAATAATAATTACTCTTGCGGGATATAATATAATTAGTAGAGTGGTTGTGGATTATAGTATATAGTAAAATTGTCAATTTACAATAAATTTAGTATTTTTATATTTTATATAACAAGGGATAAGCTAGACATATTTTTACAATCGAAGATTTACCGTAACTTTTTAAAGGCCTTCTAAGGAATACACTTTGCTAGTTTTATCTGAAATATGTTACGAACACTAAACTGCTGAAAACTAAAACAGTGAACAATTCACTGTTATAACTTGTTTACTTTTTAGTTAAATTTAACTGTGTGGCTGATTTTATTGTACAATCCTAAATATTTGTTGATTGTATAGCAAAACCAATTCTTCTTTCACAAATTCTGAATTATTTACATTTCTCGTTTTCATTCGATCATTCTACATGATTACAATTAAATATTGAATGACAATCGGAGTTCCCTGCTATAATCATATAACCATTGCTGAAAAATATCCCATGTTTGCACTTTCAAAGAATTTCATATTGATAGGGGCTTTTTAAATTCTGTTTAAACATATACCTATCGTTCTGACTATCGATTTGATATGATTCAGGTTATTTAGCTACTAAAACTGAGCTATCAATGCCCATTGCTCTTCATTTGAGTTTCACTTCGATGTTGTATAGCTTAAAATTGTCTTTAGTTATGGTTTTTTGGTCTTTTTTTGCCTGCTGGTGTAAACCTTTTATTTCCTGCATCATACTTCCACATCATTTCGGGGATTAACTTAGTAGTATATTTCTTTAACTTTGTTCATGTTATAGATACTCAAACGTATTGCCGTTTTAGCGTTTGTTGGAAGCATCACTAGTTGTTTGGTTTTTAAATCTAACCTCAATTAGCAATAACTAACAATTCATTGTGTCCAATATCTTTTTACAAGGTTAGAAAAGTAAATTCAACGTGCTTTTAAATTCTATTAGCTGACATTTCAACATTCAATTATCTGCAGTAATGCTGATTCATGTATATAGTTTGTACAAATCTTTTCTTTCCTCTTCTTTACAAGGATGTGATTATCGCTGCTATTAAACCTTTGGTCTTCCCAATATGATTTAAATATTTGATTTTTATATAGCAAAACTAATTTACCTTCCGCAAAGCCTGAATTTGTCACAATGTAGACTGTTAATCGCTTCCTTTTGATCTCACGCATTCATTATAATTTTCTTTACTGCAGCATGCACATCATTGATTATCATATGTAATATGCTTTATTCTTTGCCATTGGCTCTCTAGCAAATTATCACATTTTAATATTGCATGGTAACCGAAGTTCCCTGCTAAATATGTCCATTGATGGAAACTATCCCATTTTATCATCACTTTAAATATAGGCCACCATTAAGGTGAATATGTATTAGTTCATGCTATATGTTGGAAGTTATATACACTATTTTTGGCAGCGGCTTGTTTTGTGTGTGGGATTGCAATTGCATCAGGTTATTCCCTTAAATAGTTGATATATACAAATATGAAAAAAACACAAGGTTAAGCCCTCAATGCAAAAAATGCCGAGGTTTTAACCACACGCAGAAATATTGCGGTTGGGAGCATAATTGCGTAAAATGTACTGGAAAATATAATGCAAGAACTTATACAGAAAAAAGGAACAACTCTGCAAAATATATAAACTGTTAAAGGCACCATCCTGCTAACTATGGAAAATTTGAAGTATAGCCAAAGAACTTCAAAGGTTCCATAACCATTAGTTATAGATACAGAGAAGAAAAGCTACTCTCAAATTCTTCAACAACCATCAATTAATGAAAACCTTGTTGAAGGAATATGTCGAAGCATATAGAAGATAAATGCGCATGACTAGCAAAGCAAAATAGTAGTCTTGAAACCTTATTTAAACATCTATAGAAAAGCAAGAAGCTACGGAAAGTTGCTTCATCACTCTTATACTAAATAAATTGTCAGAACTTTAAAAACTGTCATCTTGTATGCATTCGGACTACCACAGCATGTTCTAGAGTTAGACATTTTTCTATAGTGAGAAAAAAGAGATATATGTCCCATATCGGAAAACTATTGGACAGAAACATAATTTTTTAAAATAAGTGGTTATGAATGTTACCGCATACTGTACATCCAGGAGGAAAAGCTAGATGAGGATTAAAAGGAATAGTAAGAGAAAATGTAAGCACCATGAAGAACCTGGTATCGAAGAAGATTCAATTTAAACCAATAAAAGTTGAAACTGGTAATACTAATAAATACTGTATATAGCCTCTGCCTATTGCCTTCCACGATTTAATCTAACAAACAAGATTACAGTTTACGCTCTAGGTCCCTATAGGATACAATATTATGAATTGTGGTAATTTTAATTCAAAAACCTACTGGGGATCTAGACTTACCGCACTTATAAAGAAAAATAGCTATTCGAAGCAGGACGCATAAGTAACTGCGAGTTTCATTCAGGAAGCATATTGGTCTACTGAAATAAATAAAATACTAGATCTCTTTGAATTTTTGTAACAAGAGTTTTCTGAAGATTATATGTCCTTCGAAAACTACAATGAATACGTATATATAGGAACCAAAATTAACATCTTGATATAAGATTGTCAGGCACTTCGTTATAGAGAAGCGGAAGACAAGAAATCCTGGCAAAAGACACACGCTCCAGTTAACAAAACAATCCTCAATTTTCTATGTAAAAAATCATAACATAATACGCCTGTAACATTACAGGAAATAAAAGGTGAGATCAAGCTTAATTTAAATGTGAAAAACGCTCCAGAATATGATTTAATTACTTGCCAAATTGTAAAAACCATTCCTGAAGTGAAATGGTTAGACTTAAATATTTCACACAATAGAAAGTTTAAAAAAAGTTTAAATAATTAATTATGATCCCCAAACCAGATAAACCAGCAAACGATAAAAAATCGTATAGGCTGTTTTCACTACTTCATTTCATCTCAAAATTATTTGAAAAATTGCTACTCAGGAGGCTTAAGCTAATAATAGAATATCAAAATTTGTTTTCACCCCATCTGGTATCAATACTAGCAATTTGCTTAATATAGAAGGCACAATAGCTTCAAACTATTTTTAATGATGAAAACCGTGTTTACTTGCCAGTATCAGTCATCAGTATACTAGAAATTTTAATAATATACTATATCGTTACACCCTTAATTTAATATAAAAACGCTACAGCATTATCTATTAAATGATATAGTTGTAAAAGCACCAATTGCATCGTCTTTGAAAAAATAAAATTTCAATTTACTTGAAACATTTTTAAACCATGATGCATTTAAAAAAAAACTGGAGATATCATGCAACCTTCGGAGTCTCGTAGAAAACACTAAATTTTTTTTATGACCCAGCTATCGAGATAAAAAATTAAATTACATCTAATCATCTTATATACGAATATATACATATGTATAAGCAAATGCACATTAAATAAGAGTACCATGTATCGAATGTAATTTACATCTTACCTAGACATCTCATGAAGAAAATTGAATTTTATGTATGCACACTGAAGCTCAGGTAAATTTATGGTAAAATGATTGATTTAACCAATGTTGTTTTGTTTATGTTGTAATTTTAAAACATTGAAACGGACGCGTTTGCATCTCCCATGGCGTTTTGTTGAAATAAATTGGCTAGTCTTATAAACGATTTTTGAAATTAACCAACGGTTTAATCAAACAAATTTACTTGAATAACAAATAAGCCAATGTTTGTATCGAACCACCTTATTTCGAGTCCTGAGGGAGATTACATAAAAAAAAACTTTGTAATCGTTAAAGTACATTTCATTGGTCTTATGATAATACACACAATATAATAAAATGTTCATCTCAACCATCGAATTGGTCTAGAGAGTTTTATGTTATATTTGTTGTGTTCTAGATAATTTTTTTTTTCATTTTTCAAACATAAATTTAATAAAATCAACATTTTATTAAATTTGCGAGTTGTTGTTACTTTCATTTAATGTCAGTTATACTTGAAAATTTCACTCGCGAACAATATTGTGGCTGTTGGTTTTCACCAACGAATGAATTAAAGTAATTGGGTTGTTTTGCAAAATTTGTTGAAGATTTTTCATTAGGGAATTTAATATCATTTTGTTGTTGTTCTTTGTACATAAATGTATCAGCTTTTTTGTACATGCATGTGTTTGTACGATTTTTACTTTACGCCCAAGAATTTCTATACAATAATAAATGTACACTTGCACCAATAAAATATATTTATGTACTATATATGCGAGTATGTTATAAAAAGTTGTACTTTTATGTTCATTGAATAATAAAAAAAATGTATTGCGGTCGCGGTTGGATTGACTTCATTAAATAATAAAAATATAATTTAAATTCACTCCAATTATTATTATTAATAACAATATTGTTAAAAGCGATTTTCAAATAATAAATAAATGTTTTTTAATTGGTGTATGATAATGGTCAAGAATCACTACTCACACTCAATTTACACCATCAATATTTATAATTTTAGGTTAACATCAATTATTCTATCCATTAAATGAAAAAGGGGTTTTTACAGGCTCGTACCGTATCATCAATCCGGCTAAATTGGTTTCAAGCCAGTGCAACTAGAAGATATATTAATTCACCATCCGTTTAGGATCGGTTTGCAGAAATTGACCGATGAGTCCAAAGATCCTACCTTTATTTGGTTTCCTCCTGAAAGGCTAGTGTGGTGAAATTCTAAGAGGAGCCTCGTTTATATAGGTTTTGTCGAGAATGTTAATTTCATTTGGCCACTAAAGCCAAAGTAATGATAATACTTATTTAGTCATGTTGATAAATGGTTGTACACATCTATTTATCATTCCATTATATATTTAAAAAATGATTAAAACAAAACACGACCATGTCAAATTATATACCCCTATGAGTCGGCCGAGCCATAAATGATGAATATGCGTTAAAGCCACGTTACACGAATTTTTTTAATGATAATATACCACATGTACGTACATTTATATTATGTAGAGTGAACATAATTAACAATTACCAGTTAATGCAAAGGTTATTAATTTTAAATACATATGTCGGTATATGTGTAGCATATATTATATATAATGTAAAAAAAAAACACCTTACGCATCTAAATCTGAACATACATTTTTAGTTACAAACTTGAAATTATGTTGGTTTTGTAAAATAGTAAATCTATTCAAATCTAATCTATTCAAATCTGATCAAATCTATTCACATCTATTCACATCTATTCAAATCTATTCAAATCTATTCAAATCTATTCAAATCTATTCAAATCTATTCAAATCTATTCAAATCTATTCAAATCTATTCAAATCTATTCAAATCTATTCAAATCTATTCAAATCTATTCAAATCTATTCAAATCTATTCCAATCTATTCAAATCTATTCAAATCTATTCCAATCTATTCAAATCTATTCAAATCTATTCAAATCTATTCAAATCTATTCAAATCTATTCAAATCTATTCAAATCTATTCAAATCTATTCAAATCTATTCAAATCTATTCAAATCTATTCAAATCTATTCAAATCTATTCAAATCTATTCAAATCTATTCAAATCTATTTAAATCTATTTAAATCTATTCAAACCTACTCAAATCTTTCAAACCTATTCAAATCTAATCAATTCTAATCAATTCTAATCAATTCTAATCAAATCTTATCAAATCTAATCAAATCTAATCAAATCTAATCAAATCTAATCAAATCTAATCAAATCTAATCAAATCTAATCAAATCTAATCAAATCTAATCAAATCTAATCAAATCTAATCAAATCTAATCAAATCTAATCAAATCTAATCAAATCTAATCAAATCTAATCAAATCTAATCAAATCTAATCAAATCTAATCAAATCTAATCAAATCTAATCAAATCTCATCAAATCTAATCAAATCTAATCAAATCTAATCAAATCTAATCAAATCTAATCAAATCTAATCAAATCTAATCAAATCTAATCAAATCTAATCAAATCTAATCAAATCTAATCAAATCTAATCAAATCTAATCAAATCTAATCAAATCTAATCAAATCTAATCAAATCTAATCAAATCTAATCAAATGTAATCAAATGTAATCAAATGTAATCAAATCTAATCAAATCTAATCAAATCTAATCAAATCTCATCAAATCTAATCAAATCTAATCAAATCTAATCAAATCAAATCAAATTTAATCAAACTAAATCAAATAAAATCTATTTTAATGTCATCATATTTAATCAATAGTCAGAAAAAGAACTAAAACGGTTATGAGTATAGTTACAGTTATGAGGAAGGGTTACCGGCGGTAAAGTAAATATACAACACGCAGTAAAGTACTTTTTGGATAAAGGTATAGATGACAGTGTAACGAATTCAAAGTGCCAGTGCCGCAATCAGAGAAATGGACTCGCAACCATTACATTTCTAAAATCACCAGAAAATTTAACTTATCAAGTCTTGTTTTAAAATAAATACATAAACAAAATAAAAAAAAAGAAATAAATAATTGAACAACAAAAAATTCTAACAAAATTTTTGAATTAAATTAACCAAAAAAAATTATATGAGTTAAATAATTAACTCAACTAAATTTTCATCCGTATTGTTGATATTTTTGCCAATATTACATTTTCCTACTTTAGAGTTTTGATTATTAAGCTAGTTTTTCTTTGCGGTGCGGATCATTGGTGATTATAAATTCTCAAATGAAGGTAGAAATCCTCTATATGAACCCCTCACGACGAAAGACAGGGTCAAAGTGGCACACCAACTTAACCTGACAGATAAGATTGGATACATCAATGTCTGTTGTAGGAAAAACAGGATAAAAAAAGCGAATGTCAACTTGAAGGAACGAATCACTTTAAAGCTGCTATACATTAGACGACTCAAAATCGACCATAAGCGAAGAACTATAATGCCTGCAAGGCTTTCGAAAAGAATTTATTAGCTAAGAAGAAAAGAAAATCGAAATAAGTAAGTTTCTGCAAGGACAGTTAATTTAGTGCAAGGCTGCAGATAACCTTCTGACGCAGCTGGTTTGTGAGATGGAAACTCAGATAGTTGTTGAAAGCGAGCACTACCGGGAAAGAAATCCATTGATCTGGTTGTCGGACCTTTTAGGTAATGTGGTGATATTATAGGTGGTCGGCAATTATAAAGCATTCGCATTTATGACTATTGTTCCGGTAGCGCCTACGTCTGGGTAAGAAGTTGAGTAGGTGTATAAAAGGTGTACAAAGTGAGGTCCGGCACTGGATCGAGCGTGGCCACGGGGAAATGAATTTTTTCTGTGCCAGTTTTTGACAGGTTTTTTCATTTACCCAGAATGGCGATACAGTGGAGTTGAACGGGCATGTCACAACTTTTTTTTGGTGTGATAGGTAGAATTAATGTTTTGATCCGAAAAAGCTTGAGGGGCGGTTGCATGCCATGTTGAAACTATATCGGCGGAAGAGTAAAAGTGGGTGTTTATAGAGGATCCGTAGTCCCGAAGATGGTTTCATAGATGAGGAAGACTCCTATGAACCCTTATTACTGAAGTAATGTGGAATGTGTTCTAGTTTGAATTTTCCTTGGGCTATCACTCCGTGAGTAAGAATCTCACACTTTTAAATATAGTATTCGGGCATTCTCTCTCTACTCTTCGTCTTTTTGAAGTATCAAGTATTTTGAAAGATTCATTCTTAGACTCTTGTTGCAACATGAAATAGGAGCTAATTAAATTATTTTAATTCTAAAGAAAGATTGCAGTCAATGGTAGAGTTAAATGTAAACGTAAAATTAAAAAACTATTGTACCTACCAAATCTTTGTTGCTTTGAAATAAAAATAAGGACCTGATTAAATATTTGCCACAAACTATCTAGAATAACAGATAACTATATAGTAAAAATAATATTAACCCTGTAATGGTGCTGGTTACTGAAACTTGAACCTTATAAATCGAATTATTTTTACTTTCCAAGTCATAGTTATTACTATTATTAAACACTTTTAGAAGCAAAATAACTTGGAACCTTTTACAGTGATGCTTATTATTGGGTGTTTAACCCAATTGCTTTATAAAAACCGATTCGAGCTTTTTTCATATACTTTTAAAGTATTTGGTCACCTAAATTATATAATCAACGCTAATAATTTGATTGGCCGAATATTTTTTTCAACTTAGATGCAAATCTCTTTTACATATAGCATAACGTACAACATTGTTGTACATACACATTTTACTAAGATTAATTATTCAAATATGTTAAAATTAGAGTACCGTATATATCCTTTATATTATTATATCCTTATTATGTACATATTATATTCAGATATGTGTACAGAGTACACTTCATGAAATGATTTTTCCTTCATCATCATCATCGTCGACATCGTTGAGATGACGGGCTGAGAAGATGATGTAGAGAATGAATGAATGAAAAAATACCAACACATATAAAAAACATATAAAAAAGAAAAAACAATTTTTTGTAATTTAAAACTTAATTAAAGAAAAATAAATTTATCATATTGTGCTTTACATGATAATGCTTTTGCATACTAATTTGGTTAGGTTTAGTCGGTTTATTCCAAATAATTAAATTTATATTTTATAAAATAAAAACAACAACAATTATGTTTTTAAAAATCAAATCATTGTGAATACACACAAAAGATCTTTTTCATTATTTAATGAGAAAATGTGGTATTTTTATTGTTTTTAAAATATCGTATAAATGGACCAATCAATGCAAGCCATTTTCCACTATGTGAATAACAACATGAGAACAAATATATCAAGTTATTGTTATAATTTGGTAGTATACATTTGGTGAATATTGTCTATGGCCAGTCGTAATTTTAATTGTTTCTCGATTATATTTTAATGATTGATGGAACGTGAGTGCATTAAATATGTATATGTAATCCATACAATGGATATTGTACATTTTGATTTCACGTTTGAATGTTTGTTTTAATTGAATCATACCAATTAGTGACGGTAATTAATACTTTTGTCGATTAATTCGTATTTAATTGAAAAAAATTATGTGCTTTTGTTTTATGTCTGGAGTGGAAGGGAAATGGCAGTATTGGAAAGTTCACTACCCTTGATTACCTCGTTTAAAATAAAAAAACCTCGACGTATATAAAAATTAGACGTATGTAATCACATCACATGGCAGCCACATTTCTCGTAAAGTATAGTTTTCACGAGCTTTATATCCTTGTAATTCCACCACAGTATCTTTTGATTTTACAGTATGAGGCGGCTAAATATAGATTGAATGTCTATAGACTAATAACCCGCAATTTTAAAAAATACTACCACACAAATTCAACAAATAGGAACTAGATTGTCTTGTCGGTGAAAACAGTACGCATAATAGAAAGCAGAATATCCGTGTTTATCGTTGCAATATATGTTTCGCATGGACTCAATACTTATATGACTGAGATGTAATGCCATTAGTACGTGAGAGCGAATATTTAATGGTTATCGGCAATTTTAATCTTCCCGGTGTACTTTCATTTGACGTCGATGATTCTTCGTCTTCCACGACTAATCAACAAATCAAGAGCAATCACCTCACTGTTGGATTACTGTGTAAACATTTTACCGTTTCAGCTACACAGGCCAACTAATGGAGCGAATTACCATGCGGGAGTCATGCCTAAACTTTTTGAATCAATAGTTCACAATGTCTTGTCCTACCACTTCAGATCTTTTGTTTTTAAAGCTCATTTGGATCGACCATGATTTGGTAATATTTTGCTGCGATTCATTTAGATAAAGGTATAGCCCAAACTGTGCGTCGATGTAATCTATAAAGATTTTCAAAGCCTTCGATAAAACCAATTATACTATTCTCATCGCCAAGCTAGAAAATTTGCATCATCAGGATCATCCCGTTAGATGATTGACATCTTATGTTTTAGATCGTTTGGCAGTTATGTATGAGGCAGTCATATATTTATCAACGATGATGTCAAGTGGTCCAGAGGAATTACGTGACAATATTTGCCCTAGCTACAAACTAATCCGACTGTCTGCTGCTACATAGTGATTTGTTTAGGTTTTGTATGTGAGGCCAGTAGCCAACTCTCTCCGAATGTGAATAAATGTAAGATTTTTACATACTTTGCACCCGTTACCTGATATTATTTTTTCCTTTTACCTAACATTCACCAGGTACCTTGATTTTGTTATCAGCAAAGCTAATATAACATGTTAGGCTGCATTAAGAGTTCTGATACCCGCTTACATTTAAGCATTGTGGCTTTCTATCCTTGAATATGATTCTACTGCCTCGTATCCATGTTACATGTGCTGTTTTGTACGTATTGAAAGTACGTACTTTAAAGTTGGCTGAGTTTACATTTTTATACTTTGATCTCATAATACTGTTGTAGTTCTCTATACTACAAAGAATTAAAGATTTACAAAATAAAATGATTTCTTTATATTTAGCATTCTTTTTCCAAAATTCTATGCTCTTTTTGGAACATTTTCCCTATATAGATGTTGTCAATGTGATTACAAATTGAAAATGTACTGTGGTAATGTTGCACGCCGGTGGTGATAATATTGGTTTATATAATAATGAATAAAATAAACTTTTAAATTATCAAAAAATGAATGTTCTTCGGTGGGTTTGTTTTTTGGTATACTATATGCACATTAGTAAAGTATTATTATAAAGCCCACAGTGCGAGTTGTATGAATAAACGAAAGTAAACAGAAATAAAGATCTTTTAATTCTTGTCTTGTCTTGAACTTTTTTCATTACTTTCTGTATTTTGTTGGTTTCTAAAGAGTATCCTAAAATTAACACATAATTTTGCGTCATTTGTGTTAAGGTTGCCAAGTGTGCAGCATTGGCAATATTCATAAAAAATAAAATCGACATAGTGATTTAACTTTATCAACTATTGAGATTAATAAAAACACTTAGGGAGACTGAAACAATCAATAATACTTCACACTTTGGCCGTCCTTGAACAAGTTGTTCAAAAGTAGTGGTTTGTGAGAGTACAGTTACATCAATTCATCACTATGGCCGAGAATGGGACATTTTGAAAAGCTTTTTATGCTTATACAGTTCAAAAATTTACTAAATAACTTTTTAATGCGTTATGGAACAACCAGTGCGTGTTTATTTTTTGATATAAAATCGTTTTTTGCGATGATGATAAGAACTACTTAGCCGACTATGCGATTTAAGGTGGCTATTCTAACTTTAGACCACCTAAGCGCGTTGAAAAAGGAAACTATAAGCGCTTATCAACTAAATCCAGCAAACATGTCAAGTTTATAAAAACAAGGCTTCCTAAAAAAATTACTTGTTGCGTGAATTTGGGATACTCTGTATTTATATAATTTTGACAACAACAACAAATAAACAAAAATAAAATTTGTTTATTAATTTAAATGGAAATAACCACCCACTGACAAGAGAATAGATGAAGAAAGCATTAAGACATTTTGAATGTTATGATTTTTGTGTGTGTAGTATGTTTGAGCTTCTAGTTGTTGCGGTAATAAATATATTAAAACTTAATGATCTTTATAGTGTTCGTGAGCACGATAATGTGTGCATCTGAAAATTGAACTCTGGTCAAAAATTTTATCAAGTTGAGAAAATATCGTATTGACATTTTAACGAAATCCTAACTCTTAAATACTCATGTTCATATGGCAATAAGCAAACGTAATAATCTAAGTAAAATTTACTTTTATTTACTAGAGCTATTAAATAAAGAATATATAAACTAAAGCTCTAAGTTTTTTTTTGTATTCTACTTAGATCTACACTGAAATGTGTTTCTGTTGTATTTGCTGCATAAATAAGATTTTGTTATTTAATGTATCGTTTTCATAAATATTTCTAAATGGATTTTTCACGTGAGCAATTTTTAATGCTGCTGTACGTCTGAGGATCTAGAGTTAGAAATAAGTATTGCTGATTGTTTATATAGTGCTATAGAAGAATTGGGACAGAATAATGGAATAATACTATTTGTTTATATAATGCACCATATAAATGTATAGTTCTTCTTTGGCTATACAAGATAATATATAGAGTGTTAAAAAATTGGCTATATACATATTATTTTCAATTTTAGCTTCACTTGATCACGACTTTTACTTTAAATCACTTTATCACATGTTTCACTGAATCAGCACAATGAATTGTTTACAAACGACTAAATGTCGGGTATTATTTGAATTGCTTGATTTACTAATGGATATGTTTTCACCTTTTATTCCTGTCTTATACAGAGCTCACATTGATAACTGCATGTCCTATTTTGATTATCTGTAAATTTATTACTCTGACTCTGAATTATGAGTTATTCTATTATGAGTTATTTACTAGTGGGCTCCATTATTCATATTATTTCTGTCCTAAGTACTCTTTCACTCTTACTTAGATATTTAGTTCGAAAATGATTATTTTTATTGATTTTTAGGAGTACTTCAACATTGTTTCTAAATTGTTGGTTTTACAGTTCATTGTTTGCTCGGTGTTGGCTCAAATTATGTTCAATATATGGCTTCAAATATGACATAAAATTCTCCTTATAGTAATGCATCATCATCATTAATTAATTGCGGTAAAAACTATTCAAATTATAACTAATTTTAAAGCTCCAGTATTACCTGTGCTCGGTTTTTAATTCAACTTGCTAATACCAACTTAGCTGTTACACTCGTCCACGAGGTGCTATTCGACTATAATATAGTTGTGCAAACCACTATATAAGTCTATCGCCAAAAATCACATCTAAAAACAATGGTTTTTCCAATGGCTTCTATGGAGCAAGACTTACAAACTTTTATCGGCAGCATCAAACATATGAGTGGTACTGGAAATTTCATCCCAGATAATCAGCTTCGTATTCAGTAACATTTTTCTTTTATCAGATCCCTGCGTCGAATATTTAATACAGATAGAAAAAAGCACTATTGATTTCTGCTATAGCTTCAACTAAGTATAAAATAGTGTCGAACGCATTCTTTTGCTTTTAATTGCAACCTTTTGGTCCTTAATTAGAGTACAAAGTTAAATAACTGTTGAGCTCATTAAATAAATTTTGTCTTAAGCTCGTTAACTGTGAGCCAACATATTTTTCAATGACTTTGGTTAGGAACTTTTCCTGTCTTCAAGTTTTACAGTCTTCAAAGGAACATATTTTTTAGGAAAAATATGTTCCTTTGAAGACTGTAAAACTAAGATTAAAAACTAGGACTAGGTTATCCACCATGCTTTAGTGATGAAATCTGTAATACGATAAATCTAAGAAATCTAATTTTTCGTAGATGGAAGAATTCTAAGAGTTAATATTTAAAAGCGTGCAAAGATTAATTATTTTTCAACTATATATTAAATCCAGTTTTGCCATCTGATATTTTTTGGAAAAATCTTAAATCTTAAACGATTTTAATGATTTTTTTTATGTAGACAGAGTTATATGATTTCAGGCCTAGTAGTTTACTTCCAGTTTTGTCCAAGGCCGTCGAAAAAATATTCCAAACCCAAATTTTGTCATAGTAGAAACTCAGAACGACTCAATCATCCTATCGATAACACCATAGCACTACCACAAAAAAAATTTGCATTCTAGTATTACTCGACTTCAGCAAAGCGTTTGATAAAATAGTTCACTCTATTCTAATTAAAAAAAATTCAATTTGTCTATATGCCAGCTTGCAAAATGATTTTATCCTATTTGTTTAATCGTTTGCAATCTATTAAATGCAGACAATTATTGAGACCCACTAAGAATAGAAGTCGAGGTGTGAATTCATAATTTTTTGTCGAGAGAGTCAGCATGTCGAACTCTCTTAGTACAGGAATGAAAATTTCAAAATCGCCTAGTATGTTTCGTAGAGTGTATTTTAGTAATAATATTCAAAAGTTTTGTTTTTGCTTTTTTTTAATGATTAACTATCATGTAAACTATGCGATAAGTTCATCTGGACTCAAGCGTCAATTCATAAAATAAATAAATAAACACAATCGTAGTTAACATGTGAGAGTGAGATGTAGGGAATTATATATATATATATATATATATATATATATATATATATATATATATATATATATTTATATATATATATATATATATATATATATATATATATATATATATATTTATATATATATATATATATATATATATATATATATATATATATATATATATATATATATACATATATATATATATATATATATATATATATATATATATATATATATATAATATATATAATATAATATAATATATTTATATATTAATATAAATATATAATGTCAATGGCTGTGATACTGCTGACCGTTGTGTATAGAAGGTGTTTTATTAAATTAACTTGTTGCCTTAATTCTATACCACTTATATTCTAGTGAAAAATAGTAATTTTCAAACTGGTTTCCTAACCGGGTCACTTTGTTTGGTAAAATGTGGGTCTCATCATTTCCTTTTGGCAAGGTAACTTTAGAAAAATTATAATTCCTGCGGTTTTAGTAATTTTAAAATTTGTTGAAGACTAAAATTCAAGGTGGTGATTTGAATATTATTTCATCAGATTAATTTTTAACAATTTCTTGGAGTGTTTCGTCCAAGTTTATTGTATAAGTAATGGCTACCACATTGAATTTTTAAAATCCTTAGCGTAATAATTAGGTATACACCGGTCCTGTAAAAATTGTTTTGTTTTTCATTTGGGTCGCACAATTGAAACCTTACCAGTTTTGAGAAGCCATTTAAGCCAACTCGTAAAATAATAATTAATTAGAATAAACAATTGTGGTTTTAATTTTTGTTTTGGAAATAAATTTTTATTTATTAATTTATTTTGGTTTTGGTTTTGGTTTTTTATTTTAAATACAATTCACTTAAATTTAATAAGTTTTATTATGTATCTATATGTTATATATATATATATATATATATATATATATATATATATATATATATATATATATATATATATATATATATATATATATATAAATATATATATAAATATATATATATATATATATATATATATATATATATATATATATATATATATATATATATATATTATATATATACATATATCTTGTTTTAATTTTTCAAAATTCAGGAAGTTGCAAAGCATTTTACATGTTTTTGAATTGTTTGTTAAATGGTTGTTATAACAAGCTAAATTCTTAACTAAACCAATTTGTAATTAGTTGGTTTGCAGATTTAATACAAGGAAAGTCATGAAAGGACTACCAATTAAATTTAAATGACCAGCCGCTTACTTCCAATTGTTAAACGAACTTATGGTTTTCACATATTCCTCTATCCGAACTACAATTTTTGTTGGAAAATAATCCAGACGTAGGTTATAGCAAATTTAGAAGTTTCTTGATTTATTTTTCAGTACACTACTTAGTCTTCTCAGTTGGGTGTCTTATCTAGGTATAAACCAATTTTACAATTTTCTTATCACATTTAGCCTTCTTAAATTCAGAAATGGTTTAATATGACTTACGAAAGTATCAAAATGCTTATACAAAAATGGTAAACTATAGCGTTTAGACAATGAATCAGGATACGGCTATAAAAACACAGCTGCATACCCACTGATCCCAACACTGTCGCGATATATAAAAAATTGTCTAAGAAAGCTTGAATTTATTTCGAAATAGTTCTGATAGAGATGCTTTAATCTATTTCAAAAGAATTAATAAGGATGAGAATAAACACCACACTTCTTTGGTTCCAGGTAATTTTAATGTCATTTTAACTATTTCACAATTATATATAATCAGGAAAGCTTTAACTAAGCCTGAATTGTTTTGAAACTTATCAATCGTGGTAAAGCTTAAAATTTAAGTGGAAAGTTATTTCTTGAAACCCTATAGTAAATAAAACTTAATCAATGGATCTTATAGCATGTATGCAGGCGTGTTTGTAGCAAAGTCATATGCAAAGTGATCTTAATGTCATAAATAAATGAAAAGTGGAAAACGCTTTGAATATTATTAATATTGAAGGTCAAAAATAAAACTGTCAACATCATAAATTGTTTGAAACAAATTAATGGAAAAAATTTAGAGCAAGTAAATGTTTTAAAATATTTAGGTCTCATGGGGTGCTTATTTTGCATAAATGGAAACTTTTGAAAAATTAATTTAATTCTATTTCATATGAAGCGAATAATATGCCCAGCAAGACCAATCAAGTATATGATTTTTCGTCACGTGATTAATAACACTCAATAGTCGCTGCCAACTAGGGGTAAAGATGATGTGGTCATATTTAGGGTCTTTGAGTTTAGTGGAAATTCGAGGACAGAATAGCTTTCGCAGATAATATTACCTATGATAACACGGTAAAAAAAAACTTGTAGTTTTTATATATAAAAAGTTTAGTTAGAACATTATACACAAAAATTTAAAAGTGCTTTGCAACATTGCCACATATCGTTGTTCTGAAATATAAAATCAATTATATATATATATATATATATATATATATATATATATATATATATATATATATATATATATATATATATATATATAATATATATATATATATATATATATATATATATATATATATATATATATTCATATATATATATATATATATATATATATATATATATATATATATATATATATATATATATATATATATATATATATACATATGTATATAAATATATATTACGATGTTTAAAAGTTGTATTTACACGTTAATTTAAATTATTCTATATTTATATATTAGTTATGTCAAATAAATGTCATAAAGTTTATCATTATGTAATTACATTTAATTTTTTTACACGTAGCATAAGATTTTTCTAATTTTATTTATATATCCTTGGTTTTTGTCTTTTAATAATATATTTAAATGTTTATATAACAAATCTTTATCCTTTTTTATATTATAATGCAAGATATATAACGAAATATATATTTTTAGTATAGTTTTTTAAATCAAAATTAATTGAAATATTATGTTCTATATTTATTACTTAAAAAAAATGTTTTTATGTTTTTATTTAAATGACTTTTTAAATTTTTTTATTATTTGACCTTTTTCAAGGTTATGATTTGATCATATAGACTATACAGTGAGTCGAGGACACTGAGTGATTAGCGACTACCGACTAGAGGGAAGTAATGAATATGGACCGATTAAACCCTTAATTAGTACAAGTAAAGTTTTGAAAATGCTCTTGTTATTAAAAATACAAAAGGGTAAATTATTCATTGCGCTAAAGTTAGGTCGAAATTCATATCTCAAAAAAATTAAGGTTCAACAATAGAAGCATAATGTATGATCTGTTATTTAGTTTGAATCATGCAAATAAAATGAAAGTGATCAAAATGGTAGCTAAGTGTTTATAAATGAAGATCTCACCACTGTACGACGAAGTCTGTTCATCCACCAAAATCGTGGTAAAAATTTAAAAATGATAAAGTTTTAGGGACTAAAACCGATTATGATGAAATTCGATATGCAGTATTTTAGCAGTATTTTTTGGTCTTATATACTTGATAATTTTTAAATTTAATATTTGATTGTCTAGTAAAGTGAGTTTCTGTGATAAGACATATGTCGATTTTTTCTGTTTCCAAGACCACCTGCAATTTTTGTTAATGTTGCATTAGTCCATTGGCATTTCAGCATATAATTCTAAGATCATTGGCCATCTTTCTGTTTAGTGATAGCTCCCTTAGCTCTATATTCAAGTGTGTGTAATCGCTCATTAAACGTATTAAGTTTCAGAGTTTGACTAATATCCTCACTTTGGGTAGTTTCTGTTTGATTTACTTTACTCCTTAATACTTGAGCGTTAGTCAAATTGCTCATTTCTTCCCGAGGGATTTCCGATACTTTTCGTCGTATTACTTCGGGCTTGTTTTTTCGAATGGTTGATTTTCTATTTAAATTTGTATTTTTTTCATTCATTCTTTTAAACTTGATGCGTCTCGTTTTCACTGAAAAATATAACGAATTTCCACTGTCTATAAGGATCTGTTTTTGTTATCGGCGCATAATCACTTAACAATAATAAATACTTGCAAATTCCAGTACATAAGTTGACTACTACACAATGAATTCATCTCTAATGTATAGCAGTTTTATTACTCAACAAATGCCATTTCTACAGAATGTACTTCTTAAATATTCGAACCGTCCCAAAATCAGAAAATATCAGAAGTTTGAAGGCAAAAGGTATAAAAAGGTATATAAAGTTGCATGATGATAATTTTCGGTTTAAAAGCATTGAAGCGCAGACTATCCAACATTGGTCGAGTTCATATTATTCATTGTTAAAAGAATTGCTGCTTTAGATGTTTTTGCATTTGTCCAATAATACGAGCTTCTCGAAAGTTATAACAGCAAGAGCTTACTACTCATAAAATCTTCATAAACTCGATGAGTGAACATAAATATTATGACCTCAGTTCGGACAAGTATCTCTATTACGCATAATCATGCATGGATAAACTTTAACTACCTCACCAAAACAATGCTTAAAAATTAAAAACTGCACTTTTAGGACCTAACGACCTCATAACACGCAGAATATGTTCTTAACGATTAAGGCTTTGATGCGTGTTTTTAGGCTTTCTGATTCGATAAACAATATTTTTTTTGTAATTTTTTAGATTTTTTAGAAGTTTGTATAGGAAACTGCATTACTTTTACCATCCTGTAAAAGGGAGTTATGTTGTGAGCTTTTAAATTTACCATCGATAAGATAATAATTTAAAATGTGTACATGCTAAATTATAATTTTTAATTCTAGCAAAATTTAAACTTCAACGTTCCCTCTGGCAAATGAACGATTTATCACAAATAGTTTACCCCAAAATAGTTGCAACTTATTCAAAAGATTTCGAAAAATGACTATCAGGAATATTTTGTGAGGAATTCAGTTCAAGCATTCATTTAAAGGTCGATACGCAACTCGAGTTAAGATACATTTTCCATACTAATTTGACATAAAATCTAGAGCGCGATAAAAAATTTTCGCACCCAATTTCGCTCAATGGTACGCAGTTTGACGTAAAAAAATAATGAAAAATATAATTTGTAGGATTGTATAATAGATGGCACTACTATAAAGTTTCCACTATTTTTTGCGTCAATTTATCTGCAAGGTACATTAAATGAAATTTTGACATTCCATTAGGTTTTTATTTTACGCGTTCATGGTTTGCTATGTTTGTTTTTAAATACGATAATATATTTGAGTTAAAATGGAGTATGTCGAAAATGATGATTCCGATAATGTACATCATTTCAGCTTACTACATAAAAGGGAAGTAGATAATGACCAATCCCGGCCAAAAATCTTAAAAAGCACTAAAATCTAAAAAAATTGTAAACATAATACCATTAAAACCATTAAAACCAAAAGACACGTCAAATTAGGCATGTCAAAATGTTGACATCAAATGTTGCATATTTTAGCTCGATATTTATCTGTAGATTTGGAGACCACGTTAAAATGTAGCTTAACTCGAGCTCCGTAGCATAAAGGTTTAATCGGTTATAGTGATTTAATTTGGTGATATTTTCAGGTTTTTTATTAGAATTTTAAATTTTCAGAATTAAGTGCTAAACTCAATATAAGCTGGAAACTAAAGTTTTTTAGTCGGAAGTAATCATTAATAGCTTAGAGCATGTGTAATTTCAAAATGACTAAGGTGTGCTATAGTTTGATTGATATTCAGACATGTTTCGATTAAGTAAGAACTCCTAAAAAACGCTGTCACTACCGATTATAATTAAATTGGTAAATTGGCATGTTAAAAATAAGAAATTTTAACTTGATACACACATATGAATACAAATATGATCAACCTTAAGAAAGTTTTATTCCAGCCATAAATGAGAATAGTTTGTTTCGAGCAGTTTTGAACACACATATTTAAATGACATCATTGCTAAAAGAAAATGGTACTATAGATTTACTTTAATACAGGCCAAAATACTATATCTAAAACTGAAACTTGAAATCACTTGAAGTTAAAATAAATCAACTAAGTTAAAGTTCTGAATTAATTTTAAGGTAGACTTTTTATGCTTCATACACAAATATAAACTCTCATGATTTCAATATTTCAGAGGATTTTGATTTGATCACTAAAATAAGGCGTCTATATAAAATATATATAGTGCCGTATAGTCTATATGATATGATGTTTTTAATTATAATTTTTATTAATTTATTGTTGATGGTTTATTAATTTTTTTTTAATTTACAGTCCATTTTTAAAAATGAAATAATTAAGTATAAAAAATATATAAATTTATATATGTATTAAGTATCTGTAATATATTATAATATATTATAGAATTTATAATTAATAAAAAGGGGTTGATTTAATGTTAAATATATGCTATAACTATATTTATTTAATTTATATAAATTTTAAATAATTTCATATATTGATAATTGTTGTATATATATAATTCCACTTAACATTAATTTATTTCGTTCCTTAAAATTAAAATTTAAAAAATTAAAATAATGAGATATAATTAAAATATTAAAATTAAAATGTTTAACTATATAATACAATTTTAAATGTTATTTACAAACATAATTAGTAATTTCTGTTTTTTGGCTATGGTTGGATTATAATTATTATTTTATTATAAAATGTTGGGGGGTGGTATATAGACTAACTTTTAAAACTCGGATTTTTAATTGCTTTTTAAGTAATGAAGGTGGATATTTATTATTTTAGTTCATTTGTGACAGGTTGGCTAGAAAATATGAATTCCCTATAGAGATGCGCTCTTTGAGATTTTGCGGTGGTTGTATTTATCTAAATGCTCAATCAACATTTTTTTTACGGGTTTTATCCCAATTAAATATCGTCTATTTAATTGGGATAAAATGGTCTTTCCTTACCATTTTAATTTAAATTTCTTACTAGCGCACTCAGATGTTGATTTATGTTCTTATATTCTTATTTTCACGGATTTTAAAATCTTCGATTACATATTTTAGCCAGCGGCAGTAATCGCTGTTATATGAATGTTGGTGCAAAATGTACGTCCAATATGTTCTACCGCTATAGCTTTTGATCTTTTTCTGAATATTCAAGAAAATTTTCTCAAAGTTGGCACAAAACCTATTGCAATATGGTAAAAAGCAGCTAAGCTTTTATTAGCAGTTAAGCAGTTAAATTTATCAACAGCATTACCGACCAAAGTTGTCGCTTTACTGTGATGTTTTACAAGATCTTTTAGACCATATTTTTACAATTGGTGATCGTTGTGGTCAGTCCAAGAATTTTCTGCCAATTGGACAACGGCGGTGATCAAACTCACGACCACGGTGTGTTTAAGCCAACACGTTAACCTTCACTATACGACCAGTGGCCCTAAAATATATACATAAATAAAATATGCCAACTTGCTAAAAAACACCCAACTAAGTAGGTTAGCTATTTGCAGCCAAAATCATTGTGACAGTGTACATTTGTAAATTTTAAAAGCAGTTCTAGGTTCATCAGTTTTTCTTAGTGGTAATAATGTTCGAAAAAACTGGCAGATTATGAATAAGTTATTGAGTTAGCATCGTCGGGTTGTGTAATCTCTGATTCGAGAGACATTGCTTATGAATTTAAAATGTTCTATGGCATTGATGTGTCACGTTCAGTGTTTTAAAAAATATATATTTTGTAAGGCTTTAAAAAGATGGTTCACGACCCGGGTAATTATAAACAAATCATCCAAGTGAGGAACTTCCTAATGCGACTGGGATTTCTCAAGAGTCGGTGTTCGGTTCTTCCTTATCACTGGCTTAAATTATAAAACATTCTTACGCTGGGACTCAAACTACTTTTACCAATGACTTTACATTTATCTACCCTGGTCTAAGCGATCAAGTTAACATTTCTGACATAGAACACGATCTAGATTATCTGGAAAACTATGGCTTAAAGCATACAACAGTTTTTTCAGAGATAAAACTAAAACAATACGTTTTTGGATAGTTTGGGGTTTTATCCTCGTTTGGCTGTGTAAATTTTAGTGTCGTAAGTCCACACAAAAACTTTCGATTGATGGATTGAAATCCAAACTATTGTCTTTTTGCCCGTTGTACTTTCTAAGGTAAGTTAGTTTTGCGCTGCTTAATTTTTCAATAGGCAACGTTTTTTAATCAAATCTCAAAGAACAGAATCTTAGTAATGCGTATAAATGGCGTAATTTTTTAAGGAAATTCACCGAACTGCATTAAACTTTAAGACCTAGATCTTTTATTATTCACGTACCGGGTTTTACTGCAGTTTTTACTGTAGTCACCTCAAGAATAAAATCGTCCTCTTTTCACAATGTATATACCAATATACACATGAATCGGCACTTAAGCATACGTACATGCTCTGGATATTGAAATCAGTCGTATATCAATACAGATACCATCGATAACTTTGTGGCATATTGAACTTTTCAATGCTTTCCATAGGTCTATAATTACATCCTCGGTTTCAAGTTTTTGATTGAAAATTAAAAAAAAAATTGGGTTAAATATCTTGACCAGAATTTGCAATGCAATGTATATATCATTTAAAACATTTCAAAGCACCCTTAAGCTATAAATTGTCATAAAATGACATTCTCGTAAAAAATTCTATAAATTTTGTAATTTAAATTGTTATTTAAGCATTCAAATCAAAGTCAAGTTTTTTTTATTAAATTTTTAATTTTATTATTTTTAATATTTATGATATCCTCTCAAGTTTGTTAAAAAAAAAATCGTAATAAAATTTCAATAAAAAATCTGTCACGAAATTAAATCGGAAAAAAAACTCTCAACTTATTTTCGTTTGTTTGTTTGTTTGTTTGTCAAAAACCACCCCTATACTCGTATTTTATAATGAAATTAAAAATTACTAATTAAATTTTAATTAAAAAAAACAAAACGAAAAAAACATTTTTTTTGGTGCTCTCCCCTAAATCATTCGAAATTGAAAATATTAGAAAAAAAAGCTCCAAATCGATTTTTTTCTACTTGAATTTGTAAGAAAAATATTTTACTTGTTGTGCTCGAGCCATGGAATGAGAGAGAGCCACCCCAGTTTGTTTAACTTTGAAAGCATACATTTTTTTGTATATTTCTGAATTTTATAAAAAAAAAAAATATATACGAAATGAAGTAATTTTGTATGCTGGTTCCCTTCTTGTTTTATATGTATAATACAGTATAATAATATGATGATGAGTACATATTAATTCAAAACAGTCACGTCGGAAGTGTTAATAAATCAGGTGGTAAATGGGAATTGTCATTGATAAAAAATTTTTGATATGATTTTGTTGGTCCAGTTGTTGTAAGCGTTGTGGTTGTTGTTTGTATTTGGTTGGTTGTTGTCAATGGATCTGTTAAAATTGTTGACGAATTTGTTGTGCCATTGTCGTTGAATAAATTTACAGCTGAAAATATGAGAATTAAATGCACATATATAAAAGTTGTTAAAATACAATAATATAACAACATTAAAGTCAAAAAATGTATGATACATTTTGTGTGCGTCAAATAAATCATAAAATAAACAAAAAATGTTTGATGATTACATATTTGGGTAAAAATGTTTTTGGTCTGTATTGTTTGTGTTGGGAAAATGTTGGTGTAATAAAACTTAATTTCATAAAGGGACCACTATTAGAGATTACTATGTAACGTTGAGTAAAATGGAAAGCTTTTAAGTCGATAAAACCGCTAACATTAAAAAAAGGGTTGTAAGCGGTTGAATGAGCTCTTCGCGTTATATCTTGGGTAACGTCAAAGGAATAATCATTGATTAGTATAATTTAGCTTCACGTAATAGCGTCGTTATTGGGAATGAACAGAGCATGACTGACACCCAAAACTAAATAATTCATAAATGGAAAACCTTCATCAATGGAACGGAGATGCACTGCCGGCAGCTGGAGAAAGTGTCCAAGAAGATTTTCAGTCATTTTAATTAAGCAACCGCAAAGTTTAACAGTAATGCACTTCTACTGATGCAGCCAACTTTGCTGCAGCAGTAAGAGTAGATTTTACAGTAGAAAACGAGATTTTAGAGTTGAAAAAGCCTTTTCGATAAGAGATAATATAGATACATTATTCCTTAACTATCATCAAAATCAAAAGAGAGTAATGATAACATTTGCTTAATACATGTACTCACTAAAACCTATTCCAATCAGATGAGCCCAATCAGACCACTATTACAGATTTTGATGACTTATTGATTTTGAGACAGCTCGAATTTAAGTAACAACTGGATATAATCCTGATATCTAGAAAGTAGAACTGCTATTAATGGTTAAGAATGATCGTTATGGTTGTATCATTGAGTTGTGATTCAATTTTGGTATTTCGTTTAATAAAAGTTTAAGGGCAGTTGAAAAAGTAGAAACGGAATTTGTAAATTCTGAGAACAGGGGGTTTATGCCGATAGAAACGAAACGTTTTGTTTTATTACTAAAGATGTAGCGTTTTCACTTCATATATGTAAGTAAACTTAAGCTTATAGTTATTTATTTATCCCGAGGCATCTATCTTGTATATTGTACCCATTTTCTTTGCTTGTTTCTTCTCGCTGCCAATTGTTTTGCGAAGCGAAGCCTGTTAGTACTTTTATTTAGTATCTTGATGATTTATGGCTTCATACTTCCTTTTTTGACTAAGAAAACGATTCGGTCCATGAACTCTTCACTCTAATAAGGCTTAATGGTTGTTTTTTGTAATATATTACATTTCTATTTATTACATTTCATATTATACATTTCTTTCCATTTGGGATTGTAATCTGGTTCCTTTCGATCCAAGCGCCGCAAAAGATCTTATTTTGCTGTTGTGGTTAAAATTAATGATACAGTTGATTAAATAACTTTCAGGGAACCTTTTAAATTCATTTTTTTTGCATCGAGCCTATAGGATTGTTCGTTACCATTGCACAATTTCACTTCACTTGACTTTCATAAGCCACACTATTATTTATAAGATTTTATACTAAGTTGGTTCTATTTTATATGTAATGATCTATCACCTACTAGTAAAATATGCACCCTAACAATCAGTTGCTAACTAATTTCTATTGATAACTTTCCAAGGTTGAGTGGATTATGTATGGTAATTTTGTGAAATGCATAAAAAAATATAATAAATAATTTGAAATATTTCGTATAAAATTGTCAAATAAAATTTGTGTTGTAATTGTTAATTAAAATAATAGTTTAAATAAATGTTGTTCAATATAAAGTTTAAAAAATAAAAAGTTAAGCTTACCAAAATTTGATTCATCAATCCTAATTTTGCTGCATTCGTTGGGTCGTTCGATTACCGCATTCCCATTAAGTTCAACATACGCCCGCCTAATTGGCTTTTCAATTAGATTAACTTCTTGCGAACCCTTTTGTGTATCTTTGGCCAACGTTGATCTACTATTTATAATCACATTGTCCATATCATCATGCGTATGCCGCTCGATTTTATCTTCAATTATATTTTTATCTAAACTATTTGGACTACTTTTTCTACGCTTGAATACATGATACAGTAATCCAATAATTAATACTAATAATATACTAGCGCAGACTAAACATACGACTACTAATAAATTGATCGATTGAAATCCTTTCGCATGACGATCGTCGTCGAGTGATATTGCTAATAGAATATCGGCTTGATCTTTGCCACCTCGATTTTTTGCTATGCACGTGTATGTACCTTTATCAGTCGATTTTACACCAATTATTGTCAACTCTGACGTTACCGTTTCCATGGTGTTACGCGTAACTTTTTCCACTAATTTTTTAACATGGTACCTTCGCTCATAATCATTTATGATTTGTTTATTATAGTACCATGTGACGTCGGGTGTCGGTGATCCTTTAATACGACACGTCAGCGTCACATTTTCGGTGTACGCATCGAGTAAAGCACCGGCTAGGGGTATTAAAATTTTTGGTTTACACGCAAAATAATCGGTTGGTATTTCCGACCATAGTTTACCGCGCAAACTAGGCGGTTCATGACAATCCGTTGGCGGTGTATATAAATTATTTTCTATTGTAAAATCACGAAATGCTTTCAAGTCGCACGTACAATTCCACGGATTTTCCGCTAACGAGAGGCTCGTTAATTTTTCCAAATTGTGAAATGATTCGCGTCGCAACGTTCGTAAATTGTTCGAGTCTAAATATATTTGCGATAATACAGGAACATTTACAAACGTATTTAAACTAATTTTATGTAAACGATTTTCTTTTAATTCCAATTTATGTAAAAAATCTAAATTTTCAAATAAACGATCATCTAATCTTTCTAATTGATTGTTATTTAAAATCACAGTTCTTAATTTTATTAATCCAAAGAATACACCTGGATGGATGAATTTCATTAAATTATACGATAAATCGATTTCGATTAAAATTTTTAAATTTTTTAATCCGTCACGATTTATTTCGCGCAACGAACAATTTCGTAAAAATAATTTATGTAAATTTTGTAAATTAGCATTGGTGAATTCTTGTTTTCGTATTTCGGTGAACGTGTTAAACGATAAATCAACCACTTGTAGTTCGGTGCTTAGGCCGAGCGGCACCCGATTTATCGATATATTTCGACAATCACCAAATTTTTTGTTCGAACTCCATTTACATTTACATTTGCCACACTCCTGCAGCCAATCCGATTCAGCTGTTATATTTATGGTTATAAATAGTATCGTACAAAATATACGCGACATTATTTGGATTATATGATGTGCCATTTTTAGTTGAATGCGGTTCGCTCGGTGATGTCATTCGATTGATTTATTGGATATTGGTTTGAATGTATGGTGGCAAGTTTCTGAAATGGGAAGAAAATAATAGAAAAGTTATGGTAATTTAAATCAAATAACTCACTAAATTAGTATTAAAATTCAAATGATTTAAGTGCTCGCTCGTGCTTAAAACTACAATCCGCTGACTGGTACCGACAATCAACATTAAGGTTTAACTTCCTTTTTTTCACATAAATTTTGATAAAATGGTCGTGTTAAAAAGGATTGGGAAGGCGTTTGATCGTCTGAACTTATGAACCATATTCTAGCGCTGCTACTATCTAAGTCTCCACTTGGTACCACTTGGTACCAACCGCGGATAACGATATATTAGCGGTTTATTAGGGTAAACTGCTTAATGGAAAAAGCAAGGAATAAAACAATAAATGTTTTAACTACCCTGCGGTATACATGATATTCGTTAAAAGTCCACACGCTTCGAAAGTCGGGTTTCATAAATTCAGGGGGAACAAACTATTTCTACATATAAAGAATAACGAATCGAGTAAATGTTTCCTAATATTTTCAAAAATGCAAGAAAATTAAAATTTCTGTAACGTTAGGGACCTAAATTAAAGTATATAGTTGTACATATAGCTGAAAAAGACTAGGGCGTCTCAAGAAAATATTAAAAACTACCAATCCTGGTACTACCAAAATTTTTGAAAACCATTTTTTGTAAGTAGACGGATGCTAGTGACATATATCAGTAGGAATAATCATTTTGCAAAGAATCGGTGTAGAGTAGATGACTTAATTGTGGCTTACGCAAGTCGGGTTCTTATTAAAGCCAATAAACTTATTTTTCTATTTCTAATGGTAAACAACCATATTTAAAACTCCTTTTGAAAAAATATTTTCAGATATTGTAGGTTCTTTGAATGTTTTTTTTAATAAATAATAGATATATCTTCACAATACACATTTTTTGTAGCAGTAGCTTTTATTTTTAACTTTAAATAAGGATGAAATAAGTTATTGTTTCTAGTTTGATAAAATTTTTCCTAATAACACTAACGTCCGCTTTAGTATCGACTTAAAAAACTCTGCAGTACAAGTAAAATATCTAAATTAAGCTGTCACCACTAAATCCTTTAGTGGTGACAGCACTTTCCCGTAAAGTCCATTTAAGTTTTCCGAGGTACATATATAGGTGAAGTTGAGGGATTAATATTTTCAGTTTGAATTTTTCTGTAATTGAATTTTTCACGAGATCTACAAACACTTGTATGGTGCTCAAACCTTTTACAATAAGCACGCGGATAAAAGATTTAGTAAACTTTCAAAGTCGCAAGTGGAATTCTTAGACCACCTTCAAATGTGTGCAATGCTGTCTTAATATTTACCAAAATTATTATTTTTATTAAGATATCTACCACTATAAGTAGTAGATGAACACGATTTGTTGAAATTTGCAAAGGGACCATTATTGTAAAACTCGGTGGTCAATAGCAAGAAATAATGTCAAAAGTCTAATTCTGGAATGCCTCAAGTAATTGGACGTAGTTTCCATAAAATAAAAAAAATTTTGATCTGCCAGATTTTTAGCGCTGGTTAGCAATATTCTAAATATTTTACTTACGAAGTTTCCGACATCAAATTAAATTAGTTTAAGTGCCTTGTTTGGCAGTGCAACATATGATATGGGTATAACAATTATTTCTAGTAGATTAAGTAACCGTTTAAGCTGCTAAAAAACTAATTGAGTATAGCAATCAGGGAGCTTAACAAAGAAATGTGCAAGTCATCCTAAAATCAAACGCTGTATGCCAATAGGCTTAAGCAACATTAGATTGTTTTGCAGTCAGTTTTAAATATAGGAAAAAAAGTGTGTGCTTTATATCAGAGACACATTTCAAAAAGAATCATTTATTAGTTTTAGAAGATATAAAATTCACCTTCTAATAAACTCCCAAGCAGCTCAGCCAGAGGTGGACGTGCTTTTATAGTGAGGGGAAATATCACACATTTTGAAAAGGAAAAATACACCATAGGTATTGTAATATCCAAGCTATGATAATTGCTATAGTGAAACCACAAAACATACCTTGCAGTTATAGGCTTTTATTGCAAGGCTTTTTCTCAAGAAAAATCAACATGAAAAATTCTTTAATTCTTTAACAGAGGAAGAAATTAATAAAATTAACTCAGATTACTCACCTATCAATTTTATATCTAGTAAAGAGAACTTACAATTATTAAGAAACATAGCCAATCTAAGCACATTGATTGGGACTATTCTAGAATTTGTTTAGATAACAAAATATAATTAGGACTCCAACCGAAAGCTTGTATAAACTAGATGCTGAAGTTGAGCAATTTGTTAAAGGCATTTACCAATCAGCATAGGAAGCACTCTTATAATAAAAGATAAAACTATATATATAAGACAAAACTGTAAATGAAAAAGAACTCTTGATATCAGTTTTAATCAAAAATCTGATGATTTCGTCAACATATGATCAATAGTGTGTCGTATTCTAAAATTATAAAGTTAATAAATAAAAGGCTCAAAATTAAAAAGCACCAGGTTTTGCACCAACAGGAGATGTGCTGAAAGTATCCTCAAACACACAATTATTAAGCTCAAGTTCTAATAAATGCAGAATTTAAGCTTAAATATGTGCTGACGTCAACAAGCCAGGAAAACCTCTATAGTAAACAACATCGTACAGACTGATATCACTATTGTCAGTTATTTCTAAAGTATTTGAGAAGTTACTTATGAAAAGATTATTGCCAATAATTGAAAAGAACTGGCGTATTATACGTACCATCAATTTGGATTAAGAAGTAAGAATTCCATAATCGACTAGATGCAAAGGATCACTAATACTGCAGTAAAATTACTTAGAAAAAGGCAGGTCTGTTCAACAGTATATTATACTCCTATATTATTATATTATATATTATATTCAAAAGAATCAAGAATTGTATCTAAAACGTTTGTAACATTAATTGGCTAATAGGTAGACCCTTCCTAACGCTGAATAGTAACTAACTATTGATATATAAGCAAATTCTTGAACCGGTGTGGTTCTACGGAATTAATCACTGAGATGCTTCAAATATAGCACCATCGATATAATGTATAGGGATTTTAAATCAAAGTTGCAAACAATTGAAGAGGCACCATTGTATACCAGAAACAAACGAACAGAATGAACCGAAGTCCAAACATAATAACCAAATTTGCGCTCGATTTGCTTAGTATTTTGGTTACTGGCAAGCTATCAGAGTTGAACTTATAAATTGAAATAGAAGCTCTTCTGAAGTTTATTTCAAGGTAATTTTTTTTTGTTTTGCTTATGATGCAAAAATATTAATAAACTTTTGAAACTTTTATCGTAAAAGGAATGACTCCAAAAATATCAATTTGTATTAAAAAATATTATAAAATTAAACTTAATATGACCTTGATAGGTTATTTAAATAAACACCTTTCAATATAAAAACTTTTATCTTTCCAAAATTCATAATTTACTTAAAGTCTGGTAAATATAAGCACCTATAGTTTCAAAACAAAAACCTGGGATAGAACTAAAGTTTATAATAATAACATCAATTCATCATAAAGATTTTTTATAAAGTTATATAGATTTGAGTAGCTTTTGTTGTATACAGGGTAGATAATGTTTTATTAATTTTTCAAAAATCTTTAAAACCTTTGTATCCTACCCTTTTGACATCCATTAAAAGTTTTTGTTTCCAATTGAGTATTCTCTCTTAAGTTTTTAACACTAAGTGCTAAACACCAACCTTTTTTTAAGTTTTATTTAAGCAAAGAAAATATGTAAGTATTTAAAAGTTACGTGTATTAAAAATTGGTTTTTGCGTATTGTACAATTTGCGTGCACTATAATATTTTATATAAGAACTAAACACACTTCGTCTTTTATACTATCGCTTTTCATATTCTAGTTAAATGTGGCCTCATTGACTCTTTAATCAATATTTGCTATCTGCTTTTTTCCTTTTCGATTTTTGCCACATTAACAAAATATATTCATTATTTTCTAAATATTGTTAATCTAATACAATTTTATCAATAAGCATAGACACATTATATAAAAATATCAATAATTGGGCTTAGGCGTTTGGTTGAGGGCATATTAACCAGCTACTTTAACATGTTGCATACAATTAGTTTACCAGAATTCAACAAATATTTTTGACTTGAACGCTGTCGTATGGTTCATGATAGTTAATTTTCGGTGAATCATAATTCACCATAATTAATATGAAAGCTTCTACATTAACAATGTATCATCCTATGTAGCAACATGCTGAGTCCCTAGCACAACTAAAAAAATTTACGGTTTTACTGGTCAATTGCCATTAAACTATAAATTATCGATTTACCGAAAAATAGTTACTGTAATTTCGGTACTGAAATTGTGTGTTTTTGAACTCTTTTACTGATGGGTTGTTACTGAACGTATTCAGTGTCAGCAAAAATTCTATTCTTTTTTCATATAGAAAATTTAGAATATTTTTTAAAAATTTAACTGCGATTTACAATTAATTGAAGAAAAAAGCCATGTTGTATGGTGTATTGTATGTTTTTAAATCTAAAACCGATGTAGCAACTACATTCAGAGTTCCAGGAAAATAATTCATTAACACATAAAAACTGAATTTTTACAACTAAACAAGTATAATAAAGTTAATTCAGTCCTTTGATATTAGTAAACATTAGTTTGCAATGGAACATATATTAACTTGACTGTTTCCTCCGATATGGAAACGTGGAATTTGGGATTAAGTAGAGTAGAGATTATGTAGGTAGCATCATCAATGATGAGCATCATATTTGTTTAGTTCACAGCATGCAGCTTGCAGTAATTGAAGTGTTGTGTTCCGGTTAAAATCAAGAAATTGATGACATAAATCCTACAAGAGGCAGGTCGCAGAAAAACAAGGAAAAATTATCGAAAGCCGTATTGATTCTATATACTTTCGCAAGTACACTTCAACTAAAGGACGAGATCCAGCGGACACATCAATATGAAAATAGCTCTAATTTAATTAGTGAGAGCTTGACTAGTGCAGCAAAGTCTTAATGAATCTCCTGAAATAGGATTGTCTAGTTCAACAAAATGTCTAACAGCTTACATAATCGACGGTAGCTAAACGCTTTAATATAAAAGCTTTTCATTCCCGTATAAGACTGTAAGGACGATATATTAACAATCATGACTAGAAAACTTGCAACAAAATATATTTACAAGTTTTATGAATTGTATCGTGTTTATAATTTACATTTAAATTTAAATCTGCACGGGTGGAGCAAAACTATTTAACTGAAAAGCATAATAAAATTTTGTAATTTGGGTAAAGCGTAAAAAAGTTTTAGTATGCAAGCAACATCCAAATTTTACTATGTGCACTTGTATAATAATATTATAAAAGATATCTAAATTGTTATGATTGGTCATAACTCTAACTTCAATATTATGAGAATGTTCA
Source organism: Tipula confusa (assembly GCA_963556175.1). Taxonomy (NCBI): domain Eukaryota; kingdom Metazoa; phylum Arthropoda; class Insecta; order Diptera; family Tipulidae; genus Tipula; species Tipula confusa. The sequence continues at coordinate 160,341,092 of OY744477.1, read as the reverse complement.
ACTATATAATATTTGCGTGGGTTACAAGATCAATTGTTATCATCATCGTATATATGTAAGATGTAACTCGGTTTATCATAAAGTAATAAAACTTAATCTACACAAAAATCTTCATTTATAGCTTTCATCAATTTATATATGCATACTAAAATGATATGCTGTTATCTATATATGTATACATAAACATGTTTACCATAAATATTTTCACCATATTTTCTATGTACATACAAAATATGAAAACACATTTCCTTGACCCTAAAATAAATAGTTATTATATAAAAGTTTTTTTGTTTTAGTGTTCTATGTACTTTAATTCGTCCATTTTTATTTATAACCAATCAAAATGTGACCTTTATCACGTATGTTATGAATGTTAGAATATATATATATATATATATATATATATATATATATATATATATATATACATATATTTTACACATATATACATATATACATAAATACAATTTTCGATTAAATACATACTTTAACATTTAAATAAATAGTTTATGTGGAGCTTTCGATGAACACTATGTACTTATATGTATAACGACGTTATTTAACATTTGATTTAAATTGTTATTTATATAATTATATATAATATCGAAAAAATTTAATAATAAATGTATATGTGGTAAATATATATAAAAAACTGATGTGTTGCTTTTGACGTTTATAATACGTCCTTTATATTTAAAATTATAGTGTTATATTTTGCGGTTCATTGAATCGTTATACATTTGACATTTAATATGAAATCATAAAATTTGAAAAGTGTTGATGGTATTGATAATATACTGTAGAGATTAGCTTTTGACATTTGGTGAATGCAATCAAGTGCCTATATGGTAAATTTAAGAGTAAAAAGCTGTTTTTTTCCAAACTTTCAAATAAAAAAAACGTTTAAATGCATATAGTTTTAATGGTTAATGCATTCGGGAATCCATAGTTTCGAAAATATAACTTTCTGATTTGAAGTGACTAGTATTGATGAAATAAGATTTTGGATATCAGCAATATATATATATATATATATATATATATATATATATATATATATATATATATATATATATATATATATATATATACATATATATATATATATATATATATATATATATATATATATATACACACACTTAATATATATATATATATATATATATATATATATATATATATATATATATATACATATTTATACATAAATAGATTTTTTTTTCCACAACCGGGCATCGGGACGAAAAATGAGAATCAATTTTCTTGCTTGAACTAACAGTTCTTTGGAACACATAAAGTGGAACTATTAATATAATTGGTAAAGTTAAAAAACCAAGAGCCTTCCGACATTCACTCGAAAATTACATACAATGCAAATGAAAATATTTAATTTGTTCATTAGATCATGTATTCACTATTTGTAAAATATCTCATAGGATTGAGAATGATGTCTTATATTTTATATTTTTGGAATCCTTAAATCTTACTTATAAAACTGGGGGTTCTCATTGCCATTCCTTATGTGATTTAGCATAAACATCAACAGTTTACATATTTTAATTGTATGCTTTCTAACTGACTGCACTGCCTTAATGCGTGGAAAGGTGAAAAGTGACCGTACACTTTTTTTACGGTACCTTAATATTTAGGTGAAGAAAAAAATTTACTGTCACTTTTCGCCTTTCCCAGCATTAAGGCAGTGCAGTCAGTTAAAAAGCATATAATTAAAATATGTAAACTGTTAATGTTTGATTTTAAATCACGGGGATGGGAAGGACCAATTTAAAAAAAATACAGTTAATAATAAAATTTTCAGGTATAATAAAAGATCTTGTAGTGTTCAAATATTCATTTATATTCGTAATATAGCCAAAATGCTAAATATTTGTCAGAACAACATTATGGCTTGGTTCGTTTTGGTAGAATTAAAACACCACCATGTCTTTTCGCCATTGAGAATAAACGGTGTACTTAAAAAAACTATGGCACTTAGGTACAAATAATGTATTAAGGAATTTTAGAGAATATCGAGGCAAATTAAAATTAAGTAAAAAAAAAATTTATGACGAAAAATTTAATTTTATAAAACAAATATTTTTGTTTACTTAAAAGCATTATAGCCCTCAATCAAACGAATGGAATATTTTTAAAGAAATAGTTTAATATTTGTTGGTAGTTTCCTTTTGAACCAATTTTTTTTGGTATAAAAAATCTATTTAACTTTAATCGATAAACTTAAAGTTAAAATTAGAACTATACAAAATGGTTCAAGGTAATGAATAAATAAGCATACAAGTATGCTAATGTAACTTAAAAAAACTTGTCGATATTGATACAAGTGATGACTACAATAATATGCACCGATATTCTAATGTTGATTAGAATTTGCTGCGGTTTTATTTGGTAGGTCGTCATCATTCACTTTAGCTATCTTTAGTTTTCTTAGCGAGGCTGCATGTTAATTGTACCAATCTTAAATCGCCTATCCGACAACAAGCATAGGCCACTGTGGTAGCATATGCTAAGGATATCATGCTCGTGTAAAATAGGCTACAATTATATAAGTGCTTACAATTATTATAAATCAAAATTGTTCGTTTTAAAGTTATTGCGTTTTAATTAAAAATTAAAAAATAAAATAGTTGTGCACGAGTGTGTATCATTTATTATGCGTACACATAAATTGTATATTCGGCAAATATACATCCCGATTCCTGACATACGATACTCTTTAAATAAATTTCACTAAACAATCACATGAGCAAATCCTTTAACTAGTAATTCGAACCCACAATTATAGGATTGATGTACCCATATGGGGTTTCACTCATGTAATGGAGTATAAACCCAATTTTTTTTGTTTATTTTAAATTGAATTTTTTTTAATATATTATTAAAATAAAATTTGAAACATATAGCTTTAAAACCCCCTAACCCCAGAAGGTGGTTTAAAAATTTAACGATATAAATGGAAAAAATATTCTTAATAATCAAAACTATATATATATATATATATATATATATATATATATATATATATATATATATATATATATATATACATTTATATATATATATATATATATATATATATATATATATATATATATATATATATTTCGAAGATCAAAAAATGAAAATATTAATAAAATTACATAAAAACCCCATATGTGTGTTTTTGTGGTTTTTGTAACAAAAAAGTTTTGTTATCATTTTCTTTTTCTTTTTCATTCATTTTATATACATCTTCGAATCGTATATTTTGGGAAATGCCATAACATTATTGTTGTTGGAACTTTACATTTTCTTATATAACACTCAAACACAAACACATATATAAATTTATTATTTGAATATTTTTTTATCATCATTACCCTTTTTTGTGTATTATACGCTTTTTGTATAAATGTAATAGTTAAAAAATGAAAATATAAAAGGATAATCGAGAAACCCCGTTTGGTTTCTATACTGTATACTTGTGAATCTATTCGAATTGAGTGAAAATCGATATGTGATTTTCTATTTAATTTTTTTTTTAGTTTTGAATGTGCAGATAAATGTTTCATATGCAAATTAGATAGCGCAACAACCAGGGGGGAAAACTATCTTTTTCTTTAATCGACCGAATTATTTTCGTATATTAGTATTAGTCTCGTATATTAAACTGGATTTATACTAATCGTTTAATTTTTGAAAAGTGTCAGACTTATCGTTCACAAATGTTTTTCCACATTTTATTTTTTATAATTAAAATGTCTAAATGTCGTTAAATTTAACGTATTCGTGTTCAGCGTGTGTACGTAAACATTGTAAATTTCATACTATTTATCATATTATATACATATTTAAATACGAAACTAAAAATTTTTACGTAGGTAAATATTTATTTTAATGTGTCATTTTGATCACAATCGTGTAAATATGGTATATTTGTTTAAGAGTAATGGAATACATTTGTATGCGGGTGGCCATTACGTGTGACAAAATTTGTGTTATTTTAAATCAATAAGCTTTGCGGCGAAAACGAGACCGAAACAAGTTGTCAAGTATATTAAAATATTAAATTTTTTCACTATAATCAAGATCCTAGTATATAGCAAACATAACATCATTTTTATTCTGATTAAAAATTTTCTTTTGATATGAACACAAACGACTCATCTTCACTTACATTTTCGTTTTACAAACAACTTATGTATATGTGTATAAACAAGCGATATACTGTTAACAAACTTTTATGTATATATAAACTTTTTTTTTCAAAGATAGAAAATTGTATTTTCCACACAGTGAAAAACAAATAATGTACCTAAAAATATTACACTTAACGATGACAAAGTCATTGTATATATAATTTATAAATTCTTCCTACAGTAAAAAGCTCGCAATATATATATATATATATATATATATATATATATATATACATATACATATATATATATATATATATATATATATATATATATATATATATATATATATACATATATATATATATATATATATATATATATATATATATATATATATATATATATATATATATATATATACATATATATATATATATATATACATATATATATATATATATATATATATATATATATATATATATATATATATATATATATATATATATATATATATATATATATGTATATATATATACATATATACACTGCTCGTTTACCAATGTGGCCACATTTATAAATGGTTGTGTGCCACCTATATACACTGTATATTATATACCTTATGAAACAGAAGACGTCGAACAATTCAAGCAACGAAAAAGGAGTAGATGTACCAATATACCAATTTAAAAAAAGAATTTTTTTTTGTAGGAAATTTAATATTTTCATTTAAACTCTGTATATATAGTTTATTGTTATTAATAATGCTTGTTTTCGTTTTAAGAGTAATTTGAAAAATTAAAAAAAATAAAGTATTAAATTTTTTACAATATTGTCATCATTATTTGATATGGCTGTGTAATATATGTATATATACACCGACATAAATATACCATGTATCTATTCAAACGAGTATACCATGTATGATATAGTAAATTTAGTATATAGTATATGATATAGTAAATGTTTTCAGGATATGAGAAAAAAAAATATCCTTTTTTTGTTGGAAAATGTTTTGAAAAACAATAACTTACATTAATATTGAAAATTTTACATGTTTTCTATGTTGGTTCGTCAACATTTTTATATAAATTTCGTTAAGTAATTAAAGAATTTGTTTATAGACATCAAATTTTGGCATAATGTTGAGAGTTAACCTCTTTATATATTTCAAACTGGTATTTGGAAATAAATGCTTAATTTTAGTTACTCGAATACGTTATAAAATACAATATGGAAAAGCATTTTTAAGAGGAAGTACTTAAGTTTTTCTTATTTGAACCAAATGGGTTCTACAACTATACGAAATATACTCATTCCTTGATTTACAAGGTAAATACGGCCACAGGTAATAACCTGTAACATGGTTTAATGGTTAACGTCTTAAATAACTATATGCCAATATTACTATTGAGCATATTTTTTTTATTGGTAGAGCTTATAAGACTTAGATTGCTCAGCTACCTTGAAAGTATAACATTTTGAGTCACGTTATTACCCACTAATCATTTATCGATATTGCTGAAGCTTTTAATACCACAATATTCATGTTCTTAAATTATCTGGCATAATTGGTAAAAGAGGTAAAATCCTTGATTGGTTAAAGAGATTTTGTCGGGTTTTTCCCCAATATGTTAAGTTTTGCAAATAAAACATATATTTCTACCGTTGTTTTAGACTGTGGGGTCCCTCAAAGATCGGTTTTTATAGGCTTATTCTTTTGGTTATTTCAACTCGATTGTTTAAAATCTAGTTTATAGCATTTACGTAAGCTTACGGCATTTGCGGACGACCTGGCAGACAGTAATGTCGCTAAAGGTAACAAGGACAGTGTACATTTTCTGATGAACAGCAATTTGTTGAAGCTAATTAAATATTTTAACAACCAGCCGGTTTTCTTTTACCTGCTGGTTGTTAGCGATGAAATCAATGAAATTCTTTAAACGACCACATATTTAGTCCTGTAACAGAATCCATGTTCTCGCTGTGTTTTGACGTTTAAGCAGTCAATGAATTAAAATATGTCAGGAAATCAGGAAAAGTATTATACTAATTTTATGGGCTGACAATTTTTTCACAATTAGTTTATGAACTAATTTATAATCGTATTAAAAAAGAGGCCTAATATCTCCTTGCTCATAGATTTGAATCTATAAACAACGAAACACTCTCTGAGCTATTTTTCTTACAAGGTTTTGAAAATGTTTTTACTCGTAGTTTCAGTTTCCTTCAAACAGGCTCACAAATAACATACTACTCGTATATATAAAATACCTCATCGAAATTAAAATTGAGCATTGCACCTCCACAAAGTACACTGAATAGTTTCACAAATTCGCAAATCTGGTTATTGGTTTCATCTAAGAAAATTATAGATTGAACTCTTCATTTCAGCCATTTAAGTAACTCTTTACTTAATTGGGCAAAGTATAGAAAATACATATTTTATTTGCCATATTCTTCAGTGTATTTGCCAACTGTAAAATAATGTGCATAATAAAATTGGGGCCTAGTGTAAGCATAATCTAAAATCGTTTTAATTTTAAAATTTTAAATTTAATGTTTTGGTTTTGCAATAAATGAATTATAGCCATAAATCAAATAAAAAGCACGAAAACAGTCCCAATCTATTACAAAAGCTGATGTAATTTAATTCCGATTTTAAATATACCGCACATTTTTAATTAGAAAACCATTTAGATTTAGAACAAGTTAGATTTTAGTTAGAGTATATAACTTTCAATTTAGATTCACGAGACTGGCTGAAATGATAAAACCAACAGAATCTCATTGAAACTATTACCATTAAAATTGTAACAATGTCGTTTGTTGAAATGTTTTTAATATTTTTTAAGTTTATAGAAAACATTGGTTAACTATACTAATTGTCAACAATAGAGTTTTTAATTTCTCCACAAAATACTCGTTGAATTTTATTTCTTTTACAAACAAATAATTGCTAACATTATATGCTGTAAAAAATTGTTTAATATACTGTTCACTTTAAAAAATTGGTTATTTTAATCCACATTTTCCACAACCCTTAAAATAGATGACCAAACATTTTCTAATCACGTAGTTCTATTTTTTATGTGTTTTTATTTTGTATTTGTATTTTGTCCCAATCTATAAATACAAACTTTCAATACATGTAGTAGCATAAACATAAAACAACTTCAATTTTATTTCAAATTTATCGAAAAACTATAATATATCGAAAATAGCAAAAACAAATAAAATAAATTACAACAACCATAACACTATTAATTTATATTAAATTAATTTCGATTTTACTTCTTTTATAATTTTAATTTCGTGTAAATATCGTATATATATATATATATATATATATATATATATATATATATATATATATATATATATATATATATATATATATATATATATATATATAAATATATATACATATATATATATATATATATATATGTATATATATATATATATATATATATATATATATATATATATATACATATATATATATATATATATATATATATATATATATATATATATTTATATATATATATATATATATATATATATATATATATATATATATATATATATATATATATATATATATTTATATATATATATATATATATATATATATATATATATATATATATATATATATATATATATATATAAGACAACTTGCAATAAAATTTTATAAGAAAAAGTAACGATGATACGAAAGAAAACTAAATTTCCTTTTAATGTGTCTTTGGTAGGAAACACTATATCGAGAAAAACCCTATATTATAACATATAAGTGCAATATAAAATAGTACTGCATATATAGTTTAGTAAGTCATATATATATATATATATATATATATATATATATATATATATATATATATATATATATATATATATATATATATATATATATATATATATATATATATATATATATATATATATATATATATATATATATATATATATATATATTTATATATATATATATATATATATATATATATATAAATATATATATATATATATATATATATATATATATATATATATATATATATATATATATATATAAAATGTATATGGGTATAGTAAAAAAAACTACTGTGTGCCTTACAGTTTTGGCTCATTTCTATGTTTAAAGAAAATGGTTTTTGTATCGTTCGGAAAAATCTTATATATTTTTAATTAATTGGAAAAATACTGATACCGTGTGTTTATATGTATATACGTGTTTGTGTATTTAATTATTTAAGTTTTAATAAATGATTATTTAGATAAATTATTGGTGTTCGGTTCAATTAATTTTATTGTTAGTATAGTTTTTGTTTTTGTAGAAAACTGTAATTTATAGAACCATTATGTAATGTAAAATGTCGCATGTTGTTAAAATTTAATTACATTGTGTTTGCGATTATGTCAAATCAACCGATTTTAATTTATAAAATGGTTGGAATTAATTACCGACCAATTTCAATACTAAAATCACTAAACTAATTACTGAAATAGAATCGTGACAAAAAAAGTCTAAATGACGTTGACTGTTTTTACCAAAACAAAAATGTGATTAAAATTTGGTTATATTTACAAAGGTTGTAAACAATTTTTCTTTGCAAATAATTATGAGTAATCTTCTTCTACAAGTATAATGGAACTCGAGTTAATTGTTTGTCCATTTATTTTTGGTTTTAAAGTTATTCCCTAAGTTAGCGAAACCTAAATACCTTTGTTGCACGAATTTCCGGTATAATTATCATAAGAAAATTGCTGATTACAAATTTACATATACATACATATATAGAAACTTTTGTTACATTTAACTTTAGTTTTAGTTTGGAATTATAAGAATTAAGATTGAAATACAATTTATTTTTTTAGTAGCTCCGCATTAAAAATCGTATCTGGCGCTCAAGCAGGGATTAGCCATATCATAGTTTATAAAAACTCGTTCAAGTAGTGAAAATGAATTAGTAAATCAAAGTGCTGTTTATAATCACAGGTACATAAATAGCACGAGAACTCCAAACCAGAAATTACGGCTTATTCCAATAAAACTACATAGAAGACACACTGACGGCTAATCCCAAAAGTATCCATCCGCTTTTTTTCAAGCCTTTAGGAAAAAACAGGAAAAATGTCTCAAAAGAAAAAATGTCGCAAATTTAACAGTTGATCAAATAAAATCAATGCTCAAATTGAATTTTCCAGGAAAATCGAACAGAGATTTCGAACAGAGAGAGCTCGAGAAATCCGTAATCCACAAAACTGAAACACTAACATTACCGTGAACTGACCAAGATCTTACCGAAATAAGTAGACTCCTAGATTGCGTCAAGGAGCTCCAGACCTTAGATGGCAATCTCACTCGGTATATATCGTGGATCCATACTATAGAAAATATCTGGAAGGATTACAAAATCGTACGCAACAAACCGATATTCAGAGAAATACTTCAAAGTATTAGGCAACAAATCAGTGGTAATGCCGATGCTGCTTTGATATGCTACAATATCTTTACTGACGATTGGGCTTCTATCAAAAAATGCTTGTCTTGCCACTATGCGGACAAAAAGGATTTCAGGGCATGAGAACACCAACTTCGTAGTATCGCACAAATAAATATGAGGTTATACGAACTCTATGCGAATATTAACCACCAATTTTCGCTGATCATTAACAAAATAAAAACTGAAGAATATTCTCTCGATACCATAAAAGTTTTAATAGAAATATACCGAAACCTGGGTATACACGTTTGTATTCGAAGATTAAATGGCAAACTATCTAAAATGATAATCATTCAAAGGCCGCAGACGCTACTAGAGGCATATGCTTTGTGCCTGGAGTTACAAAACTTAAACTTTAGAAATATGGTAATACACAAAATAAATTTTAATAATCCAGTAATAGCTCCAATAAACCAACTAATTCCTACATACCAACAAAACCTGCAAAGAAGGCCTACGTAAACTCCAACATCGCAACACAATATGACCACGCCACAACAAAATACAGCTTATAACATATAACATCAAAATAAAGCCACCCATCGACCAGTTGAACCAAAATCACCAACACGTCATCTATTAACACAAGGCAGATTAACTAAATAAATCGTCCAGTAAACGCTTACTATCAAACAGCATTTAAACGAGAAGCTTTGTGATCAGAACGAGCCAGGAAAAAATCAGAGGGTTTATCACCTTAAGAATGTCGATGAAGAGAAACAACTATACAATCAATTAATCATTGAGAATTCGGACAACAATGTATCCGAAGAGGAAGAGGAAGAACACAACTCCCAATTAAATTTTATGATGATAGCCTCTTGAGCGTATCATACTTAGAATAGAAAATGAGAGGAAACGATATTCTCAAATTCTTTATAGCACAGGAGTTAATAAAAACTTCGTCAATCCAGAATTAGCAGTAAACCCGATTCTTGAAAAAGTACAATTCAACATCAGTTTTTTACAATAAGTTAAGACAATTTTTCTCTCCAGAGTAGAAGCAAAAAGCGAAATGGGATGTAACCTTTAAAAAAGCTCCTATATAGATACAACCTAACCACTAAAACAAATTGAGAAAGTTAACAGGGGAATTAATGGCGGAATCAGTTCAAACAACTATTGTTTAAAATAAAATATGACCAACGTCAAGAGAAGTAATAGAAATTATTATGATTCGAAAGCCACCAAAAAATTGAAAACCTTTCAAACCGATTGCACTATATTTTTTGTTCTATAAACGCTTCTTATAAGACTGCTGCTCAACAAACTTAAGTTCATAAAAGAAAATTGATCCTCCACAAAATTAATTCGGGTTTCAAGAATAGCATTCTGTAATAAAACAAACCTACAAAGTAAGACATAATACAAAATGCACTTCAGAATACAAATATTAAACCATCATCCTTTATTTAACTCAAGCTTTCAAGAAGAACCAAGAACTGGAGCTTAATCTGCATTGTTATTCTCTTTGATAGGTCTACTAGATTCTAAAATCATGTAACGCAGATCGATGTTTTCAAGTATAACATAAACGATATTAAAGAAAGTTTGCGTTCCAAAATATTAATTTAGTGAGTGACTGGATAAAAACATTTCATACATTAAACAAAATCAGCTCACACAAACTTTACAAGTAAATATTTACTAATGATTACTATATAATTGCCTAAATTTTTTGGGAATAGTTTTAAGTGCACACCCTCTCCACATACGTTTATGGTATACCACCAAAGTGTTTTCAAAAATGCATAGCATAATTAATTACAACTATTCAAAATTTAACATAACAAAAAATATTTCTAATGAAGTGCTCGTATAATAAATCATACATAGTTTTTACAAAATTAGGGAAACAAAAAATGTTCACATTATGTGATAATAATTACACTTTTAAACTTAATTACAAATTTAATTTTTTGTTTTAATTAAAAAAATGTATATAGTCAAATATTATTTATGGAATAACAGAAGAGTATATAAAACAACACATAGAACAATGTTTTATTGATACAAAGCTTATTACATTATATGCTCAACCAAAATGCATATTTGTGTGGTTTATAACAAGGTATTATTATTATTATTTATTGCAGTACATATGTACTAAACATTTTATATGATAGTTTTACATATATTTATTATTTTTATAACAAAACCAGTAGATAATATAATATTTTATGTATAGTATGTGGTCCATTTGTCTGCCTATATAACAGTAGAAGTTATATAATTTAGTGTGTATTTGTTATAAGCTATTTTTTTTTTAAATAATTTATTACATTAAACTAAAAATAAATAATTTTATTTTACTTTGTTTTTAATAATATTAAATTATGTAGGTAAATATATAAACACACTCAGATATATATATATATATATATATATATATATATATATATATATATATATATATATATATATATATATATATATATATATATATATATATATATATATATATATATATATATATATATATATATATATATATATATATATATATTTGTGTTTTTTTTTTGGAAAACTAGTAGTTAACTGCTTTTTTAACGATTTTGGGTTTTGAGATAACAATTAAAATTCACTCCGTTTCCCCAAAAAAATTATATAAAAATTGAATAATGCTACAAAAGAAACAATATTTTCCAAAATAAAATGATACTCGTAAGTGTAGATACTACTTTGTTTTTGAATTTGCGCCAATCCAATTTATTTTTTAATGAACTAGTTGTAGTAAGTTACATGGCTTCTATAAAGCAAAAAAAACAATTTTTCAAAATATTTCATTTCATAAAATATGAATAACTTCAGTTATTCATATCTTGTTATGTATTATGAAATAAAAAATCGTTTTAATGATTTGCCATTTTTAAGTGTTATAGTTACCAATTTATTTAAATACGTATTTTGTTCATTTTATTTTTTATTACTATAGTATAATTTTGGATGAAATGATCCAAATATCATAACATGAACCATCTTGGATTAGATCTTATATACTTTAAAGGGAAATGCAAACCGTTAACAAAATAAGTGACAAGCAAAAAACCGATATTGAGAGCCATATTAAATTATTCGCGGTGTACGAGTCGAATTATGCCAGGATATACATACATACCGTGAAGTTAGATACGGATGAGCGCATGTTTGTCATTCCAATAACCGAACATCAAATTCAAAAAACTAACTAGATAAATCGTCAGCTTACTTCTTTTTTGTTCTATCTCACTTTTTTTTATTGATTTTGGGGTTTTATCGTTTTTTGAGGTTTTGAAAGTAGCTTTTTCGATTGCGCTAGTCGGGGTAGCTCTATGCCTTTCACACTTCCTGAGGTATTTAGTTTATTTTTGTTCTATTTACACAGAGAGTAAATAGAACAAAAATAAAAGAGTTAAAGAACAGAAATAAAGATAAAAGAGTACGTTCCTTCTTGTATGTTCTATAATATAGTGACAGTTTTTTGTTCTATGTCCATTTGTTTATTTAAAAAATAATAGAAAACTAATTTTACTTCTGTCTTAGTCAATTTAGTGAAATACGTTTTACTGATAATTCCTTATTGTTCCATATCATATATTTTATCTTAATTCTTTAATGTTCTATTACAACATAGAACAAAAAAACAATAATATTATAATTTTTCTATTTTGGGCAATTTCTACTAATCAACGAAGCCACCTAGTGTTACAATCCTCAAAATACTTTTACCTAGCCCAAAAGCAAAAGTTCAGCTTTGATTACAACTATAAGATTGGTATTTATAATTTTAAATTAACACATTCCAAATCTATAGTTGATGATTTAGTGTTATCACTTAATGAATGAAGAGATAATTTTAGTTCTATTAATTTAAATGCACTTTTCTGCTGGGTTTTTTTCTATTCAGTTGAACGTATGCTTGCATTCATTTTCCAATTTGTTGTCCAAATGAGACGCAGCAAAATAAAAAATAATTTATCAAAGACGCCATGTTCGTTTTCTGTCATTGTGTTAGTTGAATGTTTGCGATTTATCGCTATGGAGTCATATTCGATTGAACACCATATTAAAATTATTCAAGAGCACTATACTACGCAATACTACGCGATACCATGCCAATGATAACGGACTATTTTTTGCCCCAGCTTGATGGAATCGAAAAAACAACATCATTGGCGAGATTTTGACCATCGGATCGACGTTTGTAAATCCAGCCGTGGAAAACATTTGAGTGAAATCATTTTTCGCATATAAATGCGGATATTTGAGTAGACATGGTTGGTTGATATACTTTTGATTTGAAATTTATTATGTAAAATTTTGCCAGTTTGGTTTTATCTAAAACAGACTTAAGCTTAGATACCAAAGCATCAAGAGCGCACCTTCTAAAGTAAAGATTTAAGATATTAGTGAAATTTAAAGTATCCTATGTCACTGAAAATTTTAATGTCTGGGGATTTGACCATTTTTAAATTAAAAGAAGGTAGAAAATTAGGTTTTTAAATCCAACGTGTCTCAAGCTAAGAGACGAAGTTGAGAGATTAGTCAAAAAAGCGGAAATTAACGTCCGGGATTTCGAGGACCAAAAACTGACTCGTTCGAGGACCAGAAACGCAAACCTTATCCCACGATTGGCGAGAGGTGATAGATAACCCGCAAAATGAGACACGGATTGAAAAACTGTAATATTTAAAACAACAAATTGCAACAAAAACAATCGTGCGCAGTGATATAAAGACCGAATCGATACAGGATTGGAGATGCTTTTATGTCAGGTGCCAAGAAGATTTCCATTAGCAAAGTAGACGAAGGTGAATAGGAAGGTAATCAAAATGATAATATCAGGAGCTATTGAGCAATCGAGCATTTCTTGAATCTCAATAGTAGTACTGCGGTGGAAAAAAAAGCTAGCATTCTTTTATGGAAAACTCAACACCATAACGAAAAAGGATATAGTTAACCTTTACTGAGGATCGGTGACACATTCGATCTATACTAGCAGCAGTGCGAATATTCTCAACACTTTATTTACAGAGTGAATATTGGCACATAGTGGAAGTTGCAGATGAGGATAAAGAATGTACATCATTCCTTGTAGGCAATGGGTTATTGAAATTTAATGTCATGCGTTTTAGCTTATGTAACGCGCCTGCGACTTTCGAACAATCAATTTGGCATTCTCAGTTAAGAGGTTGTACTGGCAGACGTGCTTAGTGTAATCTGAATGACTAAACAGTAATGTGCAAAAATTTTGATGAGCGTTTGTGGAATTTGGCGGAAGTATTCGAAAGAATCTAATCAACTGAGTTATAGTAAAGTCTAAAGAAGTCTAAATTGTTCAGAAGTTAGAAGTCTACATGACTAACAACACATGGAATACACGCGGATAAGGACATTCCAGCGGTAAAGGACTGACCCATACCACAGAATTTCGCACGAAATATATAGATTATAGGAAGTGTTTGTCACAGCGTTAAACATTTCCCTAAATATCTTTATGGTTAATCATTCCATTTAAGAACGGATCAAGGTGCCTTTAGGTTGTTATTGCAGTTTATAAACCTGGAAAACAAGTAACGTGTTGGATCAAACGACTGCAAAACTATACGATTTTAAGATTGAATTTTGTATACGAGAGCCCTACATGGAAACACCCATGTCTTATCAACACGAGCATGCAGGTATAGAATACAAGCGTTACAACGAAGTCGAAGACAAAGAATTAGTTGCATTCGTTAATGGAGGTATTAGTGGCAACCACCAAGAAATCAATAAACCACTAGCCAAAGTACGAGAGATTTTACTGGTCGGGATATTGGCAGTCAGTAGTCGAGTGGTGTCAAAACTGTAACCAATGTACTGTGGTTAAAGGCTCCATTTGAAAAGGTAGTGGTACAATGCGGCAGTATTACGTTGAGGAACCAAGGTTCTGCAAAAGGTTCTGTAGTAATGGATTACTTAATACAAAATCAGGATATAAAAACTGTCATGAATGCTGTGATGAACAATTGAATCAGTCAATATGGGGTACAAGTGGAGGTGCATTTGGATCATAGACGGAGTTTCAGGTGAATTTCCTCTCTCACTTGGAGGAATATATGGCGAAGATTGTAGAAACAAGTCAAACGGAGTTTCAAAAGTCAGGGTTCTTGAAGTTTGAAATGATGCTAATTTCAGCATTATTATTTGCTGAATGGTCATTACTATACAGATAAACTTTTTAAACGATCATTAAAGATAAGTATATATATAAAATTTATTTAGCAAAATTTTTAAATTAGATTTTAAACTATTAAATAAACATAAAAAAGTAGTCCAATGTAGGTAGTCTCGTAAGTTACGATTTACTTTTGTTGGTGTTCGCTCTTTTAATAATAAAATTTTATGCAACCTATTTTTCGTATTATTACTGTTTATTTTTTAAATAACAATAATTTTTAAATAAATTAACTATTAATACTATTGTTTTTATATGTACAGGTAAAACAAAATGCTGCCCACTGCTATCACATACCGGAGTATTATACTATCGATACATATATATATATATTGTTGGCCAAACGAAAAATTGTTGAAAATCATTAAAAATACAAAATCAAAGTGGTGGTGCGAGAGTATAAGTAGTAAACCAAACGAATTTTCCAATTTTATTTTTTTAGTATTTTTAGTATTGTACGTGACCAACATACAAGTGAATTAAAAATAAAGTTTTATGTTGTACACATATTTTTATTTTTATTTTTGTATGTTGGGTGTGCCTTGGTATATTTTTTGTGTTTTTAATATCGAAAATATATACTGAATTATGGTTTCCATCCAGTCAATATTGAACAAGATTATACCAATAATTCCAGCATAATTTTATGTTAATTAGAAGACCAAATAGACATAAATATTAAAATATACTGAAAATAGGTATATATGGATGTATGTATTTATATTCAGGCCTGACGATAGTAATTTTACAAAATAGTTTACATGCTCCAGCCGATACAAATTATTTTTAATAAAATAAAATCAAAAACGAAATTAAATACCGATTTTGTATTGCATTTGATTGAAATTAAACAACAAATCTGTAATGAATCCAGCCGGGAGAAAAGCGTATTTTATACATAATACCCAATTTAATATTTTGTTTTTGTTTTTACTTTCCGTTGATTACCCTAAAGGCTTAAAACAAAACTTTTATTTCGATCTATAATTCCAGTACAAACTTAATTTAATATAAACAAAGTTAAAAGAAAATCTGTTTTGATTGCTTGCCGCTGTTGTTTAATGAAAATATGTTCGCTTTGTCCAAAAGAGAAAAAACAAAGTTCAAGAAACTAATGCAAAACACAAAGAAAAGTCTAACGGCGAACACAACAATATGAAAAAATAACCAGGAAAATTATTAATTAATCTGCTGTGTAGTATATTCACAGTATTTATTATAATGATTTTAATCTTTGGTGAAAAACAAAATTTTGTGCGCTTAATTTACTTAGAACCTTTTTTTGTTTATTATGTAAAGGGAAAATAGGGCCTTTTTGTTTTTTTATATTACGTTTTATTTATATAAACAGTTTCTTCCCGCATCTATAAGCTTAAATTAAATCACATAAAAGTATGAGCAATAATCGTATATAAATTGAAAGGTATGCTTACCAGTTTTCAAGACACTAAAATTAAATTATCATTTAAAATTAAATTATCATAAAAATTAAAAAAAAGTTTAATAAAATGGCGGTGACGTTTAAGTCTATTGAAAAATTGAAAGGCTGCGAGAATTATGGGACATGGAAAATTGCTGCTTATCATGTATAGAAGAAGTTCCGGTGAGAAACATGCTGGAGAATAAAAATCAAAGGCAACGATTATTTTGTTAGTGGAAATTATGATTTTTTCGCACTTTCCACCAAGCAAGTACGGCTAAAAAAAAATAAGACAATTTAAAATGAGTTGCTGGTTGAGGCAAAAGTGAATGCTGGACTATACGTTCAGAGATCCACAGTCAAGTGGAGCTGGTTTAATGGTCAAAGCTACAGATTCACAAAAATTATGACATCTTTGTTTAACACAAGAAGGTCACGACAGTTTGTTGAAAATGTGGAATGGTTTTGCCGATTCGATAAATTTTGTCTGTGGTCAAAAAGACAAGTGTAAAAATTTAATTTTTACTAATAAGTGAAAATTAATGGGAAATTTGAAATATTTCCAGCTTTGTTAATATGCTCAAAACTGATAGGAAACAAGTAATTTCTTAACTACACATACAATTTCATCGTTAGAAACGGCATACTTCCTTGAAACTCTTGTAAATAATAGAAAGCGCAAAATACTACATATGAAATACTGCTATACTAATAACGGTAACAGCTGCACCGTGACTGATTTCCATGACAACAGGCACATTATTGATTAATAGGTGCACCATTTCCGATTTTGATTTAAAAACCAGATTAAATCACGTCCAGTAAACGACCTTTACCACGTCTTAAGAGCCTTCAACGAACGTTTGTCACACAATTAGGCCACTGGCGCAAAAGGTACACATTTAATAGTTAATTTAGGTTAACGGCAAGTATCAAAGACGGGACTAATGCTTGCGGTATGCAAGTATCTGAACCGTTACTATACGACTGGCTCCTTTAACGACAGTGAATTGATTAACTAGCCGAAGTTTTGTCTGTTGCTGATAATATTATTTTTATCAAAAATTAAATTTTGTTTTGGAATTATGGTAACTTGCATGAATCTCAAAATTGCAATATAGCAAAAATATTTATAAAAAATTTATTAAATCAAAAACATTACGAACAACAAAAAGCAACAATTTATGAAATTTTTCATCTTTTGTAGGTATACAGATTTTCTTCAGTTGTTTATTGAATATTATACATTTTTCACAAGTGTTTTGTATTTTCAATGAAAGGCAAGAATATTGAAAATTCTTTTAACTTTATATTTTCCTCCCTGTTTTCATTAAAATAATATATACAATCGCTTTTTTTTAATTTTTGGTTTGTTGTTATTACATCGAAAATTAACAATAATGTAACAAAAGAAAGTACCATGATGGTACAAAGGCAAAATTCATTAAGAAGCCAATTTCTATAAAATGCAAAGATGATTTTATGTTTTTGGAGCTTTTTTTTTAATTAAAGATTTTTAAAAACTACAAAAGTCTTTTATTTATAATATTTAAAGCAAAAAGGTTTTGTAATTATCATTAAGAGTTTCAAGAATAATAAGTAAAACTATATTGTGATAAAATTTAAGTTTTTAGAAGAATAGTTAAGAACTATGGTGATCAACTTGAAATAAAAAGCAGTTGCTTTAAAATAATCAAAGTAACCAAATAATATCAAAGGGCTCTTTCATGTCGTGATTTTAAATTGAACCAAACCAAAAATGCGCCCAGACGAACCCAACAGCTGGAAACAGAAGTTTCAAAAATAACTAAAGAATTAGATAGAAGTATAAAAAAGCATGTAGTCATGAAAGGAGTTTTCAGAGCACTGAAAGGTTTTGAAAGGTATTTTAAAAGAATCTTACTAACCATCGGCGACAAAAACGGAATTGTGCAATGTTGATCGATTGTCTATCAAAAATAGTGTTTACCCTCATTATAACGTGGGTGATTGGGGGACAAAGTAACAGGTATAGTAGCCATCCAAAGCAACAATGAAAGCTATGGTCATATAATCAAAGTGGAAAATATCAAATAATATGTAGAGCTTTTAGCACATCTTATCTCAAAAAACGCTTGTACGAGATACATTATATAGTGAAATTGAAGGAAATTTAAACAAGGCATAACTAATGCACTACCAAAGGACCATAATTGAATGTTTACTAAGCTCATATAACTATATAAAGTCTAGTATAAAATACGACCAAAACGAATGAATTCTCCGACTACCACTGATTTCGAACGTTCATTTTAATGTTCTGTGTGTGTGTAAATAAATTAAATACTAATCCATTATTATCGTATTAAAGTCGCGTTACAATATCGATTTTAAATTCTATGGTGTAAACCCCAGATAAGTCACTTTTTTGTTGTTTTATTATTATTTTAAATGACAAAATAAATTTGTCAACCAGATCCTTTGTAATTTATCTTCCATTAAATACATGTTTCACACGAAATTACTTTGTTTTTACAACCAAAAAGAAAATAAAATACCGCCATTACCACCAAAAAAATATGTATAAAATTACGAGCAAAAAACAAACAGGCTTCAACTTCCTTTTTACCTTGATATCATTTAAAACGGAATGTCTTGTTTCCCAAGTGTTGTTGTTAAAATTTAAATATTATAATTTTCCTTTAATCCAATAGAAAATTTCATTATTTTTTTTATTATAATAAATTCGGATTTTTTTTTTTTTATTTGTTTTCCCTTTAGATTTTCGGTTTTAGATTCAGAATTGTGACAAAAGCTAAACACAAACAAAAAAAAAAATAAAAATAAAAAATAACGTGAACGGAAAAGAAAGGAAAAGTTTTATTTTTCATTTACAATTTTTTTTTGTGTATAGTGTGACAAATCTGTTACAAATCACCACTGTACATATGTAACACTGAAAAATAAATTTGAAAGTTAGAAAAACAATCGGAAAAGTTTATTTATTTTTATATATAAATAAAACGCGCAACAACTACAAAACATTTCACCTTTTTTAACTGTTTTCATTTCGATATTTTTCAGGATAATTTGTACTTCCAGTTTACGTTTTTCTTTTTTTGTTTTGTTTTGTTATGACATTTATAAAAAAAAAACTTTTCCAACTTTTCGACACTACATCATTCATACATATAATATGTGCGAATAAAATATGCCTTTATATTGTGTGTATCTGGTACGAGTAACATATAACAGAAAATAAAGTGTATACATTTCCGCTTGAGTGACACAAATCAAATTAACTCAACAAGATAAATTTGAATTTAGAAAAGATGATCAACTAAGTTATGTGTGATATGCGAATATGCTACTGGGTCTTGCGTGTTTATTTGTATATATACTGATATTTTGAAATCGAGCATATAATGAGGATTTAAATTTAGTATTAGGCTGCTAGTTTTATTTATGAGTTTTGCGTTTTTTTTTATTTTGTATACAGTATGGGAAAATATACCTTATGTATGTACCTTATAAAAGTACAAAAAATTTTGATTTTATTTTGGAACACAAAAGCATTTTAAATTATATAGAGTTTAAAATTAAGCTGTGAACTACTATCGTTTTGCATTAATGTTTGCATCTTGATCAACATATTTAATTATAAATTATAAACTTTAAATTTGAATTACAAAAATCATTTTTACGTAAAATAATTGCCATGGTCGTGCTCTGGCTCGGTAAAGTTTTAATTTTATTCGTTGATTATTGACAACTTTGATTTTTTTATAGACTTTTTGTAACTAAAAAAGCTTTTGAAGAATCTCTTTTATGTAATTGTTTTTTTTTTTGGTAAAATCGCAACCAAAAGTATAAAGAATAAAGAAAATTTCTGGTTTCTATAATCTTCAAAATTTCTTTTTGTTTACATCAAATGCATAAGATCTTATTCCATTATTACCTATATTGTATATGTTAGATTTAAATAGAAATGTTTGATATACCTCTTTCGAAAGCCAAGTTGGTAAAAAACATGGTAAATAAAACAAAATAATCATCAAAAATAACTCAATGCAGAAAATTAACAAAATATCAGTCAGTTACTGAAATTAGCTTTAGTACTCTTCTAAAAATCTAAAAAACTTTACTTGTTACAAAAGCTTAGAAAAAATTACATTTTTGAATGAAAGAAATATAATTAACATAACGTAGATAGGTTTTTGATTATCTTAAATAGAACACAAATTCATGGTAATAGTTCATTTGACTTTATACTCAACGCAGATGAAGATAATAAGATAAAGTTTATATATATATATATATATATATATATATATATATATATTTATATATATTTATATATATATATATATATATATATATATATATATATATATATATATATATATATATATATATATATATATATATCATATATAAATATATATCATATTTCATATATAAATATATATATATATATATATATATATATATATATATATATATATATATATATATATATATATATATATATATATATATATATATATATATATATATATATATAATTACGAAAATTATAATTACTGTCACATTCATAAAACCCAAAAACTCATATTACATTCATTTAATGTAAAATGTATATATTTTGAAAATTAATAAGGAAATGTCATGAAACAATCACATAATGAACTCAAAATACCTAATTATAAATGGTATAAAGTTGAATTTTTCATTTTAAATTTAATAACGTTGACAACCTGTTACGCATCATAACAACAATCAAAATCAAATCAAAATCACAGTGACGAATTTTATAACAAGCTGACATGCGGTATTAAAAATGTTTCTCATAAACAAATAGATATCCTGTTTCGTATTTACTCCCTTACAGATAAAACAAAATTGTGCCGTTGGTCTATATAATACTGCAAAGTATTTGTATCTTTGACATCAATATTTAATAATCCAAAAAGGTAACAGTATAATTGGAAAGCTTAATTGGATTTTTTAAAAACTACTTTACGATGTGAAATATTCAGTTTTAAGTAAACAATTGACAACCGACTATAGTAATATTTTAAGAATTAGAATATAGCATAAAATCCAATTTAAAATATGTTTAGAATACAAATTAGAACGTGCAATTTGGTATAATGGATTTACGATTTATATATACAAAAAATAAGAATATGGAGCTTAAAAATACATAAAAAAAACATGATGCTAAAAGTTTTTCAAATCAGGATTAAGATTAAGTATTCAATAGTTTAGTACATTTAATCCTGAATGATAAATCGAAATGTTTTTTTATCTATATTGTGGAAGTGCTAATTAATTTAGTAGTTATTAGAAATAATTTTTTTTATATTTGATCGAACCTTTGTTTTCAGCAGATCGATTTTAAACAATTAAACAAAGAGTAACCACGTTACAACCAACAAACTGTTTTTTTTATACTACCAAAAGGTGATACAACCTTAAATGATTTAAAACCAATAAAATCGATTTAAAACATATTTGTTGTTTTGAACTATTATCGAGCATAAAACCGTGGTCTACTCAGTGTAGACAATGCCAACTATATGGACTTGATACAAAAAACTGTCGTATGCATTAAAGAAGATTATGTGGAGGTAAACTAGATAATTGTTATTCCACTACATTTAATACCCCGAAGAAATTTATGCAATATTAATGCAATGCAAAATTTAACTTCTAAAATATATGTTGCACGTGATACAGCTGTGCCTAAAACATACGAACATATAAACATAACTAAATAATTGTAATATTGTCGCCATCTCTTATATCGCTAATTATAGAGCCAAAAATAATTACAGACGACAGTCGCAACGAACTCGAAATCTGCTTATTAAAACAAACCTTCCTATATAAATAAATTTTGAAGCAAATAATCTTGTCAAGGCTACAAAAAATCCTAACAGTTTATTTTATATTACCCAATGAGAAATTCGGCCTTAGGCCTGCCCATTCTCTAATCACTAAGCAAAACTTCTAATAAGAATTATTTAGAATAGTTTGCAAAATAGAATATCTGCCAGAATTGTTTTACTGAACGTAGAAAAAGCTTTCAACTGCGTGATTGTCTGATCCACAAATTATTCCTATTGAGTACTTCTACGTTTATAGTTTAGCTACTATAAAGGACTATCAAGCAGTAGAACTTATGCAGTGAAAATAATGCGTAAATTCTTCAACAAAAAGTTCCTGGAAAGCGACATAACAATGCTAAACGCCATTTTTACTAATTATAGAGGATCACACTAAATATTGAGAAAATTTATCTTGCATTTTTCTTTAGGTGCAGAAAACTTACTTCTCAGCTGAATTTAAAATTTGATACAAATCAATCTCATTGATTTTTAAGAAGACCAATTAGCCTTGGGTGCCTAATACTTTTTTTTTAAATTATGTTTGATCGAAAAAGTAAATGCACTTTTTAGATGTGAATCGTTATGTCACAATGTGGAAGAAATGGAGTGTGAAGTTTCGAGAGTTATAAAAAATTGCAGTTTGGATGGTTAATAATGCCTACAGAAAGATTCAAACTCTCCAACAGCTTAAAGCTCAATCTACTGCAGTAGATGGTTTAACCAATAATTTAATTATACAACTTTAAAAAACAGTGCTTTATCGGACAGATACCGGTTTTAAAAATAAAAATAATAACCAAAAATCCGAAAAACAACTAACTTTCTTTAGAGTACCACGAAAGATGTCTTACCATCAATTCTCTACATAACCTCTCTGTACACGGTAGACATATAAAACTAATTTTCCAAAAATGTACCCTTTGTCAATAATCAATATGCTGATGATACTAAAATCTACTTTTTGTTTGTCTGAGAACAGAACTGTTTTTAAGCCGAAAAACAGATAGAAGTAACCATAAAGAATAACAAAGAAATGTATACCCCTTACGGAATACTAAGAAAGGTTTTCTAGAAAAATTTGAGTCTAAATGTTAAAAATCCTTCAAACTCTTTATAATTACTTTAAATTAATTAGAATATCACAGCTGAGAGTGTAAGCCAAAATATTATGGAAAAAAGATTATGGAAAAAGAATTAATTTGTGAATATATTAAAAACTATTAATTAAATAGTGCTTGATTACTAAACCACAGCTAAGTTAAACTCACTGTTAAAAACTAAACTATCATCCATGAACTGTTTCGAGAATGTCAAGTTTTATATTTGAAATTACCAGCCCACAAAAATGTTAAATATTTCATCCATTCGAATCCACAGGAAATCAATATTATGCTAATTTTAATCAATTTTCATTAACGATCTCACACATAAACCCAACACCGAAACATTTTTTTGGGAAATAATTATTTAATTAACTTACCAAAATTAAGTTTTTTTATTCGGTTCATATTTAATTTTTTGTGAATTTTAAAGGCATTATTTTTCCAATAACAACAACAGCACACATAACATGCAAATTTTAATTACATTAAAGTATGTTCCCACTAATTAAAATCGTTTTGTAACCTCACAGAAAAACTCAATTTTTAGTTTATAAAAAATTTCGTTTTTACATTTTTGGAAAACCAAAATGGAAAATTAATTAAAATGTATAAATTAATTCTGTAAATTTGTGTATGTATGTATTTTGTATCATACATGTAAGTAGACTAAAATACAAAGATTATAATAATTAATCAAAGGCCAAGGGATGTATTAAGCAACATAACCTCTAGAGGAAATGTATATATCCATAACATATGTAAATATAATCAAAATAATTGAAATTTGTTCCTTCTTCTTTATTTAGAAGCATATATGT
>OY744477.1:160291203-160315824 GCA_963556175.1 Tipula confusa | reverse complement strand
ACGAACACAATTATTTGCGCATCAATACTTGTATATATAATCTAACAGTACATCATGTTACATTTTATTTGCCAACCAAAATTCTACTGCGTAATAAAAAAAAAATGTTTAGCTATATAGTTAAACCGGCTATATATCATGAAACAATTTATGTTCGCATTTTAAATTACGTCTTAGCTTTTAACCAAAATCACACAATGCACAAATTTTTAATCTAAACTAAATTTACGAATTATCACAAAATCAAATTAAAATGAAGTGACTTACCAACAAACACACCATAATTAATACACCGCCATCGTGAAATTATTTAATTTAATTATACAAATATTTTAGTCCAATTTGTAATCACGTGCGTCCATTATCACTTTAAATTTTTCACTATCACTCCACTACATATTATCACTACACATATTAAAATCTAAACATCGACTGATCATCTATTGCCAATCGTGTTGTTGGCCAATATTGAAAATGCAAAGTTGATGTTGCTCGGTAATTTGTCGTAGTTTACCGTATCCATGAACAATAAAAGTATGCTAAACACAGATGCATTTTCCAAAAATTTGGTGGTAGTTAATTCTTTTGTTAATTGAAAAAAAAAACATTATTTTGCAATGCAGGGCTAAGCAAACTATGTACATTGATACACTTATAATTAAAATTGAGTAGCATTGCAACGATATAGAAATTGTAGATAGCCCTGACACCAACTCTTATAAAAAACCTGTTGTACCATACTTTTTCCAAATTTTGTGTAAACGATTTATATTTTATTATTAGGTATATGCGTTTATTTAGGTCAAGGGCGCGTACTTTTTGCTACCGTGGTCGAACCATATGATTTTGAAATAATATTGGTACTTGGCAAAATAGAAAATTGTTTAAAGTGTTTTGATTTTGATTTCGTATCGATGACAGGGTGTCTCTAAAGTTTGGTAACATGGTGCAAAATTTAGAACGGTTACTTGGTTGTATATAACATATTTTACGTTAAGATGTTGTTTTTTATCCAATCGTATAATACCTTAGACATACAATCACTGTTTAAGTTACTGAACTGAACTGAACGGTATATTCCATGTAACTTTATGATGACTATACCCAAATATTAAATAGCCGATATAAATTCGTCGCAATAAATCGCTACTTTTGATGTGATATTGTTTAAATTTCAAAAACTTACAGTAGTTAAAAGCTTGGATTTGGATGGTCGATCGAAGTCGAAACATTCACAAACAAATGTGACATAACAGAGGTGGTACAAGGTATAGTATAGTGAGTAATGTACAACATAAACATTTGGAAAGTATATTAGGATCATTTAATAATAACCGCATAATGAGATCCGAACCCATAAAACTATTATAAAAAGATGAATTTAATTTTTACAGGATGCAAAATTTTATCTTTTTGTAGCAAAAAATATAAAACGATTACAATACATGTATACCATTAGTTTAATATATAAACTATTTTTTGGTCATCCACACAAATGTCACACAAAACCAAATGTCATTGTAATTTTTGTTTTTATTTCAATTTTAACAAAATTGATTTCAAGATCAACTTCTTCTTCAAAATTCGTTGATTGTAAATCAGCTATTAGTCACACTTTTTGGCGCAAGAATATCCCTTCTCAAAACTTTTTATCTTCACAGAGCAAATTTGCGTTCTCTAATTTTCACTTTCCTATGAACTAGCTGACGTAAAATTGCAACATATCAAGGAATGAACGTATAATAGAGCTTATTAGCAAGCTTTGGAAGGTAAAAAAATAAATTTTAGAATAGACTAAATCCCCCTAATTTTTTTTGTTTCGTTTTTAAATAACTCAGTGATATACTGTTTCCTACCAGTGTTTTAAACATTTTTGTGACTGTAAAGTTTTAAAAGCATGCGATGCAACCTTAGAACACGAAGTAATTTAAAAGTTAAATTATTCTAAAAATTTAGAAAAATTTAGGTTTGCCCTAAATTTAAATAGCCAAAATTATGTTATCTGTCCCAAATTTGTGTCATTCACAATTATACTATTTTAGATAATAACTTGTATTTGTGATCAGAAGTTATTTTGGTAATTAAATGATTACATCATCTTAATAATTAAATGATTACATCATCTTAACAACTTTGAATTTAATTATGTGCACAGTTCAAATGTATTCATAACAACCCCATTACCCCAAAACTTATTAAGCCAATATAAATTTTATATAAATTTTTTCTTATTTAATTCAAACAAAAACATGCAGAGATATTTTTTTGCCAAATATGCATTTGCCAACCATTATAGTATTATTTCGGAAATCTCATTTGTAAATGACGTTATAAAACACAATAAAATTATATCTATATATTCTTACAACTTTCCTCTATCCATGTGTAAGTATATATCCACAAGTATACGAAAGCACATTTATGCAGTTTCATCAAGTTTTATATGACTTTTCGAAATTTGCCCAATAAAAAACGTACACAATAAAAAAAAAAAATAAAAAATTTTATTTGCATCTTAAAGTTTATGAAAATGGCAGGATTTCATTAATTTGATTAGTATATGGAAATGACTTTTTTTTCTCCATGAACTTAATTTCTTTTTTAAAAATGTGTTTATGAGTTAAAGATAGCAATGTAAAAACAATTTTAGAAATTCGATAACACATACCATGGTTTTTATATATTCTAAATTCTAGACGGTATAATTTTCCAAAAATGATAAAAGATCTTAAACCCGTAATGCTACCTTTGTGCTATATAGCACTTTAATTACTTTGTTGCATACATATAGAATTAGAGTACAGCAACAGAAAAAAGTTTGTCATACAATGTCGTTTATCGATAGTTTTGAATAAAAAAAAAATAGCAACATAAAGAAATCAAGGTATAACTACCGTATACATATGAGGGTATTAAATATGCATTTATGCAAAAGATAAAGATTTTTTTTTTCTAAAATCTTATTATGTTTAACGAAGGAATCAGCGCTGCACGAATTTATTACCGCTAAGAGTTTATGCAAAACCATTATTTTTTATTAACTCACTGTAATCGTTTATCTTGCGCTATCAACAAAACTATGTTGCATTTTAATGGATGCTGTAGAAAATTTTCTTCTGAATTCATTGTATATATATAGTTATACATTTGTATAGTGTAAAATGGTGGAATGTATTTAACTTAACGATTTTCTTTCAACATATTTAACATCGATATGAATGGCAAATATCACTAAAATTTTATTATATTTTTTTACGAAGCTGTTAACGAAGTTAAATAAAATGCAATGATAAATTTAGCGTTCTGCGCTGAACTATTAAGTTATAAAACTTTTAAATTGTGTAGTTTTAATTGTGATACTCAAACAAACCCGTTTTCATTGTTGCTAATATGCGCTCTAAGTGAAATGTCAAAACTTATTATAGTTAGTTGCAGGTATTTCATGTTTTAAATAGTTTTATTCGAGAAGTGAAAATTGACCTGTTCCAAAAACCAGAAGTTATAAAACTTCTTTGCTTCTGATATACTTATTTGAAATAATACCACTCATCGTCAAATTTGACGTATCAGTGACGTCTGCTTATATATAAAAATTTAAGTTACATTGATGATTAAGAAAAGCTAAAACCCGATTAACAACCTTTACATCTGAGAGTTTGAA
This sequence comes from Tipula confusa, assembly GCA_963556175.1. Taxonomy (NCBI): domain Eukaryota; kingdom Metazoa; phylum Arthropoda; class Insecta; order Diptera; family Tipulidae; genus Tipula; species Tipula confusa. The sequence continues at coordinate 160,312,163 of OY744477.1, read as the reverse complement.
AACAGCAATGTTTTTAAAGTGATAACACCGTCAAGTTTCGAGAATAAAAAAATCAATCGTAGACAGTGTCTATAAAAATAAATGCTTTCAAACGGCGAATTATTTAAATTCTAAGTATATTTAGTTTAAATGGAATGAAAGTTAAAAAATATCACAAGTCCGAAAAAGGTTTAAGATTAAGCTTTAAAGAATTTCTAGAGGATAGAGAAGATTGTTTCTTAGTGTTTCTAAACTACATAGTCTAACTATGGAATAGTTGAACAAGTTGTAGTGCGTGGAATTTCCCACTTTTAAGAGTTGCAAAAAAAACTGACGGAAATGAAAAACGATGGCATAGTTTTAGATTTTACATGATTAAATAGCGTAATAATTGGCGACGTTTTTCCACTACCTAAAATCATAGACATATTATAAGATCAATTGGGTAGATCAGCATGTATTTTTCAACATTACGTAAGGAAATAACCATACATTTTACGTAAGGAAATAACCATCCAAATTTTACGCAAATATCCTATGTTACAACAGATGCCAGAGACCAAGCAATTGGAGTAATCCTGTCACAGTATAAAAACTCCTAAGACTTACCTATTGCCTACGCAAGTATATAGTCCTCAATAATTCCGTGAAAAATAACAGTACTATGAAAAAAGAGCTCCTTGCGATTGTTTGGGAAATTGAGAAATTTAAACTGTACTTTTATATGGTACACAATTTATTATTAAAATCGAACAGAAACTTCTTATATGCCTTTATAAAAGTTTAAATCCATCTTCTCGTCTAATGCGATGGCGTATAAATATGGATAAATACCACTACGAAATTCAATATAAGTCTGGTAAATCCAATATAAACGCAGACGTTTTAAGTCGTATTATCACTAATGATGAACAACAAACTTTCGATAATCAAATAATTGGATTAGCTCAAACTCAATCAAAACAACAAAATTTAACCAATTTCACATCAATTTCTAAAGTTACACAATCACGACCTTCTAAACCAGATATGATATCGTCTGTCAATTGTGGATTGTTAGGTGGACAGGAAATGTGAGAACTTCTAAAAGATTTAGTTCTTTTATCAATTTCCCACATGTTGACCAAACTCGCCAATTTATTTCCAAGTGCGAGCGAAGTAAAAAAAAAAGAAATAACATGAACAAACAAATGTCATATGAAAATAACTTCTACATCAAAATTACCATTTGAGAAGATTTTTCTTGATATAGTTTGATCAACACCTGAAATTCTAAAGATAAAAATAATTGGCATCTATGGCCAATTGCCATTTTTAACTTTTATTCAACACCACATTTAACACATTTAGTTCATTTAGTTTCATTCAAAAATTTGTATAAATAGGACAGTACACAATGACCAATTAAACTTTTTGTTGAGTAGATTATAATGAGCTCTTACAAGTTTTAGTCAATGAGTCATTGAGTGATCTACAAGCTCGTTTGAGGTCAAAATTTATTCCTGTAAAGATGGTATTTGTGTTTAGATTTAATTAAAAAGAATTATTATTTTATATTTTAATCTATGCCATCGGTTTTGGCGCTGAAGCTCACCTAACTCTTTCGCGGTTACTTTAACGTCCTATTTTACGCAGTCGCCAGTCAAAGTGAGGACGCACGAATTATACAGATTCACTTTAAATATCCATCTGTATATTGCATTGTACCAGTCAGCTTGTACTGGCATGAATGGTGTACGATGGCATGAACGATTATTCAGCCCATTGATCCTGTACTCAAGCAATTGATCGACTGTTATTATTTTATTCAATCTTAAAGTTTCAACCACACTGGAGTGGTATTTTTGCGTTAACATTAAGATACTTATCTCATTTAAGTATATAATTTATAACAAAAAAAGTTGCTTTTCTTCAAATTACCTATATACCTAGTGAGATTCCCTTATCAGTCATCAGTCATCATTAATATTTGTAGTTGAAACCATATTTGTATACATTTACGATCGCATATTTGAGTTTAGTACCAATGATAAATTCAGAAATGGCATCGCAAGAGTAAACATCCAAAGAAAGTTTGATATTTAGAGACAAGTTGATAAAATCTATTAAAACATATTAAATAACCAAAAGTTGCATAGTTTATTGCCCGATCCAGAAAGCTAGTGGTTCCGATTGGAAATAATAACTTCTTTGACTTACGTCATATGCAATAAATCTTAAAGTCAAAACTAAATGGAAATTAATCTTTCGATTGGCGGTGACTCATCTGCAAAGCTTTATAAAGAATTACTTTATTTTGACGTGTGTATATATATTCGATATATTTCATCGATCCAATATTTAAAAAACATTAATCAGACAAATAATTTAAATTCACCATTTCTCAAGTTTTATGTATACACACATTTTATGAATATATCGTAAATCGGAAAAACAAAATTCCAATAAACTTTTATTTTCTAGAAATACTTTAGAAAATGGAAAATTTTTTTACTCAATAAAGTTCAATATATGTATATATATATATATATATATATATATATATATATATATATATATATATATATATATATATATATATATATATATATATATATATGTATATATATATATATATAAATATATATATATATATATATATATATATATATATATATATATATATATATATATATATATATATATATATTATATATATATATACTTTTAAATAGAGAAAAATTAAAATTGATTATAAAACTTTATTAACAAGTTAAAAGGGGGAGTGGGAAGAAGCATAAAAAAAAGTATAACAAAAAGTTCTTCCTCGTGCCTCATTTTACATTTTTTGTTTAAAATTTTATTTTGAAGTAAATCAAATCCATTTGAAAATAAAATAAAAATTCGTTTAAATCTTATTAATTTAAGAAACTATTTTTATTGAAATTTAAGCTTTATTAAGTTTAAAATAGGAAAATTGGAAAGAAAATGTATTTCACAAATATTCTGTATTAAAATGTACTTTGAAAGTTAAAAACATTGCTTTTTTTGTTGTCTGTCGAATGAAATTTTTACCATTTTTATATTTGTCATGAATTATTCGATGATCTTTTGCTCGCACCACCCCTTATTATTTTAAACATTTGATAACGTTGTTTCTATAGGACCTATAGAAATTTATGTTTTATAAGGATCGCCATTTAAATGTTCAACATGCTTTTGTGTTAACAAATGATAAACATATTTTTTTTTAATATAGTTATTTTTTTTTGTGTTTACTCTATTCAATCTTTTCTGGGTTTATTTTTCTGAAATATTTAATGAGTACAGTAATGCAAAATATTTTCTTGAGGATTGAAAACCACATTTGACTATGATCCATTTGACTATGATTGAATGAAAAATTCAATCTCAAATAGTCGAAATCCAAAAACTAATATAGTTATACACGACTAAGTTATTTATATTACAACTAAAACGGGCAGTCGGAACATTTTTAATGGTAGAATTATATTTCAGTGTATTCTTAACGTCATCTGTAATTTCTCCTATATGTTTACTGTTGGCGCAAAGTTTGTTAATAATCACCGAGACAAATTTTTAAATGATTAAGTGTCCGGTTTATCTGGGAATACTTATGATTTTACAATTGTATGTGTTATTTAGTACTTATTTAGCTTTACATATTTAAAGAAACCAAAGCTTACGTTGAATAAAGAGCCGTTGAATTATAGGTCTTCTTTAAGGGTTGTTTTCTACTTTTTGATCGGAAAGCTATTTATTGATCTGCTTTTTGGGACATTGGTTGTATAGGTTTTGTAGTATAGTTGAAAGGGATTCGATTTTTTTGTATCACTGCTCATTCTGAATTCGATTGTATATTTATTAAACAATTATATATATATATATATATATATATATATATATATATATATATATATATATATATATATCAAATAAAATATTAAAATTAATTATGCAATACTTTATTTTTATATAGCTTTTTTGGCCCAATATAATTTTGGTTTGCGAAAATGTTTTAATTGTCACAGCCAATAAAATAAAAATGTTTGCATGTAATTTTTTTAAATTAAACAAATTTTTTTTATCATATACATTTAGCGGGTTAATATTTAAAAATATTTCATTTATTTTGATACCAACAATAAATGTATAACAACTTTTGCCCATTTATTTGATGTGATAAAAAGCCAAAACGAAGCAGCAATAATATTGACACAAATTTTTAATAAAAATTCTACATACCGAGCAATTGGCGCAGTGGTTAAAGCTGCGGTGTTTGGGGCGGGAGGTACCGGGTTCGAATCCCAACAGGGGAGGGTTGCAAAAGGGATTTTTCATCACTTGATTTCGATCGGTGATGACGATGAACACAACTATGACCCCCTGTTGGAGTGCAGAGTCCATGGGCCGAACCATCGTCCATGTCAGTACAGGATGGCATGGAGCAATGCAATGCGCAGATGGGATATTCAACAATCGCGAACCTGTATTCGTGCGTCCTCGATTTGGCCCTAGTAAGTTGGCGTAAGGTAAGGACGTTAAATAAACCGCGAAAGAGTAGGGTGAGCTTCGGCCCCAGAAAATTGTAGGGATTAAAATATAAAAAAAAAAAAAAAAAAAAATTCTACATAAAATATTATTCCAACAACAAAATTATTTTTAATTTAATTTTTCCAATAAAAATTAAATTTTTATTCTGGCTGTTTTAATTTTAATTTGTTTCATAATAAATTGAAATCATAAAAATGTTTGTAATAAAAATGCGTTCATTTTATGCGAGTTTTTCTTTACTGAAAAATGTTTTTAAGTTGATGTTGATATGGTGTATGTATTTGTTTAAAAAAAAAAAAAAAAAAAAAAAAAAAAAGTTTAAATTTTTATATTTGTATACCGCCGAAAAATTTTATGATGATAAGGATTATAATAAACAAGCAAATTGGTAATGTTTTAACAAAATAATTATTTATACACGGTATTGTGCCCGAAGAAATTTTACCTCATAGATGATGTTATGTGGGCTTGATACATTACAGATAAATAGATTTATTGGTATACGCAGTATATAATTTGTTTGTAATATAATTTGTACAAAATAATTGCAAATAAAAAAATATGTCCAACCAAACCAACCAAAATTCAAAATTAATTTGAAAATGTTTGAAGAGTATCTGGATTTTATTGATTGATGTTATTATATAGCTTTTCGGTTAATGGTTGTGTTCAGCTTCGTATAAGAAAGTTTGATAAAAATAATTATATAAATTTGGGATGTATATTGCTGTAGAGCCATTACTATAGTAGATGCAATAGCGTGCGTCGCTATTGGGATGAGCCATTAATATATATATATATATATATATATATATATATATATATATATATATATATATATATAATATATATATATATATATATATATATATATATATATATATATATATATATATATATATATATATATATTTCACAATTTAACTATGAGTAAATTTAAAGATCTAAAAACTTGATTGAACATTTTCTATTGCAAAAACATTTGGTTTCTACTCGATGCCAATTTAATTTAATATTAATGCAACATATTTGGAACTATGCTGACTGCTTGTGGATAGCAAATATAAAAAATGGTGCTCACTATTGTTTATTTACATGTCAGAATGTTCTGCTTGTAACAAATCATATTATTCTGATTTGGAAATTCGAGATATGATAGTCAAAGACACACTGCACGATCAGGTTCGAATTAGTCCACACTAGTATATCTACTATATAATATAGTATACATAATTGCCACTCATCCTCCTTTGTAGAGGATAGTCCTCTTTTCGTAAGAAATTGCCTCCATCCTCCACAAACTCAAAAATGTACTCCACCAGAAAAAAAAATCATTTATTGTAGAGTGCGACCATATAAATAACAAAGGGAAGGACTGGAAATAAACCACAGAGTTTAGATTCAATACCCAAACCCGCTTTTGTTACTGTTGATGGACATTATGAGTCTCTCAGGATGCCATTTGGATTGGTCAATGCCCCAGTTTTTTTTGTAGTAAATTATAAATAGAATAATGGTAAAGTGACAATTAGAGCGGTTCTTAGATGTAATAAAGTGTCATGGTGTTTCGCTTAACCTATATAAAAAAGTACAATTTCTTCAAAAGCGAGGTAAAATTTTTAAGTGATAAAGTGTCAGGATCGAAAAATAGACACTGAATATCAATAACAGATGCATCCAGTTTAGATGTAGCAAAATAACTAAAAAGGAACACGATTGATTTGTTGGAATGCAGCTATTGAACGAGGAACTTAGGAAAGACAATATTTGTTACGTTGAAACAACAACATCAGATTGCAGAATAATGACATACACAACGATTATTTGGCGGATAAAGACCAACTTGTTCGTAAGACTGACAAAGGACGTAGTATAAATGGGTCGTTCCTAGATTGATTAAGTGGAGAATTGCCTATAGTGAAATCACGGCGATATGGGATATGTGAAGTTTAGAAGACATTAAAGATGCTCCAGAGAAATTAAATTAATTTAAAAATGAGAATTTAGGGCAGTTCTATGGCAGATTGCATAGAGTGCGAAAATACGAAAGAAGCAGTCATTTTCAAACGGTTTGCATCGATTGGATTGCGATGTAAACGAGCATATGGCCTATGTTGAACATAATGAACACATATAGGACACTTTATTAAGTCGGAAGGAATTTTGCTTTCTGAATAACTATTTGATGTGCTCAAACTCATGCTGCGGCCGACTAATATAAAGTAAGTATAATACAATGGAAAATTTATTAATTTTAGCTATACTAACGCTTCGACGATTGCAACTGGTGAAGTGATTTCTCATTGGTATCCGCTTATGTTTCAGAGAAATTAATTGCATTTACATTTAGAACACTCAAGGCATCTAAACGTTCGAAAAGACGTTAAGTCATATTTTATTGAACATTTTTGATTTTTTTGAAAACGGATTCGTTTTCAACAAATCTATATACTGTAGAAATAAGTAATATTTTGTCATTAACAACTATTTAGGTTCTACAAAAGATTTGTTCAATGAAAGTTTGTGGGAAGTCATTGTGTCAGACAACGAACCACATCATCGCATCATCCCACTTAGTTTACAATGGTAAACTGAATGGGGTATTAGAATATATAAAACGTTATTTTCGAAAATAGTGTCGGCGACATTCAGTTGGCTTTGCTAAAATATTTAACAACACATCGATCAACACCGGAAAATTATTCGATTATTATTTGGTAACAGTTTTCTTTTCGATTGTTATTTGGTAACAGTTTTCTTTTCTGATCGTTTACTCATCTTACCTGAGTTGGACCCTTCAGATACGAGTAAAACCTCATGCAGATCATACCACAGCAATAAAGCTTTTTAAAATAGTTGAAAGATCCACTATATATCACAGAATTTACTCAAATATATAAACATTGCTGAAGTTTTTGCCCCTGATCAACGAATTCGTGCCAACATGCTTTAAATTTTTAAATCCAAACTGCGGAAGTTCTAAACAATATTATAATCAATCAAGAAGGCACTAAACCACGCTTTCATTGCATTTTCAAATATTTTCCATTTTTTTGACTTGATTTATCATTTTTTTTAATAAATTTAAAGAGCAGCAGTAGTCCCATGCTGCTCTTTAAATTTATTAAATGCTCTATTAAATTTATATTATGGGAAGCTGTTTGATACTATACACGCAAGGTGAGCTGAACACAAAAATATCAGACAAAGGAAGGGAAATTTTTTTACAGTTCACTAACAAAGAGGTAAATTGTACGAAATTGTTGAAAATATTCAATTTAGTATGAGAGGAATTTCTCACTTTCCTGATTTTAAATTGTATCTAAAGTCATTTTCAATGTATATATGTAAAGTCCATAATTACTGCACATGAAATTTTGTAGATTATACCAAATGTGTCACATATTCAGTCGATTGGAAAAGTGAAATGGAAATTTACCAAATATTTCATAATTACAGATTGGTTAAAATAAAAGTAATCTTGTAAATTAGAAAACAATCCAAGTTAAGTAACCAAATTCAATCGATTCAAAATTAATTCCCATATGCTCTATAACAAACGTTTCCAGGTAAATTCCCAGTAATACGTCAATTTATCAATATCGTGAAGTATAATACAATATAGTATAAAATATGGTATACACATATGCGGTTTTAGTATTGCTAAATGGCCCCTTGCTTCTTAAATTAAGAACATTGGAATATTGTGATGTTGTATTTTTGGAATATTGTGATGTTGTATCTATATACGAGTATCTTTTTATAGAATATTAATTTAGAAACAACAACTATATGTTTCTATTTCTAAATAGGAAATCTTTAGAAATTAAGGTTTATTACATGTAAATCAATTTAAGTACATGTAATTTAATTACATGTAACAAAATGAAAATAGCTATTTATTATAAAACTTAAGTTTATTTCTTGGAAATATTTTTAAAATATTTTAGTTTTTATCGTAAAAATGTAAAAATGAAAAAAAAACACTTAACTTAAGCCTTTGAAAGTTTAAGCTAAATAAATATATATATATATATATATATATATATATATATATATATATATATATATATATATATATATATATATATATATATATATATATATATATATATATATATATATATATATAGTAGTATCTCTATACACAAATTATTCTTCAGACTTAGAAAATTTCAAAACAAATTCTCTTGAATTATCGAGAAAAGCTTTCGAGTTAAAAAAAAATCTATTCCACTCGAATTATTTTTTAATTAACTTTATCTTAATAAATTTACCCAAACAATCATTTTGCTAATGTATTTTGATATCTATAGTATTCAAATTATAATTCAAAAGATACAAAAGAAATAAGTTTTTAAATGTTGTCATGTGCCAACGACACACGCTAACACCCTTTGTTTAACACTATATTTAAAGCAACACGACACTAGAAAATATTTTGACATATTTAGTATATTAAAATGCATCCGTTTTTGTTCAATGTTTCACTTTGCACCGTTTTCTTAAAACTAGGAGAATGCTGATTTTCGAATCATGTGATTCTCGTGTGAAACGGGTTTGTTGATTTCACTGTATAGGAGGTAGGGGAATTATTGTATTGAGATCGCCAAGTTTTGGATTCTATTCCTTTTGATATATCAATTTCAGATTTTATATAAAAATTTTTTATTGTAAATAAATCTATAAAAATATTTAAATCGATCCAAAATCAAAAAGTTTAGGTAATTCTAAATAGATATTGAAAATGATTGTTACGAAATGTTTCAAATCCCCATTTCAATTTAAATCAAATCAATTTATTCAAATTAAAAAAAAATAACTTGGGATTGTATTCATCGGGGATCACTCTAATCTCGAATATATGTTATTATAAAAAATAAAATACTCTCTTCAGAACTACTTGTATAATATTTAAATTTAAAAACTAACTATGTGGTGTGGTCCATAGTTCCACATATCCTTCTTTAGCGGAAATATAACTTCTGTTCGATAATAACATATATATATATATATATATATATATATATATATATTCAGCCTATACGAATAATAAAAAAAATCTGTCATCGAATTTTTCGATAAAATGGAAAAATATAGGAAACTAAAAAATGTACTATTGATATGTATATTGTATTGTGAATGCCTATTTCTATATAATAAATATATATATATATATATATATATATATATATATATATATATATATATATATATATATATATATATATATATATATATATAAATATACTATAATATGTGGTCATATTATGGAAAAATTTGATATAAATTTAAATAAATTTTTACCGTATTTATATCCTTAAGGGATGTATCCAACCTATATATCACTAAAAGAATCGTCCTCTATATTTATGTGCATTGAAAAAAATCTAAAAACATAATTTTGTGGTTTTTTAAATTATTACGGGGACCATTGTGGATTTAAAATAGGTACATTGTTAAAAGATTTGTGCGATTATGTATATGGGAAAAGTTGTCCGTTTTATTTTTGTTCGATGTCATCAAAGTTCATTGTTTTCCTTATTCGTTATTAGGGTTCGGTAAAGTTGGAAGTGCTATAAAAAATGTTTTCTGGAGGATAAAAAAGGTTTTGTTGAATATTGATATGATTTATTATCTGAATCAGTGTCTTATTCGTTTGAAATAAATGTACTGTTACGCATATTTTTTTCTAAACTTTGTCAGTTTCAAAATTTATAGAATGGAACATTTTGTTTGACAATATTGTAAAACAGTATGTTTAAAGTAGTTAGATATTAAGATGCAGTTATTTCATAAGCACTGGGATTGTAACCTTTGATTTAATATGATGTATTTAATCCGACTGCCTTTGAACACGTAGTTTACCATAATAGTGAAAGATCAGGCCAACAATTTAATAAAACAAAGATATTTTTGAAAGTTTTAAAAACAATCCTGAAAACCAAACTTCGGAAGATAGACCTTTTCTAAAATGCGGCATTGACTTAAAAAGTTATTAAACCTTAATAATCTAAACGGGTTTAACTAGAAACGCATGTCATCTCGTTGTAAATTCTGCAAGGTTATAAAGCGTAACCCGTTTTTAAAATACGTATCGTACAACCGACGACATTTTTCGGAAACTGAATACCAAAACAGATATTTGGAAAAAATCACATTAAAAACGTAAAGTAACTCCCTTAAGAAACACATCGCTAACTTGGGCTGAAACGAGTTAAGTTTAGATATTTATGCAGAAAATCTCCAACTTTGTTGAAATCCTCATCCAATACAGATTTTTCTTTAGCACATTTATAACGTTACCAACAGAAACACTGATCGATGTTTCATCAATGGCGCCGGGCTATGCGTTGTTGCCCTTATTATTTTACTGGCTTAAGTGGAATTTACGGTTTGAGGATTGAATTTCTTCATATTGCGTGATCTCTTCGAAATGTTAGTGCTCGGTCTGTATATCGAATCTATGTTCATAAAGAATGTTATTCAACTTCTCCCTACCTAAAGACCCTCTTCATTTAGTAATGTTGTAAATTGATATGGGTTCTAATCTATCGGATATAATTTTTTTACGTCATCAGACAGCTGAACTAATTCTGGATAGATGATGGTTGAATAAAATTTTCGATCTGCCAGGCTGCATGAGCATTGAATTTTTGAAATTAGCCAAGGTCAAACCAATATGTGACTCACAATATTATTAATGATTAGTTCTTTAAACGTTGTGTGTCCCGTGATCGTAAAATGGTCTCAAATGCTTTTTTTTTGCATTTTTAAGACATTTTTTAGTTATTTTGTAATCGTTTTTTGAATCTACGTTGATTAACTAACTTACGTTGATTATTTACTAATCCCTAATTTACTAGTTAGTAAATAAAACGGATATCATAATCCTCGATATCACTCCTCACCTTGAATTAAGAACTGAATTTAAAAAAAAAAAAAAAATTAAAAAAACTATTACAATAAGTGTATTGCTTTGCGGAAAAAAAATTTAGTGAATTTAGTGAATTTAAATTTATCAAAGAAACAGCTCAAAATTTAATTTTTATATAATTTTATATATAATTTTTATATATAAAACGACTTCGTGTGGAAATACCGTTATTCAAAAATTCAATTTACGTAAAGTAAATTAAATTTTTTATTCAATTTAGCTAAATTGGTTTTCAATTACTTTTTTCTATGCAATTGTTGTTGTAATTTGAAAAAAATGTATCGAAGCAATACACTTAATACTCTATACAACATTTCTTAACTTGATTTAGAATAAACCATATACGTAAGAAACTATCGCTGGTGGATATAAATAATGTATTGTAAAGAATATTATGGCAATTTAAAATTATATAAAAAAAAAAATTAACGTTTTTTGAACATCCTGTATACATATTTATATTTATAATATATAAATAACTAAATAAATAAATAAATATATATATATATATATATATATATATATATATATATATATATATATATATATATATATATATATATATATATATATATATATATATATATATAATTGGTTTAACTACTAAAAGAATTGTTCATAATTAAGACAATACTTCATAAATCATTTTGAAAACAAACACCACACATATAGTTTATGTAACATGTGTAAGCATGAATCACAAGATTTCCTATATATAAGCCAATTAAAATTAAGAAAAAAAAATTTATTATATCACACTCAAAGCATCACCTTTAATAATTACAAAAAAAAAATGATATTCCTATTACCATATATACACAAACGACGAACATTACACTATTTTAATTTTGAAAAGGTGTCACTAAGGTAATTAACTTTTTAATGAATGAATATAATTCTCATTGACTAAACTAACTACTCTGTATATAAGCAAACTAAATGTAAATAAATAGTATAACGTACACAACAAACATCACAACAATTTGAACAAAAACAACTAAAAAAAAAAAAAAAAATTTTAAAATTAAATTTTCTTTTTTTCACTTATAATAATTCACAAGCACAAAAACGAAAACCAAAAAAAAATGTTAACTTAAAAATATATAATTAAAATTTATTTTAATAACAAAAACAAAAGAATATTTAATTTAATGAAATAAAAAAAAATATGAATTTAATTAAAAAAAAAAAAATTGTAAAAAGCTGTTATAAATTTTCATTTTTGAACAAAACTTTTTTGTTTTGTGTATGTGCTTTCCTTTCCCTTTATTATTTAACACAATATAATATAGATTGGGTTAGAACTTTAAATTAATTTCCCTCCATATTTTTTGTTATGTTGATTTATTTATTATTAGCATAATTTTTAAATTTTTAGATGGGTATCTTAAAAGTTTAGTTATGTTTATTAGCTCCTTAACCTTCAAAAGTTACATGTTATCTGTATTTAAACCTCTATAAGAAAAAATCTGTTTAAGTTGAATGTCAGAACCGGTCAGTAAAGTAAACCTCCAAATATTTGGTTAAATGCAAGAACTTTGATTTTGAAAAAATCTATGTTTGAAACTTTAAATTAATGAAACGAATTTTAAGCTCCATTTAATCTGCAGAATCGATTTTGAACTCAACCACCTTTACCGCATTGCATTATGCTGATGGCCAATTATGATAAACCGTTCATTACAACGAACAATTCCCTTTTTTGGTGGTAACATGCAATATTATTTGAATGGTAAACTTACATATATTTATATATATATATATATATATATATATATATATATATATATATATATATATATATATATATATTATATATATATATATATATATATTATATATATATATATATATATATATATATATATATATATATATATATATATACATTTATATATATATATATATATATATATATATATATATATATATATATATATATATTTATTTACAAACTTAACCTATATAGCTATAGTGAATATCATAATTAGGTTTCTATTGTTTTTAAAATGGTATTCGTAACATAACTAACCCATAATAAGAATTTTGCGAAGTATCTATACTATTTTTGAACAGTATCAACAAATTTATGAAATACTAATTATAAAATTAAAAGTAATTTAGTTAGAAAGCACCAGCTACCTTTGGTTCGTTCTATTAGATAAAGTTTTAATATTTATAATTTAAATTATAATGTTTATTAAAAAATTAAACTAATTGAACTAATTAACATAAAAATACATCGACTTGTTTAACAATAATATGATAACTGTAGCTCATTTGAACACAACACAAGGATTTCATTGCAACGAATGTATTCGGAATTTTATTTCATAAAACTTTGGCAATTCAAAAAGTTTTAAAGTTTGGCTGCATACATAAAAATTTTCCTTTTTGGAATTAAAAAATATTAACAACAAGCTAACTTTCCCAATTATCTGAATTGGTTAGAAAAGTTTAGATGTGGAAATATTTTTTTTATTTCTGATTTTTCTTTAATTATATATATATATATATATATATATATATATATATATAAATATATATATATATATATATATATATATATATATATATATATATATATATATATATATATATATATATATATAATATATATATATATATATATATATATATATATATATATATATATATATATATATATATATATATATATATACATATATATAGATATAAAGATATGCCTGAATATTCACTACAAAAATACAGTATAGGTTTTAAAAAAATTTAAAAAGTTTTCATGTAGCCAAATTTGAAATGATGCAATACATATCGCTTAAACTTGTGGGGACCAACTCACCGTTTCATGTATGTAACAAAGTTTCATTTCATAATTAAACCTAATTTTTTCCCTTTGGGAATACATACTTTATGTTGTTGTATTTAAAAAATAAATAAATAGAGATTAAATACGTACATGGGATCTGGAGTACTTGCTTTTATTTAAACATCGTGAAATTTAGTTTTATTGTTTTTGGTAAAATTTTGATATTAAAAAAGATGCTGTAAGAATATTGATAGGTGATTTCAAGTTCGTCCATATAATATCATTACTATAATAGGATTACATTTATATATACATTTATATAAATTATTATTAGTTATTATTGCTCTATACTGAAAAATAGAAAATTCGAGTTAAAATTTTATGACTGGATAACTCTCCTTATTTTTTATTTTTTTTTTGTTTTAAACACCTTATTCAACAATAATACAATATAAAGTTATTTAACAAGTATACAATAAAAACTTATTTAAAATATTTTAATTAACATAAAATAAATACAACTAAAAGTTATTTAGTCGTGCTATTTAATACAACTAAGTGGATACAACTGGTTAGTTCAATTTCTAACTATTAAGTTTAGTATTCAATTAGTTAAATAGTATTTGATATCTTAATAATAATAAAATAATAAACAGTATTCGATATCTTAATAATAAAATTTAAATTAAATGAGCTATACCAACAACCTGTTAAACTTTTTAACAGATTGTTCATTAAATTAATATAAAAGATATAAATTGAACTCGAGCCATAACGGGATTAGATGACATAAGGAACCAATACATAAATCGAATTCATATGACCAAATTTGCGGTATACGAGAGTCACTACACGCGGCTAGACTTTGCAAAGAGATAAAGTAGTAATTTATCGTTTATGCACAAATTATATCCAAAATAAGATTGTTGAACTCTTAAAATATTTTTCGTACCTATGCAATATACGGGAAATATTAAAATTTAAAATTAAAGTATCTGTTGACGCCATACTTGAGAATTTTTAAAATAGGCAGAAACGAAATCAAGTGTCGTGATATAAGAACGTTTTGCTCGGTCGACTTAGTGTCTTCCAATATCATATTTAAAAAGTCGATTTTATTTTTACAAAAGACAGTTCCGAACCTACAAAATTTCGTAATATTTTAAAGTAAAATTGAGCTGACGAAAACTTGAGGTATCGACGACATAAATGTATATATTATATTATATATTATATATATATATATATATATATATATATATATATATATATATATATATATATATATATATATATATATATATATATATATATATATATATATATATACTTATACATATATTGTATTGAGTGGTATACGACTTGAAATACCACAATCAGGAGTACAAACTACAGTCAATATTTTTTAATAATGTAATAATATGATAATGTAATTATGTAAAATCTATTTTAAACTTGTTATCCCTGTAAAGTATGCAGCTGAAGCGAAATAATTGAAGACTAAAAAGTAAAAATTATTATTAAAATTTCACCTCTGAATTTCGCAATTTGACACGTTCAGTTATTTGCGTTTTTTAAAACATTTTTTAAAAATTACAAACTATTTTTCGGCATAATTTATTCGGTAAATTTTTGACACCAGCGTAAATGCTACATCTTGAGCTTGAACGAATTTCATTTTGGATTAAGCATTTTGAATGCGGAAATTTATAAGTTTTTATCATTACATATATAATGGCAAAGCGCTTATAGATTTTCGCTAAACGAAAAGTAGAAAATAAAAAATCAGTAAAACACATTTGTGCAAAATCGATAACAAAAGCGTTCACATATATAAGATGATGCACTTATATGCTCCCTCGTATGCACTTGTCCTCCAACATATTTTATTATGGTAATGTAATACCGTACATGCTAACGAATAATAAAATGTAAGTATTTTATCGTATTATTAGACGAGTATATTGGAAATTAAATGTTGAAACATAAAAAAACTCAACAATCATTAATTTATTAAATTTTTGTGCACATAAAAATTTATTCCAGTGACAACTTATTAGAAATACTTGTGTTAATTCTTTATAGAAACAATCATTTTGTACGACAACGACAAAAATTCACAATGAAAGCATGTAAAAACGTTATAGTTATAAGCTAAAAAGCTTTTGATTGTTTTATTTTGAAAGCACGTTTTGTAAAATGAAAGGAAAATGTTTAAGATTGTTGAATTGTGGATTGTTTAAAAAAAATATATATAAATATACCAATAACAATGGATGTTATACCTTCAGGTACAATAAGAAAATATGACTAATTTTCTTCAATCGTCAGATCATTTTTTGAGTCAGTGCCATCAAATAAGGTTATACAGTTTTCAATATTCGGTGCACCTAATTGTCTAAACCTTGATATATATATATATATATATATATATATATATATATATATATATATATATATATATATATATATATATATATATATATATATATTTATATATATATCACAAACCATCCGATTGCGATTTATGAGGCTTATTGAATATTTTGACTTTGGTATTTGGAACAATTATGTGCGATATATGTATAGATTAAATCATTACACGGATAACTCTTTACACCTTTTTCCTCATTTGGCCTCGTATACTTGTTGCATCTGTCTGATGTTCGTGCCGTATTTTTAAATCAATCTCATATGATATCGCAGTTATTTATTATTTGTATTATATGTTATATATATATATATATATATATATATATATATATATATATATATATATATATATATATATATATATATATATATATATATATGTATATGTAAATATATATATATATATATATATATATATATATATATATATATATATATATATATATATATATATATATATATATAATATGTAGTATTTAAGTATAAATAAATTCACCAAAGCCATTAGAGATGCTTGTACCTTTCGCCGAATTGATCATTTTCAGTCTTCACACAATGTTAAGATATATCCTTATAAAACGTTTAAAGCTATACAGGTAAAGTAAGCAGTTTTAAGGCCAATTTTAATGGTTTGTTTTTATGGAATTAGAATATATACCAAAACTTAACATTTGGGTTATTAAAATAAAAAAATCGTTGTGCCCTTTTCAAAATTTTTAATTAGACCCAATTTGTGTCATTTTTTGTTTCTTTTGCTATATAGAACGAAACATTCTACATTGATATGGCTTTATAAAATATACTAAATATAATTTTGATTGATTGATTCCCTATGTTATTATATCGTCCACGTCTTAAAAATAAAATTATGTTAAGGATATCAATAAACATGACGAACAAAACTTATTAAAAATCTTTTCAAAAATGTCACAAGGACGAGAGACAACAATAAAAAAATTGGGGAAAAAGTTATATAATTATGTTTGATTGATATATAAATGGGATTAAATCGAGATTATAATGTTCTGAATGATTTTAAAATTGTCTAAATTGTCAAGTTTTTATATATTTTTATATATTATTAAAATAAAAAATAAATTTTGGGACTATATCATCGAAAAAAAAAAAAAAAATAAAAATTTCCGGATTATAAAAAGGAATAAATAAGTTAATCCGGAAAAGCGAAGATTTGTTTGATTTTCTTGTTATTGAGAATTATGACAGTATACGTTTAAAATATTTGATCTTGGCTGTGTGATCAACCATTAAATTTTACAGTAAGAAAAATAAGGAGAAAAGGGGTCAAGTGGTTTGAAAAGTTTTATTGAAATGTCCTTTTTAAAATCAAAATTCTTGTATTATATCTTAAACTTTCAAAAATAATTGTCTTATTTAAATTTTATTTAAATAAATTTCGATGGATATTATTTCTGTTTGGGTGAGCAAAGTGGGATTTTCAAGGTCGTGCTTGTGTATTCGTTATAAAGCGGTTAATTCGATCGATTTCGATCGTTTAATTGTTTTATTTGGGTTTTATTTAAATTGGTTTTGGTAATATTATTTTTATTTAAGTGAATATAAATAGGAGCTCGCTTAATAAAGTTTAGCAGCATGGAGTTGAAATATTCAATTTGTAAAATTTCCGTCGAAAACTAATGCGTTATATTACAGGGTACGGTTAAGAGTAATTAGTGCATTAAATAGAGTTGTTGGATTGTTGAATTTTATATTATTATATTACTAAAATTTTATTTTTTGATATTATTATATTAATATATTGTTATGGAACAAATTAATAAGTTTGTACTTTCAGGAGAACACTAATTTAGTTTATTTCAGCCGGCTTGCAGAAATTATATTATTATTTTAATTATATTATTATATTTTGAATTAATTAATTTATAATTGCAGATGAAAATTAATTCAATTTATTACAGCCTACGATTAAGAGCAATTAGTTATTTAATAGATTTTGTTTTAAGGAAACCTTTGCAAATTACAGTTGAATTGTGGCGTTGCTGATATTAATGTTGCTGATACGAGACGGCAGGAAGCAGAGCAGTTCATTAAAATTGTGATTGTCTTGTGCTAACAGTAGTTTGAATATTGGCTACCGGGTAATCGGACCAATTCTGTCATTGCTTAAAAATCTTATCCTTCCTTACACCATAAAAATACTAACTATCGATCGCTTAGGTGTCAGTAACCGGGTCAAGTCTCTCACAACTAACTTTCCTTCCATTCCTTTGGTTTTGTTATATGTAACACGGGTGTACGGTGGTGCCCGGCATTCCAGGAGTTCCTGGTTCGTCCTTGGCCGTACACTCTAATCAATCAATCAATCAATCAATTATATCTTAAACTTTAAAAATAAAATTACTTTCCATGAAACTTTATTGGCTTGGTTTTAATGGCCTATAGTTTAACCTGTTTGCTCCCATTTTACATGGATAGTTGAGCCTATATATAAAAACTCACAATAGTACACAAATCTATGAAGGATCATCATCATATTATATAGTTCATTCTCTTGCATGATAGTTAAAAGAGTTCCTTATATCAAATACAGATAAATGTACTAGCCAAATGTATGACAAAATGTATGGGCTATAACTGCTATACTTTAGATATAGGCAAATTTTAAAAACAATGTGAACCTACCTTATTGAGCCCTGAGAATTTACCAAAACCACCATTTTAAAACAAGATGGATCTATTTTAAATGGAACATGTCAGAAAGGTTATAAGGAATCATGCAAGAAAACACATACAGAATTTTAAACAACATGAAAAAAGACGATTCAAAGTATGATACATAAAACAAATTCGTTAAGACGTCTCCAAAGAACGGGAGCTCTAGACCCGCGATAATCAGTTAAATTAATCGCACGCAGATGATTGTTTTAATAGTCAAAACTCCGCTTTATTTTCCCGTATATGGTTTTCTTCCATCTTCTGAATAAATGAAACTAATTAAATCCAAATAAAATTTACCTCCCCCAGCTTAACTGACAATCAAATCACTAAAGATTCGTTTTTGATGAGTATCATGTACAGAATAACAAAAAAATCAATAAGAATTACATTCGTAGTTTTTTGTTCAGGTTCTTGTTATGATATATTATAGTGCGGTTTATATACATATATATACAATGTCTTAACATATCCACATATGTCCGATGTTGTAGACGAACGTAAACAAAACCAAAAAAAGTATATCCTTAAATCTATTTGCTGAATTGTTTGGAAAAAATGGATTATCAATCAATCATGTTACTCGAACTCTTAAGATCTATTATATGTTGAATTAATCTTATTGTTTTCATCTGTGGATACACCACAACAAAATATGTGTTTATCCTTAGGTTATAGTAACTTTGATAGTTCAGACATATACAGACAGTATTAATTTAATGTAAAAAATAATTAAATTTAAAATACTCTGCCGACATGGATATACACCGCACCATTTTTGAATCATAAAGAAACAACGATGTTATATAAAAGCCTACAGCATTTTGAAAGTCTTTTTTATCTCTTGTATATACAAAAATACAAACAGCTTAATATGTAAGACGTTGTGTCATAATACTGAAATAATGGTGTGGTAAAAATGTCACGCACCCACAATATTTCGCACGTTTTGCAGAGTGTAATACCTATATAACACATCAAAATCGATACATACGCAGAAATAGAGCACAAAAATGTCAATTTAAAAATAAATTGACCAAATATAATTTCATTTATTACATGATCTATACTCGAATATTTATATGGTACTACATCCCTCTATGTTTTGGAAAAAATATTTTCACTTCAAATGATTCAATTTTGTGACTTCAATAAGGTGACTGTAAAGAATAAGTCAAGCAAAAGTATAAAGAATATTACAAATTATATTTCTTTTTTGGAAAATTCGAAGAATTTGTTGATATGTTTTTTGACGAGGAGTTACTAAATATAAAAATTGTGCGAACTCAAATAGAAATCAAAGTAACAAAGATGTTTACTATATAATTTTACACTTTAAACTGTTTGATGATAGATATAAAGCCATTTTGCGGAGTAATTACAGTGTTTTCTCTATAAACGTATGCTTCATATTATATTTATTAGTATGCACAGGATTATTTCTAGCTAAATTTTCTTGAACAATTTTGCTTTATAGAATTGTCATCAAAATGTTTTGGAAAATGTAATAATGGAGCAATAAAAGTAGATTACCATATTCGTTTTTGTTACGCATGATTTTTTCATAAATAT